>OZ012711.1:3114143-3784547 GCA_963942595.1 Cylloceria caligata
CTATATTTACATAACACACATACATATTGAAACGTTTCGCGATTTCTACACACTTTTCAGCTTAGGTTGTTGAACGCGTCTTATCATGAGGTGGCGTTTAAATCGCGTAGTTTTTACTTTTGTTTTGAGCGGTTTCTTTCGAGATCGTGTGGAAGAGGGAGTTAGCTCGAAACCGGTTCGTGCTCTGGGCTGGATGGAGTGAGAAATGTCTGTGTTTTTATGGATATGCGATCAATCTATTTGGTTATTGTTTTTTATTGTTGTTATTTGTGAGACCTCAGTTTAGGTTTTTATCGTATCGCATTAGTCCTCGTGAGACCGGCGATTTTATTACCCTCTCATCATTGGTCCTTTGACTGATTGGGTAATTCTTTCTTTTGTTTATGGTGCTGAGGGCACGGAATTATTTGATACTTTGATTGTTGGTTAGTTCAGACAGGGTAGGAAGGATGTTGGTGGGATGATCTTGTTGGTTGTACGATCTTCACGTTCGCTTACAGAATTTTTCCTACAGGCTACGCATGTGGAATTGCTTCCGGTGTGTCTCGGTTTTTGACTCTATAATTCGTAAAATAAATGGAATAGTTTCCAGTCTCGATTCGGGTTTTGATTCTACCATTCGTGAAGTGATTAGAGATCACTTGCACGGAGCTTAACACTCAATTTATTTTTCTAAATGGGTTGTCGCGTTTGCTTAAACGCACTTTTCTTAAATTACGTAAATGGAATGATTTCCAGTCTCAATTCGGGTTTGATTCTACTATTCGTGAAGTGATTAGACACCACTTGCACGGAGCTTAACACTCAATTTATTTTCCTACATGGGTTGTCACGTTTGCTTAAACGCATTGTTCTAAAACTACGTAAATGGAATGATTTCCAGTCTCAATTCGGGTTCGATTCTACCATTCGTGAAGTGATTAGACACCACTTGCACGGAGCTTAACACTCAATTTATTTTCCTATATGGGTTGTCGCGTTTGCTTAAACGCATTGTTCTAAAACTACGTAAATGGAATGATTTCCAGTCTCAATTCGGTTTCGATTCTACCATTCGTGAAGTGATTAGATATCACTTGCACGGAGCTTTACACTCAATTTATCTAAAGAATTTGTGTTTTTGAATTTTGAAGTTCTAGGATATGATTGATCGAATCAGGGTTTCGCGTGTCTCTATGTGAGGCGTATGGTGTGTGGCCTATCTTTATTTGTTGCCGGCTTAGTCCTCATACGGGGCGTTCCTTGGTACCTTCGTTAGAAGTACTGGTCGGCCTTGTTTTTAATCATTGGACATCTAGCTAGTTGTCGTGCTAGAGGGTGTTATTGTTTGGTAGACGCCCGTACGCGTGATCTGCCGTGTAAGGCTACGCCTTTCTGATGGTTACGCAGTGAGTGTATAGTAAGGACTCGAGTGTAGTGCGAGGGGGGAAGGAGTGTGAATTCAACTACCTATCTCTACTCGTCTTTGTTATTGTTTTGGGTCCCTCTCTGTAGCTCGCTGTTCGCAACCGATACCGGGTTCGCAGCTTGACCAACTAGCTCTTCCTATACCCCGGATACTGGAGCCTTTAGTTGCTCTCAATTAAGCCACCTTATTGCGCCTTAGGGGCTTTACAATTAGGTTTTTGAATTGGTGCAATTGGCTTGGGTATTCGTTCGTCACAGGAGGTAGTTGGTGCTGGCCCTGTCGTGGTGCCACCCACGCAGGTTCACCCTACAAATCGGTGGCGCGCGGTGCAACAAGCCGGGATGCCACTCCCTAAACCTGGAGACACACGTGCTTCTCCACTCTGCAGAAGACGAGTAGCCACGGCGCTATGCGTGGGGACACGTTAATGCAGAGTGCCCTAACGCTGCGATTGGGGGCGGCCAAGGCGCAATGCAGGGGAGCCCTTTCCTCGCAGTGTATCCTATATAATTCGTTCACTCAACCGACGGCCAGGACGCGATGCCAGGGAATCGATTGAGAGAATGAATACTT
Organism: Cylloceria caligata; assembly: GCA_963942595.1. NCBI lineage: Eukaryota > Metazoa > Arthropoda > Insecta > Hymenoptera > Ichneumonidae > Cylloceria > Cylloceria caligata. Next base: position 3,116,125 of record OZ012711.1, read on the forward strand.
TTTCTGACAAGATTTTTCCCAAACTGTTAGTCTTTATCGAGATAGCTGCGTTCGGTCAAACGATGGCCAAGGCGCGATGCAGGAGAATCGTTTGATCGAAAGCCTGCTTTTAGTGTTACATTCTGAGTTTAAAATGAATTTATTGTGGCTGTCGGGCAGCGCTTCGTCTTGAAGAACAGATTTTCAACAAGAGCCTCGAGGCTTGTCCGGTCGTGGTTTATATAGTTTAGTGGATGGGCCCCGAGGGGGTGTTTTTGGGTATGTCACGTGATGTTTGTCGCCCTTCAATCACTAGGTGAAGGAGGTGCGGGGTGGTGTATTGGTATACCGTTATTTCTATATTTAGCCGGGCTTTGTCTTCTCTGGGTTTGAACCGCGGTTCTAGCGAGGTTGAATTTGTTGGCCTGTGTTAAATTGCTACCCGCAGGAGGTTCAAACTTTTCCTGAGAGCTTTTTATTGTTTAATGCATGTTTTAACTACTTATTTTTATGTGTGGTTTTGCTGATGCTTCGTATGTATTTCCTGGTTTACGTTCTGATTTGGTTTGCGCTAGATTTGTTTAATAATTGTGAGTTTGGTGTTTTACCAGGTGTTTTCTAGCTGTCTTTTCCTGGTTTTTGTGTTATTTTGTTATAGAGTATTCTATCCGGTTAGGGCTTGCCCTAGTATTGATTTGTTAATTGTTTGTTGTACTGTTTAGGTTCGTTTTGTTCCTTTATTTTGTTATTAATGTTTGATCATTGAGTGGGGGCATGTGGTGAGGTTTCATGTGAAATCCCCTTGTCGTTTTACTCTTGAAAGTTTGTGGAATCTCTAGAGTTCCACAAATTCTTTTGTAATCTCGCCGTATCGTGGCGTTCTCCGCGCATCGTGTAGGTGTGGTGTGGTTGGCTTGAACGGGTGAAGCGGGCTATGTCTTCCTAGCTGGGTAAGGCGTTTGTTGTTATGTGTCGTTCCGCCTGCTTCCTACTGGGCGGGGTGTACTACGCTTGAGGTTTGGTCTGTAGCGTGCTGATCTGGCCGGCCCCTATTCTTCTTGTGCGAGCTTCTTGCGAGCTCTGTTTGTTTTGATAATAGTTTTTGTGTCTAGGTGGGGCCTGTATAGGACGCCATGCTCATTTAGGGTGAGTACTTTCGCTTGGCGGTGTGTACCTATTCTTATGTTATGTTGTCCTAGTCCCACTGGCGTTCTTTTTGTCTTGCGTAGGCTTGATGTGTGGGTGGTAATTGCGGTTTATTATGGTAGCGGAGCGCCGTGATGGCGTTCCGTTACAATATATATATACAAAGTAACAAGTACAAAAACAATTGTGAAAAATTATCTACAATCTATATACATAACCGACCACGCATACATGCACACACACACACACACACACACACACACGCACACAGGATCGCGCACTCTATTTACATATTCATACATATTTATATATTTACAAAGTTTATATTACACAGTTGTTACTAGCTATTATCAGCATCGTTATCTTTAAAGCTAAACGGTAGTGATAACCGGTGTGGAATATGGCGACGTTTACGACATACGACACGACAAGTTTTGTACATTGTACGGGTGATGACGTTGTGGAGGGGTGTTCTTTGAATTGATTAAAATTTTTCATTAAGTACTGTATTACCAAACGACTGTATTTCTGATTTTATAAGTACACTTATTGAATAAAAATTAATTGTTTGTGAGTTTTTATAATCCAAACTTATCCCCTTCACTTTGCAAACAGTGTCCACCACCGTTTCAGGATCCTAGGTAGTCCTAACCGTATAACCATAAAATTTCGGACCTCCGGAGACGAACGAGTCGATGTAAGCGTTCGGAGCCACCGATATTAATTCGTTGGTCATGGCACCGAGGAGATTACCTACCGAGGGCTCCCAAGCATCATCACCAGACTCACGTAAATAACAGAGTCCGTGTCGTAATACAAAACCCTTCTGTCCAATAGCTCGAGGTAGCTATAAAGTTTCAGACGGGTCAAGGCCGTTGTACATGCAGCTTTAACCACACTAGTTAAGGGGCTAGGGGTAATAGCCTTCTCGCGAGATACCCAGTTCAAATATAACAAATCGTCGTTAACCGGTAGCAGGCGTTGAATTTCTTTCTCATTGTCGTACAAATACAACAACAGCGTAAGCCTTGATTACGCGTAATGTTGTTAGCGTTCAGCCGGTAATAATTTATATATTCTTCGCGAGACGCTTCGTCGATACAGTGCTTAATCTTCAAAAATGTATTTACATAAGAGGCAAAGAGTCCACTCTCGCATGTAACGGGATTGTACATTGTTGTTTTGTACGCCCAAATCATCGAAATTTAAAAGATTTTATAGCCCATATCTATTGTCTTCTGCACCTCATTCGTTACCCAGGTACCGGTGAAAGCCCTGTCGTCAGGGTTCTCATGAATGCACGATTCTTGAGCCATAAACTCTGTACACTTACGGCACAGAGCAAATAGCAGTCTCTCGTGCATTCGAACAGGTAGCACGGGGTGAAAGAGGTGACGCGGAGGCAATACGGTACACTCGAACAAGCCGCTGACTGTTACTCCAGGAGCATCGAGTGAACCCCCCATCAAATCGTCGCACTCGGTACCGATATTGTATATTTTCGGGTGCCCCACAAGATAGCGACCTGTCTTACATATAAAGGGTGGTTAAATTTTAAGGGCCGATGTTGAATGTGAACCACACCTAAACGTCAAGTTTTTTCCTGCATTTCATTTGACATTTCTCAATTTCAGACTAACTCAATTTGAACCATGGAAAGATACACAATCGAGCAACCCGTTAAAGTTATTCAGGCTTATTATGAAAATGGGCGTTCAAATCAAAATGCATATCGTGCACTTCGTGATTTTTTCGGTCAATTTAATCGTCCAAATGTGCGTACAATCGGAAAAATCGTGCAAAAATTTGAGCAAACCGGGTCTGTAGGAAATATTAAAACACCAGTGCATGCTCGTACAGCTCGTACTGCAGAAAATATTGCTGCTGTTCGCGATAGTGTGGCTGAAGAGCTGTCCACCTCAACTCGTCGTCGTGCCCAACAATTGCACCTCTCACGCTCGTCGTTGATGAACATTATGCATAAAGACTTGCATTTACACGCTTATAAGGTGCAATTGACTCAAGAACTAAAGCCTCTTGACCATTCCAAACGTCGTCAATGGTCAGAATGGTGGCAAGAAATGGCAACAGTGGATGATCAATTTTTGAAGAAAATCATCTTCAGTGATGAGGCACATTTTCACCTCAGTGAATTCGTCAATAAGCAGAATTGCCGCATTTGGGCGAATCATAATCCAAGAGTGATTGTCGAAAAACCAATGCACCCACAAAGAGTGACTGTTTGGTGCGGTTTATGGGCTGGCGGCATCATCGGGCCGTATTTTTTCCAAAATGAGGCCGGTCAGGCAGTTACTATGAATGGTGTTCGCTATCGTGAGATGATAACGAACTTTTTATGGCCCGAATTGGAAGATATGGATGTGGGCGATATGTGGTTTCAACAGGACGGTGCCACTTGCCACACAGCTAACGAAACAATGGCTCTTTTGCGCGACAAATTCAATGGCCGTGTTATCTCACGTGGTGGCGATGTCAATTGGCCGCCAAGATCATGTGATTTGACACCGTTGGACTTCTTTCTTTGGGGTTATTTGAAAGAAAAGGTGTACGTCGATAAGCCAGCAACAATTCAAGAGCTAAAGGATGAGATAATTCGGCACATTAACGGCATAGAACCTCAATTATGCCTAAGCGTCATCGAAAATTTGGACCATCGGATAGAGGTGTGCCGCCGAGGTCGCGGCGGCTATTTGGCCGATATTTGTTTCATACATAATTGAACCATACCATATTATCATAATAAAAAGAATTGACAATAATTTCCTAAATAATTTGTGTTTTATTCAAAATCAACATCGGCCCTTAAAATTTAACCACCCTTTATAAGGATGCAGCGAGCAGATATCGATGTACGATATCTTCTCCCCTGGTGCGACATCGTAGGAGGTTACGATATTACCTATGCGACCACCATAAAACGCTGCACGAGGGTTCAAACTCTCTGTGGTGCGCAGTGGATGATTTTTTAAAAATTCGTTTACACGTGGCTCGATTTTGCGGAGTACATTAAAGTTACACTCCCACATCGCCACCAACTCGTAACCATGTGAACGAATTTTCAAACTCATTGCCACAGTACGCTCATATCGAGTGTCCATACTCTCGTTACCAGTGTGAGACTTTCTTGTGCGATCGTTTGGAAAATACTCACGGCATCCGTGCCAGTAACAACTATGGTATTGATAAACAATACGACGATTGTTTACCTCTAGATAGCCGTTGACACGTGGTCCTTCGGGTAATTTATATTCACGGGTGCGAGCCGCATGAATAAGCGCATGACCGAGCTCATGCTCGACAAAATCGTAAAATATAAATAGCGTTTCAGGGTGTCCCGCGACCGGTTCCAATTCATTCCGTGGTTTGACAGTTTGCATATAATAACGATCATTGTAGCCATGCGAACTACGACACAAGCGACAAAAAGAAACACCGCAATCGTGAATCTTGTGATTATTACTCATAACTTTATCATAAGATTTACAAACACGGTAAGTCTCGCAAATAGATTTTCGTAGCTGTTACACCTTATTACGGTTTACCAACGGTTTTAAATGGTTGGCGAAACAAAAGGGGTTCTAGAACATTCGTCGACAATCGTCACACGACTTCTCGCTATTCACAGCGGGGGGCACTGTTTGACTAGTATCCACCACCGGACCAGCTATGAGCTGTTTATCAACCGTTGGGACTAACTCTTTGATACAGGGCAGCACACTGAAGCATCGTGGATACTTACTCGTACAACGATGCTCGAATTCACAACGATAAGATTTATTGCACGGTACACAATAATTCTTACCACCTGCTGCGCCTATTAGGTTGGTGATTGGCGAATAGTGTTTTAAAATAGCCTATACGCTATATTAACAACCGCAGATGGCCCCTGCATTACGAAAGACGGTTTTCCATCAAAATTGGGGGTACACCTGTACCGAGTGACTCCCAATCGTATACCACGACAGCAATTCTCAAAGGCATCAGGTATCTTTGGAAATTTGTTATTTCCGGAATACCACAGCCTTCTAGAGGTATTTGCACACCAGCCAGCTGAACAAGAGATCGCGCTTTTTCACGTTAGTCGAGCGACGCCCTTTGTCGTATACGAGTCCAAGCTATTTCCGGGTCTTTGCTACGTTCGCGTTTATGTACGTTGTTTGCAAGAGCTACAACGATCGAGCGCGGAAAACACAAATTATCCCCCTTTTGTATTATACAAATCACGGATCGACTCTTCACCATTGACACACGGAGTCCCTAACCAGTCGGCAACGCTACATACGTAACGATGAATCGCAACGTGTCAGAGACCGCGAGGACCCTCGAGCTCTGGTTCACGGCACACATCAAAGCCAATAGGGCTTCATCAGTGAACCGTGAAATAGACCTCAATGATATACCCGCTCTGCCGTCTGCCATCCCGTCAGTGACAAAACCCACACCTATTAAATCTGTGTCATCGCGATCCTTTACGAAATTATCGTGAATAGCTCGGATGGAGTTACGGATCCACGTGACCGGATTTATAGATGCGGGTGGTTGTACTAACACTAGATTCATCTGTCGCGCTGAAACCCCGAAACGACGTAAATATTTATATCGCACCGCACCCGCGACAGCAAAACGATTTCCCGGCGGTAAAATATCGTCCGTATCATTGATGATAACTACGGTGTCTCGGATCTCTGTACCTGGGCTTTTATTTCTAGTATTATCTATGCCTGCTACTACGCGATTAACGCTATTACCCCCGGCGCTAGCTAAACCGCCGCCCATTTGAATTTCAAGACATACCTCGCGCGATGACGATGGTAATGACGACGCTGGCGAGGCTGGGGGCGCTGACGAGCACGTTGATGACGACACGATGACGACGACGACGATATACATCTGTAACACGTGTATACGAGACAATAAACTCTAATTCTACGACAGCTTTTCCATCAGGGTTGGTGTATTGACAAACAAAAATACACAACATTTACATATACGCTTGTAAACATGGACTAGCTTTTTTTTTTACATAATTATACTAGTATTCAGTATACATTCTTATAATAAATTCATTTTCAAAAATATATTTCGAGGAATTTTTGTTCTCGCTACTCTTTTTACATATAATTATATTCATATTTACTTATTCAAAATGGTATATCCGGCAAATGTTTTCGTGTCATTGTCAATCAACCCTTACACTACTACGACAACGATAGTTACCAGACTGAAAACCCTCGAGTGACGTAATAAATTATGTTCAAATGTACAGACGCCTGCTATTAAATTTGTATATGGTCAATACAATGCGGCGCCTGTTTATACCTATTTACAGCCGGCTGTACTGACTGCGCTGACTCTTGAGTCATAGATACTCTCTCGTACGTGGGGGGGGGGGGGCGGGCTCCACGTACTTGCTAAACCACCACCGGTAAGTACTTTCTCGGAGGCGGTCGAGCAAGGGTCTGTGGAGCGAGTATGCTAGCCCTGACTACTCACCGACGCACCGAAGGCGCAAATAGAGATTTCTGTTATATTCCGATTTTACATGTCATTTCTTACATTCTACGTCTAAATCTAAGCACAGTTACAGAGCGATTCCTCACAAGCGCAGGTAGGGGGATAACGTGGTTTATACTTTATTGGACATTGCACAAATGTGCGGATAACAATGCTTTGACCGAGATAGCATCATATTTCAACATTACACTCAACAACATCGATGACTGCGAGATTCACTTTGCGTCCTCGTTTGGCTCAAAATCCATTGTTTTCGACCAAGGTAAGGACGATGTGGTCGCCGAGGACGTCAACCCTAACGATGAAAATACACAGGTAGAACCACCACCACAGAAGAAGAAGAAGAAAAACATTATAATGAATTTATTTCCCGCAAGGAGTAGTATAACCGTTCGCCATCCATTGATAACATGCATGAGCGAAATGTCTCCCAGAAAAAATTCATAAATTATTATATATTAATGAGAACTCTCTGGGAAGGTTCGGGCAACGAGGAAGGAAGGTCCAAACACGAATTTTAAATTAGATATGACGCAAAGGCCGTAGGAGACATTTAACAATTTTATTTTAACATCGAAGAGTGATGTCATATCCCATGAAACCAACTAATTATGACAAGAATAATTAGAATCAGTTGATTATGTTATTACACATATGAATTATAAAGTGACATTCTCAAATAATTATAAGCAATTCATTACACAAGAAAAATTGAATCGAAGGTAGTGTTCGTTTGTTCACACTTGGGAGAGTTGCAAGAATAATCGCGTCTTGACGACACTATATTTCTTTGTCTCCGAAATAGTATCTAAGCGACGTTACACTGCTTTGGATTCGTGGCGAAATATTTCATAGTATTCAGAGATTAATATTATTTATTAAAATATAATTCGGTTTTAATTTTTATAATTCACGGTGCAGTTTTCTTTTTTAGATTAGGGGCACTTTTCATCACATATGTTGTATTTGAAACGGAGTCTCTCACCTTTAAGGCACGTAATTTTACACAGTATATTGGTACGTTCACTGGCGCTCGGCGAACGCATTAATTAAGAGTATTCGACTTTTTATTGAATTGCATTGCGCGGTCTTGGAGCATGTTAAATTAATTAATAAATAAAGGTGTTAACTCACGTATTTAATAATTTGTATGACTGTGAGTATGCAGCCCTGCACACGCGTCGCCCAACAACACGTGTCAGTTTCTTTTTTCTTTTTACTAATCGTAGAACGGACCGGTTGGGGCTTCGTGAATTTGTTTTATTGGATCGGGTGGGCCTGAAAAAATTAATCACAGACATTTCTCTGGTGGCTTCAAAACCGTTTGAAGAATGATCGGAGAACGATTGCCGTCGGTTACGCAAGAATTAATTTTTCATAATTCACACGATAACACATGATCATGAGGATAATAATAATTAATTTTACTAGTTGTAGATGTTAAGATAATTATTGCGTTACTTTTCTTAAATACACACGTGGCTCGTCGTCGATAACCCTCCCCCCATGTCTCGTCTCAGTATAAATTGAAATTATTAATATTTTTATGTATAATACTCTCTACAATAAAAAAACATGTATGCTATTTAAACGTATTTTTTACTCAGCATCATCAGCATTAATAGTTGCTTTGAAAAATGTATTTAAAATGTACGTCAAATAGTGAAAAACAAAAAAATCACAATCTTCTGAATACACATGCGCTTTAAAAGTTAAATTGTGCGCATGCGCCGCGGTGACACACGCTCGCTCATAAGCTTATGAGCAGGCGAGCGTGTATCTGTATAAGCTGAACGGCGCCCGTGCACACGTCTGATAAACTAATAACGACGTGTGGGTACGCGCCGCCGCCGCCGCCGCCACCGCCGCCGACTCACAGTGGGACAGATCTCAGAAAAGTTGGCCAAAAATAGAAAGAAGTTTTAAATTTAAACGTACATTGATATATAAGGGTTTTCGAGGTCACTGATTACGAATTTCATATTATAATTTCAAAATTCAAAATGGCGGATCCAATATGGCCGACCACTTCATTAAAAATTGTTCGGAATCTCATATAAATTTGTATATAAGGGTTTTCGAGGTCGCTGATTACGAATTTCATAGTATAATTTCAAAATTCAAAATGGCGGATCCAATATGGCCGACCACTTCATTAAAAATTGTTCGGAATCTCATATAAATTTGTATATAAGCGTTTTCGAGGTCGCTGATTACGAATTTCATAGTATAATTTCAGAATTCAAAATGGCAGATCCAATATGGCCGACCACTTCATTAAAAATTATTCGAAATCTCATATAAATTTGTATATAAGGGTATTCAAGGTTGCTAATAACGATTATAATATTACAATTGCGAAATAAAAAACAATTTGTGTTTGATTGATTTTTATTTAAAATATTGTCGGAGTAGCAGTTATTATGTAATAATGCGTACAGTTAAGAAAATAAGTAAATAAGAAAAAATTGTAAAAATTAGTCGCTATCACTGTCGGGAGAATTATCATGTTCGAAATCAGAGTCAGTATCATGCTTATCAGAAATTTCTAGAACATTTTGAAACTCATCATCATCAGGGAAAAATAAAAGCTCTAGGGTCCCCGATGACAAATTTGTACTGTTTTTGGGTTTCATTTTTCTCATGCTCGAAATAAGTGGATCCGAAGATACCAGAAGCCAATGAAACACATCTTCCATTGTATTTGTGCGTGAATTTTTTCTGGAAAACCCTTCACGATATTTTTTGATATCCTTATTTCTGGCTTCCTGAGCATCTTCAGATAATTGACCGATTGGCAATACGGCTGATTCTATGAATTGAGCACCATGTATTAAAATTTTATGAACTGTCGCAGACATGTAATACCAAGGAAACTTGTCCACGCACATTTCCGCAGTATCATGACAATATTTATGAAATTTATCGACGTTCACTTTATAGCCACATGACATGACCTGCAAGATAACGTGAAATCGATGAATGAAATCTTCGTCCAATCCCAGTATTTGAGCAGACACTGATGAGTTCTCAAAAAAACGATGAGCCGTATTGCCGTCGCTGGAGTTGCCGTATCCTACTTTTGGGCGATCAAAAAGAAGCCCTAACTGCATCTGAAACCCTTTCTAAATTGTTTTTTTCCGAATCTCGAAACTCTTTATGTCTTCCGTTGATCGCAATTGCCATTTTTTATTCTCGAGTTTATATCCAAGGTGTAGCAAGTACGTAGCAAGCAACGGATCGTAATGTAAATTAGAAACGTCAATTACTTTATTTTTTACTAAATCGAGATTATTAAATTGTTTTGACGTTGCTCCGCACAAATCGCAGCGCATAGCTGGTGTAGTAGTCATGGTGAATACCATTTCGTAATGCATTATTATTTCTTATCCGTCCTGAACAGTTTCAAAAGGAAGGAGAGACACAACTTGATCTTGAATATATTTCTTTCCATTTAAAATAGACTCTACATTCTCGTGTAAAAATTGTAGCCTTATGGGTCTACAAAAACAAGGTGACGAAGGCGCAGGATTTTTCCATATCACTACTTCCTTTTGAAATTTATTATCCGTGGATACTAGTTGCAATGGAACTAATGAAGTAATAAAAACATAAGAGTCAGAATCACTTCCATCAGTAAACTTTTGTTTGTACTCGCTGTGCCCTGAAGATCCATCGCACCGCCATTTTAAAATCAACTTGGCATTTTCTGAAATTGCTAGAGATAATGTTTTTATAGTGTCGTTTTGAACATGTAAAATTCTTTCTGATGTATAATTTAAGAGTGCTTGTACACTGACTTCCGCACCAGTCTCAGTTATCTGTATATTTGATAGGTAACATCGAAGTTTGGCTTGTGTAATTGTTTGATAACAGGGATATATAAGAGCGTTGTGTTTTTTCATTGAATTTCTAATAAGCATGTACTGATATTTCGATAACTTTCCTTCAACGACATCGGACAATGCCTCATCGGCAGACATTTTAATAATAGGAGGAGTTGCTGATAATTTTAACGCTGCTCTGTATTTATCAGCTCGCGTTGGTGACTTTGTCGTGATTTCTTTGACGATGCTGGCAGCACTAGAGGCCCCAGTAGAACGAAGGCTCATTTGAGTAACCAACGATAATTCCAATGTGCTTACTGTTGTTGTGTCGCGGAATATTCCTCTTCACGTATTCTCAAGAATATTCCTTAGCGGACACAGCTAGAGATGGAATTCTGAAAGATAGCTGTCATACAAGACAGGATGCGAAGTAGACACCGACGCAGCATGAGGCGACTCGCTAGGCGATCTACGATAGGCTAAAGCTAAAGCTGCCAACTAAGGGATTTTAGCAAACGCAGTTGCTAACTGCTTTACTAAAATCAGAATTAATTTAGACTCAACAGAGAACGGTTGGTTCCTCGTAAAATTCTCAAAACAACGCATTATTGTACTTTCTTACTTTAACATTTAAATAGACAACGGAAAGTTACCTATTGCCTATAATAAATACTTCCTTTTACATAAATTCGTGTTTTCATCGATAACTCGAGATCCATCTCCTTATCGGCAAACGATCCCGAAAAATAATAACTTTTTAATATTATACCGAATACCGAATAATCTAATTACCCGGTACCGGCATAACATTTGGTGGCAGCGGTGGGATCTGCCGAAGTTAAGTGATTCGCGATTTATTAGGACAAAAGTGTTTTGGACAAAGTTAAGAGCGACACTAACGTGATGACTACAACGCGTGCAAGGACACCAGTGTAGTTCGTGAAAACCCGACTAATCTAACGCGAAGCCGTGAAGTGAACGTCGGTGCGGGGTGACGTATCGGTCAACCGTTTAAAGTCCCGATTGACGGTGTCACGTCAAGTCGCGGAGAATCGCACAAAGTGTGCAACCGAGTACGCACAGCAGCTACTCGAAAAGAAGCCGTCGCGCAACCATTGGCGACGCACTAAGGACGAACCCAGGAACCAACGAAGAAACGGGTCAACGGCGTCAAGGAAGACGTCAAGGACCATCGACAGAGAGGAGCCGCAGGACATCAAGTCGGCAACGCTCTAGAACAACACCATGGAAAGGACCGTCTACCAGATCATCTTTCTGTAAGTGGCGGTTACTTTATACTCATACATAGCCAATAAACTGAAGCCAGACAGAAAAAATTTTTTTAGAAAATTTGGAGAAAATATCTCTTGAAATTTTGTGGGCATATTTTAGAGTTTTGTTCGCCGCGAAATTAGCAACATGCCGATATTTAGGGGAGCGAAACCGAAACGTAGAGTCAATTCATTAGGAACTGCGACTCCCGGCGAAGGGGCAGACTCCACAGCTGGATTAGCTGCCGCCGTAGGAGAAATAGTATACGAAGCGCGCAGGGCGTTAACAGAGCTCTCGCCGTCGGGACGAATCCCCGCCGATAGGCAAGAGGCCGTCGCAGGCCGACTGGATGCCGAGTTCGGCGTAAACCCTCTCAGGGGCACGGCATTTCGCGATAACAATAGTATAGATAGATGAGGACATGGATGAGCGGGAACTCGGAAGCTTGCAAACGATAGATCGCGTAGGTTTCCCGACAGCTACCGGTACGACGGCACGATCGGTGACTTCGAGAGTACAAGATCGGTTAGAGGCGATCGACCGGAGCCACCGTGATTTGGTAAGAGCTCGACGGCAGTGCAAAAGGCTGCAGCGCGAGCACGAGCAAAGTCGACGTGAACTCGATCGCGAACTTCAGGGGGTTGAAACACTGTCAGCAAGACGAAACTTGGCGAGCACGCTCAACGAGGTAGGTGCAGACGAATACGAACTAATCCACTCCTTACGAGAGCAAATTGCCGAGCTCCAGCGACGATTAGGAGGAGCAGGGATGGAGGACATCCCGCCCCCCGCACTGCCCCCGAGACGCACGCGGTTCGAGGAGACGCAGAGGCCCTCAAATATGCTCAGCCTCAGTCTCGGTATAAAAATAGTAAAAACATTCGGCGGCAAAGATTCGAAGGCATTGCCGCTCTTCTTAAAGTCCTGCGAGACGATATTCCGCAGGGTAGCAGAGGAGGAGCATGACACTCTCCTCGAGTTGATCGTTATGAGTAAGCTAGAGGGTGCAGCAGCAAGACAACTGCAGCACAAAACCATCAGCACCATGGCGCAACTCAGGAGCGAGTTGGAAGCGTTGTACGGACAACGGAAGTCCCTGGCCGCGCTGCAAATGGAGTTCAGCTCCCTCCGGCAGGGACAGAACAAGGACATCGCCGCCTACGCGGCACGGACGGAGAGGATCACGCTAGACATCGCCGAAATACTCTGCGAGCCGTTGCAAACAGAGGATCAAAAGATCACCGTCGAGAGCGTCACACGACGAAGTGCACAGGCCAACTTCGAAAACGGCCTGCACGGCCAGGTGCAAGTGCTGGTACGCGCTAGAAATTACCAAACGTTGCATGACTCCGTGGCCGGGGCCATAGAGATAACCAACATGGTGCAGCCTAAGGGAGGGCTAGGGGGAGCGTCGAGCCACCCCAGAAGGTCCCAGGGCGCACCATCCCGGCAGAACGAAAATTGTTTCACCTGCGGGAACCCCGGATACATGGCACGAGACTGCACCCGGAGATCGGGAAGAGTGAGCCTGCCAATGCCCAGTGAAAACAAGTCCCTACACAACGTCGACATCGTATGCAACTACTGTCAGAAGAAGGGCCACGTGTGGAGGGACTGCAGAAAGAGGTTATCGCTAAACCAGAGCGAACCCGCTCAGACGACACAGCAGCCCCAACGTCAAAAGGACTCGGAAGATAAGGAAAAAAAAACAACAGTAACGACGGGTACCGGTCGGAATAGTACGGACACCCGCCCGCTGGCAACGATGAGGCTGAACACACTAACAGCCCAGCAAAAGCCCGCAAGCGAGCTACAACTGCTTCAAGTAACGTTGCCGGCGTCGAGTGCCACCGCCAGTGACTTCGATATTATTGCATCGCTGGCCGTGACTGGGGTACTCACCCTCAAGGCAGACACCGGAGCCCAATGCAGCATCATAAAAGAAGACTGTCTCAAACCTGAGACTATGGTGAAAGACTGCAAAGTGGAACTGCAAGGGGTGGCGGGCGAAAAATTTACTCCTCTAGGAATAGCGAAAATTACGCTCGAGACGCCGGCTCTAAATGTAGAGCATTGGTTTTACATCGTTCCGAGCACCGTGCCACTGAGGGTCAACGGACTGCTTGGTATGGACTTCATTAAACATCATAAAGCAGATACCTTGCACGGCGAAATAATTAAATTATACGGACATTGCATGCCGCTTTTAGATGGTTCGGTGAAGATGACCCTGCCGCCGCGCAGCGAGACCGTCGCTTACGCCGCGACCAAGAGCAAATTTATCGGACTACTCTCTAAAATGAAACTCGGAAACGGAGTAATAATGGGAGCCTGCATCACGCCGCCGCACGGTAGCAGCTGTGCAGTAAGTCTAATAAACACCACAGAGAAGGCTGTTGAGGTACAACGCCCGGTGGTGGAACTCGAGCCTCTAGAGATAACGGCAGTGGGTCACGGTCCCGAGGCCGCGACGCCCGAAGTATGCACCGTCAGCGCGGAGCGAGGGGCCGACCGCCTCGCGCGACTAGCTCAAGAGCTAGACGCGCGAAATCTCAATAAGGAAGAGCGCGAAGCACTCGATGAGATCACGAGAGAATACGAAGATGTGTTCCACCTCCCAGGGGACAGGCTGTCATGCACGCCTATGGTAGAACATGTGATACCCCTTAAGAATGGGGTGCAGCCCATTAAGGTGCACCCATACAGGCTGCCCGAGACCCACAAGAGAGAAGTGGAGAAGCAGACCCGCGAAATGCTTGAGGAAGGCATTGTCCAACCTAGCCGGAGTCAATGGAACGCCCCGCTGCTGGTTGTAGCGAAGAAACCTGACGCAGCCGGAGTGAGAAAAATGCGCGTAGTAGTGGACTTTCGGAAGCTGAACGAAGCCACCATCGGAGACTCGTACCCACTGCCTAATATCACCGAGATATTGGACCAGCTGGGAAGGGCCCGATACTATACGACCTTGGATCTCGCCTCTGGATTTCATCAAATCCCGATGGCAAAGCAAGACAAGGAAAAGACCGCATTTTCCACACCACAGGGCCATTTTGAGTATAACCGAATGCCTTTCGGACTCAAAAACGCTCCACCAACTTTCCAGAGGTTGATGAACTCCGCGCTGGCAGGACTACAGGGCGTCAAATACTATGTGTACTTAGACGACATAGTAATTCACGGCAAGACCTTCAAGGAGCACAATGACAGGCTGCGAGAGGTACTGCAGCGGCTAAGAGAAGCCAGATTAGCAGAGCAAACGAGCAAGTGCCAGTTCCTGCGCAAGGAAACGCAGTACCTTGGCCACATCATATCCGAAGAGGGCGTACGTGCTGATCCGCAGAAACTGGAAGCAGTAAGGGAATTTCCAGTACCGAGAGATATAAAAGGAGTACAATCTTTCCTCGGACTAGCTGGCTACTATCGGAAATTCATCAAAGATTTCTCGAGAACCGCGAAGCCACTCACAGAATTAACCCAGAAAGGGGTTGAATTCGAGTGGACCGCAGTAAGAGATGCTGCCTTCGAAGAACTGAAGACAGCCCTTACCACAGCACCGATACTGCAGTATCCAGACTTCACGAAGCCGTTTGTTGTAACGACAGATGCCTCAGACAGGGCGCTCGGCGCAATCTTATCGCAAGGCAAGATCGGGGACGATTTGCCCATATGTTACGCGAGCCGCACCATGTCAAAGGCCGAGCTCAATTATACAACAACGGAAAAAGAGCTACTCGCCATAGTTTGGGCTCTCGCTCAATTTCGACCATATATTTATGGTACACGTTTTACGGTAGTGACGGACCACCAACCGCTCACCTGGCTGTTTGGAGTAAAGGACCCAGGTTCGAGATTAATGCGTTGGAAAATTGAATTGGCCGAACACGAATTTAACGTTGAATATAAGGCCGGAAAGCGTAATACAAACGCCGATGCGTTAAGTCATATATTCGCTACTACGAGGACCCAAGCGAGAGCTAGGAACAAAGTCCGTGAGTCGGAAGAGGACAGCACGATGGGGCAACTCGGCACAACGAATGACCACACAAAGCGGACGGCCGAAGATACCCCGTATAGCCATGGTAGCTCGCTGGAGCGAGAGGTCGAGCCCGCCCGCGAGAGAGACGAGGACAGCAAGCGCCCGAGTACGGACAGCCGTACAAAGTGGAGAGCCAAGAATACAGTGGGCCAGCCGAGCAACGCGGCAGAGAGAGAGGCCGCGCCAGCCAATGCGCCAGAAGAAGATAGAGAGATTCGCAGCGTACCTGCAGACCGCTCTACTGAACCACACAGCCCCGCCGCGAAGCCGAGCGGTCGGGGAAGGGGCAGACCTCGCAAGCTAGTGCAGACAGGCACGAGTAAGACTGCGAGCATCACTGAAAATGACAGAGCGAGCGCAGCAACAGCGGAGCTAACGGTGGGCACGCCGAGCGAAGAAATTGCGAACAGAGCACCGCAAAGGCCTGCTGAGGAAGCGAGGCACGGCGGGGCCCGTAGCCTTTGAACTTCCAGCAGCACAGAAGAAGACAGCGTTATGAAAGAGCGCAGCGACTGCCGCAGTGGCGTAGCCGCTCCCTCCTTCGAAGACCGCCTGAAAATCATAAAAGAATACCACGACACCCCCTTAGGAGGGCATCAGGGTATCAGGCGTACGCTGCATCGGATCCGGACCAAGTACAACTGGCCCGGCATAAGAAGGGACTTGGAAAAATATATAACATCCTGCGAATCCTGCCAGAAAAATAAAATCGGGAAAAGGGAACGAGTACCAATGGTGGTAACTGACACCCCATCGAGGTCATTCGAAAAAGTTGCGGTCGACATCGTAGGACCGCTACCGGAAAGCGTCAACGGGAAAAAATATATACTTACGATCCAAGACGTACTTAACAAATACAGTGCAGCGATTCCACTGCCGAACCAAGAGGCTCCGACAGTAGCAAAGGCGCTCGTAAAAGAATTGATTTGCCGGCACGGGACACCGGAAATAATATTATCGGATCAAGGCACGAACTTCCTCAGCTCGACCTTCAAAGAGATATGTCGACTGCTCCGAATCAAGAAGATACAAACGTCGGCCTACCATCCGGAATCAAATGGCGCGCTAGAAAGATCGCATCGCACTCTTGCTGAATACCTGAAAAATTTCATAAATGAGGACCAAGGTAATTGGGACGAGTGGCTGCCGTACGCGATGTTCACGTACAACACCACTCCACATACAGGGACCGGATTGTCACCCCATGTATTGGTGTATGGACGCGAAGCGGAGTTACCGACCGCCGTGAAGCAGGAGCCCCGTCGCACCTATGCATACGACGACTACGTCCAAGAGCTACGCGAACGACTACGCGCCGCATGGACTGTAGCACGAGACAACCTGGAAGGCGCGAAAAGACGGTCGAAGACTACATACGACCAAGGCGCACAGGCGTAGGAGTACCGCGTCGGCGAACGCGTACTCCTCCGTGACGAGACGGTGCGCAGGGGGCGGTCGGCCAAGCTGACCCCGAAGTGGATGGGACCCCACGAGATAGTGGAAGCGAGGCCTCCCGTCAATTGCATCGTCCAGAAGGGACGGAAAACTCAGGCGGTCTATGCCAACCGCCTGAAACTATTTATCAATCATTAAAAGCTAAATAAAAACTAAATAAATGAGGGTAGGGAGCTCCACGGAGCGCAAGGTAGGAACTCCATTAACTAGCGAGGTAAATTCGAAACTTTTTAATTTACATAAAACATAAAATGTAAAATTATTGATAAGATTGTGGATATAAAAACATAAAATTTTGAAAGTAGAGTTGTAATATTAATTAAACAAATATGGCCCCGCAAGCGGGACATGTACAAAGCGGCCCCTCCGCAAAGAGCCGGCGCAGCCCGATGAAGTCAAAGTACGGCTCTTCGTCCCCGAGCCAAGGCCTCAGGCCCCACAGACAATAAACCGCATGGCGGTTGTCTCGGCGGCGGCTGCGGGTAGCCACGCGCTCTAGGAATTCGTCTGAAAGCCAGCGGCGACTTGGCCCTGGTACAACGACCAGGCAGCTCTGAAAATAAAAATGAAAATAAAAATAAGAATTTTATAGAACAAGCACTAACATTAAAAACCCAAGCAAGGTAAGGAGAATACTCACCACCAGCTCCAACACCTCAGGAGACAAATCTTTTCCCGTACACACAACGGCTCCGTGAGCCCCGGAGACTTGGAAGAAGACCGTAGAAGACATGTTTAGAGCTCGATTGTTAATTGAAGAATGAGCTAAAGAGCCCTTGCCCAACGAAACCGCGAGACTGCAACAAAAGAGGGAAAACTCACGCTTTTTTCCCCTCGTCTGATTGCAGATTAATCGCAGCAACGTGCGGACAAACCACAGCCACACCGCATACGGCCGACTACGTCGTCAGCACTTTTGACAGCACTCCGGGCATCTACTACGAGAACATAGGGAGCCTTACAATAATTCAATCGACGTGGCGACTGATAATCAGGCTGGACCTCGCTGCACTACTGCACCGAGAGGGGGAGATAAGCGAAAGCCTACAACGTCTGACGGAGCTGTGCGAAAGCGAAACTCGCGTCAACGATATATGCCCCGTCATAAGCGACTCGGTTCCGAGAATGAAGGGAAGAATAGAGACAGGAATACTGACCATATTCGACCTCCTCGGGACGCGCCCCGTCAGAGAGCGCCGAGGATTGGAAGATGGCCTCGGAAGCATAATCAAAGCCATCACGGGAAACATGGATGCCACCGACGCAAAGGAACTACACGAAGAGATAACGCGCCTGGAGGCGTCCCACCAGACCCTGAAGGAAGGGTTAAAAAATCAAATACAGGTCATAAAAACCACGCTCTGCTTATTTAATGAAAGCGCGCAACACATACAGGCTAACGAACAGACCCTGCTGTCCCTGATGCAGCATATCAACCGCACGCTCAACAGCGAAGTATACTACATAGAGAGACGCCAACACTTGGACGAGACGCTCAACGCGATAAGTATTGCGGTCGAAGCATTACTCGGCGACGTACAGGAGCTAGTGTGGCTGGTGGACGATATAGCTAGCGGTAAGGCCCGAGCAACGTCCCTGCCGCCACGCACACTCGCTAGGCACCTCGTAGAGGCACTACCACACCTACCGTCGGGCAGTAGTTTCCCGGTCGCAATAGCACCTGACCAAGTGTCAACACTTATGCGACTGGCAGATACCAGGGCTTACAGCGAAGGCAACGCAGTGGTACTTGTGCTGGATATACCGCTGATCGGGCAGCAACGATATAGTATGCAAAAAGTATATCCTATACCCATGCGAGCGGACAACGGCAGGCACTACTACATAGAAGCGACCGAGTCCCACTTGGTAATAGATATAGAGAATCGCAAGTACCTAAGGATGAC
The DNA here is from genome assembly GCA_963942595.1 of Cylloceria caligata. Classification (NCBI taxonomy): domain Eukaryota; kingdom Metazoa; phylum Arthropoda; class Insecta; order Hymenoptera; family Ichneumonidae; genus Cylloceria; species Cylloceria caligata. The sequence goes on from OZ012711.1 coordinate 3,135,282, forward strand.
ATACGATGACATAAAAATTTGCAAGGTACTGGGCAAATCATACATTTGCCCACCAACACACCCTACTATGCCGGTCACACACGACGCGCCCTGCGAAGTCCTAATCTATGCGAAAATGGACACCGGTAACGGAAAAAATTGCGCGAAAAGGGTTATCGAAATCACACATCCCTTCATCGTTCCAATGCAACAGCAAGGACGATGGTTATACGTCGCGCCGACCCCGGTCCCCATAGGAATAAATTGTGGGAAAAATCCCACTCAGCACGAAATATTAAATAATTCGGGAATACTGGCTTTGGTAGGCGTATGTATAGTAACCGCCCGAGATTTCAGCATCAAAACCATCGGGCGAACATCGCAGATCATACAGGAAAACTACCTCCCGTCGTTTAACTTGACATTAACGGAGATCGAAGCTCGGGCGCCCCCGCCGCAGACCGAGAGGACCATCCCACTACAGAGCGTGCTGCAAAACCCCGAAGAGCTTCGGAAGCTCGGAACTCGAGCCGACCAAATCATGGACAACCTCCATACTGCCGGAGACGGGATGCAACACATCCACAACCTGAGTTTCTACTCCCTGGGCGCTATAGCGCCGATCGCCTTGGTTGGCTACGTTCTGTTTAAATGTTACAGGTACAAAAGAACCAGGACACCACCGAGCACTAGGGAAGCAATAACCCCGGCAGCCGCCGAGGTAACTATCAACCTCGAGCCTCTCGGACGACAACAGCCAGAGGAACGACTGCGAACCGAGCTGGCCAGATTATGCAATCGACCCCCCAACCGAGAACGACCTGCTCGACTTGAACGACGCTAACAAACTAAAATGAAACATTTTACACACATATTATATATCATATATTGAACCGTAAAATTGTATTAAAATTGTAAGGTACGGGAAACCAATTGAAGACAAAATTTTTTTGAAAATTTTTCCATTTAAGGGGGGAAGGATGTTGTGTCGCGGAATATTCCTCTTCACGTATTCTCAGGAATATTCCTTAGCGGACACAGCTAGAGATGGAATTCTGAAAGATAGCTGTCATACAAGACAGGATGCGAAATAGACGCCGACGCAGCATGAGGCGACTCGTGAGGCGATCTACGATAGGCTAAAGCTAAAGCTGCCAACTAAGGGATTTTAGCAAACGCAGTTGCTAACTGCTTTACTAAAATCAGAATTAATTTAGACTCAACAGAGAACGGTTGGTTCATCGTGAAATTCTCAAAACAACGCATTATTGTACTTTCTTACTTTAACATTTAAATAGACAACGGAAAGTTACCGTTGCCTATAATAAATACTTCCTTTCACATAAATTCGTGTTTTCATCGATAACTCGAGATCCATCTCCTTATCGGCAAACGATCCCGAAAAATAATAACTTTTTAATATTATACCGAATACCGAATAATCTAATTACCCGGTACCGGCATAACACTGTGTTACGTAAATCAGTGGCTTTTCTTCTTTTGCTTCGATCACTTGCTTTCTCGAACTCCATACTTGGTCGACCACGCTCCTTCGATTCCGTGGATTTTGTTTTCGCTGTACTCGTTGTCACCGTACTCGTTGTCGCCGTATTCGAATCCGCAGGTCTTCATTAGTCGTCCAAACATTCTGTGGAGTACATAATGGAATTATTGTGAGACATTTTGAATCTTACTTTAAGTTTTTTTAATAATTCGAATTAAATTTACATATTTCTGTATTAAATTTCAATACTCACGTTAATCGTGGAAGAACAAAGCCACTCTTCATTGTTTTGAAGAAAGCGTTCTGTTGTTCTTGAGATCGTTTCCATCTCCTTTTAAGGTTGGACAACAAGATCTTCAAAGATTGTCGATCCTCGTCATGGATTTGGAAACAACATTCCATCTTTGTAACAAAATGTTGTTCCAAACATTTAAGTTGCGTTGTCAAGTCCGAGTTCAAATCGTTCCGTATGATCTCGAACAGTTCTCGACGAGTACAGATTATTTTATCAATACGCGATTCTAAAATACAGACATAATGCGATGTAATATTGAGTAAAAACACATTTCTCATATAATCAGCATTATTTAATTATAAATAAGAAAAATTATATGTATACACAATAATATTTTCGCGGAGTGTTATTCGAATGATTAATTGCAAAAATGATACAAATTTAATAATACATTAAAATAAGACACTCGGTATATATATGAAAATTATCAAAAAAAAGCAACGGTATACTTTTCTACATATTTCAATAGCAGGTAGTCCCGGACCCCTGCTGTGTGCCTCTGCGTCGACCCTTACCTAACAAAGCAGCTGCTCGGCGTCGCGTATTTCTAACTTCAAAAGTACAGAGGCAGAGACGGGCAGAATTTTCTTCCAGATTCTATTAGAAAACATCGTAAACTATATGCTCCATATCTCAACTTCTTGATTCCCGCTGAATAGATAACTTTTTTGCTAATTTACGGTAAAAATTTTTACAAGAAAAACCATTATGTAGACACATCTTTGACATGATTTCTAACACACGCGAGTATAAGTAAATGAAAACGTTATATACGTAAATATTCTACATACCTTTCTTAACACCCTCCATCAAACAGAATTGAAAAAGGACACTGGAGTAAAAAGTTACACGCACTTGAAGTAGCAGTGAATTTCGGAGCCGCTACACGTGGTTTACGCTGTACCGAGAATGGGTAACTTTCAACTAACGTAGCGTCTCAGGTATAAAAGATATCTCACTCCCCTTTTGGAATAACAAGCACCAAAGCCCCCTCTACAAGATTCTATGGTACTAAACTCATTCGGTGACTATCATTTTTTCGATTTTTGACCACGTTTTTCAGATCTGTCCCACTGTGCGACTAGGTAACACGCTTATTGTGCACTTGGTGTATGCGATTTTGCATCTCGTTGCTCTACCATATTCACCGTCATCATCATCATCATCATTATCGATAGTATCGTGGATTTGTCACGCTTCATAAGTAAAAATAATGGATGTACGCTGGAAACATCCGTGGACGTCGTTGATTTGTGGCCCCACTGGATGTGGGAAAATAGTTTTCGTGAGAAAATTTCTAAAGTTTCTCAATTCAATGAGTAACGTTGAATTTGACCGAACTATATTTTACTATGGAGATACTCTCGATTCTGATATCGCTGCTCTGAATAACACGTGTGAATAACAACCATCGTCGTCGTCATCGTCAATTACTAAGCCCGGAAGTAATAAAAACAGGAGGATTATTCAAGCGATAATAACTTGAAAAAATTGGTTATGATCGATGATTTATTGCGCGAATTCTCAAATAATACAGTTGTCGAACTTTTCACAAAAGGTTATCATCATAAAAATATTAGTGTGATTTTTATCACACAAAATATTTTCCATCAGGGACATGGACAACGTGATATATCATTAAACGCCAATTATATGGTGATATTTAAAAATCCACGTGAACGAGCACGAATTACACATCTAGCGAGACAAGTATACCCCGAGAATCCACGATTCCTAATCGTGATTTTTATCACACAAAATATTTTCCATCAAGGACATGGACAACGTGATATATTATTAAACGCCAATTATATGGTGATATTTAAAAATCCACGTGAACGAGCACAAATTACACATCTAGCGAGACAAGTATACCCCGAGAATCCTCGATTTCTAATCGAGTCATATCACGATGCTACCGCACAGCCACACGGTTATCTACTCTTGGATCTTAAACAATCGACACCCAATTATTGTCGATGTCGTACAATGATATTTCCCGATGATCCACGAATGCTTGTCTACATGCCGAAAAACACTCGTCAATGTATGGAAGCACAAGTAGACACCACATCAGTCGGTAATGGATATAAGTCGTGTACGCATCACGCACGAAGACTCGGGCATTCAACGAATACATCTACTGTGAAACTGTAATAATGAGGTATAACACCAGCGCGAAGAAAAAGAAGAAGAAAAATACACATTACATTCGAATCGATGAACGTTGTATAGCCCTACTTAACGCTATTTGTCATTCAAATAAAAAACCTCTAATCAATTGCATCTGTGAATGCGCGTTAAACATTTTACAAGGAGTTGTTTGTGTCAAGTCAAGTGTTAAAAAACGTTTAAAAATATATAAAAATCTACTTCGACAACTTGCCTCAGGATGTGTGAAAAAACAACGTAGTGGTGGTGGTGGTGGTGGTAGTGGTATTTGTACAGTCGCTCGTGAGCAGCGGAATTATAATTGGAGGGCGAAGAAACGCTTCATAATTCAAAAAGGGGGTGGTGTTTTTTACCACTTTTACTGGCTCCCATAATCACAACTTTATTTAGTAAATTTTTCACTGGTAGTGACCATTGAGAAAAAAACACTGTGTTAAGGATAAAAATTATTAATCATCCTTGTAATGGAGCATGCGAAAATAAAATGTTATTAGTGCCAATGTCCGAGGTAAACGATGGAAATAGTGATGCAGACGGTAGTTACGACGAAATACCTATGATCGGTTCTAGGAATAATCATGCACCAACAGCAAACGAGAAAACAATGCAGACCCAGGGTGATCCTGTTTCAAGACTAGACACTGAGCTATACAAAATTTTTTAATCAAACAGTAGTAAATGGAAAGAGTATTCACAAGTACTGCAACGTTATCTATATCTTGTTGGTACGAAAAATGCATCGTTTTCACCAGCACTTCCAGCACTACCTGAAGCAACGTCTGAGGTAGATAATGCAGAAGCCACGAGCGATGCCGACATCGTTAATAGCGTTCCAAATATGTATAAACGCCGAGCGACTGCGCTATTAAAGTTTGGACGCAAACCCACGAGTGATGAATCAAAAAGCATAAGATGGGACAAAAAAGGATGTGTAACAATAGACAGTATCCTCATTCCAAATTTTAATATTGTCGACCTATAAACGATGCAGTACGAAGTAGAAAAAACTTTAAAGGAACAGGCAGACACGAGTTTATCGTTAGTCTACGAACAAAGAGTGTTCCGCGTGAATTTATAGGCATACGTAGATTGTGGGATTTATGCATATCTAGAGGTACTAAACGACCAAGAATAGATGTTCAGATATTGCAACATAACGATTCGCATTCTATGAATGTGGATGTGGTTGGCGATAATTCCAACGACGACTACGACGACGACGGTGGCGATATACACCCCGGGAATACTTCTTCAAAACGTTGGAAAACAAAAGTAATAAAAGTGTTTGAAAAGTGGATAAAGATTTAGATCAAGTTGTACAACGAGTAGTGAAAGATGACTTTCGAAAAGGTGTACTATGATCCTTTGCATCCAGCTGGATACACTGGTGCGCGACGTTTAATCAGTAGCAAAAATAAAGCAGACACCGTGTATGACTGGCTGACTCAGCAGGAAAGTTATACCATTCATAGACCCGTGCACCGTGTCTTTCCACGACTGTATTACAATGTTACAAATATTGACGATGTCTGGGAGGCCGATCTCGTGGATCTACGTTCATTGAGTAGCTATAACGACAACGTCTCCTCCCTGCTTATGGTAATTGACGTTGTCAGCAAATACGCCTGGGTCGAACCCTTGCAGGACAAAACTGTGCGCAAAGGAACAAAGGCATTTAAACGTATTCTCGAGCGTAACGATGGTCGTACACATGTTTCACTAGAAACCGGCCGTGGAAAAGAATTCCTCGGTGGTCAACTCCAAAAATTTCTCAAAGATGAAAACATACAATTTCGCCTTGCTCGTAATCCTGATGTAAAAGCCTCGATTGTCGAGCGTTTTAATCGCACTCTCAAGGAACGGATGTGGCGTTACTTCACACATCGTAATACTTATCGTTACATCGATATACTACAAAAAATTGTTTATGCGTACAATCATGCTGTACACTCGAGCATTAAAATGCAGCTGGCCACCGTAATCCTATATAAGGCCGATACAGCGGTGCGCAATATGACAATTAGTGCCATAAAAAGACGTAAAAAGAGACGTTTCACAACGTATAAATACAAACCCGGCGATTACGTTCGAATCAGTAGAACTAAAGGCACCTCTGAAAATTTTCCGTATCAAAAAAGTTTTACATAGACAGGGCCTGTGTGCGTTGTGCGATCTCGAAGATGAAACTATCGATGGTTTCTTTTACCCCAAAGAATTGACGATTGTTCATGAGAGCGTATAGAGAGGAATAAATAATTCAAGATTGATCAAGTTTTACGGACAAAAGGACACGGTGCGAAAAAACAAATTTTCGTGAGTTGGGTGGGATATCCGGCTGTTGTGTCGTGGAATATTCCACTTTACGTATTCTCGAGAATATTCCTTAGCTGACACAGCTAGATATAGAACTCTAAAAGATAGAACTCGTACACGACAGGAGATGCGAGGTAGACGCCGACGCAGCATGAGACGATCTACGATAGGCTAAAGCTAAAGCTTAAGAGTGATAAATCTAAGCGACAATGATTTGACCAAATTTTTGATGGAAAATTTCTGGCAGTTCGCAACCCGGTTAGAGTCAGCGCCACCTAAGATCCCTGTGTTATCGATCTCAGAAAGATCTCTAACAATCGAATCATTAATTATTTTTGTCAACTCTGAATGCCTCACTCATTCATTAAGAATTAATGAGGCAACCAGACCTGACGATTTTTTACTTTTTAAAGAAATCGTGAAAAAATATTGCCACAGCCCGGGTTCGAACCGGGAACTCCAGAATTCTAGCCTGGTACGTTACCAATTACGCCACCGCGGCTCTAGCAACATCAATTCACGATCTCTATTTTAATGTCAATTAATACACCTTTGTTATTTTATTATACGCGGTCATATGTATTATACGCGATAACACAGGGATCTTAGGTGGCGCTGACTCTAACCGGGTTGCGAACTGCCAGAAATTTTCCATCAAAAATTTGGTCAAATCATTGTCGCTTAGATTTATCACTCTTAAGAAACATATGACCGCGTATAATAAAATAACAAAGGTGTATTAATTGACATTAAAATAGAGATCGTGAATTGATGTTGCTAGAGCCGCGGTGGCGTAATTGGTAACGTACCAGGCTAGAATTCTGGAGTTCCCGGTTCGAACCCGGGCTGTGGCAATATTTTTTCACGATTTCTTTAAAAAGTAAAAAATCGTCAGGTCTGGTTACCTCATTAATTCTTAATGAATGAGTGAGGCAATCAGAGTTGACAAAAATAATTAATGATTCGATTGTTAGAGATCTTTCTGAGATCGATAACACAGGGATCTTAGGTGGCGCTGACTCAAACCGGGTTGCGAACTGCCAGAAATTTTCCATCAAACTTCGGTCAAATCATTGTCGCTTAGATTTATCACTCTTAAGAAACATATGACCGCGTATAATAAAATAACAAAGGTAAAGCTAAAGCTACTAACTAAGGGATTTTAGAAACGCAGTTGCTAACTGCTTTACTAAAATCAGAATTGAATTAGACTCAACAGAGAACGGTTGGTTCCTCGTGAAATACTTGAAACTACGAATTATTATACATTCCTTTATTGACTTTTAAATAGACAACGGAAAGTTACCGTTGCCCATAATAAATACTTCCATTTATATAAATTCGCATTTTCATCAATTACCCGAGATCCATCTCCTAATCGGCAAACGATCCCAACAAATAATAACTTTTTAATATTATACCGAATACCGAATAATCCAATTACGCGGTACCGGCATAACACGGCAAAATTTTACTCGTGGATACCAGCGTCAAACGTTCACGGTCTCGAATAAACGAAATTTTGTCCAAACGATGCATGACGAGGATAATTTTTTTCTTGTTCTACCGAGCAACAGCAGTATGAAGTATTTTCCCGAATAAACAACAACACATTTTATAACTCAATTGCGACGTAAAATATCGTTAAAGGGTCGTTTGTGGGCTTATGGGAAATTCATATACCCTGTACAATGACGCATTTACAAGAAGCAGATACGATAATCGGTTGGGTGGCTTGTGAGAATAAAGAAGTTCCTACAAACCGAATACCTCGAGGTTTGTACAAAAATCATGGAGAATTGTGGAAAATATCAATGATTTACCGGGGCTGCGAGAAGCAGGCATAAAAATTGTAAATGTTGAAAGGGCCAAAGGGTACGTTGCTCTCGAGGCTGAGGTAACAGAGTCGTGCCCTGAACCTCTAGGCTACCCAGAGGTATTACGAATGAGTAGTAAAATAGCACGTATATCGGGCTTCGAGAAACACAAAGAACTGCTGCTCGACCGAGAAACCCCAGGGGGTCTTTACCTGCAGCTTATGCGAGGCATTCCACGCGTAGGACGAGTACGCGCCTGTATAAATAGGGCTCTGCCCGATCAGCTTTTTGTCTACACCGATATTTATGTACCGTATACGGTAGATGATACACAGACAGCGCTACTCAGGATTGTAAATATAAATACAAAAAACTACACGTATGGTACAACGCAAGTAAAATGTTTCTCATCGTCAAATTACATAGGTTTACTCAACAATTGCCTCAAAACGATCGAGGTGGATATAAGAGATCATCTGGGTAATCCTATTGCATTCGAGTATGGAACGTTAACGCTCACACTCCATTTCAAACGACTCGATTAGACAATATGTGTGCTCATTACACAACGTATTATGAGAATCAAATAGGGGGCGGAAACGGTTATATAGGTAACGTGTTTACGGGTTCCCCGCATCAGCGCGGTCACGGTATCGGTAGTTTCCTCGGTGGTCTATTTCGAAGTGTTTTACCACTGCTGACCAGAGGTGCTAAAGCTATAGGGAAAGAAGCCATTCGCATGGGTTTACACATTATCGAGGATGTGAGCGATCACAAAATGCCATTCAAGGAGTCATTGCGTCGACGTGCAGCCGAATCTGGAGATAATTTACAACGAAAACCCGATGAAAAAATCGCTCTTCTCATGTATGGTTCAGGCTATAACACTGTAGGCACCACTCGCATGATACAGTCGTTATCGGGAGGCGTGCCTACGAGGACGAGGAAAAGGCGTTCTCGTATTTCGAAAAAATCGTTAGGAATGAAGAAGAAGAAGAAGAAGAAAAAGTCAACGAGACGTAGACGCATTGCCGCAAGGAAACATCGCGGTATCGCAAAGAATAAAAAGAAAAGGATAACAAAAAGAAAGAAAGATATCGAAAGCATTAGGCGCAAACGAGCAAAGACCAACGATATTTTTGGAGGTGTTTAACAATGTCATTCTTACACTCACACTCGTCCAAGTGTATGAAGTCGGAGCTCAACTTATTTACCATACCTCCAACGCAGACGGCTATAAAAGCATCACAATGGATACACTACAAGCCTGTGTTGTCCCTCACGGATGACGGACCTCTGGAATTGTCATACCTGGCCACGGTGAAGAATACCTAGACCTAGCTCATACAATGATTATTGTAAATGTTAGGGTTATTCCAACAGCTGAATCACAGTACAACGTAGCACCTGTTCATAACTTTCAGCATAGCCTTTTCAATCAGGTGGACGTATATTTTAACTAGAAACTCGTGACACCCCCAAACAATGCATACTCCTACAGAGCATATATTAAGACGTTACTCAATTATTAATCGGCTGCTAAACCGGTGATACACCGTTGAAAAAAATCTACACCAATCTACGCTTACTGTGTCGTTATATCTTGCGTATTTACATAAGAGGCTTGCAGAAAGTCGAGCTTTTACGCGACGTCCTGGGGCGCGAAATCATCAATCTGAAAGAATACGAGGGTCCATCGTTACAAAATATGCCCATCAACAACGTTTACTGTATTCATCATGGTATTTCGAAAGAAGACGATGTAAAATGTGCTTTAAATAACGTGGCAAAAATACGTTCGTGGCTCCTGTTTAAAGAGCTCGACGCGGTTAGTCACATTTATTCACAACCTATCGATAAATCAACACGTATTAAAAATCAACAAAGCCAATCGAACAACGAAGCATCAAATAAGGAGAATACTCTCGATAAATCACAAAGCGTAGAGTATATATTCAACGATATTACACTACGTGCAACAGTGATAAGTCGTCGCTGAACGGAAGAACTGTACCGGCTAACGATGAAATAACTGTACTTTTCCGTGGCAGAGAAAAATAAGTAGTCTCACTGGGTGCTAAACAACCACCACCACTCCCGCGTAACACACACCAGCCAGACCACCGCGCAACCATCATTATCATCAGCAGAGGCAACTCAATCACACTCTAAGCGTCACCAGCAGTTGTGTAAACAGCATGAACAGCCTACAGATACTAGACGTTCTACAACGAATATCTGCTCAGACGAAAGGAGTATTTCCGGCCGATCGCATTCCGTGTCGCTGGTCTAGACCCGCAGCATTGGTTCTAAACACAGACGAGCATAATCTACCTGGGCGACACTGGGTTGCCACTTACGTTGATAAAAATAGACATGGAATCTTTTTCGATAGTTATGGGTTGCCCCCACTCATTAACCAACACCATAACCGTCTACGCAGAAACTCTCGAAGCTACAAGTGGAACACGCAGCGCCTTCAATCACTCAAGTCTAAAGTATGCGGTGTCTTGGAGAATCAGCTGGCGCACGGGAATCAATATTCGTCGTGCGCCTACCTGTTGTGGTGCTCTAGCACACGTCGTTCGGTTGAGCCGAAGATAGCCGAGGCAGGGCTTCGCGAGGCTGAGGAAGTGCCTCGTTGGCATGCCGCGTCGAGCGAGAGGATGTCTCTCTCGCTTGACTTCGGCTTCGCTCACCGGCTATCTTGCTCAACTGACTTCAGCGCCCAACGACGCTTTCGTATACCGCAGCCATGTTGGAAATTTTGACACTTTTTCGGAACAACCACGGGAACAGCGCACGCATTTCGGGTCTCTCGGATTTTTCTTCACTGCATTCACCGGACTCACTCAACTTCTCGCTCAACAGGATTCAAATACACGGTAAAAGTACACCGTCACAATTCAGTGCAATTCAATGTCGGTGAGGAGTAGAAAATAGCGGTACATTATCATTCTTGTCTCACTCTGTGGCGTGCGCTGCAGCACATGCTGCACCACGTTCTCCTCACTGTATTTTACCGGTATAATTAATACAATTATGCAGGTGTTTTATATTCACTGTACTTTCCTCCAGAAAATCTGCTGGGAAAGTGCAGTGACGCAGTGCTGACTGCGTAGCTGTCTCACATTCAATCATAGCACTCAAGAAAATTTAATTGCAAGTGCTCTCATTGATTCACTGCAATCTCTCTTCAACAATTTGCTGAGAGCGTGCAGTGAATCACTTGCAACATCTTACGCACTCATTCTTTCACAACGTATCATGCTACGCAGTACTGACTGCTGTACGCTCACTCCTCGTCAAGCTCAAGCTCAGTCACCCTCAGCACACAATTAATATAATTGTGTGCTGCTCAATAATATTCAAAATTCAATTTGTTTATTTATTTATAATTTGCACTTTTTTCTAAATTGATGTTTTGAGGTGATTTTCTAAATTGAATTGTTTTGGATGGTAATTTTCACTTGTAATGTCTACGCACTTGTGTATTTAGATGGTATTTCTACAATATTTTTGGAAGGTAGAACAAACCACTTTCTCTAATTAAACATCAATGTGTCTGGTTTTATTTATCACCTTGTCGAGAGTGAATTTTCATGGGTATTCAATACATTCACAGATCTGTCAACTTCATCCACCGGATTCTCAAACACGGTGAATACTGTATTATGTTTCTTGATTTTTTGGCTCGTGGTTATACTCTGGATAATTTTCATAAGAATTTTACGATAGAGTGAAAAATGATCGCATAGCTGCACAATACTACAAACGAGTAAAATATTCAAATCGGAGAAAGAAACGTGTGAAAAATGTAAAACATAATAATATAAAGGGCTACGGTTGTAATAAAAACACATGTATACAAACTTGTACAGATCGATTTGGATGCTACTTGTGAATTACTATGAATAAATTCGAAACTTTGAATTTCCTGTCTCATTATTATTATTCGAAAGTACTCCCACCATACACATTTTCATATTTAACTATGATGGCCATCAAAGTGCACGCCAGATGTACGAGGGTCGATCAATAAATAGTCGGCTTGGTAAAGAAAATCGCGTTTTTTCGGACAAAAATCTTTTTATTTCTCAACATAATCTCCTTTTAGCTCGATACACTTATTCCAACGATTTTCCAATTTTTTGATGCCCTCCGAATAATACGATTTCGGAAGGTCCTCAAAATAGATCTCTGTTTCGGCGATGAGGTCATCTCTGGAACCAAATCTCTTCCCGCCAAGCCATTTTTTCAGGTTTGAAAACAGAAAGTAGTCGGAGGGGGCCAGAATACGGTGGATGCGAAGGCAATTCGTATTTAAATTCATGAATTTTGGCCATCAGCTACACGTTCTCTTTTATGGTCGACAGTGAGCAAACGCGACACCCATCCTGCGGATAATTTTTTCATACCCAACTGATCACTCAGGATTGAAATCACTGAGCCATATGATATGCCTGTGGCCTCAGCAATCTCACGCACTTTTAGTCTCCGATCATTTAACACCATATCGTGGACTTTTTCAATTGTTTCTGGTATGACGACCTCATTTAGACAACCTGGACGTTCATCGTCAACAATGCTCGTACAACCGCGTTTAAATTCAGCTGTCCAATATTTAATGGTTAATAACGAAGGTGCAAGGTCCATATAAACTTCGTCTGGCTGTGCTTTGATTTCAATGTTCGTTTTCTTTTTCAAAAACAAAAATCGAATCACTGCACGATACTTAATTTTTTCCATTTTTGTAAAAACACAAAACTTGTTTGTCTTTCGACGCTGTCAAACGCAAACTAAACATCGCAGCAGGCTGAAACTTTGACAACAGTCATGTGAAGGATGGCACTACTAAACGTCGCTATAGATTTCTTTCCTCGACCAACAGATGACGCAAGGCCGACTATTTATTGATCGACCCTCGTATATATATAATCGTAACAGCTGTGAAAAAAAGTTAGTTAAAAAGCAAACGTCGTGGTGAAAGTATCTTTGCCTCTCTTTCCAACCACAATGAATACTATTGACAGTATACTCGTGATCGACTGCTGCAAGGGCCCTTGAGACTTCACCAAAGCGAAGCTCGCGTACATACCGAAACCGCTGCTGTTGAAACATTGGGGAGCAAAAATAGAAATGATGTATGACAAACTACCGGAGCATCTGAAGGTTGACCGTGAGGTCTCCTCGTACATGCCGTGCTATGTACATTACAACAAATCGGGTACGACAACACATGTTGACGGTCCACCACCAGCTCGCCGTAACTGAAGAATGTTAAAATAAAACAGTTTTTTATGAAACTAAAATATAACGAGTTTTCACTTACCATTGTTATAAATAGTAGTTTCAATTAATGAATTTTTTTTATTTTTTCAAATTAATGGGTCTTGGTTATCGACGACGGGACATGTTTAACCAGTGGATGGGTACACAATATAAATAATAATTTACCGTAAGACCCAATCTACTTATCTTCCGTAAGTCCCAAATGTGCTTTAACGATGGTCGGCTACATACCAACGGTTGATAACCGATCTACTTTACCGATCGCCGATACATTTTCTACTGACCTGCTGTTGCATTTTATCTACTTTACCGACTATTGGTAACACGGTTACAAATAGTAGATGGCGCATCGGCAATTAATTTTCTACTCGACCGGCTGCCAACATTCGATATACTTTTACCGACTGTCGGTAACACGATTACCAATAGTAAATGGCGCATCGGCAATTAATTTTCTACTCGACCGGCTGCCAACATTCGATGTACTTTTACCGACTGTCGGTAACACGATTACCAATAGTATATGGCGCATCGGCAATTAAATATAGGTCAAAATCCGTCAGATGGCGCTGCGACGCTGCACCAATCAGAACACTGAGATAGGTGATCTAGGGGTGGGGACTAATGGAGACCAATCAGGGATAGGGTGGGGGTTGTGGGGGGCCAATCAGGAATGAGGGTAGGGTAGTGGTGGAACACGTCCCCTTCACACCCAAGGACCGACAAATGAGAAAGCAGCATGGGGGGGGGGGGCTAGTGGTGGGTAAGAGTGGGGCTATTCTAGATACGCCCTGGCGGCAGGAGGCCACGCCCTGTCTTTCTATAAAAGGCCCCTTCTACTTACCTGCTTATGGTAATTGACGTTGTCAGCAAATACGCCTGGGTCGAACCCTTGCAGGACAAAACTGTGCACGAAGTAACAAAGACATTTAAACGTATTTTCGAGCGTAACGATGGTCGTACACCTGTTTCACTACAAACCAACCATGGAAAAGAATTCCTCGATGGTCAACTCTAAAAATTTCTCAAAGATGAAAACATACAATTTAGCATTGCTCGTAATCCGGATGTAAAGGCCTCGATTGTCGAGCGTTTTAATCGCACTCTCAAGGAGCGAATGTGGCGTTACTTCACACATCGTAATACTCATCGTTACATCGATATACTACAACAAATGGTTTCTATACACTCGAGCATTAAAATGCAGCCGGCTGCCGTAACGCTATATAATGCCGATACAGCGGTGTGCAATATGACAATTAGTGCCGTAAAGCGACGTGAAAACAAACGTTTCACAACGTATAAATACAGGGTGCGCCATCTCAATCTGGTCGATGGAAGTATTGAATAACTTAGAGAATTTTCAACAGATTTCACAAAGTCGTATTTTTTTATTAAATTTGATTCATTACAATTTATTTTGATTAGTTTCCAAAAACCACATCGATCAAATGTCCGCCTTTATTACTGAGACAAAAATGAGCTCTTTTTTCGGCATTTTCCATTGTATTTGCCAGCGTCTAGGGCGATATCGCTGCGATTTCGGCTCGAGTGTTGTTTTTTAGCTCCTCTATGGTCTTCGGCTTGTTGGCATAGACTTTACTTTTCAAAAATCCCCACAAGAAGAAGTCCGGTGCAGTCAAATCCGGCGATCTTGGTGGCCAGTCAATATCACCTTTCTTTGATATCACACGTCCTGGGAACTTCCGACGCAAATAGTCCATTGTTGAGCGCGCAGTGTGACATGTCGCACCATCTTGTTGGAACCAAAATTCCTTAAGACCTTTTTCACGCATTTGTGGTAAAACAAAGTGTGCCAACATCCACCGATATCGATCCCCATTGACAGTTTCACCAGCTCTGAAGAAAAATTGTCCAATGGTGGTTTTTGAGCAAACACCGGCCCAAACTGTCACTTTCTCATCGTGCAATGGAGTTTCGTGAATAATATGAGGATTATCGGTGCCCCACATGCAACAGTTTTGTTTGTTGACAGCGCCAGAGAGGGTGAAATGAGCCTCGTCGGTCATCAGAATTCGCTCCCAAAAATCCGGCTCAGCTTCCTTCATTCGACTAACGTTATTAGCGTAAGCCAAGCGTCGCGGCTTGTCAGTTTCCAATAATCTTTGAGTCAACTGCACTTTAATTGCTGATGTTTAATTGCTGAGACCGGCGGCGGTATGAGACATTTGGATTTTCTGCAACACTCTGTCGAACAGCTTCGATATTTTCATTTGAACGACCTGGACGCGGTCGAGCTTGATGTTGGAGATTCGCTACAGACCCGTGCTCCATGAAATTTGAAGCTAAATGACGGATAGTGTCGCCTTTGGGCGCAGAACGTCCGCGATATTTTTTACGATACGCACGCTGAGTTGACACAACTGAACGATTATTTTCAATGTAAAGCGAAACTATTTCGGCGCGTTCTTTCGGCGTATAGCGATACATGGTTGAAATTGTACTGAAATAACCTATACGAAACGTGTTGTACGACGCTGGTCGGTTAAAATCTGTCAGAGTTATTCAATACTTCCATCGACCAGATTAAGATGGCGCACCCTGTACAAACCCGGAGATTACGTTCGAATTAGTAGAGCTAAAGACACATTCGAAAAAGGTTACGAGAAAAATTGGAGTGAAGAAATTTTCCGTTTCAAAAAAGTGTTACATAGGCAGGGATTGTATGTGTATGTGTTGTGTGATCTCGAAGACGAAACTATCGATGGTTTCTTTTACCCCCGAAGAATTGACGAGTGTTCATAAGAAGCGTGTGGAGAAGAATAAAGAATTCAACATTGATCAAGTTTTACGGACAAAAGGACGCGGTGCGAAAAAAGAAATTTTCGGGAGTTGGGTGGGATATCCGGCAAAATTTAACTCGTGGATACCAGCGTCAAATGTGCACGGTCTCGAATATACGAAATTTTGTGGATAGAGCGAGCAAAGAACCTCTTTCACTCCGTGTTACCTGTTCGAATGCACTAGAGACTACTGCTATTTGCTCTGTGCCGTAAGTGTACAGAGTCTATGGTTCAAGACTCGTGCATTCATGAGAATCCTCATGACAGGGCTTTCACCGGTACCTGGGTGACGAATGAGGTGCGGAAGGCAATAGATTTGGGCTATAAAATCTTAAATATTTCGATGATTTGGGCGTACAAAACAATAATGTACAATCCGGATACACGCGAGGGTGGACTGTTTGCCGCTTATGTGAATACATTTTTGAAGATTAAACAGGAGGCAAGCGGTTGGCCCGAGCACTGTATCGACGAAACGTCTCGCGAGGAATATATAAATTACTACGAGCGTGTGGAAGATATCCGGCTGAACGCTAGCAACATTATGCGTAATCAGGGCTAATCGCTGCATTTACAACGGCCTTGGCCCGCCTGAAACTTTATAGCTACCTCGAGCTATTGGACAGACGGGTTTTGTACTTGAGTACTGGTGATGATGCTTGGGAGCCTTCGGTAGGTAATCTCCTCGGTGACATGACCAACGAGTTGATATCGGTGGCTCCGAACGCTTACTATATATCAACTCGTTCGTCTCTGGAGGCCCGAAATTTTATAGTTATACGACTACGACTACCGCGGATCCCGAAACGGTGGTGGACACTGTTTGCAAAGTGAAGGGGATAAGTTGAATTATAAAAACTCATAAACAATTACTTTTAACTCAATAAGTCAACTTATAAAATCAGAAATGCCGTCGTTTAGTAATACATCGCTTAATTTAAAATTGAAATCAATTCAAATAACACATCCACCCTCCACAACGTCATCACCCGTACAATGTACAAAACTTGCCGTGTCGTAAGCCGTAAACGTCGCCATATTACACACCGGTTATCACCACCGTTTGGCTTTAAAGATAGCGATGCTGATAATAAATCTAAGTGACAATGTTATTGACCAAATTTTATGATGGAATGTTTTATTTGGCAGTTCGCAACCTGGTTAGAGTCAGCGCCGCCTGGATCCCTGTGTTATCGATCTCAGAAAGATCTCTAACAATCGAATCCTTAATTGTCGCTTGGATTTATCACTCTACAGAATTTTTACCTTGTTGTACCGCGAACTAATTCTTTGTACATTGTAGTGAAATTTTTTTTTTTTGGTTCCTAATTATAGATTTATCTGTCTATATTTTCTCGATTCTGGATTCTACGGTAATACTCGACATTTCAATGTCAATAGTTTCAATATGTGAATAGAATTAATTAATTTATGACTTAATCTAATCTGGGGCTCGATAGGTTATTACGAATACTGATCACCCAAGAACTCTTAACCAGTGATGTTAACAAAAGTTTGTTTTATTCGGACCTACGGTTATTGGCTAACAAATCATAATTATTATTCTTGATAGCATTCCACGAAAAAGACGAACAACTAGTGAAACTTTATCCGTTATTTATACAGTAATTCGCCAGGAGGTGAATCACGAAAATTCAATTAATGCTTTCACGTACTAATAACGGGCTAATTATTAACATTAAAATTATAAATTTAAATGACACGGGAATGAGACGTTCAATCCGTCTCACACAAATTCGATACATCTTCATATCATACAAAATCGCAACATGAATTTATACATCTTAAATTATGAACAAAACATGAGTTAACCAGAGATGGCTAATACATCCACGTAATCAACGTATTCATATACATGAACACAGATGAGCAAAATATCAATTATGTGCTATTTATGGCTAGCTGCACAAAGGATTACAGAAATGTCAAACGCGCTTGTTCTTTGCACTCTGATGGTAATTCCACACATGATATGACCGACGATAAAATATATTGAGCGTATCGCGCAATCTAATTCTGATATTCTTATAGTAACGGAATAAAATTCTATAAGCAATTCTATAGGCTAAGGCGAGCAATTTATAATGTGAACCGAAATTGAGAATAATACAACCGGATATTACAATTATATCGTACGAGAGCAAGTACTTAGCTTCGTGGCGCGTTGTTTACATCTTCCGATGGTGTAGGAGGTGCGCGGGGAATTGCTTGAGCAATGCCCGTGATGCTGGTAACGACTTGCCGCAAGGGCTTTTATAACGGCCCGATATATGCTTGTGGCCAATGATTAGCTGTTGGCCCGTCGATAAGATCCTATGGTATCAATGACGAAATAACAGTTGGCCTTGGAAATTATGTGCGACGATTATTTATCGTTGTAAAACGCAACATTTGTGCATTCGGAAATTTGATGCCTTCGGTAAATTCACTTCTTCACGAATTTGACTGATTTCAGGTGTTCAGCCACCGAATCACTATAACACCATAGTCAATAACTAAGTGTGGCTGTTTTACGGTACCGATATTGGGGACTAAGTCCTCCTGTGCACGCTGCATAATATGATTTATAATTCTCACAAATACCTGTTTTTACTTCAGGGCGACGGATTTTGCCGATCACTTTTATACACATATGAGATATTATAATAAAACAATTTAATATGTTGGTACAAAGATGAGTGTGCGGTGCGACGGCTCTACGACGACTAAGTAAATTGCGATCTTCATACAAGTACCTACTCTGTACTCGTAGTTCGCCTATCGGTGAGCACTGGGTACATTACCCATACATCCTACACCTAACTCGTTAAGAATAGACTTCGATACGCTTGAACGAAGTCGGGGACCAAATTGGCAAATTCACGGTACGTAGAGGATTAAACTATTTCTTGGAATAATAATGTCGACCCAGTAGCCAACTGGGACGATTCGTTACAACATTATTTCGCCATTATCCTCCTTTTCGTGAGGACCGCTCACCAAAGTAGAACAATGTGCAAACCTAAGCATCGAGCTGCCCGCAATGACTGCAATGAGCTCGAGCTTGGAATTTGCAAGCAAAGATTATTATGAAATCCATTCGACACTCGATTTCGGTCAATGGGGCAAATTAACTGCTTTGCCGAAATCAGTCTAAAGTTTAACATCAACTTGAACGGTTGATCGCGGGACTCGCCCGAAATATTAAATTCTAACAGTAGATTCAGACATGAGAGGTTGGTTCCTCGTACGGGCTCATAACCACATTTTATTGCATTAAACTCTTTTTACTTTTAAATAGATAACGGGAAGTAGCCGTTGCCTGTAATAAACATTTCCATTCTTTACATAAATTCACGTCTACACGAATTACTCGAGTTTCTACTTCTAATCGGCAAACGATTATGTGTGTTTTATAAATTATTTTTATTCTTTATGAATATTATTGAAGTTTGTATATATGTATGTGTGTAAAAACGATCAAAATATGCGGCTTTATTTATATAATTTTGTAAAATAATAATAAAAACACAAACATACAAGCGATATCATATGCGGATTTATTTATATAATTTTGTAAAATAATGATAAAAACACGTATATACAAACGTGTACAGAACGATTTGAAATTACTATGAATAAATTCGAAACTTTGAATTTCCTGTCTTGATATTATTCGAAAGTACTCCCACCATACACATTTTCATTTTTAACTATGATGGCCATCAAAGAGACGCCAGATGTATATATCTAATCGTAACAGCTGTGAAAAAAGTTAGTTGAAAAGGAAACGTCGTGGTGAAAGTATCTTTGCCTCTCTTTTCAACCATAATGAATTGCCTCTATACTTGTGATCGACTGCTGCAAGGATCCCCGGAATCTCACCAAAGTGGAGCACTATTACATTACAACAAACCGGGTATGAAAACACGTATTAACAGTTCACCACCAATTCGCCGTAACTGCAATTTCTTATACGAAAATATCAAAATAAAACAGTTTTTATGGAGCTGAAAAATTACAAACGTTTTCACTCACCATGAATATTATGAACAGTTGAAAAATTTTCAAAAATAAATTTATATTCGCTAAAGAAATATTTTTAAAAAAGCTATGGAGTGGAGCTCGGTTATCGAAGACGGGCATTTTTAACCGGTTGATGGGGTACACAATATTATTTACCGTAAGACCCAATCTATTTATCTTCCGTAAGTCCCAAATTTGCTCTAGCGATGATCGGCTACATACCGACGGTTGACAACCGATCTACTTTACCTATCGCCGATACATTTTCTACTAGACCGGCTGCCATTCGACGTACTTTTACCGATTGTCGGTAACACGAATACCAATAGTAGATGGGCATCGGAAATTAAGTATAGATCAAAATCCGTCAGATGGCGCAGCGACGCTGCACCAATCAGAACACTGGGATAGGTGGGACTTCTGGGGCCCAATCAGGGATAGGGGTAGGGGTGGTGGGGGACCAATCAAGAACGGGGGTGGGTAGAGGGGGGCCGACACGCCTCCTCATGACTCAAGGACCCACCAATGAGAAAGCAGCATTAGGAGGGGCAGGGCTAGTGGTGGGGAGATGCGGGACTAATCTAGACACGCCCTATCTTTCGATAAAGGGCTTATAATACTCACGTAAAAGGTACGGATAATTGTCGTGTCGATAACCTGTCGTGAATTCCATTGCCAATCACGGAAAATGAAAATAACGAAACGGAAAAATACTCGTATTTAAATTACGTTATATACGAGGTCAAATCGATTGATATTAACCGTATAAGTGAGGAAACAGAAAAATTAGCGAGATTAGGTCAAGTCCGCGATTTTATTTTAAAAGGTTGGCCAAAAATAGTCAAAGACGAACTTAAAGTGTTTAAAAGTAGGGAACGAGAGCTGGCAGTGGAACAAGGGTGTATTCTGTGGGGACATTGGATTGTGATTCGTCTGAGTATGCGTGACGAATTATTGTGTGAATTACACTCTATCCATATGGGTGTAGTTAAAATGAAAATGTTAGCAAGATCGTATATATGGTGGCCTAAGATAGATAAGGGTATTGAAAATGTGACAAAACTTGTGAAACTTGTTTAAAATTAGCAGATAATCCACCACGATCAAATCCATTTTCCACTGGAAGGAAAAATGTATTTAGTAATAATTGACTCGTTTTCCAAATGATTAGACGTAAAAGAAATGTCCGATATCACGTCGGAAAGAACGATTAAAGCATTTAAGGAATATATAAGTACGTGGGGCATTCCGAAGAAATTGGTTACAGACAATGGGCCAGGGTTTGGCTCGGAGATTTTTAAAAAAATTTACCAGGTGTATGCATAAGTTTTTTCCGGTTTTTTGGTAAAAAAAAACACGTAATTTTCAAGGGAAATAAATTTTTGTTTTATTCAAAATATTGGCCATCGGCTTCTACACATTTCGCCCATCTTTCAGGTAACTTATGAATACCATGCCAGAAAAACTGCTTGTCTTTTGCGGCAAACCATTCGTCGAGCCATTTTCCAACTTCCTCGAAATTGCTGAAGTGCTGCTCTGGGAGCGCGTGCCCCATTGATGCGAAGAGGTGATAGTCAGATGGCGCCAGGTCTGGCGAATACGGCGGGTGCGGAAGGATGTCCCATCCAAGCGATTTCAAGGTGTCTTTCACTGCTTTTGCTGTGTGAGACGGCGCATTGTCGTGTAACAAAATCACTTTGCCATGTCTTCTGGCCCATTCCGGTCGTCTTTCGATGAATGCGTGGTTTAAATTAATAATTTGTTGGCAATAGCGTTGTGCATTAACGGTTTCGCCGGGCTTCAAGAGTTCATAATACACAATACCGCTCTGGTCGCACCAGACACAGAGCATGGTCTTCTTGCCGAAGCGATTTGGCCTTGGTGTTGAAGGACCGGCTTCGCCAGGTGAAAGCCACGATTTTTTCCGCTTCGGGTTTTCAAAATAAATCCATTTTTCGTCACCCGTCACAATTCGATGCAAAAATGATTTCCTTTCGTGGCGTTGAAGCAGCACTTCACAAGTGACTTTGCGATTTTCTATTTGACGTTAATTCAAATCGTGTGGGACCCATTTACCGAGTTTATTGATCTTCCCCATCACTCGTAAACGTCTGCTGATTGTTTTTTGTGACACATGTAATGCTTCTGCTAATTGCCGTTGAGTTTGAGTTGGGTCATCATCCAATAACTCCTGCAATTGCTCGTCTTCGCATTTTTGTGGTCTACCAGAGCGCTCACTGTCTTTCACATTGAAATCACCACTTTTAAATTGTCGAAACCATGTCTCACATGTTTTAATCGATGGAGCGTGTTCACCATATGTTTCTACCAGCAAACGTTGACTTTCAGCAGCCTTTTTCTTTTGATTAAATAAAAAAAGCAATGCGTGCCGCAAATGTTCTTTTTCAGGCACAAAACTCGACATGATCACTGAACGATAAAACAAAGACGCTAGTTTTTGGCGGACTCAACTTGTGTGTGTTTGTAGGTTAATGTCAGACGAACAAAATGACGTATGTGTCAAATTAATACGCTGGGTACTTTTCGCTGGCGCCATCTCTTAGTTAAACCGGAAAAAAACTTATGCATACACCTGGTATAGAAACATATGAAATTGAACATATAAAAACACAACCATACCATCCAGCTTCAAATGGCGCGGCGGAAAACGCAGTAAAAAAATTTCAAAAAAAATTTAAAGATTTAAGGATCCATTCGAAACACAATGCGTTGGTGACGTTTTTATTTTATTATAGAGCTACACCACATTATACAACCAATTGTAGCCCAGCGGAGTTACAAATTGGAAAGAAGTTTAGGACGAAATTAGATTTAATTGGACCCGATATTCGTAAATTCGTAGAAAATAAACTGTCAAGTCAACAGCGTGCTTTCCCAGGGAATAGAAGTTTTGTATGTAAGGAAAACCAAGTAGTAATGATGAAAAATTTTACAGACAAAAATTGGAGTAAAGCTCGAATGGTAGACAAATTATCGCCAGTTACCTTTACCGTTGATCAATTACGAAAGTGTAATGTTACTCTTAGTGAAAATAATTCGAAGATAAAAGAGTTTAATAACAATCAAGAAGAAAAAGGATTGTCTAATCAAGAGAATGAAGTGATTGCAATGAAGAATGATGTATCGTCAATGCAGAAACCGGAAATTGTACCGTGTACACAGGAGCGTATGAATAACAATGTACAAATGATACGTAGGTCGGCGAGAATTCCTAACCCAAAGAAAATAATGTATGTATAGCCAGTAAGAAAAGTGTAAATGCGGTAATGGAAAGGGACAAGTTTAATTCCAAGTGGGAAGGAATGAGGTATATTCAAATACAGGAAGCTCATAAGCATAAGAAGTAACGGACCTGTGCTGCCCTCTACATAATACGTAACATCCAGGAAAACGTGCAGAGAATAAGACAGATAGCTTACCGTCGACGTTGATGTAACATGTGCCACCGATGTAACAATTAATTAGACTTAATAAAGATAGACTTAGAACAGAAGGAAACAATAAGCGTGTATATTATGTGTCCTGGGCTAGGACATCACACCTTCCGCTTATCGTGACAATTTCACCGTTAACGCCACCTTTGTTCACACGTTTCAATTTCCTCGAATAACCCACACTGTCCACCCTTGACTTTTGGATTACGTAATCCGGAACTTAGCAAGTGATTTATCCGCCCTCTGATCTGTAGTAATCAATCTTATTGCTAATATATGTTATCATGATATTCTTAAATGGACTCTTATAACGTTATTCTGCATCAGTGTATTGTCTCTTAGAGTATTCGATCAACAAGGTATAGTAGTATTTGACATGTAGTTCGAGCGTGCGTTCTCGTCGCCAGTCCCACATAGCCTCTGGTCCTGGTCCAACCCCGAACTCCTCACGTGGTTGCAACTCGTTCTTTGCCCTGTTGTTTAAAAGCGACTCACCCAAGAACGCTGCATCTTTTAGTGCTTACAGGCTCATTCTCAGTAAGCCCCTTCCCTGACGACTGCCGTCTAGGACTAAGTCAGAAATATTTACTTCATTAGTCTAATTATTATTATTGGCTACGAAAATCTGTCCATTGGCAATCTCCTTATTCACCGCCTTCTATAATTTTATGCATTTTATGCTGGTTTGTGACTGATCAACTTTGATTGCTAATGACAAGGCTAAAGACTTCCTCTTAGAGGAAGCTTTCTGTTTTGGTGAAAGATTTTCATGTCAATGTGCTCAGAATGTTCCAAAACATCCAGGAATCACATTTAGAAAAAATGTCTGGACGAGTGTGCATGTGTATAAGATAGTTATACCCTAGTTATATTAAGTTAGACACTCGTGGATATTGAAAGTGATATATTTATTCAGTCACGCGTACACAGAATTGAAAAGCTTGTGTTAGGAAAAGGGCGTGGCACCGCGGCTTTGTTTGTGGACAAAGGAAGCTACACGTGAAGGCGCAAAGGACTCTCTCGATGGAAGCGAGAAGACAAGCAATGAATAGTGAAAGCTCAGTCATCCGAACGAGGTATTAGGGTTTGCTTCCATCGATGGGGTGGTGGTGCATACGTGGTACATGCACGCCGTGTAGTGGATGGTGACGGTAATTGCGTGTGTTGCGTAGGTACATTGACCTGGTCGGTAACTTGTGGTGTAGATCGACATTGCGGGGACGCCACATGTGTATCAGATTCGAAAAATGTAAACCTCTATAACTTGAGAACGCCTTGAGCTATGGAAGGCAAAATTTATTATTCGTGTTGAGAGACCGATCCTTATTGTTTGTTTCAAATTTCGGCAAAGTATGTGCCGTCGTTAAGATTTTACGCGGTTTTTAATATGATAAAAAATGTCTCTTAATTCGTACGTATTCCTAGCGCTAACGGTATTTTTATGAAAAATTTGTATAATGCTCATCCTCCATGGAAAGAATTTATAACACCAAAAAGCTCTATATATCATAATATATAGCTCTATATATAATAATATATAGCTCTAAATATAAGAATATATAGCTCTATATATAATAATATATTCTATTTATATACAATATCTTCGATATACTCTCTGATCGAAAAGTACCCGGAATTTCTCATTTAAACTAGCCACCCTTGAGATATTATCAAAATAATTTTTTTTCTAGGTTGGTACATCTGTCAGTTGTTTACATGTCACTTTTAACCGCAATGTGTCAGATAATTTGTCCGTAATACCTTTGCAAACAAAACAAGTCATTGTTTGGTGTACTATGCGAATTTCGCTATGTCGAATTTAGTTGAGCAAAGAGTGTGCCTGAAATTTTGTGCTTCTAACAAAATATCATGTGTGGAAACATTGAAAATGTTAACGGTAGCCTACGGGGTCTGGACAACGTCGGAAACACAAGCATACTGAAACGTTTCGCGATTTTATGCACTTTAGTTTTCTGTTACGATGCGCGTCTTTTCGGCGGCGGTGTGAAATCGCGTGGTTTTACTTTTTATTTCGAGATTGGTCGGTCCCAAACCATCGGTGAGGACTGGTGGCTCGAGGTGGGTTCGTGCTCTGGGCTGGATGTAAAGAGTGATGTTTGTTGATTTATAAGTGTGTGTGATAGATTTTATTATTGTTTATTCTTTTATTGTTTGTGTAATAGACCTCAGGTTGGATTTCTTTGAGTTGCATCGTCCGTGGAGGACATGCGGTTCGTTACCCTTTCATCATTGGTCTTTTATTTTTGTTGGGTAATTCTTCGTTTCTTTTCTTTTTTGTTGTACTTAAGGCGTTAGTTGTTTGTGATATTTAGTGAGGAGACTGGAGTAGAATTTGATGGTTCAGGACGACGATCTTGCGTCGCTCGCACGATTTTTCCTAAGAATCGCGTCCTAGCGCTTCTCTACTCTTCGCCGTACTTCCCGAGATGGAATAGATTCCAGTGCTTCAGCTTTGACTCTAATTTTCGTATGACGATGTGGTCTCGTGCATACGGAGCTTCAACGCTCAATTTTATGTAGATTCGGTTGGATTATTTTGTAGGTGATAATTAAATTTACGTACGCGGATTTATTTCCGGTTGTGGTAAGGTTGTGACTTTATCATTCGTAAAGCGATGAGATATCGCATTTACGGAGCTTAACACTCAATTTAGCTGATTCGGGCTATCGCGTTCGCTAATGCGCGTTCTTCTTAAAAACTACGTATGTGGATTAATTCCAAGTTAATTCGGGTTATGACTTGATCGTTCGTAAAGTGATTAGACATCACCTTTACGGAGCTTAACACTCAATTTATCAAATACGGGCTATCGCGTCTGCTAATGCGCGATCTCTTAAAACTACGTACGTGGAATGGTTCCAAGTTAATTCGGTTATGACTCGATCATTCGTAAAGTGATTAGATATCACATTTACGGAACTTAACACTCAATTTATCAAATACGGGCTATCACGTCTGCTTATGCGCGATCTTCTTAGAACTACGTATGTGGAATAATTCCAAGTTAATTTGGGTTATGACTCGATCATTCGTAAAGTGATTAGATATCACCTTTACGGAGCTTAACACTCAATTTATCAAATACGGGCTATCGCGTCTGCTAATGCGCGATCTTCTTAAAACTTACGTATGTGGAATAATTCCATGTTAATTCGGGTTATGACTCGATCATTCGTAAAGTGATTAGACATCACCTTTACGGAGCTTGACACTCAATTTATCAAATATGGGTTATCGCGACTGCTAATGTGCGATCCTTTTAAAGTTGACGTAAATGACTGGGTCGGTTAATTATGGCATCTCAGGATACATTTGTGTGGAGCTTTCCGTTCATTGGTGTGCTCATTTTCTACCTGTCTGTTTGTTGTTAAATGGGTGGGGCCTGCTTGGTTACTAATGCCGGTGCTTGTCCTCATATGGGGCGTTCCGTGGTACCGTCGTAAGACGTACCGGTCAGCCTTTGTTTTGAATCATCGGAGGTTTTTAATAGGTGATGTATTATTTCGATGTTCCACAAATAGGAGTAACCGTGTGGCTTGATTTTCAAGGCACCGCCCTATTGATGTTTACGCGGTGAGCTCATAGGGGACTCGCGAGTGTCGTACTGTGAGGTGGTGTGTGTGTGTGTATGAATTTACCTACCTATCGGACTCGTATTTGTTATTGATTGGATCCCTGGCTATAGCTTCGCTGTTCGCACAAGACACCGGGTTCGCAGCTATGACCAGCTAACTCTTCCTGGACCCCTGATACTCAAGCCTTTCTTCGCGATTAATGAGGCACCTTATCGTGCCATTAAGAGGCTTACGATTCGGTATCTTAATGATTGCGATCAGCTGAGGTATCTGCAAGTGGCAGGTGGTAGCTGGTGCTGGCCCTGACGTGGTCCCACCCACGCAGGTACACCCTACGAGCCTAGTGCGTGATGCACTCAGTCGGGATGCTACTCCCTTGACCTTGTGTCACTCGTGCTGCTTCACACTCCAAGAGACGGATAGCCACGACGCCGTGCGTGGGGACCCTTTAGTGGAGTGTGCCCTGACGCTGTGAGTAGGGGCGGCCAGGCGCAGTGCAGGGGAGCCTTACTCCTCACAGATTATCCTGATGAGTTCTTTTACTCAACTGACGGCCAAGCGCAATGCAGGGGAATCAGTTGAGAAAAAGAACACTAGTTCTAGCATGGTGTTTCCCAAACTGTTAGTAATTTTTTCCTTATCGGTTCGTTCGGTCAAACGACGGCCAAGCGCAATGCAGGGGAATCGATTTGATCGAAAGAATGCGTCTTTGTCACATGAAGATTTTACGTGTAATTTTTATGTACTAGGTGTGCTGTCGAGCAGCACTTCGTCTTGACTTATTAGTTTTGACAAGAGCCCTGAGGCTGGTCCTGTCGCGGTTTATATACTTTTGTCGATGGGCCCCGAGGGGGTGTTTTGTGGTAGGTCACGTGATGTTTGTCGCACTTCAATCACTAGGCGAGAGAGATGCGGGGTGACGTGTAGGTGTACCGTTCTTTCTCGAATTTTTATTCTTAGCCGGGCTCTGTCCTTCTAGGATTTGAAACGAGGTTTCAGCGAGGTTGAATTTCGTCAGACAACGTTATATTCTTACCTGCTGTAGGTTCAAACTTTTTACCGGTGTTTTCTGTGGTTTGGTCATGGTTTTTCTATGATTTAGGCCCATATGGGTCCTTCCCTGTTTCGTATGCCGTTGCCTGTCTGTTTTGTTGATAAATATTTGCCCAGGATAATTCATTATTGTTAATTATGTCTTTCTTTGTGAGTTTTTTTACAGATTTCTCGCTGATTTTTACGTTATTGTTGTTTTCATGTATTCACCTGCGTGAGGATTGTCTTTCTCTATGTTTGTTGTCAAAGATAAGTTTATTTTATGTGTTTTTCTTAATCTTAATGTTTTATTCGTGAGTGGGGGTACGTGGCGAAGTTTCATGCGAAGGTACCCTGTTGATCTGTCTCGGTGTTTCGTGGAATCTCGAGAGTTCCATGACGTATTTTCTGTTTTCGCCGTGCTGTGGCGTTCTCGGTGTTCTCGCCTTTTGAGTAGTGTAGCCTATTTGGGTTGTGCCGACTGCGTTTAGGCTTGGCCCGGTGTTCGTGTAGGGCGGGGGCTATTGCGCTGGTCTAGTAGGCCGGCGTGTGCTTGCTGTTCCGCCTCTTGTCTAGTTGGCTTCGTTAGAGGGAGTTTCCCCTTGCGTGCTCTGTTTTGTTTACATGATGCTCTTCAGGCTAGGCGGGCCTTCCATTTACGCCATTACTTTTAAGGTGTGTACTTACGATTCTGCGTATGTACCTACTAGTCCCTTCTGTTCTTCTTGTCCGGTGGGTGCTTCTTTTGAGATGTTATGAAGTATTTTATCTTCCGATAACTATTTGTTGACTTTGTCTGGTTTTGGTATGTTATGTGTCTTGTTTTAGTTTGTGTGGGTTGGTTTGTTAGATTGAATTAAGGTTGTTAGTTATAGTAGCGGATCGCCTTAATTGCGTTCCGTTACAATACACGTGGTACAAAGAGTTTAAAGCGGGCCGTACTGTGGTTGATGATTTGCCTCGTTCCGGTCGTCCATTCACCTCTGTGACTGATGAAAACATCGAAAAAGTTAAGAAAAGTGTGCTCGAAGATTGTTGTGTGAGCATCAGGGAGATAGCAGCCGATCTTGGTGTCTCGTTCGGATCGGTGCAGAGCGTTATGCACGATGTTTTGAGCATATGAGGTGAATTGAAGCGCGGCTTATGCCGAGAGTGCTGATTTTTTTGCAGAAACAGCATCGTATTGCAGTCGCTAAAGAAATGCTTTCTTTGGGCCAAAATGTTGTCGAAGGCATTAATTACCGGTGACGAGACATGGGTCTATGAATATGACATCGAAACGAACCAACGATCATTGGAATGGCGCTTCTTAGACGAGCCAAACCCCAAAAAACCACAAAAGTGGAATTCGCAGAAGGAGCTGGAGGCGATTCCAAAATCGGCCTATAAAAGGGGTGTTAAAGATTGGAAGAAGCGTTAGAATATGTGTATTGTTTACGATGGAGATTACTTTGAAGGGAATAAAATAAATATTGAACCGTTTTCGTTTTATTGACAAATTCCGGATACTTTTTGATCGTAGGGTATATGTCAGATATATCGAATAAGCATCTCAGATCTCTCTTTATAAAAATAGCTCACCGTCACCGTGTAGGAGAAACAAGATTATAAACTTTAAGCCTCCTTCAATCCTCTTTTATCCCTCCTTTAACCGTCCATAACAACCATTAATCTGTGGTTTCAGGAGGGTTAAAGCAACATATATTATATCACCTGTAAAGTATCCCAAACTGTAATTCAATTTTATCTACCACAGTTAATTTCTCCTATAAAATACGAGAAGGGTATGGAAACTGCGCCTCATATTTTCTCATAGAACGTAGCTTTATGAAAGGTGGAAAATAATAAAGATGCACTGCAAGGTTCTAGTTTGTATGCCTGTTTTAATTGTAAAACAATTAAACACTGTATACTTGTCATTGGGTACTTGCAATACACCATGTAAAAGAATGTTATGCCGGTACCGGGTAATTAGATTATTCGGTATTCGGTATAATATTAAAAAGTTATTATTTTTTGGGATCGTTTGCCGATAAGGAGATGGATCTCGAATTATCGATGAAAACGCGAATTTATATAAATGGAAGTATTTATTATAGGCAACGGTAACTTTCCGTTATCTTTCTAAAAGTTAATAAATGAGTGTACAATAATTCGTTGTTTCGCGTACTTGACGAGGAACCAACCGTTCTCTGTTGAGTTTCATTTAATTCTGCTTTTAGTAAAGCAGTTAGCAACTGCGTTTGCTAAAATCCCTAGTTGGCAGCTTTAGCTTTAGCCAATCGTAGATCGCCTAGCGAGTCGCCTCATGCTGCGTCGGCGTCTACCTCGCATCCTGTCTTGTATGACAGTTATCTTTTAGAATTTCATATCTAGCTATGTCAGCTAAGAAATATTCCTGAGAATACGTTAAGTGGAATATTCCGTGACATAACAAGAACAATCCTTTTTAAAAATCAATGATCATGCTGCTTTTCCAAAGATGTTCAAGAATACTGAATACTGAGGGGATTTAAAGAAGTATTATCTTGCAATTATAGTATTTTACGTTATAAACGATATATCGAGGAATAAATCGAAATAGTTATTAATATTCAACACGAAATCTTAAAGATTTCTGATTAAAAAAACTCCGGAAGAAACATTTTTTCAACTTAATTAGAAAAATTATTTAACGCTTAAAATCGTATGTAAGGGCGATAGTAAGAGGAACAATGCATTGCCCAAGTGTACATGTGTTTGAATATTTATTTTTAATACTAAAAAAAATTGTACCGTTACATATAGTTTAGGTCGGGTGATTAATATGGATTAAATGATAAAAGTGCGCTCGAGCAATGTCATCGATTATCACATGTTCGATGTTTTGCATCGCATTCATACTATACAAACCGTCTATGAGTATGCATTTCTTCTTCATATATAAATACAAATGAACATTTTTGCCACATAATCTTGCGTGTCGATTTCGCACAAAACTGCGTTCGAGGCCACGCCCCTGTTTTTTTGTGAAAAAAAAAGACAGAAACACAAAGAACGAGATCTGCGACCATACTTGGGCGTAGAAATGCAATGACTCGCGGTACGATTCCTCTATCTCTCTTTGTTTCGCTGAATCACACTTTACTATTAATAAACCTGTATAGGGCAGTGTCCTGTAAGCCTTAGAAACGGAATGAAGATATGTCCTTCAGGAACAATTTATAATGTTAGTCCGAGCGCGACAATGTGTCAGATCAAAGGGAAAAAGCGCCTCACGACAAACCAATGAAGCTGATTAGTCGTTGGTTCTTGTATAACCTAATGATACGCAATATAATGAGAGCAGTAAGGTGGAATGATAATTCTCGCGGATCGTAACAATCGCAATCAATGTTATCGCCAATATAATCTATAGCGCAAACGACATAGTTCACTCGTAATAATCTGCGAAATATTCGTGGGGTCCCATTAATATATCGCACAACGGAGTTGGACAATTATTTTCATTTTTATGAGCGGACAATACAAAACAATAATTTTTTTTCAATCGTACATTTGAGTAATTAATCATTCGTATTCATCGCCATTTATGAAATTACAAAGTAACGGCTCTTTTGATTCAATTATTATTTAATGATTTTATAAATTAACTCTACAAATTGATCTCCTTGAATACTTTTATCAACGATTAACACTAATTAAAAAATATATTTTATTTGAGAGCCCAACTCATACAGCCCTCAATACATCGATTTCGACATCACCGTTTGGTGTCCATCAAATACGCACGACTACATGTGTTTTACCGCCTAAATTGTATATAATGCAACAAAAAACGTCATTGTTCAATGGCAAGCGCATACATTACTCGCTTCGATTGCAGAAACATTGTTTTTCGCTCTCTCTCTCTCTCTCGTTCTTAATATTTCGCAAACAATCGGCGGACGTAGTTAATTTTGAGATCACACTCGTTCATCTAATAATTGTATTTATATATTTATGTATATAGCTTTTTATGTATCAATTTTGCGCGTTATTCAGACGCGTCCGAGAGGCTGTTGACCGTTTCGCCCGCGACGTTATATGCCTCGGCGAAGCGTTTACTGCCGAAAAAAGTTCTTTTTACCCGCAAAGACAAAGAGCATCGAATTCATTTCAACGAAGCCACTAACAGGTAATACATATTTACAGATAACGTCATCGCCTCATTGTACAAAAAACTTACAAATTAAGAGTTTACGGGTACATATATATATAGGATCTATGAAAGTACTTATAGACCTACTTAAGAATGAAATGAAACGATGATGAAGGAAAAAAGAAAAATGGAAATAATGACAATGAGAATCTGTATGAGTATGGTGGTGGTAATTGATAAGCGAAGAACGAATGGGTCCACCATTCACAATCGAAAACACCGTTAATAAGGATAGTGTGAAATCAAAGGTAGGCACCAACATAAATTTCTACTCTGTCAATATACTGATCAATCATTTTTCTAGATAACTAACATGTGCAATCATAAATAAATGTTACACTAAATTATTAGTGATAATCGAGATTATAACAACAAAAAAAACAATTTTCGTTGTTATAAGAACTAATTCTCAAACAAAAAATGTCTAAATAATTTTTTAATAATAGTTAAGAGGGAAAAAAATTATTTCATGTATCTATTTCTAACCTAATATTATTACTACTATTATAAAAAAATGATCAACCATTATTTTGTCAGAATAGTAACCAGTCAGAATAGTTATACAATTGAGCCCGTCTCTGTGTGAAATGTGCTGCGCAATTACAGGCTGTTTGTCTGCCTAAACCCGGCTCAGATGCAACGTGTAGCGTGTTTTATAAAGAAGAACCAAGTTCGAGCATTTGCGGGCAATATTGATTTGCACATCGTTATTTCGAATATGATACTCGCTCGATTATACTCGCGCTCGGACTTAAGCTCCACTTGCTCTGCAAAAAAGTTAACAACCGAGCCAGGTTCAGCGATTGCCGAAACTGCATTATACTATTAAACTTCAATATAGTAGACTGAGGAAATCCACGTGGAAGTGTGCTATATGGCATTCGGACTCCCCTCTGCCACTTATTTTAATTTTTTAATATTTTATATAGTATATATAAATTTATTTATTTATATCGATATTAGCTGTCCTTTTATTAAGAAAATGTCTTGGAATACATGTAACGCAGATTAGAGATTTCTTTGCTCCCTGGCAGTCATCACGAAATCCATTCAATATCGATAGTAATAAATCGATAACAAAAAAATTTATCAATAAAAAAATAAAGAAAGTAGTTGTGCATGTCCGAACGAGACATACACTTGTTATTATAATTTATATAAACATTACAATTATCATCTCGCTCTCGCGTACGAATGAACTTGTTTTTGTTTCTCGCGTGTACTCTATAATTGTTACTTATCGCGTAGTCTGTACCCCCCCCCCCCCAATCCCGCTTGTTGTGTTTATATCTTCTACGCTTTCTACATATTCGTATATTATTTTTGCTCTGCTCACTAAACAGATTAATTTTAACGAACAGGTGACATCGGTATACAAGACGGTCACTCTCAAAATCATTTGTCCGCACTCAGTTAATTGAAATAGGATATAAATTAAATGATTATTTTATTTCTATAACGAGTAGAACGATATTTCTATTACGTTCGCACACGCTTATTCACACACGGACGCACATTAAGTCGCACAATGATTTTCTCATTCTTACATTTATATATATATTCGTGTGGTTTCGATTGTTCTCGGTGCTAGATTCACGATTTTCCTTTTTAAATATATTTACGTATAAAAAATAGCTTGGGAACCGCGTAACTCGAATAATTGCCCCCCCCCCCCCACTCTCTCTCTCTCTCTCTGTCTGACGCCAATAACTCGAGTTTTATATGCACAGAAAGAATCATGCTCTGGGATTTTCCAACAAGATTTTAGTTCATCCAATTCGAATCGAGCCAGATCCATAACATTTTAATCGGAAACATCGACATTCTCTTTCAGTGCGAAATTCCGAGTTTACGTTATTGTAATTAAAATAAGTTGATATGTCAACGAAACTGATACACGAGTGACAGACGAACGAGAGCGCAATAATAATGGAACGACAAATAAATTATTGTGACAAATATAATCTCAACTGTGAAACGAAAGAAAGAAAATATATGCCTGTCTATTCCACGGAGTTACACGAGTTCCTGTAGCTGGCGAGTTCTATAGTCAGTCAGATAGCATTTCGACGCTATTACGCAATGTCAAAAAATATTAACAAAATAGATAATAGCTTTTTATTCGTTTCATTCCTCATCTTGTTTCTCGAATTGTTATTCGACAAACAAATAAAAAATATCTGTATGCACTTCTTTTTCGCCGTCTGATTCGTAGTCGATATTGCCGTTTGCTCTTGTCGTGCTAAGATTCTTCTCGCTTCCGTGTTGTCTTTGTTACGTCACTTACTTTATTCTCGTGAATTCGTTACGTTGGATCTTTTCTCGAGTTAAGCCTATCACTGTCGCTCCCCTCTGGCTCTTTGGCGTCACTTAAGGAACTTCGAGAAGATGCTCCACAGTGTAAACGACCGTTCTCTAGCTGAGACCACGACACCATTCTCGTCCTTTTAAGTACTTTTTCCTTCTGCGAGAAAAGGCCATATTACTCAATTTCGCCAGTTTTTTCTCGCATTTCAATAATAAACGTATCTACGGAGTACGGAGAGGTAAACTGGAAAATAATTCGTTAAAGTTCGTGTCGAGTTTACTGCTCAACACCAACTTTCGCTCTCGCGTTCCCCGACCCCATCGCTCTCCTCGTCGCTCGGCTCCTCGCCGTACATGTCCGCTAACTTTCTGAACCTTGGACCGAAGTTCGATAGATAATTGAATTTCAGATCACCGTCGTCGGTACCTGCAACATCCGTGTGTCATTCACCGCGTGTTGAATCAGATTTCGACAAGTTCGGATAATCGGGTTAAGAGATTTTTTAATTATGTGTACTTACAGGACGCTAGAGACGACAGCGAGCCGTCGGAGTTACCCTCACCCTCGTAGGCATAATGCCTCACATCATCGAATGGATTCGTGTCCGGATCTTTGTCGCAGGTCTCTTTCTTGCTGTCGAGAAAACCACAGATGTCGGGTACTTCGTCCGCTACTGAAAACCAAGACAGGTAGATAAATTTAAAACAATGCAGTCAATAAATTTTCTTTATTCTTATTACTACGAAATATCATCATCATTCGCATTAATTTCGCGAAATTTCATTTTCATAAAATGTATCCACCCGGTAAATTTGTTATGCTTTAGATCTAATGCTGCTAATGGTTAAAATGGAAATTAGCATTTTTTAATACAAAAAAATTATTAAAAAATGTATTTTACATAAATGATGTTATTGTTAAAGAGTACTTTTAGTTAAAAATACTTTTTTTTTAATAGGTTTATAAATAGTTAAAATTTGTTAATAACTTTTAAAATGTTGAGGATTTTTTTCTTAATTCAATGTCAACGTTTTTAATAAAACTTTGAGTACTCCATACGAGTTCAAGAGTTTCAGCAGGAATTTTGATAAATATTCAATAAAAATGAAGAGAAATATTACACACACTGTTATTCGTAAAAAAAATTCTAATAGATACTTGAATTGAACTAACCTCTAGTTTGAAGACCCGCCGGCGCGACCTTAGAGTCTAGGGGCGGTGCGTCGTATATTCTTCTCAAAACGTTAAGGTCATATCCGGTATCGACCTCGCCGCCACCCTCATCCTCGTAGTTGATGATATTTTCTCTTATATCGTCCATATCCTTGTAAAGATCGTCGCGCTTTCTTCTCTGCACGACAACGGCGAGCAGCAGTATCAGAAGAATAGCAATACAGACGAGTATCGCGACTAAGAAGTTCGTGTCGATTCCGAACGAAACGGCTTTAGCCATTCCGTGATCGCAGCCCGGATCAGCGTTTCTCGAAATAGCTGGCATTCCCAAATTGTATGTCTACGATAATAAGAATAATAATTATTCGCTTAATTGAGACTATTTAATTAATTTTTTCTGCCAAATAAAAATTAGGAAATAAATAACTTTTAATCAAATGGATTTTACTAAGAAACAAAAATTCTACATACATTTCCATTGATAGTCATGTTGCGGATGCATCCAATAAAACCTTTGTCAGTTGGCTTATGATCCCAACCTAATTTCGACGAGAGTTCATCCAAGTTCGTCATAGAGCCACCGATCTGGAGCGGGCTATTAACGTTCAAAAATTCGTTGTTCCCTTGCGGAGCCGTCAGACTCATGCATGCCGATATACCACAATTGTCGACTTTCATTTCGATAGCCTGAAGCGAAGCATTACAACAAGAAAACAGCAGAGTTGGTTTTTAAGCGCCGGAATGATAACAATAACACTAATAATAATAGAATTCGTTAAAATGAACTACTTACGGTTCTGGTCCAGTAAACGTCAATTCTGTGACTCTTGCCATCCGTTAATTTTATCTGCTTGTGGTCCAATCGCACAGTCCCAGTACCGTAATCGACGTACAAGACTGGATATCCATGCTGTATTTCCAGCGACATGAAGTCCTGAATTCCCAACTTTGGACTGTAACTCATAGGTCCAAAGTAGAATACCAGACCGCTGTCCGTATGAGGCGTCAATTCAAGACCTGAGAATTACATTTTTTATTTAAACCTCTCTCTCTCTCGTTTACAACAAATCATCAATTCATCAACGAATCTTTATTTAATAAAGAACAAAAGGTTTTTCACGTTGGAATGATATTTTTAGTTCGTTATTTTCAACGATCGACAGTAACGTAAAATGAAAATTGAAATATTAATAACAAAAAGTCAATAGTTTATCTAAATGCCTAGTTATATCACAAATCTCTTGTTAAATCGTTAATTTCATCGAAAAAAAAGAAATATATAAATAAAAAAATGTTGTCGGTTTATCTGTTGTAAGTTATGAAAATAGGAACGAAGTTGTTTTTGTTGTTGTTGTTATTATTAGTATCACTTGAAATGTATATTCGATTGTTTTTGTATTATAATGTAAGTGATAAAGAGTTGATAAATATTTGTTAAATAAAAAAAAATAGTTAAACGAGCTTATTGCAGTATAACAATTATTTTGTTAATAATGAATATACGGGGCGGTTGTTATAATTTCAAATAATCTGTAAGATTAACATTTGACGTTAGAGAAAATCGTTCAATTTCTCATATTTCTTACAACTGTTAATTTTACAAATTCTATTCCTGAAATTGGCTATCAAGTTGTTAAAATAAAATAGTTTGTTCTGTGTTACAAAAGCAGCATACAACTTGCTGTTGAAATGATGTAAGTCAAAGTTTATCTTTGTAATATACAAGTTCGCTACATTTAAGGGGATGCTGGATAAGTTTTTTTTACCGACTTTGGTCGGTAAAAATACACTATTTCGTGCGGATATGATCAGATTGTACACAACTGTTATATGAACGTAAACGTTTCGACGTCCGGTTGAATTTCCGTTGAAGACGTGCAAAAAATTTTAATAATTATGAATTATAGACTAGTCGAAAATTCGAGATGGCTGCTCGAAGTGTCAACACCATCTGTTTTGGACGATATAAACCTTTCTGCATCTCGCATACGTCAAACCGGACTGGACGTCGATTTTTTGAGGTTCTCTGAACATTTCAGTATCGTCAGAAAGTCAATTACACAAAAGAAATCTACGGAAAGTATATACCGCGTTCACGTAGTTTGTCTTTATTCTCGTAGCCGTAATCCCTTGCCGTAAGCAGCCGAACTACGTAAACGCAGTATACACTCTATGTTAATTTCCTTTGTGTGATCGACGTTTTGACGATATTGACATGTTTCGAAAGTCTCAAAGTATCGACGTCTGGTCCGGTTTGACATATGTGAGTTCCAGTAAGGTTTATATTCTATGAAACGGATGTTATTGACATTTCGAGCAGTCGTATTACGCAGTATACACTCTATGTTAATTTCCTTTGTGTGATCGACGTTTTGACGATATTGACATGTTTCGAAAGTCTCAAAATATCGACGTCTGGTCCGGTTTGACATATGTGAGTTCCAGTAAGGTTTATATTCTATGAAACGGATGTTATTGACATTTCGAGCAGTCGTATTGGATTTATAAAGGATCAATAATATCAGATTTTTATCATTTTTTGCACGTTTTCAACCGAAATTCGACCGGACGTCGGAGCGTTTTTGTTCACATTAGAGCCCTGTATAATTTCAAGCATATCCGCAACATATTGACGAAGCACAGAGTATACTACGAGATAGCCTATTTTTACCGACCAAAGTTGGTAACCAAATCTACTCCAGCATCCCCATAACATATATTTTCAAATGTTTACGTATAATTATCGTTGTTGTTTCTTACGTGGAGGACCTGGGATGTAATATATGTTCAGAAGACATAGCATTGTATTTTTTTTTTGAGATTCAATAATGATTTTTCATAAATCTTACCCAAGTGCGAGTCATCGCAGGCCTGTCCCGGAGGTGGCATGACGGCCCATCCATCCCCGTGAAAACCGATACCCAAGAGTTCACATCTCGGACCTTCGAGTCCAGGTGGACACTCACATCGTTTAGCGAGTGGAGTGCCTCCGTTTAAGCAAACGATGGGATCGGCCACGTGACATGTGCACTGAGGGTCCTCGATAGCCCTGACACCGACGAAAGAGCTTGTATTCGTGTAGACCGCATACGGCACATTGCTAGGGTTTAATCTGCTCCTGCATGAACCATTACAGTGAACCTTCTCAAAGAGACACTCGTCAATTTTAATCATCAAGATATCGGCTCCTATCGCATGCTCGATTTCCTTGGAATTTTGGGCTGCAATGGTGTTTAATTTTTCGGGAGCGTAGTAGGGACTCCCATGGGCTGAAAATCTCACGTCCAAGAGCATCTCATTATTGTGATAGGGTGAATGTAACACTGTAAATACATCGACATTTTCTATTGAAATATTGAGCATAGTAGCGAGTCTCTCTTGTAACATTTCTTTCTTGCTAATCCCCGATTCGTCAGGAGCGATAAAGTCCTCTTTGCTGATGCCGTGGAAACGTATAGAACCTGATCTAAGAACTGCCTCCTCGGATATCTCTTTGACGGTGACATTCACGTAAGCGTTAACTGTATGTCGATGAACTTTAGCGCTCTCCTCAGTCACGATGAATTTCAGTAGAAAAGTAT
This sequence comes from Cylloceria caligata, assembly GCA_963942595.1. Taxonomy (NCBI): domain Eukaryota; kingdom Metazoa; phylum Arthropoda; class Insecta; order Hymenoptera; family Ichneumonidae; genus Cylloceria; species Cylloceria caligata. Next base: position 3,174,810 of record OZ012711.1, read on the forward strand.
CGTTGGAAGTTCCGGAAAGTAGCGTTATCGTGCCGTTGATCGGGTTGAGTTCAAAACCTTCGTGAGTCGAGGCCCAAGCGAAGTGTTTGTCGGGTAAATCTTGGTCGTCAGGATCTTTTACGTAAACCCTGCCAATGTTGGTATCGGGAGCATCGCCTTTATAATTGTAAACAAAAATTGAGCTCGACCCCTCCTCCATGGGATTGTCGTTCTCATCGCCGATTATAACAATGAGCGTCGAAGTTCCGGTCATCGCCGGTATACCACTGTCGGTTATCGCTATAGGGATCGCGTAGCTCTTGCGTTCCTCGCGATCGAATGTCACGCGACAGTAGAGATCTTCGTCGTGGATGTAGAATTTCGTCTGTATCTCTTTGTCGGCTGTGTCGTCGATACGAAAGTCGAAAGGCGGCCCGTTCTTCTCGGAATCATAGTCGCGGGCCTTGAGTTTCGTCACGTTGTCTGGGGGCTTGTTTTCGTCCCAGACCACCGGATGCTGCATGTCCAGGAAAGGCGCGTTGTCATTTATGTCGTTTAGAGTAATGTTTACCATGACGAGCTCGCGAAGTGCCGTCGGAGAACCATCCTCGTCTCGAGCCATCACGATGATCGTCCACATGGGATAACCGTTTGGTGGATCCCGGTCCAGTGGTTTTTTCAGGGTCATACAACCACCCTTGTCTATTCCTATGAGCGGCTGTTGGTCTTCCTTGACAATGAAGTAAGCGATGTGCTGATCGGCGTTTCGATCCTTTATGTCGGGATCGTAAGCCACCACCGTCGTTATACAACCGTCGACGAGCGCTTCCTCGTCAATCGTTGGATTTCTCTCGAAATCCTCGAATACCGGTGGATTGTCGTTTACGTTTTCGATGAAGATCTTTACTTGTGCGGTGTCGTTGAACAGGCCGTCGAAGGCCTTTACCGTTAGATTATATTCGGTTATTTTCTCGTAATCAAGAGGCTTCTTGACGCGAATTTTCCCCGTTGTCCCTTCGATGTAGAAACTATCGTCTGTGTTGCCAGCTACGATTATGTAAGTCACGGGACTCGCCGAGTCCGCGTCCAATGCTTTAACTTCCGTAACTGGGGCATTGATATTGGCGTTTTCGAGAATTGAATTCGCGGTGTACACCGCTTGAGTGAAGTGCGGAGCGTTGTCGTTCTTGTCGGCTATCTCGATTCGGAATACTTGTTGACCCTTATTGTGCTCACCCGTTTTAAATAGAGCGCTCGGAGAACTATCGACTGCTATTACTTTCACGTTGTATGTGTCCTCTGCCTCGCGATCGAACGTCGTTAGAGTCGTTATGTTACCAGTGTTTCTGTCGATCGTAAAGAGATTCTTGAAGTTGTCCAACTCGTATGTCACCTATGAATTATTAATTAAATGGTTATTTCCCGTCTATTTACGAATCATTCATTTGACGTTGAATTTTAATCATTTTCAATAGTTTGGACAATTTTCCAATAAGGAATTCTAAAAAATGGGAAATTTACGTCACTTAAGACATTTTTCATCCTGCAAACATGAATCTAATTCTTCTGTCTTTTTAAAAATACTTAAGCTATGTTTATATTCGGCGAGTTATATCCCCATAAAAGGATTGGCCCGTGAGACTATTAGACGTGGTATTGTAAGTTCGATATAAAACAAAAGTTTTAGAAAATATTGTATAAATAGTAAACAGGGTTAAGAGACACGACTGAAGAGTCGATGTATGATATTACAGAAGTTTTAGTGCTTTTTGAAAAGGTCTTAGCACAAAGCTTCCTCTGACACGGAGTTAAAATTTACTTAAAAAAGAAGTTTTGTGAATTATCAAAGAAATTATGAAGAAATTAAGAAACGTAAAATGCAGGCTTTTTAAAAAAAGCGTTTTTAATATACTTTTTTTGAATTACATTTTAGAATGTAATTCATTTTTTTAGAAAGTATATTAAAAACGCTTTTTTAATATACTTTTTTTGAATTACATTTTAGAATGTAATTCATTTTTTAGAAAGTATATTAAAACGGTTTTTTTAAAAAGCCTGCATTTTACGTTTCTTAATTTCTTCATAATTTCTTTGATAATTCGCAAAACTTCTTTTCTAAGTAAATTTTAACTCCGTGTCAGAGGAAGCTTTGTGCTAAGACCTTTTCAAAAAGCACTAAAACTACTGTAGATTATCGTTCAATTGTCGGGGTACGGACCTGATTATGTGCCATAGTTCCATCGGCATCGATAGCTCGCACTTGCATAACGGGTACTCCGGCAGCTTCGTTTTCCAGCACGCTGCCTTTTTCCATTTCTCGAAAAACTGGTATATTGTCGTTCACGTCTAATATTTTTATATTTATAACAGTTTCAGCAGCAAGTTGATATTTATTTTGTACGCGAACGATGAGAGTGTATTCGGTGTTACTCTCGTAATCGAGATGCTTAGCAATCTTGATATCGGCGACGTTTTTATTAGATTCCAATCTGAAATATAAGATAGAATGCCATGTGACGGAATAGCGTGACAGGGAGAATATGGCCTGTTATACGTGATCGGTTACGACGTCGTTACCTGAAAGTATTCCCTTTGTTGGTCTGTTCGGTTCGTCCAGGCACCAGTTCGAATATCAAACCTTGACTGTCGTCAATATTTGAAACCGCCTCCAATCTCACGATGCTCGCGTCGAAGTCACTGAAGTTTTCCTGAAGCCTTATGGGCTCCTGAGGTCTCGGTTGAAACGATGGTGCCTTCTTGTGCGATTCAACAACGCGAATATCCAAATCAATCACGCTAGATTTTTGTTCATCCCCAAGATCTTGAGCCTTCGCAGTCATGCTGAATTTGTAATCGGGACTTCGCTGTAAACCGAAAACGATTATTAAATACCCAGAATTCAGAATGATACAAATGGAGTTGCCATATAAAATAAAATAAATGAACTAAGAAATTATAAAACTAATAAATAATCTGTACTTAGATTATTATTTGTAGGTCTGTACAGTGCCACACCTCAGTGTTCTGTGGTTTTAGACGATATGAGGGATTCCTGCTAGAATTGGTCGAGGATCGACTTCGTATATTTTTAATCGATTTACATTTTTTTAATTGAGAGTACCTATACACAAAAAGAAGTAAAACGTATTTTTTGTTCGACCAAGATATATATATATTTTAAGTATAGGGTATATCTTTTTTTTACCAGGTGTACAAGTATGAAATGCGGATTTTTTTCTAAAAAACGCGTTAAATTCGGAAGAATGATTAAAACTGCTTTATTCAAAGTATGCTCCATCGCTTGTTATACATTTTTCCCATCTTTCGGGCAATTTGTGAATACCACACCAGTAAAAATCTTCCCCTTTTGATGCGAACCATTCATTAAAAGCGAGCCATTTTTTCACATCTTCGTACGAACCAAAGCGATGCTCAGCAAGTGCGTGACCCATCGATGCAAACAAGTGGTAATCGGAAGGAGCCAAGTCTGGTGAGTAAGCCGCTTGGGGTAGAACTTCCCAGCTGAGTACTTCCAACGTGTCGCGAACCGGTTTTGCCGTATGCGATGGAGCATTGTCATGAAGAAAAATTACTTTGTGTTACCTCTTTCGATATTCTGCGGCACGTTTCAGCAGCGAACGTTTCAAATCGGACAATTGTTGTTGGTAACATTTAGTATTAAGCTTTTCCCCAGGTTTTAACAGCTCATAATAGACCACGCCCCTCTGGTCCCACCAAACACAGAGCATCGTCTTTCTGCCAAAGCCATTCGGTCTTGCGGTTGATGTGGATGGTACGCTTGGGTCTACCCATGATTTTTTACGCTTGGGATTCTCAAAATAAATCCACTTTTCATCCCCTGTAACTATACAATGCAAAAACGAGTTCCTTTTGTACCGAGCGAGCAAAATGTCACGTGTGTTTTTGCGCTTTTCCATTTGTCTGTCGCTGAACTCATGTGGTACCCATCTACCGGTCTTCTGAATCTTTCCCATCTCTCGTAGCCGATTGGAAACAGCTTGTTGACTAACGCCCAATTGCTCGGCGAGTTGTTTTTGTGTTTGCGAATCATCTTCGTCCAACAATGCTTACAATTCCACATCTTAGTATTTTTTTGGCGGCTTTCCACGTTTGTTGCAAATGTGCAAGTAAAGCCTGTATATACTGTGTACAGTTTTTAGCATAGGTTTTTTTTATTTCTAAGTTGATTATTCGTTCCCATTGTAAGTTTCGCTGCTTGCCATGCTACTGGCATCGGATCCCTTTTTATTGCATCCAATGATGGAGCAATAATCCCATCCAATGATGGAGCAATAATCCAATCCCATGCCCTCGCCATCTGGATAACATCCGCAAAAGACTTACCTGGGTCGATGGTTTGCGTTGTCATTGGAAACATACTCTCACCGTATATACTGAATTGTTTCAACTATTTATCATTTTATTTATTTATTTATTATTTGTTCGTGCTAAACTCGTGATTAATCGAGTAAGCCGGGTTCGGCGGCGTAGCTTCCTTCGGCGAGGGTGTCTTCCTTAAATCTTCGCCTATTTTATTATTATACTAATGTTAAAGAAAGGATAAGACCGCCCTCGTAGGCTGCTTCCTCGATCCCGGAGTAAAAGACGACAGTTCGTTAGAAGTCATTCTAGCGAGCAGATATAAAGAAAAAACACCAGAGCGTACCGCTCCGTGAAAGCATATAATACCTTACAACACCTCCAACATAAACTAATACCTTAACATAACAACATTTCTTATCGTGGACTAATAAACATAGTACAGGTTGTTGACAAAAAGGTCTATTATTTCACCGACACCCTCCGGTACCACCGACCTGCTTCTCAATAAAACGAAAGGCAGGATCACTACGTTCCTACGAACGGCAGTGAACAACGTTCCTCGCCGAAACCATCGTTCACACGTATATTGCGATGGAGCATATTGACCATAAGCTTCTCGAAGTAATCGGTATAATTCAGTAGCAGTTTTCTTGAAATAAATACAAAAATTAATGTTGTCCGCGAATGCTCTTTGTTCGGTATAAATTTCGACATATTGAACACTATGCACACACTTTTCCAATTTATCACTCGTGCGCGTCTGATACTTGTTGATGACGCAACAAAATGGCGCAGTGTCAAACCTTTATCGTACAAACTGCATTCGTGCGCCATCTGTTGTCTGAAATCCGCATTTCATACTTGTACACCTGGTAACGAGTGGGCGCTAATCTTTAAAAGTTGATATCTCTGGTTCTGTTTGTCGTAGGAAGATGAATGAAAGCGCGTTTCAAAGTCAAAAGAATAAGCTTCTATAAACTATTTTTTAACTAGTTATGTACTTGCAAATTTCTATTGTTATAAACAAATGGAAAAAAGTTTTTTTTGCCTCTTTCGGCATTTTTTCTTTTTAATTCTAAAACATTTCAATATTTTTCCAGTATAGACATTTAATAGAATGCATTTGAAGGAATATAATCCATTAAATGTCTATCCCAGTAAAATATTTAAATGATTTAGAATTTAATAGAAAAAAAAACCTAAATTGGCAAAAAAAATGTAACTTTTAAATTGTTTATAAAAATAGAAATTTGCAAGTACATAACTTCTTGAAAAACAGTTTATAGAAACTTATTTTTTTGGCTTTAAAACGGGCTTTGGAGCATCTCCCTCCGACAAATAAAGCCGTAAATATTAATTTTTTATTTACGCTCGCCTCGTTTTTCGAAAAATGTTTATAATTTTAAAAAATGTTTTTGGTTGTATAAAAAAAATACGTGGTGGAAAAACATCCGAATCCCATTGATTTCATCATTTGCACATCTTCTGCATCTAACGAGAAGACTAAACAATACATTCACTATCAGAGTAGAGTCGCATAAATTGACTGTGCGCCGTATTATTCAGCTCTTTTGTATCCTGTCAATGTCACGACTAACGAATTAAGCCCATCATGAATAATGTCTAGACTAAAAATATGACTTTACAAGAGGGATAATTATACAAAAAAAAAAGAAACAAATTTCTAAAAATGTATAGAACACGCGGCTTGTTAAATTCACGCGTTATATTATATTAACTCTATGGTTGGCAGATAAACCTCACATACTACGTCCCCTTGACAAATGTAATATATATGTTCTCAAAAAAGACATCCATATCGATTGAAACTTTGTGCGTCAACGCAGAATATCAACGCATAAAGATAATGACACTTAACGTTCTTCCTAATTTTGCAAAAAAGTTTAGTTTGCGTAACGGTCCAGCCCATGCTATTAAGAATGGTTCTTTTTCAAATGTTGCAACAACGCAGAGCGTCATTTCTTCTGTGCACTTATTTTTAAATGTTTTAAAGTATCGAAAATACGGATCGAAATCGAGTGCCATTTCAACTTTAATGTTAAAAACAAAATTCACTAATGACTTATTTCTCTGCTAATTGCGTATTGATTTTCATTCAATATATAACCTTATGGCATCACATATGCCGTAAGGGTGAATTAAATTAACCAGAATAAGCAGAAGATAAATTATTTAATTGAACAAACATTTTTCCTTTACTTCTTAGTGCACTATAAAATCAAGCTAAGATCTGTGTTTTCACTGAACGTGCCTTTCCATTTCTTTAAAGTTCTCATTCTTGAGTTTTTAAGAGTGTGCTTAAATAAAATTAAAAAATATTTTATTAAGTAATAAAAAAATTCATTAAAGAGTTTAACACAATTATTAGAACAGTTTAGAATAAAAATACGGTCATACTGAGTTTATTTTTAAATGACTTACGTCTATAGGCTTCTTTAAAAAGATAACACCAGTGCTGTTGTCGATACGAAAGTACGCTCCGTCGTCAGGCCTTTTTGGAAAAAGACTGTAAACCACGACGGAATTGTTACCATCGTCAATGTCGGTAGCTGAAACTCTCATGACTTCACGGGTCGGTGGTAAATCTTGAGGCACCGATTCCGTGTACGCCTATGAACAAAAGTCAAATAAAATGCAAGGCGATCGTGTGAAAACCGTATACTTATAGTTTGACAGTCGCATGCAGCAGTTCGGTGGTACAATCGTGCGCCAAGTGCATCATTCCTGTAAGACAACACATGCGAACGAACAATGTATCATAATCTCGACGTCATTGCCTCCAACGAGCTTTTCTAAGCTCTGCTCTAGGCTTTGTTTGGAATTGGCAATTTCATATCAAGGATGTACTTCACTTCCTTCACTACGTGGTGCTCGTTTTGTTACAATATTACATATACCATTTTTACAACATACCGGAAAAAATATGACTGTGCATTGAAAAATCCAAAATGACAAATCAAATATGAAATGTATATTGCATAATCATAGACTCTATCTACCTTACACATAAGCCTGTGAACCTATCGATACTTTTGAAATTCATTGTTTCATTATTCTTACAATATCTTTTTCGAATATCAATTTTTTCCTACTAATAATTTTGTCACTCCCTGTAACTGTTGTTTCATACTATCAAATTTTTAAATTACAAAAAATTCGATACAAAAACGGTAACAAAAAATCTAATCAAGTACGATGAAATTATTATTTTTTTAATTACCTCCATTTTCCGCTATTTTGCATCAGCCAAACTCAAAACTGCATTTTCTTTAAATTTGGAATTTAATAATTATTAATAAATATCATGGAGATACGATTAAAATCAAGAGCTCACCACTCAAAGTACAGAAAAGTGACGTCATGGATTTTTGACGTCAATCAAATTTTTTATATGAAATTATTACTACTAATATTTAGAAAGCTATGAATTTTGTGTCAGTTATTAAATTAATTTTTAAATACATTGATCTGACTCTGCACGGCATTCTTGATTATTTAGAATCTTCTTCCAGTCATTCTATAAAACAGACTTCGAAATCTGATGGCATCGTGAATAATTTGTGCTGACTTAGAGGCATGGTTGTGTGCAAGCTTGCGTGAATCGGGCGTTAACAGTAGCGATTGTATTCTATCATCCGACACTCGGATGACGGAAGACCCGGCGTTCGCAAAAATCGCTCATTCATTCGTCAAGATTCCAATAGATTTCGAAACAGAGGCGTTGTGCTACTTCAGTGATAGATAGTGAAACGTGACGACGAGTAATCGCAAGGAAAAAGCTCGCCAGGAATTCCCAGAGCCCGATAGATTCCGGAAAACGTGTGCATGTATAATTTTTTTGTTTTCTTTTATCACATCAAGAACCGTCAGACATCGGTATAATCACGTTAAAACCTTTCACACTCGATTATTCGAGACCAACCTTCCACGAGTGTCCACGAAAGACCTAATTTCAGGAACAAAAAAGAACAAATCGAAGCATGGTATTGTGTTAGTCGCACGATGCGTTTGTACAGGGTGCGCCATCTCAATCTGGTCGATGGAAGTATTGAATAACTTAGAGAATTTTCAACAGATTTCACAAAGTCGTATTTTTTTATTAAATTTGATTCATTACAATTTATTTTGATTAGTTTCCAAAAACCACATCGATCAAATGTCCGCCTTTATTACTGAGACAAAAATGAGCTCTTTTTTCGGCATTTTCCATTGTATTTGCCAGCGTCTAGGGCGATATCGCTGCGATTTCGGCTCGAGTGTTGTTTTTTAGCTCCTCTATGGTCTTCGGCTTGTTGGCATAGACTTTACTTTTCAAAAATCCCCACAAGAAGAAGTCCGGTGCAGTCAAATCCGGCGATCTTGGTGGCCAGTCAATATCACCTTTCTTTGATATCACACGTCCTGGGAACTTCCGACGCAAATAGTCCATTGTTGAGCGCGCAGTGTGACATGTCGCACCATCTTGTTGGAACCAAAATTCCTTAAGACCTTTTTCACGCATTTGTGGTAAAACAAAGTGTGCCAACATCCACCGATATCGATCCCCATTGACAGTTTCACCAGCTCTGAAGAAAAATTGTCCAATGGTGGTTTTTGAGCAAACACCGGCCCAAACTGTCACTTTCTCATCGTGCAATGGAGTTTCGTGAATAACATGAGGATTATCGGTGCCCCACATGCAACAGTTTTGTTTGTTGACAGCGCCAGAGAGGGTGAAATGAGCCTCGTCGGTCATCAGAATTCGCTCCCAAAAATCCGGCTCAGCTTCCTTCATTCGACTAACGTTATTAGCGTAAGCCAAGCGTTCTTTCGGCGTATAGCGATGCATGGTTGAAATTGTACTGAAATAACCTATACGAAACGTGTTGTACGACGCTGGTCGGTTAAAATCTGTCAGTTATTCAATACTTCCATCGACCAGATTGAGATGGCGCACCCTGTACATTTATCTCTCGAATTATAAGTCATCGTTCATGGATGAGAAAATGAATTAAGCCTTTGAAGAACATCGTTTCTCAATTTAAAAAATCGTTTAAGGATATTCATTACCACTGACGTATGAGTTATTTCACAGCTCATTTCATAATGCAATAACACACTTGAAATTCAAAAAAATGTCTCAAAAATTAAAAATAATTCTTTCAAATATATATTACAAATATTTTGAGTACTCGTGACGCATGTAAACGTGTTGATACTGAACTTTTTATTTAGACATCCTTATAAAAACGGTTCATGAAATATGTTTTAATGGGGCTAACAAGTCATCAAAGAATTACTCTTAATATAATCTATTGAAGGATAAATTGATTATATAAATTGAAAAGGATTAAATGTACTTACCACTTTGTCAAATACTGGAGCGTTATCGTTGACGTCTCTGATGGTAACTTTGAAGGTGCAAACATCGTCGAGCTGCGGTCTGCCATTGTCGGTTGCCAAAACTGTCAGATATGCCTCTTTCTCCCGAGCTGGTTCGTCTCTGTCCAATATCTGAGTTGTTCTGATCAACCCAGTTCTGTTATTGATCTCGAATTTAAGTTTCTCACCCGGTGCAGTTACAAAACTGTAAGTTATTGTTCCTGAAAGAATTCCAAATAATTATGAGTTTGGCTGATCAATGAACTTTAATTAATTCTTCACGCGATACAATATTTTGAATATATATCAAATCAAATTGATAAAAAGTTTTCATAAAATAAATAACAATATTGTGGATAAATTAGATCACGGACTGCTCCTTAATTTTATACATTTCATTTGTACAAAATACAATTGTTACTAAAGTTATTTTTATAATCACATTGGATGATCACGATATAAAACAAAAAACAAAGATGCGAAGTAGAACATCTTGCACATTACGTCCTCATTATTTTGGTCCATCGTCCACACAGCGTCCTGTGTGAGGAAATCTGCCCATCAATTCTGATTTCCTCATAAATGGAACTTTCAACCGATGAACCAAAACAATGAGGAAGCAACGTAAAAGGTTCTACTTTGCATCCTTATTTAAAATAATTGTAGAAATTGAGTCTGTTCAACGAATTCTTAATGATAAAGAAATTAAAAAGTTCATAGTGCTCTAAAATCTTATTCGTTTAACATACTTTAATGAAATTTATAGCCAATAACAAAAACATACTGCGTAACTGGTACGTCAAATTTTAGAACAATTTCCCAATTGTCATTTACGAATTACAGACTTATTTTGCTTGCTAGTCTTGCCAATCGTCGATATGGATAAAAATTCAATTTACTATGGCATTCGAACACCTCCATCCATTTTCATCCGGTTAGAAATCAAATAACTATGCACGTTATTGTGTAATTGTGTAAAGTTTTGGTTAATTTTGTCTAATGTTTTGAAAGTAAACGTAGCTAAAACTTGATTAACTCAAATTGTTATAAAATTGGAACCCTTATACCGATCCTAGGCAAACTAAATTTCTAACACTTAATAAGTGATCGTTACTGTAAAAAAATTGAGTTTAACTGGTCAAACTGGACGTAAGCGAAAACGTCAATCTTTGGAAAAATTCAAAATCCCATCAAATCCGAACTTCTATATCGATTTCGGTCAAATTAAATACCAAACATCCTTGAACGTTACTCTATTTATGATAATCGAATTATCACGATTGCTGTAAATTTGAGAACGATAAAACGGCGTGAAATTTCAATATCTGCATTTTTTGTGATAACAAATCTTTGTTTATGAACAAGCAAAACATAACAATGAAGTTTTTTCGTACTTTTTTGTTGCTGATTAAATAAATCATTCCTTTTTTTCAATTACTTTTTCGTCTGGTAAAGTTTAATTGGATTCTTATTTTGTAGGAAAAATAAATTTCTCATTTTAACTATGTAGAAATTGCTGCGTGGCAATTTAGCTTACCTCCTTGCTCGGGTAAGTCACGATCCTCAGCTCGAACTTGGATTACCACAGTACCTGCAGGCTCTTCCTCGTTCACTTCGGGCGCGTAATTCGAACAATTCGAAAATACTGGTTTATGATTGTGATTCTCATCACGCTGAGCCTGAGAAAGAAAGTAAATTTTTTCTCGTTTAGAAAAATTCGATAGTAACGACAAAACTTAGTCGTTCGTCCTTGCAAATTTAACACTATCACGATGGACATTGCAATCGAGCAATTTTTAACAGTTTCACATTTAAAACATTCTCGATCAATGCAGTCACTTTATTCTGGTCTTCTCAGATATTTCTAAAAAAGTGGCTGAACTGACGGAGAACACCTCATTTCGAGTTTACCTCTACGCTCGAGTGCACACTATTGTACGATACAATATCGCAATTGAACAATTTGTCTATTTTTAGTAAATGTAAAGAATTAAGTCGGTCACCAACTAAAATGGTCTTTTTTAAGGGAGAGGCGGATGAAACTATGAAGTCCATCACCGTTCTATACATAAACTTTGACTTATGTTTCTAAATTCTCACCATCTCGAAAAAGCCAGTGGGATCATCCGCAAATTTCCTAAGGTAAAAACATCGATGTGCGACCAGACATACTATATCAGTAGATCGCCGACTATTTTAGACTTTTCTCAGCAATACGACTTTGATACGACGAAAACTAATTGGAAAATAGTGGTACGAAGTTGGAAAGAGAAAACAAAGAACTGACAGTAAATAAATATTTGATGTAACGAACGTATTAAAGAAATAAACCATTAGAAATTGATTCAAAGCGTTACAACACTTTTTTTTTAGATGAATAATTGTTCATCGTTTGATTTCATTTTATATACATAGTGTTGAAGGAGTTATGGAAATAAGGTACGGTGGTAATCAACGTTTTTTTTTGTAATGGTATATCAAAACAGACTTTTTTATTCAATGTATTATACCCTGCACATATTTTTATATTAAATTTTGACACATCCGCGATTTTTTAATAAAACTTTTGAACACCGTATGAACCATTTCTACTACATAGCTTTTAACAATGTTATCAAAAGACTTAATAATGTAATTCGTGAAAATTGATGCGATACGGAAGTCTGGTCTGCACATATAGGCTATAGTTTACGTTTCGGAAGCGCTGCTACAAGTTCAATCGATGCGAATTTCGTGCAATTTACACGATGGAACAGACGTACGCTCAGTAGGCCACAATGATTACTGTAAGTGATCCGCGAGAGTGGAACTCTACATCTTCGGAAGTAACGGAGTGGCGCGAAAATTATTCACGAGGCTTTTCGCAAAATATCTCAGTACAATTGGTCTCGAAACGTTGATACGTGAGAATATGGAAGAAGAGGAATTGGCGTAAAGTCGAGGGTGCTCCGATGTCGAGTGTACCTCAACTCTGCGGGCGCGGAGTTCAGGTCAGTCGAAATTATTCATTGGCGTTTAAAGACCTCGCCTACCATCCCAACATCGGAAGTAGACGGGAGTCCGGCCTAGTCCCGTGCTCGGCCTGGAGCCGTTACGGGTATGCACACCCCCCCCCATCCCAACGTACGAGACTTTCCGCGCCAAATTATTCCATCAAAAGTACGCAAAGACAATCAGTTCTTGCAATTTCAAGTAATTTTATTCTACATCTTTGTATCTAAGCGAATTATCAAATTTATATCTGCATGTCTACACTAATAACAGAAATTGGAGCAATATAAAAATTGACATACTTGCAGAAACAAATTAATAAGAGAATGCAAAGTAGAACCTTGCCCATTGTTATCTCATCATTTTCCATTTTTCAGAAAGCCATCTCTATGATGAAGTATACTTTTGTTTTTTAAATGGAACCCCCTATTTTTGTTGCATTTTTTATTAATCGTTAAAAATGACTAAGTTTTACTCCGAGTCATTTATTGCTTTTCGTCTTCGAACAGGCCCAAAATGTTATTTGAAGTTTTCCCGTGGAAAGAGTGGCAATACGTCAATAGTGGCAACACCTTAATTAAAAAGTAGACTTGACAAACCAATGTAGATGAAATCAGACTTGTCGGCGCTTCTTAAACGCTTCTTAAAAAACAATGCAAACGAATGCTTAAAAACTTTTCAATGTTTAACAATTCATCGTAGAACTCGTTTTCATTTTTAATTGACAAAGTGGCAAAGATTGACGTATTGCCACTCGTTCCACAGGAAACCCTTAATAACGTTTTGGGCATGTTCGAAGACGAAAAACGAAAAATGACTCGGAGTATAACTAACAAATTTTTTAACGAGAAATAAAAAAATTAAAATTATAAAGTTGGGCCATTATTCAATTAAATTCTTAGTTTCGATTTGAGCATATTTTTTAAAATGCGGCACCTGTATAGATAGCCTATAAAAAAACACCAAAAAATGTTACGCTTGTACTAGTATTTGGCGTGATGGAAATACAACTTATAAATCTTCAGTAATAATTATTATAAATATAAATACTCAAGTAATTTATTTAAATATTTATTTTCAAAAATATATATATATAAATATTTTAGCGTGTTTCTTTGTGGCCAGAAATCGTAGGTAGATCAAACGTAATACAATATGTTTATAAATAACGTACGTTACAATACAGCTACGAATGGGAAGAAATTGGCTAACGTTTCGATTATTCGCAGAACACATTTTTTAGTCACGGGCAGGTTAATTTGGCATGAAATACACCATACACAGCATATACGTATACATAATACCAACATATATATATACCGATGGTATATATACCGATGCCTCTGTCGTGTTTTCGGCTAAAATGTCGACACACAGGCGTCTGTCATGGTTTATACCTGGCTTAGATAAATATTTAAGAGAATGGAGGAAATCGCAGACAATTCCATTACTCGCAAGGCACAGCAACCGTGTCAAATCCGGGTGGTTGGAGTAGAAGCGCAAGTGGAAAGCCGAATGCAAGTGCATTCATGCCTCTCTGACTGCTAGGAGCTGCAATAGCTACCTACTCGTATATAGAGACCCACTACTTTCGATACGACAACGTTTCGCGCGTATAGTATAGGAAGAAGAAGCACCGCGACGGGAATTGAATCAAGGTATCACGGTACGATAAAATGAATCGGAAAGCACTCACCACTAATTGCGTCTCGGTCAAGAATTGAGATCTCGCGTCCGAATGCCTTGAATGCCTCAATCTCGTTCCGCTTACTGCAACTGCAACAAAAAACGTTGAGAGATACAGATTAGATGATATTGATACCTAGTGCACTATATATATTATTCATTGAGTGAAATGGACAGAACTCAAGGGAGAAACGTTGGTATAGCGCCCATAGAAGCTACAGGAATACACCAAGCTGGTGTATTGTAGAAATAATACGTGCTGATGCGACGATGAGAAAATAATAATAAAGTGAACCGTTCAGATACAGCTGATTCACTGAGCGCGTTATGACGGGGTGCGATATTAAATTACTACATCTAAATATATTTTTCCAATTTCAAAAGATTCTACTTACAGTGTTGATATTATTACCAATAATATGTATATATGCAAAGTTATGGTTATTAAAAATAACATATATATTCATGCGGTTGGAAAAACATCTTATAATAATCATGAAATTACTTTAACGTGTAATCTATCGAATGGCGCAAAGAAACATGATAAATAAGGTACGGTTCCTATTTGTATAAACAAAGAACCCAAATTATGATATTCACAGTTGATGACCATAGCACAAGGAAAAAAGCTTGAAAGTTGTATAAAAAGAAATTAACCAATACAAAAAAAGAACAAGAAATAGGCCAAATTTTTCAGTTTTCAATTAGCAATGGTGTGTGAATATGAAGTTTGAACGACAATTCGGCGCCGGCAACCAACATAGTCACCCGGAGTGTGAAGCTGCCGTACATGAAGGATTAAAAGGGTTGGGGATATTCACTAACGATTTTTGCATCGTGAGACTGATCGATTGATTGGAAAATGATGGGACGTGATGATGGTCAATGCGAGAAAAAAATTGAAGGAAACGAGAGGGGGGTGGGGCATGATCGGTGCGTTCATCGCTTTGTTGCATGTACACCTATACAATTTATAGATATATAAGCGTCTACCAGGTGTACAAGTATAAAATGCGGTTTTTTTTTCTAAAAAAACATGTTAAATTCGCAAGAATGATAAAAAGTGCTTTATTCAAAGTATGCTCCATCGCTTGTTATACATTTTTCCCATCTTTCGGGCAATTTGTGAATACCACGCCAGTAAAAATCTTCCCCTTTTGCTGCGAACCATTCAGCGAGCCATTTTTCACGTCTTCGTACGAGCCAAAGCGCTGCTCAGCAAGTGCGTGACCCATTGATGCAAACAAGTGGTTATTGGAAGGAGCCAAGTGTGGTGAATAAGTCGCATGGGGTAGAACTTCCCAGCTGAGTGCTTCCAACGTGTCGCGAACCGGTCTTGCCGTATGTGATGGAGCTTTGTCATGAAGAAAAATGACTTTGTGTTGCCTTTTTCGGTATTCTGGCCTTTTTTCAAGCAGTGAACGGTTCAAATCGGTCAATTGTTGTTGGTAACGTTTAGTATTAACCGTTTCCCCAGGTTTTAACAGCTCATAATAGACCACACCCCTCTGGTCCCACCAAATACAGAGCATCGTCTTTCTGCCAAAGCGATTCGGTCTTGCGGTCGATGTGAATGGTGCGCCTGGGTCTACCCGTGATTTTTTACGCTTGGAATTCTCAAAATAAATCCACTTTTCATCCCCCGTAATTATACGATACAAAAACGACTTCCTTTTGTACCGAGCGAGCAAAATGTCACATATGTTTTTGCGCTTTTCCATTTGCCTGTCGTTCAACTCATGTGGTACCCATCTACCCTTTTAAATCTTTCCCATTTTTCGTAGCCGTTTGGAAACAGCTTGTTGATTGTTGTTGTTGTTATAATTAATTATTACATAATAATTACATAGGTAATTAATTATGCTGATTTCCAGTTACAAGTATTTTTATAAAAATGTTTGCTATATTCCTTTTAAAAGCAAATTTATATTAAGGGAAAGGGTTGTCCTGTATTTTGTATCAATTTGTCACATAAATATAGTTTCCGTTTTTTTTACCGACAATTGGCGATGGTTTCAGAAAAAAAAATTCTTAGAAAAAATCGTTTCAAAGTTTTTTATTGTTTGACCAGACGATAGCATCCGAATCTCCTTCTAAGGATCAAATTGCGAACAGAAATCGGCACAATTAATTCTAAAAGTTGCAACATCATTTGATATGAATACATTTTTTATGTGTACTTCGTACAAATAATAGTTTTTTTTTAATATCAGGAGTACAAATTGAAAATGCGGGATTTTTTTCTATTTTTGAACGTTTATTCTGAAAAAATGGTAACAAATGAATTATTCAAAGTATTGTCCATCGCTAGCCACAACTTTTTCCCATCTTTCTGGCAATTTACGGATACCGTCGCGAAAAAATTCGGCCGGCTTGGCTGCTATCCAGTCATCGACCCATTTTTGGGCTTCTTCGTAAGAATGGAAGCGCTGGTCAGCTAGGCCATGTGTCATCGATCGGAAAAGGTGGTAATCGGAAGGAGCAATATCTGGGCTATACGGCGGGTGGGGTAAGACTTCCCATTTCAGCGTTTGTAGGTATGTTTTGACCGGCGCTGCAACATGTGGCCGAGCGTTGTCATGTTGCAAAATTACTTTGTCGTGTCTTTGCTCGTATTGTGGCCGTTTTTCTTTGAGTGCGCGGCTCAAACGCATCAATTGAGTTCGGTATAGTGCTCCTGTGATGGTTTCGTTCGATTTCAATAGCTCATAATACACCACACCCAGCTGGTCCCACCAAATACAGAGCATGAGCTTGGCGCCGTGAATATTTGGTTTGGCCGTCGATGATGATGCATGGCCGGGGTAACCATATGATTTTTTGCGCTTCGGGTTATCGTAATGGATCCACTTTTCATCACCAGTGACAATGCGATGCAAAAAACCCTTCCGTTTTTGCCGTTCGAGCAGCAGTTCGCATGCAAAAAAAACGGCGCTCGACGTCTCTCGGCTTCAGCTCATACGGCACCCAATGTCCTTGCTTTTGGATCATTCCGAGGGCTTTTATACGATGGGAAATGGCTTGTTGTGTCACTCCCAATGAATCTGCGAGCTCTTGTTGAGTTTGACACGAGTCTTCATTGAGTATTGCCTCCAATTCAGCATTCTCAAACTTTTTCACTTGGCCCGGCCGCTCTTTGTCCTCAACGTCAAAATCACCACTTCTAAACCGCACAAACCATCTCTCGCACGTTGAAACCGATGGAACATGACTCGGATAAGCCTCGGAGACCAATCGATGTGCTTCAGCAGCACTTTTCTTCAAATTAAAGAAGTAAATTAAAACTTCCCGCAAATGCTGTTTTGTTGGCACGAAACTCGACATATTGAGAGCTCAAAAAAACTATGAATTTGACACTGCGACAAATTGACACATACTGAAAATTAAAGCTATAAGACGTAGCTTTGACATGAACATAGTCACAGTACTGCCTGATGCGTATAGCGTTAGTAACGCCATCTGTTATCAAACCCGCATTTTCAATTTGTACCCCTGATATTTACCAGCAGAGATAAAGTATACACTACTGGGAAAAATAGAGTAGCGATAGTGCTTCATTTACAAAAGAACAACTTAACATTTTTTTTTAAATACCTAGCGTCGAGATTCTACCGCGTCTCTTCATAATACCTATCGCTTGAGGCACATTGTGACTGGTGGTTCTACACATTCTCACATCAATCTAAATACATGTATCTATTATCATACACAATTGGTATAGAAAAAAAATGTCAATGATATGGTGTAAGTATAAATATATCCGACACACATTTTTCATACATATGGATCAATGGCCTTTATCTGCTTTCTTTCGAAACAACGAAACTTTATGAATGATGCATGGTGCATAAAGGATATGAATCCCGCATGTAGAGGATAAAACTTCAGATAATTTATCTATGAACGAATCTTTGAGTCAATATGCTATGGTCAATTAAGTAGAGTGAGGGGCGTTGACAGCAACGAAAGATACGAACATAAAAAGGTGAAAAACAGCAACATATGTTGATCGCGTACGTTACGGGTATACATATATGGTATCTGTACTAGCTGATTGTGATTAGTATGAATGGCTTTGGCAATGAACGAGTTTTTGTTTTATAATGTTTCGGCCCTGCGTTGAGATCCTCATTAGATTAACTATTTTTCCTAGACTCTATTAAGCATTGTGCGTTGTTGTACAGAAAAATATCTGCCGTGTCTATTCAATGACCTGGCTATCCAGCTAAAAATTATCATGAGAGGATAGGAATTAGTCAGTTGAAAAGAGACAAAGAAGGTAACAACTAGATCGCTTTTACCATCTTTAAGAAAAAATCCGTTAAGTACACATTTTATTAATAGTTTTCTATTATTATATCCATTAATATTTTTTCTGATCCATCAGTGCCATGTAAAAAAGATCATAATTAACATTCATCAAATAACAGTACATCAGATATTTGTCAAAACTTTTTGCCGAAGCAAAGAACTCTTTAGGCTCCCACATACATAAATACAAAGGAAGGACTTTCAAGAAAAAAAAATTTAAAAAAAACCCGTAAACGTAGATATGAGGGGTTGCTGTTTACGACAAGATACGCTCGTCGATGGGGTAACGTCGTAACAGTGTAAGGACGTAACGACCACCAACCCTCTCTTCGTTTCTATTGCAATGTTATCATAATCGCCACTATTGATATTGCTATTTTTAAACCCTTGTACTATGGGTACATTGAAAGAAGAATGAGCACCTTCTGTATATAATGTAAAAACACATATACATAAATACTGTGTACTTCAGCATACATCTTATGCAAAGTTGCAACACGATGTATAACGCCTTTTATAAATACGTTGTAAAAACCTGTGTCGCATAGTGGATGTGAGTAATTACTCACTTCCGCTGTATTTAGACGAATGATTTGACGGTCTTATAGAAATTGATCTTTTATTAAACTTTTTCACCTTATAATAATTTATACCTGTATACGATTACTAGACAGAAGTATTTGCAAGTTTGGGCGTAATAATTGTAAAGAAATTTTCGAAATTTTGTCGTTTGTTCCAAAGACATCGAAATGGGAGAAATATTCCCAGAACGAAAAATAAAGTAATAACCGTAATATGACTATAAAAAAAAGATAATTATAAAATTATCATTTGTTTATACATTAAGTATAGAAAAAATGTTTATGCCATCTAGTCGTTTTCTTGACAAGAACTTTTCATATAATAATTGAGGTTTGTTACGTCGGGCCCAAGATTCAGGGTCTGGGGAACACGGTCGGTCTCGCTTATGCGTCAAGACTTGACAGCCCTTTACAGCGGGGACGGAGACCTCGCCTTTTACGATTAAAAATAGGAGAATTTTACCTGGGAGCTTGGATTCAAGATGAGCTCAGTGATGTGTTGTTTGCACCTGTTGCCAATGGAGCTGTTTCTTTCCTTAGTTGTGTAGTTGACTCCTGGTTGGTGGCGCCTTTCCTCGACGTGCCCTCTCACTGGCGGTTAAACGAGAGAGATTGCTAGATCGAGTCGAGGTAATTGTTTTGTGTACTTTATTTCTTCGTTCACAATTGATGATGCACGAACTCAGGCTTGACAATTGTTACTACGTCTAGAGGCACCGTGGCCTATTAACGCAAACGCTTGGCTCTTTGGCCGGAAAGTACAATTTTCTAGGCGATTTGGCCTGTATTAACCAATAGAGTCGATATATTTTATATGCGACACACGTTGCGGGAGAATGTAGTTGACCGGAAAAACGTCTCGCGTCGTAACCGCGCGAATTGATGTTGATGACTGAGTTTAACAACTAAGCCTACTGAGCTACTAAACTATTGGACAACTGGGCAACATGCTCGAGGTCCTTCCTTATATCCCTTCAAATTTTGTGGGAATATTGATTAGAGAAAACTCGCGAATTATGGTGAAACATCATCCTAGCTCTCGAATCCTCTCTAGAAGGTGCCCCCCCCCCCTGGATAGCGTCACTACCCTGACTCACCTCTCTCTCGTGAGTGACAACCACCCCTAAGAGAGCATGAATCACTGCCTTACTTCTAGGGCTCCCCTTGTTAATGCATTTTTCCTTTAACCCTTTGCGGACGAGTGTCGGCAAATAGCCGCCCAAGCCTCTTTACCGTTGCGGACGCGTATCGGCATATAACCGCCCAAGTCTGTCGTTCTAAACGATAAGATACGCATGGGTATACCAGTCTAAGAAGTCACGTTGCCTCTCATTGAAATTAGAGACTTTGTAGTGATGAAGTCTTATCTTTCGTATAGTGTTGCCTCTCAATAAAATTAGAGACTTTGCGGCTCCGCCCGCAAAGGGTTAAATCTATTTCTCGCTATGAGGTCATCCCTCAGCATCGTCGAGCGTCATCGAAGAGCAGGATATCAGTTATGATCTGCAGAGGCAGTCGTAGAACAAAACTATATCGATTAGCGCCAGGTAGGCGCCACCCTCCCCATGTGGTTACACGGGTCCCTGTCGAAACGTAAGGATGACTCAATTACAAAAGGGGATCGATATTTTGACTGCTTCTTGCAAGTCGTCCGCTCATCGTGGCCCGACCCATTCCGAGGAGGTAATGATTAATAAACTCGTAGGATGTAACAGGTTCGTTCTATATTTCTCTTCAAATTTCCATTGTCCGAGTATCCGAATCTTCCGCAACTTGTCGTATCATGACGTTGTTGTTTAGCACACGTTGCTAATGTTCATTTCACAATAGTCGGTGATTTATATCGTGATCACCCTGACACCTGCTCGAGTGGAAGGTCTACCGTCTTCTCTCCGATTTCTCGTATTAATATCCCGGTTGAAATGACGAGGTTAGCCACGATGCTTTCGAGTCGACGGGCGACGTATCTACAAGCACTCCATACGGACGACCCGGACGAAGGTAGAACGATGAGTACACGAGACATGAACGCGCACGGTGTACAATGCTAACGACGTGGTAGTTCGACGCGATCGTAAAGCTCGCGACGGACGAACGACCGTATTACGATCATCCGGTAGTACACATCGCATAATATTTGCGTGACGTAATCCGTAAGCACAACACTACTACTGGACTTTGCGACGATACGCAAACGCTGATGGTAGGGTATCAAGCATCGGCTTGTTAATTAGGAAACAGATTTCTCAAGGAAAATCCAACGAAAAAAAAACTAGAAAATTGTCTATTGGCAAATGCATTCTGAAAACTTTCTTGTCCATCGGGAAAAAATTTCTGAGAAATTCATTAATATCGCGATTTTATAACTACTGCAGTGTTACAATATCCCGGATAATATTTACTAATTGCATTATTATTTGATATTAGTTGGACAACAAGAAGGTACACTAATCTGCGTATCAGTTTAACGGATTTTCTTATAAAATACCTCATAAGAAAGAAAATGTTTCCTATATCACCATACCCCTTTTACAAAATAATAACTTAATTCGTGAGAAATCTTATTTTCACAACTTTTGATAAATCATTGGAAATAAATTGTATTTTATCCTAAAATCATTTGTATACTATCTCTTTCATAAATTGATTTTTTGCCTTCTCATTCATTTTGCTTTGATAGTGGAAGATTTGCAATTATGAAATTTTTTTTTCAAATAAGTTAAATCAAATATTGTGATTTTTGTGCTCAATGTAAAAAGTTTAAGAAATAGTATACAGAATTTAAAAAAAAAGATGCATAGTCAAGTACGCAATGATGAATAATAAATAAAATATTGAAAGAAGAAATAATTGAATCTAAAAATTATCACCGACTTAAAATATTGTGGTGCAACTCAGGTACCTATAAAATATAATGCTTTGATAACATACAAAAATTGAGTTATTCTGAAAAATACGATAGCACAGTCGACGTGTGGCAAAAACTTTTTTTTCCTATTTATAAAATGATATCAAGCTCCCGGGTGATTTCTGGGACGCGTAAGCACTATATGCAGTTTAAGTTCATCCCACGCCGATAATACGTTGAGGGAAGAAATTAAAAAACTCGTGGTTTTCAGAGAACTGTTGAAGGGGTCGTTAGAGCGTCGTTTCGTCAATTGTCGATGCAAGATAGTTTTACCAGTTAACAATCGTTAAAATGCTAATATAATGAATAAATATCCGGTGAGAAGGGTAGTTGATTAACGCTGCGCTAGAATGCAAGTGTTTTTTTTTTATTTCATTGCCGTGTCAAAGAGTTTCAACGATATTATAATATCATGAATCGGGATGATGGCTCGTGCAATCACAACAAAATTTTTGAGCACCATAGTTCGATCTCTTTGCGTATACTTAAGTAATTACACCGTCATCGTGATTGACGGATTTTCACATACGGCAATATATGCATCGTCGGCAGCATAGCGCACTCTTCGCATCGAGTAATTAGAAAAACTGGAATGACGTTGAAAAAAACGACGTTAATGCGAAGGTTTATCAAAATATCCCGTTGGCTGATACTCCAGTTGTGTCACCGAGAAATGAGAGAAAAGAGTGAATTCGAATATATTGAAAAGCTGGTCTGAATGGTGGGGTTGTGAATACGAATGAGGGTCGAGGGAAAGAGACGACAGCAATGATGCCAACTCGATGAACACCTTTCTTAGTTAGGAAATAACACAATCACAACATCAAATAATATAATTACTTTAAGCGGCATTATAGTCGTAAACAGCCTAGGATTCTACAAACACTTGGATAAAATAATTGAATTAGTTCAGGATAGGAAACCCATTGGTTTGTGTTTAGAGAAATACGACTATCAGTTCAAATTCAAGTTTAAAATGTAGAATTTTCTGATGATATAAACAAGAACTTCATGTAACGTTGGCAGAATTTGAAGAGTATTGATCGCATTATTTTTTCGTTTATAATACGATTTAGTAGTTAATTATTTCGAAAAGAATAAAGCATTGCGAGTATGGGAATGCTCTTTCCAACGACAATATATTTACGGAATTTTTGTATAGTCACAGCGAACTGTAAACTTTTGAATACTTGCTTCGGCAGATTAGTCTTAACATATAAAAAATATAAAATTTGAATTAAACCATATTTATTTTATACTAAACGAATAAAAACTTTATTTATATGATAAAAATGACGAGTCATGACATAAAATTCCAAGGTAATGGTCAACAGTGTAACGTAAATTTGCTCCTCAACGTACCACGTTACCTATAGCTGACCCAAGCTATTTTTCCTTCCTTTTATTTTCTCTTACGAGTTGGGCGCCAGGCGCTTACGCGCCGGAAGGAAAAATAACGAGATGTTAGGCCAGACTCAGCCCAGGCTAGCTACAGCTGTTCGAGGCAGAGTGGGTGGTTCGGACTGTCAAGCCAAGAATTATCCTCGAATAAAAGGAAAATACAATCCAGTGATCCAGATAAAATGAGTCATTAACGTCGATGAATAAAATAAATCACCAAAATAGGGTCAATAAATACCCCTGACCGGAACCATAAACAAAGTCAAATTAATAAAACAACACCAATAAATAATTTACACAACGATAGCAGGTACGGGACTTACAGAGGCCACTCGGGCAACTTCTTTATTTCTTAACAAACAATTACGAATTTTCCATAAACATTGATAATGAATTCAAACAGAATGTCCCGTAAACGTAACTCTTTAACAATTCATAAACTTAATCATTCTATCCGCATATTTCATCCCGGCACTCGTCTCGGCTCTCACTCTCTCCCATACCCGACCTATATTTAGACGGTTGCGATAAACGACCAAAACACGGCCTAGCAAAGTAAACCTGAAAGGTCGCCTTGCAATTCGGCTCGCGGTACGGCCTACACCGAACTAATCCCCCATACATCCAACAACTATAACTACGGGACGTCGGAAGGTCACGTACGCGAAGCCTTTACTGATTCGAACCTCCCAACTATCACATTGCAGGCCGCGAAATCGAGAAAGTATCGTGGGCCAAAATAACAAAATAGATCCCTCAACTATTCCAAATAACGGATTACAAATGTCCCAGCGATATACGTCTCGAGCCGTACCAATCCCTCGCGACCAAGTTCCAAATACGGGACGACGACCGAGCCCGCACTGCATAAGCTCACAAAATAAAATAAAACAATGTCCGACATAAGAAAAATAAATAAAGTGATCCAAGTCCATATAAAATCAATTGCCCGGTAAAATCCGCGACGTGGTCTATCCCGTTCAAATCCCTCACACATTCAAACAAACACGGGATAACGGCCTAACGCACGCACGGCTTTACAGTACACGACTACAGAACAGTAACAACGAACGAACTATTTATCATGGCCAGATACGCCTCGAACCGTACGAATCCCTCACGATCAAGTACCAACACGGGATGACGGCCGAGCACGCACTGCATGTATTCGCAGAAATAAATAATGTCCAATATAACAAGAAAGATAAGTAAAAATAAAATAAGACGAATAAAATATTATAAATCTATAAGTGTCAATTATGCCTGAAAGTCCGCGACACGGCCTATGCCATTCAAATCCCTCACACACAATCTGACCACGGGATGATGTACCAACACGCGCGCGTTCTTACAGCAAAACGACTACAGAACAGTAACAAAAAAAAGGACAACGAACGAAGTGACTTCTTCCCGGCTCTAACCGCCAAACGATCACGATATTACACTCTACTCGACGCAGCCTGTCCCGATACGAATAGTACTCTGTGCGTGGTATATCAGAATCGCAGGTACGACTAAGTTTGAATCGAACTTTCCAAAGAATTAAAAAACAATAATAATCAAATAATGGCGAAAGACCGTAGAAGGGAAGAGAGCTCACCGGGACGATGACGATGCGATGTTCCTTGCTAATCCTTCTTAACCCAAAACCGTCTCGAAATTCTCTCCTCTGGATACCATCCTCGATTTACTCCTCGTTGTTTCAAAAGATATGCCCCGGTACCCACGATAGGTGGTGATAGATTTCGACGAAATCAATGGTGGAGCGGGACGATATGATACTCGCTGCTACGTCCTGTTCGCTCGACGGTAACCGGGAAAAAGCCTCGAGGTCCGTTCGGCACGCGTGCCCGTGAACTATGATCCCCACCTATCGGTCTGAACTCGGTCAATTGGGGGAATCGGTGTCACCGGAGCGCCTCGACTGGACAACGCATAAAATTAACAACCGATCCTTGGGATGTATAACTCTGCCCGGTCGGTGAACCCCAAACGACTGATGGATCGTTGCTAGTAGGTGCTGATCGGCCACAGATAGCGTCGTATCGTTAATCGATCCACATCCAGCGGGACAATGATATTTCCCAATGGATCAAGATGGAAAGAGCCGGTCGGTGTAATAAGTCGCATCCAGAAGCCAGCCATCAGCATACGCGGGGCTCCCCTCCGTCCGGTCGTACAAATTAATAAAAGAAAATAAAAAAACGGAAATAATTAAATAGAGTACGGCGATTATTCCTTACAGCCCTGCGAGATCGTGTTGGCAGCCGTCGTGCGAGAAGGACGCAGCGCTGGAGGATTTTGCCACGTTACAACAGCTTGTGTGTTCAAAAAGTCGAACATGACCTCGTCTCGGATATAACTATGGAGTTTTGCCGCCAATAACCGTATATTTATAAGACGAAATTACCTTTCCGTTTGTTGCCTCAGATTCCTAGTTTTTATTCCTAGTAGCCTGATGCCTTTTTATCTTAATTACAAATTAATTTTGTTGATTGAGTAGACTTGGTCTCTAAGTGACTGACATCGACTCCCAAGTTGTTGAAAATCTTATACTTCGGGTTCAAATTAATTAATTTTCGTTAAAGTAAAGGTTTACGAGAAAAGTATGCATAAGAGTAGTACTTGCAATTAAAAATACTAATGTTGTGGAGTAATCAGGAATATCTGCAGTTACATTCATTTGACACGCATGTTTGACGCCAAAGTAATAGTCGTACCTCCTGAACAGAAACTCATATACGTGATTATGTCGATAAGGAAGAAATTAATATCACGGGGTTTAACATTATATGGTGCAAAAATAAATATGAAGACTGGGGGATTAATAATGTACATCAAACATCGGTGCAAAGTCGAACCTTGCACGTTATTAGCTTAAGAGAATAAGAGCTGCAATGAGGAGCTGCAATAAATTATTGTTAATGACAGTATGTATGTAGACCGTAAAGAAATAGCGAATAAAATGGATGACTATTTTATCAGTAGTACAAAAGAAATAATTAGAGAAATTCATGAAACCCAGGTCAACTTTTTTTGTTACAACGAATCCCCATGCTTGCTAGGGAGCTTAATGACATCACTCAACATAAAGTGAATATAATAATATATCAGTTAAATGTTAAAAAAAGGCACAGATGAATGTATTAGTACATTCATGCCACAAATGGGAATACAAAGCAATCGAAAATTAATTATTAGACGCGCTTCATACGTCTTTGAGATATGGTGTCTTCTCCTCTCACTGGGAAACCTCAACCGTATGTCCAGTAACTAAAACTGCAGGTCCAAATGATATCAAAGACGTTAGACCGATCAATGTGCTGCCAATCTATGAAATAGTTCTAGAGTAAATAGTTTTTAAAAAAACATTTGACAGATTATTGCAAACGCAATGGATTAATTGCAGAACAACAATCTAAGTTTAGAAATACATATTGCGAAACTGCGTTGCAAAGTGATTTTTAAGTGGAACATTAGAAGTATTATGGGAAAAATCAGCGGTACTGCCTTCTTAGATTATCAAAGAGTCTTTGAGATAATAGATCGAACAATTGAGTTGACTAAATAAAAGTGATGTGTGACTGGTTGTGTGCTAATAAGCTAAAAATAAAAACAGACAAAAATGTTAATTCATGTTTCTACACCATGCGAGTGAGAACATGACGCGGGATGCTAGTATATGGATAAAGGATGTAAAAATACAGCATGTTAAGGAATATAAATATTCAGGTGTTGTGATTGACAGTGCGTGTCGTTCAAGTGGCATGCAAAGTGTATGAATAAGAAAGTCAGTTCTAAAACGCATCTTGTGAGAAGGATAGGTGTTGAACTATCGCCATACGCCAGAATTGTACTATATACTCGTAGATTACCAGGTGTACAAGTATGAAATGCGGATTTCAGACAACAGATGGCGCACGAATGCAGTTTGTGCTCTAAAGACTTGACACTGCGCCATCAACAAGTATCAGACACGCACGAGTGATAAATTGGAAAAGTGTGTGCATAGTGTTGTGTTGTTGTGTTCAATATGTCGAACTTTATACCGAACAAAGAGCATTCGCGGACAGTATTAATTTTTGTTTTCATTTGAAGAAAACTGCTGCTGAATCATACCAATTACTTCGAGAAGCTTATAGTGAATATGCTCCATGACAAGATATGCGTGAACGATGGTTTCGGCATTTCAAAAGTCGCGACTTCGATGTTGCAAACAAGGAACGTGGAAAGCCGCCAAAATAAAATCAAGATGTGGAATTGCAAGCATTGTTGGACGAAGATGATTCGCAAACACAAAAACAACTCGCCGAGCAATTGGGCGTTAGTCAACAATCGGGTACGAGAGATGGGAAAGATTCGGAAGACCGGTAGATGGGTACCACATGAGTTGAACGACAGACAAATGGAAAAACGCAAAAACACATGTGACATTTTGCTCGCTCGGTACAAAAGAAAGTCGTTTTTGCAACGTATAGTTACAGGGGATGAAAAGTGGATTTATTTTGAGAATCCCAAGCGTAAAAAAACATGGGTAGACCCAGGCGCACCATTCACATCGATCGCAAGACCGAATCGCTTTGGCAAAAAGACGATGCTCTGTATTTGGTGGGACCAGAGGGGCGTGGTCTATTATGAGCTGTTAAAATCTGGGGAAACGGTTAATACTAACCATTACCAATAACAATTGACCGATTTGAACCGTTCGCTGCTTGAAAAAAGGTCAGAATACCGAAAGAGGCAACACAAAGTCATTTTTCTTCATGACAATGCTCCATCGCATACGGCAAAACCGGTTTGCGACACGTTGAGAGCGCTCAGCTGGGAAGATCTACCCCATGCGGCTTATTCACCAGACTTGGCTCCTTCCGATTACCCGTTGTTTGCATCGATGGGTCACGCACTTGCTGAGCAGCGATTTGGTGCGTACGACAATGTCAAAAAATGGCTCAATGAATGGTTCGCAGCAAAAGGGGTAGATTTTTACTGGCGTGGTATTCACAAATTGCCCGAAAGATGGGAAAAATGTATAAGAAGCGATGGAGCATACTTTAAATAAAGCACTTTTTATCATTCTGCCGAATTTAACATATTTTTTTAGGAAAAAAATCCGCCTATCATGCTTGTACACCTGGTAATTATTGCACCGCATGTGGGGTATTGCTCCATATTATTGTTAGAAATATATGAAGTTGAATTACAACGACTGAGCCAGAATCGGGCAATGAGGTACTGAAATGCTTAATTTATA
Source organism: Cylloceria caligata (assembly GCA_963942595.1). Taxonomy (NCBI): domain Eukaryota; kingdom Metazoa; phylum Arthropoda; class Insecta; order Hymenoptera; family Ichneumonidae; genus Cylloceria; species Cylloceria caligata. The sequence goes on from OZ012711.1 coordinate 3,203,644, forward strand.
CGCCAAGCACTGGAATATGCGATGCCCTATGATTTATGAATGTCAGAAAAACACTCAAGTATAATATCAATGTATTTTTATTTTATTTATAAAATAAAGAATGGGCTGTTACAAGATACTATTACAAAAAATGTAAAGTACGTAGGTGGTAATTATAATTATAACCCGAGACAGGCAGAAAGAGCCAATTTGAGTGGATGTGCAATTATTTATCTTACTGCTAACAGACATTACACGGAAGAAAAGTAGTTGCGATAATCATTTCTAGTACATTCTGTGTCGCAAATTAGTTACAGAAACCAAATCGAAATAGTATTCCCAACTATTTTCGATTGGTTAGCGAAAAATAGTACCGAAGACCAACGACTTAATTTCTGTAACCAATCACAGTGCTGTCGCTACCACGAGTGATTAGGTGGTGCAACCAGCAGTTGCAACAAGCATTTGGATGGTGCTGGCAATCTACGAGTTGGTTTCCGTTACCAATCACTTTCCTTCTATAACCTACCGGTTGGTACTTACTACAAGTAAAACTTTTCACGAAGGCAAATGATGCCATTGTTTGAAGTGATAGGTGGTTGTGGATGGACGAGAGGACTTGCAAAAAATAAAAGTGAAATGCATTGAATATATGGTATATGGTATGTACAGTGAAATATTGTAAATAGATGACCATAGTCTATCGAAGCATCGCGCAAAGTACGTGCTGATCCTCACCACTGTAAATAAATAGAAATATCCGTATTAACCTAGTTTTTTTCGTATTACGCCGAACTTATGGATCGCACCGACCAACCGGTAAGGTGAGGCTGCCATTTCGGTTGGTTACTCTTACTACCGATATCTTACAAACGACATTGTAGTTTCTAGAACCAACTGAGTAGTTGGCGCCATGCTAACTATTTCGGTTGATTGTCGGATCCAATGTGTCAGTTTCCTCAACTACTTGTTTTTCCGTGTAGAAATACGGAAAATAATTAAAGAATATTTAATGCTAAACTACGAGATAATTTGAAGAAAAAATGGAAAATATGTTAATATGATATATGAAACTAAACAGAACATGTACATATCTTGTAGCTATGAGCTAATAAATAATATCTCAGTTTTTCTTCATCAGAACAGGCCACGAGCATGAGGGGGTTTTCCTCAATGAGGAAGTACGGGGAATGATGGCTCCAATTGCATGCCAAATTAAAAATCGCTGGTTGAAGCCGCTTTCGATTCAAGAGATTTAAAAGGAAAACCCTCGATACAAACACGCACTGCTCGTTAAAATGAATTGGTTTCTAGCCAATTATATATTTGCAATAAAATATTTAAAATCTCAATATTTTGTTTTATGCAAATATTTTACTTTGTTAAAAATTATATATTCAGAATTTTTACATATTAATTCAAACGTATAATAACATTATTTGGCTTCAGCCATTCGTCTCTTGTAGCTAATTAGTAATATTTGGGTTTATAAAAAACATGCGTGAACCATTGCAATTTTTGCTCTCTCTTTTAAGATTTTTGTTATAGTGATAAACAAACTCCTACAAAATATATAACCGTTCAAGTGAAATATTATAATTCTTATTTGATGTTGTCCATCTCTGTGGAAAGTTTTAGTTCGATAGATGAAACTTTACGTGAGCTACATAACGAACATAATTTTTCTTTATATTACGAAATATTCTCATAATCACAAAATGCAAACCCATTGATCGATTTTTGCCAAATTTATTACCGAAAATTGTTAGATCAATCGCTCAAGTCGTTTACGAGTTACAAGGATTTTATCTTTACAAGCCTCGGTTATTGTGAACATAAAAATTCAATGTATTATAAATGTCGAAAGCATACATTGATTTTTTTTTAATTTCATACCAAATATCTCTAAACGTTATTAGGTATGTTTCAGCTCATTACGTCAATTATTTCGAAAGTTACAGAAGCCTAAATTTATCGGATTTGACACACGCATACAAACGCACACGCTCGCGCGTTTGCATGCACGCACGCAATCTGACATACGTTTGTTCTAAATTAATCTGACACGTTGTCTTTTCGAAATTGGCCCAAATTTCGCGGAGAACGCGAAAAAAAATATTGTTCCGCTTCAATTGACCACTATACAAGCACTGTATATGATATGAACCTTTTCTAACGCAGAAAAAGACGTCTCCCCACTCTAGTGATAGTAGTAAATGAATTATTGTAATTGAAATATGAAGTTAACTAAAATGACATCGGAACTTATTTCATCCTTTTTAAATGTATGTTCATATGAAAACTTTTTAAAGTTAAAGTCCTGGTTATTATAGTTTTTACAGTCGGGAGTTTGAACATTTTCAATTTTCTTTATTGTTTAGTAAAACTAAAACACCACAAGCAAATGATTGTGGGGAAGAGCCATCACCGGGCTAAGCAGTTATCAACCAGTCATGAGCTATGTAAATAGTAATAAAAATGGATTTTCTCGACAATTTCCCAGTTCCAAAATGATAAAACACAGTGAGTTTCGCTCTACAAATACCCTAAGATAGCATTTCTGCAATATATCAACGCAATAGAAAATTAATACCGCTTTAAAGAGTATGACTTAAAAGAAAATGTTTATTTACAAAACGCCTGGTTAAAAATACCTGAAATTTGCACTATTTTCCTATTTCGGCATTCCCCAAAAGAAGCGGAGATATCTAGTTCAGTTAATTATTTTTGTCTTTTTAAATTACAGATATTATCACTGGAAGTAATATTTTATTTATTTCATGACTGTAATGTAAATATTCCGAAAATTATGTGTCCGAACCCCGTGCTTTGAGGGTTCGCTCACTCTGTGCGAATATTATCAAAGCCGTATCCAGAGCGAAAAATGGACTTTACGGTTCATTAACAATTCATGTAATTGCATCTATTAAAGCATAACAGCGTGTCGTTCCGGGAACGGCGACAAAAGGGGATGTTGTAGGGGAAAAGTAGCGGAAAGGGTCGGTGGGGATACCAGTATAGTCTGTGCAACAGGCTAGTCCTCAACGCGCCTCGACCGTATCAAAGTTATTATCAACATTATCGATCTGATCGCTCTGATTGGATCGCAGCCCCTATCACATTTTAGCTGTGATAGCTATAGTTTCGTACTTTAGCTGCGTGGATTTTGGGAAATCACGGTTTCACGACGAAACCCACAAACTTTGTATCCGACCTGCATATCCCGAGTAGAAATTTCATCAGGTTAGAATCCGGCCCATACTTGGAGCGCCGGAGAATTAACTCCGGCCCGGATATGGCACATCGATATGGCCATGATCCGTGGTGTAACGCGCACGCAAACCGGCCCGGATAAAGCGCCTGATGTGGGCCTGATGAATAAGTTGTCTTTTTTTCCTTATCTATGCCTTTTGCGTATAAATAAATAAATAAAATTAATTATTTATCACTTCGCTTAAATGCGACGTGAATATTATAAAAATTGAGAAAGAGCTAGAAAAAAAAGTCTCCGCACGGGGAATCGAACCTGCGACTATCGCATTACGAGTCCGAGCTCTTACCACTACACTTTTTTTTTTTTTTAAATAAATGTTTATTGCTTAAGTGAATACAGTTTGTTTGGGTAGGTGCAAATACATAATAAAATAAAACCTAGTAGCTATGTTCTAAATAAGAAGATCACAGTAGCTTGTACGTATGTTAACGCATCTTCGTTACTCGCATGTTATTTGATACATTTCGGGTGCACAATATTTGGGTAGTTAATCATAGAGATTAAAAGTATATAGGCCATTGGTCAGGTGGCATATGTTTGCAAGGGGAAAAAATCACAAGAGAGAAGAGGAAAACCCCTACTAAGGGGGGGGGCAACCATTGGCCCAGGAACTCCCCCCCCCCCCCCCCCCCCCCTCGCATCCCCATAGCTGTTGACCAGGTAATTATTAATGTACAATTAAGCTAATAGAACTAAAACTAACAGAAGGGAATATAATAAATAAGGTTTAAGTATAGCTAAGTGCGCGCAATGGAAATGTAATAGTTAGAGTATAATTGTAAAATAATGACTAGAGGGTTGGGCGACATAGTGAAGCCGCGCAATGGATAATCGTACTGAGCGTCGTTGTGAAAATTAGTGATAGTAATTATTCAGATCAAAGACAAAATATTTGTCGGGCATATTATAAGGTGAGGTAAATGTAGTTAATGTCTATCTGTGTTGAGTCGAGCCGAGAGCTGGGCCATGTGTGTGTCATTAAGTGAGAGCCATTGATATTTATTGGGTTTGAGTCGTGCTGGGTTGGAGCGATCACATTTAGGTAGAGCAGTACTGAATTTAAATTATGGGTTATTGGCGGTTCCTTGTGTAGGGTCAAAGCCTATGCGTTTATTGGCTCTGTTCCTCCGCCAATGATACAGGATTGGGATGTTCTTTGCATCTTGAATATAACCTTTCTTTCGAAATTTAGTTTGTTTATTTTTATGATGTTTAGGGTGGGTATTTTAAGGTTGGTTATTTCGTCTAGGATGTCCGCTTCGGAGAAGTTGCCTTTAATGCCTGTTGGAAAATCAGCTGGCGCACGGCGATCGATAATCGTCGTGCGCCTACCTGTTGCACTGCTCTACCACGCGTTGTTCGGTTGAGTCGAAGATAGCCGAGGCATGGGCTTCGCGAAGCCGAGGATGCGCCTCGTTGGCACGCCGCGTCGAGCGAGAGGATGTCTCTCTCGCTTGACTTCGGTTTCGCTCACCGGCTGTCTCGCTCAACTGACTCCAGCGCCCAACGAACCTTTCATACTCGCAGCCATCTTGATAATTCGGCACTTTTGCGACACACATCCACTGGACAGCACGCGCATCCATAGGACTCTCAAGCATTTTCCTCGGACATTTATACATCGGACTCGCTCAACATCTCGCTCATCAGGACTCATTTGCACAAGGTAAGAGTACATTGACATAATTTGGTAGAAATTCAATGTCAGTGAGAAGAGAAATACGGTGCATCACCACTTTGGCTCACTCGTGGCATGCGCTGCAGCACATGCGGCATCATGCTCTCTTCACTTGCTTTAGCCGGTATAATTAATACAATTATACCGGTGTGGTCTATTCACTGTACTTTCCTCCAGAAATTCTGCTGGGAAAGTACAGTGACTATACGCAATTCATTTGTACAGCCTCAATATCTGTTTGTATTGTGCTACGCAGTGCTGACTGCGTAGCTGAGTTCACATAGACCAGCACTCCTGCAACATTTACTGAGAGTGCTCTCATTATTAATTCATTGCAACTACTCTGCAATACAGTGCTGAGTGGTTGCAGTGAGTTACGCACACATTTTCGCACTCAATGGCATCGGCGTGTCGTGCTGCGTAGCTGTTACTACGTTGCACGCACCGCTGTCTCAAGTTCATATTCAGCACACAATTAATATAATTGTGTGCTGCTCACATTACAATGCCAAATTCAAATTACTAACTCATTCATGTTTTTGCACTCACCAGTCTGAGCGTGTCGTGCAGCGTAGCTATCACTACGTTGCATGCACCGCTTGCTCATGTTTTCACTCAGCGCACAATTAATACAATTGTGTGCTGCTCATAATATGTCAATTTACAACTCAATTGTTAATCTTTTTTATAATTTGTATTTGTTTGCAAAATTTACTTTTTGGATAATTTTCTAAATTAAAGTCCTTTTGGTCTGAACTTTCACATATTTCATTAGACTGGTGCTGTTTTGAAATTGAATTTTGAATACTGCGAAGGAAGGCAGCAATAAACCACTTTCTCAGTATAACATTTATGTGTCTGGTTATTTTCCTCTTGCCTCGAGTGAGTTCTCATCCCGTTCCAATATATTCACAGATCTGCCAGGCAATAGTCCGGCGAGCCTGAACAGGCCGCCGGACTCATACCGGATGTTGGCCTGATAAAACATATGGCAGCCGGAACATTTTTCTACTCGGGATTAATATCAGCACTTGTAAGGAGTGGAAAGCAGGGCAAAAAGGGAACACCAAGCAAAAAAAAGCACCTATGTCGCTATCAAATGCATAAATATGCCGTTTGTTGTTAAAGAATGATATTTTTTACGTTTATATAGGGCGTCGAAAAACAGTGGTCTCGTGCAAACTTTTATTCGATAGACAAAAATAAAGATATGAAAAACCTATGCACACCGAAATAACTATCATTCCACGTTTATTCGGGTGTTAACAGTTTTTAATGCATCCGTGCTTGCTTCGATGTTACACCGCGTTCATAAAAACCGATGAAACGCAAAAGTTGTCCTCGCAGCAAAACAGCTGTTATAAGGGATGCGTTATACAGGAACGAGCTGCTTATAGATTGACGAAGCTAATATTGCAAGCGCTATTGACGCCGGCGGTGATATTCAGTTTATACACGAATATTGACAAATATGATGCCAAAGAAATACAAAATTATACTTAAAAGGCAACAGTAATTTAAAAAATTGTATGTTTACACTCTCTTAGGCTCATTTTTTTTTTTGCTGTGTAATGAATGCCACTTTAAAATTTGAATATGATATTTTGTTGCCCACAGTGTATACCAGGTCTATAAATATGAAACCAAAATTTGCCCATAGATGGCCCTAGCTGTCAATGTAGTTACCGTCAAACCGCGTCATTGGCGCCGTTTCCTTGTTGACATCTCTGACAAAGATTTTCAACTCACAACAATACAAGTTTCATACAACAGCATAGTTTGTAATAGCGTTGAACATGTCGAGTTTTGTGCCTGGAAACTACGATTTGCGGACAGCATTGATTTTCTGTTACCAATTAAACAAAACTGCTGCAGAATCGCATCGAATGCTTGTCGAAGCTTACGGTGAGCATGCTCTTGGTAAATCACAGTGCTTTGAGTGGTTTAATAAATTCAAACGTCGCGATTTTGACGTGAGAAACGAAGAACGTGGAAGACCACCGAAACCGTTTGAAGACAGCGAATTGCAAGCATTGTTGGATGAGGATCACGCTCAAACGCAACAACAACTCGCGGATCAATTAAATGTGACACAAGAAGCCGTCTTCATACGTTTGAAAGCCATGGGAAAGATGCAGAAGATGGGAAAATGGGTTCCACATGAACTGAATGAAAGACAGCAGGAAAACCGAAAAACCACTTGCGAAATGCTGCTCGCCAGGTACAAAAGAAACTCATTTCTCCATCGAATTGTGACTGGCGATGAAAAGTGGATATATTTTGAGAATCCTAAACGTAAAAGATCATGGGTAACTCCGGGCGAACCATCGACATCGACTGCAAGGCCAAATCGCTATGGACGGAAGACAATGCTCTGTGTTTGGTGGGATCAGCAGGGTGTGATCTATTATGAGCTGCTAAAACCTGGCGAAACCGTTAATACTAAACACTACCGACAACAAATGATCGATTTGAATCAAGCTTTGCGTGAAAAACGACCAGAATATCAAAAAAGGCAACACAAAGTGATTTTGCTTCATGATTATGCACCATCACACACAGCAAAACTGGTCAAGGAAACGATTGAGGCGTTTAGTTGGGAAATACTTTCGCATGCGGCTTACTCACCAGACTTGGCTCTGTCCGATTACTACTTATTTGCATCGATGGGACACGCACTTGCTGAGCAGCGCTTTACTTCTTACGAAAATGTACGAAAATGGCTCGATGACTGGTTTGCCTCAAAAGAGCAACACTTTTTTTGGCGTGGCATCCACAAATTGTCAGACAGGTGGGAAAAATGTATAGCTAGCGATGGGCAATACTTCGAATAAAATATTTTTTATCATTTTCATACAATTAACGTGTATTTTCTATACAAAAATTCCGGTTTCATATTTATAGATCTGGTATATATTATCGCGGAAAATTCATCGTATTACAAGAAAGAAATTCTTGTTTCGCCATTGCGAGTCTGGTACCTTATTTACGCACTATACAGCTTAGTCTGAAATATGTGAGTGAGAGCATGACAGTTGAACATAATGCCTCTCTCGCTTACGCGTCTTTCGCGATGCAATTTAATGACCCGACAGGGCGCGCAAACAAAGTATGAGATGACTCGTCACGCGAGGGTCAATGTCTGATACCCCACAGTAGTTCTACATGCACACGTTTATTATGCAGCAACTAAATTTCCTCGCTGCTAGATATTATTTTTCAACAAGGTCTCGGAATACAGGATACTTCTTATTTTGCTGTTGTTGCGTAAATTGACTTTTTTTTTTTTAATGTACGATCTCTTACGAGTACTAAGTACTCTTAAATGTAAGAACGAGATTTGTCTTCTCAACAGGAAGTTTTGCAAATATTCGTCGTGGTGTAATTGGATTTAAGTCTTCGCCTCATACACGATCAATTTTTTTTTGTGTATCAAATATAGTAGCTATTTGTACTATTTCGGTTGAATGTTGGCTTCAAATAAATTGTAAATATCGCCAAATACGGCATTCTTAGTATTTTATTGTATTTTATTTATGGTATGCATTCGATATATATAACATGTATTTAATCTGAATGTAACAGTACATATTGTCGCACATTATCAGCTGGTATAAAAAATAATATGAAATACAATTTTTCTAGTTGTTTCATGAGGCTTTTCTAATGATTATACTAATATTTTTTCTATGAATGCACCACGATTTTTTTTTATTAATACTCCTTGCAATTTCTATGAAATTTCCTGCTCTCCTAATAAATTCCGAAGAAAGTTTACGATAAAATTTCGTTTAATTGTAGTTTCGATCAACTATTGTTTGTTTGAATGGTTTGTATCGTATTTGATGCTATACCTTACGATCAAAAAGTACCTGGGATTTGTCAATTAAACGAAAACGGTTCAATTAATCATTGATATTTATTTTATTCCCTTCAAAGCAATATCCATCGTAAGCAATACACATATTGCAATCTTGAAAACACTTTTCATACACCGAACTTGGAATCGCCTTCAGCTCCTTCTGCGAATTCTCCTTTATCACCTCAATCGTCTTAAAGCGCTTTCGGCGAAGTGGTAACTTGAGTCGTGAGAACAGGAAAAAGTCATACGGGGCCATGTCAGGTGAATACGGAGTTTGTGGAACGGTATTAACGTATTTTGGCCCAAAGAAAGCATTTTTAGCGACTGCAATGCGGTGCTGTTTCTGCAAAAAATTCTCATGCCCAAAACATCGTACATAACGCTCTGCACCAATCCGAACGAGACACCAAGATCGGCTGCTATCTCCCTGATACTCACACGACGATCTTCGAGCACAATTTACTTAACTTTTTCGATGTTTTCGTCAGTCACAGAGTAGGATGGACGACCGGAACGAGGCAAATCAACCACAGTACGGCCCGCTTTAAACTCTTTGTACCACTCGTATGCTTGTGTTTTCGACATTGTCGAGTCCCCGCAGGCTACCGTTAACATTTTCAACGCTTCCGCACATGATATTTTGTTAGAAACACAAAATTTCAGGCACACTCTTTGCTTAACTAAATTCGATATAGCGAAATTCTCAGGGTACACCAAACAATGACTTTGTTACAAAGCTAGTACGCACAAACTATCTCACACATTGCGCTTAAAAGTGACATGTAAACAACTGACAGATGTACCAACCTAGAAAAAAAATGATTTTGACAATATCTCATGGGTGGCTCGTTTAAATGAAAAACTCTGGGTACTTTTCGATCGTAAGGTATGTGTCCAAGACGGCAAACGCAAAAACAAAAATAAAGAAAATGCATCATTATAACAGTGGGAATGTCGTATTTTCGATCTTATTGATATGCATAGCTATCACCCGGTTACGTCTTCTAGTTCGTCAGCCTGAGGACATTGAGGTAGCGGTCTGTAGACAATATTCCATACTGTAATAAGGTCCTTTGTTATTGTCAAGCGAAATTCTCTGTACCTCTATCTATACACATTTTAACGTTATTATATCTTCCTTTGCGTCGCTCACACAGTTAAACTGTCATTATCGATTACCCACAAGGGGATGCCTTTGACTCTCTTTGAATAACTCAGCCAACACCCGCTCATCCTGTACAATAGGGGTTGCGTTGTCCATTGGTTGTATCAAACGAGAGTTTGCGCATAACGGTTATGTAGCATCCTTAATTGTACGAAACAACATACCGAAAAGATGAAAAGAGAGATCATTATCGTTGACTCGTTTGATATATTCACCGTCAAGGTATCTCTCTGTTACACTGCTATCTCGAACATCGATACCCAGACCCTTGTCAAGCTAGCAGACGAAAGTCCCGAAAATGGATATACCTAAATAAGGTGCTTTTTAGGTGCTAATTTGGTGCTAAGTTTATAATTTTAGTGCTCCTTTAATTTAGCCAGTAATGCAATTTGATATCAAACTAGCAGAGGGTTTTTCAGGGTTTGCATTATCGCCAAATGTCTTTTTACAGGAATTAAGCGCTATTTAAGTGCTTAACAACCATATAAAATTTTACCCCGAAATCCACCCGGAAATATTATTTTTCAATTAAATTGAATTTATTTCAAATAAAAAATCCGTAAAAATGTAAAATTAATAAAATAGCCGGATTTATGATGTGACATCACGTTAAACGAATCAGGTACATTGGAAATACAATAGACTCGATTTTAGTGCTCCACCCCCGTGACCGCAAAATCCACCCTCTTGTCAGGGAAACTTCTCGTTGAAGTGAAACATTTTTGATAAAGACAATATCGCCCTGTCCTTACACGTATATATCGTACGAATTAGGTGCTTTTGATAAATGAATTGCCTGATTTAGTGCTCCACCCCCGTGGCCGAAAAACCCACCCTCTTTTCAGGGAAACTTCTCGTTGAAGTGAAATATTTTTGATAATGACAATATCACCCTGTCCTTGCACGTATATATTGTACGATTCAGGTGCTTTTGATAAATGCATCGCCTGATTTTAGTTCTCCACCCCTGCGGTCACAAAACCCACCCTTTCATCAGGCAAACGTGTCGCTAACGTGAAATACTTTAAATAAGAGCAATATCGCCCTGTCCTTGCACTAAAATCAGGCAATTCATTTATCAAAAGCACCTAAATCGTACGATAAATATGTGCAAGGACAGGGCGATATTGTTCTTATTTGGGTGGGAAAGGTGGGTTTTGCGGCCACAAGGGTGGAGCACTAAAATCGAATCTATTGTATTACCAATGTACCTGATTCGTTTAACGTGATGTCACATCATAAATCCGGCTATTTTATTAATTTTACATTTTTACGGATTTTTTATTTGAAATAAATTCAATTTAATTGAAAAATAATATTTCCGGGTGGATTTCGGGGTAAAATTTTATATGCTTGTAAAGCACTTAAAAAGCCCTTAATTCCTGTAAAAAGACAATTGGCGATAATGCAAACCCTGTTTGATATCAAGCTAAAAAAAAAGCTTGATATCAAGCTAGCAGAGGGTTTTTCAAATTGCATTACTGGCTAAATTAAAGGAGCACTAAAGTTATAAACTTAGCACCAAATTAGCACCTAAAAAGCACCTTATTTAGGTATATAGTAAATCCACTTTTGGAACTTCCATCTGCTAGCTTGACAAGGGTGATATCCAGCACTATACCGACAGTATCGAAACGGAAAATATATGTGAGATCGAGTTCACAGCGACAAATGTTCAACCTTCACACTCCATATATGGAGTTCAGCCAAGAAATAGTGCAATAAAACGTGCCACCCCTGTATTCTTATTTATATAATCCTGTATACTGGGTGATAATATAATTAATAAATCCTAACCGCGGGTGACAGCTAGGGGTTTCTACGACAAGAAACTACATAGTCGCCGCTTGTCTGAAATAAAAATTTGTAAAATAAAAATTGTAAATTTTGATTGTTTTAATTGTTTTAATGTTACAAAGACGAATATAAATTTAATCACATACTAATATCAGTTGCTCAATAATTGAAAATTCGAAACGAACGACTAAGAAAGAAATTATATTAAAGAAATTATAAAATTGATACAAATTATTATGATTTTTCTGTTAAAACAATGAGCCCTTTTATTCCTTTCCTCGATTTACTTTTTTAAATAATTCTTGTTCCACATTTTAATTTACACTATTTGATTGCATTGCATTGCATTTAACAAATAATCTGAATTCTGAAACAATGAGGGGGCAGACAAAATAAAGGAAACGAAAATCTGCGCAGAGTACCGTTCCATGAAAATTACATTAGCTCAGCACAAAGCAGTGCAAACGTACGAGTATAATAAAAACTATTTTTGCGAGCATAGCATATTGCGGAATGTTGAAGTAAGTCCATGCCGCTGGGTAGCGTGGCAGCACGACCCAGTCTCTACCTATAGTAGGGAAGAACATCTTATAAAACGTTGTAATAATTGTCTTTTTAAAATTTTTTTATTAATTATATAATAAGAAGTTCAATCGATGGTTTACATTAAATAATTCCAGACTCTACATTGGTCATTTAGAATTGAATTTTCACAGCAAAATATCATCATATCGGTACGAATTAAGTTGTATTAATGCACTCAGGTAGAAGGAACACGCTTATTTGAAAATTCCAATACTAATCTCGCGCTATTCTAGAATAATGCAACATTCATCGTCCGAAGAATGTAGATTCAGTACATTTCTAAACATACACAAATTCGAATCATAAATACATATCAATTCATCAGAATAATACACGAATGAAACACACAGAATTACTACGCAAATATTCTCATCATCATCATTATACACGAAACAAACACGAACCGTATATGTTCTATTTTCAGTAAGAATCGGAAAACAGGCAATTTGACATACAAATCTTTGGCTATTTGCGGCTAGCAGCCTAACGAATCACGATGATAGCACACGCTGGTGACTTTTGTACTCAAATGGTACACAGTACATAAAATAAACAATTATCAGAGATATAGAATGTAATGAGAATCTCTCACAAGCTTTGCTTCCAACAATCGAATTAATTCTAGTGGATATTCGCACAAATTATCAGAGATTAGATAGAGCATAATATAATGTGAGACAGGAACATAGAGTAATACAATCGCGCGATATAACAATATCGTTTTAAAGTGTCAGCTTATCTTGGTAGCACGTTGTTTACATTCGACAATGCTTCGATGATGGAGGCAAACAGCGGGGGTGCGCTCGAGCGGTGTCCGCACGCTGTTGACTATTCGTTGCTAGTATTTATCGAACGGTATATTCAAATTGTCTCTGAATTTGAATTATTTCATTCATCCAAAAGTTGAATTATTTAATTCGATCTCCATTCCAACGTGATGCATTTAATCATGTATTTTAGTGTTCCAAAATTTGGCCCAGCCACCCTGTGTGACCGCCGATATTCAGTACATCGTAATACAGATATTTGGCTATCGATTCTCATGCCATATATGGAATATAATATAAAAATGTTCATACCTTTTCATTTCCTATCACGCACACTATATTTTTCGGCACATTTAGGTTATCCTTTAGTCCTAATTACCGAGATTTTGAATGCAGTAGATACGTAAAGGGTGGTTAAATTGTAAGGGCCGATGTTGAATGTGAACCACAACTAAACGTCAAGTTTTTTTCTGCATTTCATTTGACATTTCTCAATTTCAGACTAACTCAATTTGAACCATGGAAAGATACACAATCGAGCAACGCGTTAAAGTTATTCAGGCTTATTATGAAAATGGGCGTTCAAATCAAAATGCATATCATGCACTTCGTGATTTTTTCGGTCAATTTAATCGTCCAAATGTGCGTACAATCGGAAAAATCGTGCAAAAATTTGAGCAAACCGGGTCTGTAGAAGATATTAAAACACCAGTGCATGCTCGTACAGCTCGTACTGCAGAAAATATTGCTGCTGTTCGCGATAGTGTGGCTGAAGAGCCGTCCACCTCAACTCGTCGTCGTGCCCAACAATTGCACCTCTCACGCTCGTCGTTAATGAACATTATGCATAAAGACTTGCATTTACACGCTTATAAGGTGCAATTGACTCAAGAACTAAAGCCTCTTGACCATTCCAAACGTCGTCAATGGTCAGAATGGTGGCAAGAAATGGCAACAGTGGATGATCAATTTTGGAAGAAAATCATCTTCAGTCAATAAGCAGAATTGCCGCATTTGGGCGAATCATAATCCAAGAGTGATTGTCGAAAAACCAATGCACCCACAAAGAGTGACTGTTTGGTGCGGTTTATGGGCTGGCGGCATCATCGGGCCGTATTTTTTCCAAAATGAGGCCGGTCAGGCAGTTACTGTGAATGGTGTTCGCTATCGTGAGATGATAACGAACTTTTTATGGCCCGAATTGGAAGATATGGATGTGGGCGATATGTGGTTTCAACAGGACGGTGCCACTTGCCACACAGCTAACAAAACAATGGCTCTTTTGCGCGACAAATTCAATGGCCGTGTTATCTCACGTGGTGGCGATGTCAATTGGCCGCCAAGATCATGTGATTTGACACCGTTGGACTTCTTTCTTTGGGGTTATTTGAAAGAAAAGGTGTACGCCGATAAGCCAGCAACAATTCAAGAGCTAAAGGATGAGATAATTCGGCACATTAACGGCATAGAACCTCAATTATGCCTAAGCGTCATCGAAAATTTGGACCATCGGATGGAGGTGTGCCGCCGAGGTCGCGGCGGCCATTTGGCCGATATTTTGTTCCATACATAATTGAACCATACCATATTATCATAATAAAAAGAATTGACAATAATTTCCTAAATAATTTGTGTTTTATTCAAAATCAACATCGGCCCTTAAAATTTAACCACCCTTTATAAGACTTCTAGTAGATATATTGTAAAAGACGGACTAATATGTTAATCGAGGGAAAGTATTTGAGTAACTGGGGAGAGATTGACCCGTTGAGGCGTTAACTCACCTCTTCTATGAGAACACTAACTCGTCTATCCGAGCGGGCACGTACACGGCTCCGTCACGCGACGTATTATTCTTACTTGCTATTTGTCACATTTGGTAGATTCGATTGACAGACAGTCAATAACCGGTAGTATACGTGATGTTATTACGCAGTATTACAGTGTTGACCGTCCATGTCAAAGAAGCTATAATATAATCACATTTGAATTTTGGAATAAAACCTGCTCCATATTTAACGACTAATTAAGTGCTAAAAAAATCATTTTTCCGCTCCACTCCTAAGGGTACAACCGTGTGGACTTTCTGAGTGACGATTCAGCTAGAATGACCACAACCAAAATAATGTTAATGGGAAGTACAAAAAAAATTAACTTGTACGATACTTAACGGCTCTCGAATGAGTCTAGTTACGATCAAATTGGAAGACCCTTTCCCGAGATATGCACCTCTCACCCCCAGTATGTACTTACGGCCGAATACCGCAACGTACAGTAGAGTAGTCCAGCAGAAATAGAGCAATGCACTAGGTCTTAAAAATCATCTTGATTTAACGACTCGACATAACCGTGTCAAATGATTTTGCCGCTCCAACCCCTTAGCCAAAAACCTACACATGGGGGTTATGTGTATGTATGTCGCATATCGCGAGGTACAGAGGAGATACAGTAATGCTCTTGGATTTAAAAGTAATCGGTTATGTTGAGCCGTTAAATCAAGATGATTTTGTAGACCAAGAGCATTGCTCTATCTCTTCTTTACCTCGAGATATGCGACCTACATACCCATAGGGGGTTGGTTTCCGACTAAGGAGTTGGTGCGGCGAAATCGGTCAACACGGTTTTGTTGAGCCGTTAAATCAAGATGATGTTTGAGACCTAGTGCATTGCCCTATTTCTGCTGGACTACTCTACCGTACGTTGCAATATACGGCCGTAGGTACTGTGACGGGTTATTTTTGCGAACCCGTCACAAAGTCGTACAGAGCGGGGCTGACCGGGGTTAACTTGCTCGTTCGGCCGAGTCTCCCCAAGGCGATCCAACAGGACAGAAATGTAGCGTGCGAAACGAAATATTCAATTCGTGTTTCTTTTGTTTTTATTTTTTGGTCTAATACTCCCGAGCGGGCGACGGCCCGAGCACTGGGGTGCCAACATCGACAGGAAGGTCAGCCGCGGGAGCCTGAAGGTCACTACGGTATCAGCGAGAGGAGAGATCTCGAGTCTCCGTCGTCGTCATGCGAACAGGCCGTTCAACAGCACGGGCTTTTGTAACCATCCGCAGGAGCTGGAAGCGGTGAAGTTGGGAAAATTGGTTAAAATACATACCGGGAGGGAGGGGGGGAGGGAGTTGCGTATCTCGGGAAGGGGTGTTCCGATTTGATCGTAACTAGTCTCATTCAAGAGCCATTAACACGTTAAGCGCCACGCCGAATTTCTGTGTCATTCCGTTCAAGCCACAGTTAGTCGTCAGGCGGACTTCGCCGGTCCCTAGGGACCGGCGAGGCCTGAACGGAAAGTCTGGCGCTGGTCCCTAGGGACCGGCGCACAGTAGACGCAGAACCCGAAATCGTGGCAGAAAAGTCAGAAAAAAATTTTTACAATCGGGATATTTGAGCAGGCAGTCAGGTAGAGGACTAATGGCTGCGTTAAATTGTAAAAGGGGAACCTTTTTCACCGTATACCTTCGTCGCTGCGTCAGTTGGAAGTTAGCCTTCGAGACGAGTGTTCGCGTGCATCGCGCGCTGAACGAGCGAAAACTACCGTGACTTATAAAATCGATAACTTTAAAGTGAAGTGTTTTAAATCAATCCGGAGACATGGATACGACTTCTGGAGGTATGTAGAAGATATTTTTACATTGGTTGAGTTTAAAATAAATATGTAAATTATTGAAGTGTAGTATAAACTACTGCATAAATAAAGTGAAAGAATTTTGTAAACTTATATTTTCAACTATCCGAAAAGTTATACTTTCTGCCATATTCTGCGACAGCCAATGTCTAGGCCTTTAGTTTATTATATAAGCTTGCGAAATTAACAGGAATTTGCTGCCTAGAGCTGCCTAACTTTGTCTGTTATGGTTTTTGGCAACGTAAAACAGGCGGTTGCCGACCGTGCACGCGCGCGCGGCGCCATACGCCATGCCATGGGGCCATTGAACAGCTGCTACTTGAGCAATAGGACTATATCCATACATATACCATATATAATATATATATATACATATATATATACAAAATACAAATTCAAGTAAATCATTTATATATCTATTTTTGTAGACATACAACAATACATATATATGTAAGTATATACTAAAGTAATTAATTTGAATCGTCACATTTTATTTATATTTGATACATTTTTATTATATATATAGGTATATATGGGGCATTCCACGCCAAATCGGACAGTTCAATTTTTTTTCCCTTGATTTTGTCATATTTTCATGTACTCATCAAAAATCGGCTTCTGGTACATTTTGAGATGTTTTTGGTCACCCGTTCAAAAAATATTTGTTTATGTTTTTTTCCTCATAACTTCTTTCATAATAGTCTAAATTCAATTTTTTTTCATAACTGTTGTTTTTTATGTACTTTTCAAAAAAAAAATACGAATAATTATTGCGACTACTTATTTGTTACAATAATTAAAATTCATTAAAATTTTGATCTGATCCTTCAACACAAATTCTATACAATTTTATGTCTTTATTACAGGGTCCCATTACGAAGGAGTACATTTGACGAGGAAAGAATTA
The DNA here is from genome assembly GCA_963942595.1 of Cylloceria caligata. NCBI lineage: Eukaryota > Metazoa > Arthropoda > Insecta > Hymenoptera > Ichneumonidae > Cylloceria > Cylloceria caligata. The sequence goes on from OZ012711.1 coordinate 3,221,291, forward strand.
TATCTTATTATAAAGGATAATTTGAACGATAATTTCGCTACGTTATTGTTTGGCTTTCTGATTCGCAATCAGTCACTTTCACAACCCGCGTATATCAATTTTGTTCAATTCAATTATAATAATTAAAATTCAAATAACTAATGCAAGTTATATATCATTGTATACGAAAACGTCATACTAAATAAGTAAATTATTTCATCCTTTTTTGAGTGGTACGGCAGGAGGGAGTTTTTTTGAAAATTTTTAATTTTTTTTAACATACTTGTCCGCCATATTGGATCAGCCATTTTGTTTACAATAATTTGGCTTTCGGATTCGTAATGAGCGACCCTCAAAACCCACATATAGCAGTTTTTGTCAAGATCGGACACCTTTTTAACATTCATGTCCGCCATATTGGATCGGCCATTTTGTTTACAATAATTTGGCTTTCGGATTCGTAATAAGCGACCCTAAAAACCCGCATATACCAATTTTTGTCAAGATCGGACACCTTTTTAACATCCATGTCCGCCATATTGGATCGGCCATTTTGTTTACAATAATTTAGCTTTCAGATTCGTAATCAGCGACCTTAAAAACCCCTGCATACCAATTTTCATTCCGATCGGAGGTTATTTGTATTTACTGCCACGATTTCGGGCTCTGCGTCCACTGTGCGGCGTAGCGCTTAACGTGTTAAAAAGCCGTTAAATAACGTATAAGTTAAATTATTTTACTTATCGTTAATATTATTTTCGTTGTGGTCATCCTAGCTGAATCGTCACTCAGAAAGTCCACACATTTCAACCCTTAGGGGTGGAGCGGAAAAATTATTTTTGCAGCACTTAATTAGCTTTTAACTAGTCGTTAGATATGGGGTAGGTTTTATCCTGAAACTCGAATGTGGTCATTCTAGCTTCTTTGACATTGACTCTCTAGCTCTTGCGTTTACGAATATGAACCCTCTGGCAAGACGTGTGTCGAAGCCACCGCATGATATCATCCATAATGTCGGCATGTACAAAGTATTCGGTCTTGCGGGAAGGGCGAGAGAGGGAGGGAATGCGACCGCGTGCGCCTAAACCCATCATACTAGTGTATGATGGGGTTATACACAGTATAGTGAAATCTTTGCTATTACATGTCTACACACTCCTATATGTTAAAACTGCGAGATAGCAAGGGCTCACTAAAGTTATTAGTACAGAGAGCAGGGTATAAGTAAGATCATAAATATAGCTGGACACGCTCGCCCTCCAAGGTTCGTGAGATAGGGCTCTCGCTTTTCCAACGAATATGTTATACGCCCGCAAGCGATAAGAACACACGAGAGATATTATGAATCATAATACATATTTCATACTACATCATTTTCCATATATAGTATTTGTTTCACAATATGTCGACACCTCAGAGGAAGCTCAACTCATCGTTGGTTCTTGTTATTGTCGAATTTTGTTTTCCTACGTCTGTTTATGAAACAACATATAGTCATACATGCTTATATAGATTTATACGCATTATAAGCATTCTACGGATGCATAAGCTTTATACTACGAATGCATAAGCATTATGCATTATGTTGTCAACAGTTAATTTTCTGTTTGTGAAATTTGTTCTGATTTTTAGACTTATTTATTTATTATATTGCCTTTCATCTCAAAGAAGACAGAGCAAAAATAATCCTAAAAACTCTCGACTGTAGTAGAGAGAAACAATGTACAGTCTGCAAAAAAGTACGGTTGCAAGATTTCTCTATTTGGATTCGTATATTTTGGAGACATAACTGGACTATAATTCCAGCTGCAAATTATTTTTCCTTTTACAGTAAGATCATTTTTTTTTTAAATGTATGGCAAATTGAATGAACAAGAAACAATAATACAGTTTGTTCTGCAAATCTTCGGAAAGTTCACCATTCTGCAGTCACCGCAGTCCGCCGCGTCACTGGACTTCAACGTGTCACCGCGGTGGAGTAACGCTACGAGAGAGAGAGAGAGAGAGAGAGAGAGAGAGAGAGAGAGAGAGGAGGTACGTTATGCGTCATTGACTTTATTCGTCCAATGGAAATTGCGACTCACGCGATCTAACAAGGGCTGTACTGCTCTCTGTCTCACACGTGCGCTTCTTCGGCCAAGGGGATTATTTGTCGTGGTACGCCATGGTGGCGACAATCATAACATAAATATTCCGATAACGTGTGTGCTCGGACGAGTTTGTACGAAGAACCCGACATACGTGTATTCTGTACATATAGAATATACTATATAAAGAGCGCATGCATCGCTTATTGTTCTTGCATATACAATATAATACGAATGCACCGTACGCAATGAGAGCGTAGGGAGAAGCAAAAAATGTTTGGGCCGGGGCTTGCGCCAAAACCATCATTGGGCCATTTTTCTTCAGAGAAGGCGAAACAGTCGATGGGAATCGATATCGGTGGATGTTGGCTCATTATGTCTGCCCACAAATGTGTGAAAAAGGTCTGGACGGTTACTGGTTTCAACAAGACGGTGCGCCATGCCACACTGCAAATCAAACAATGCAGTTTCTGCATTCGGCGAAAATTCCCTGGACGTGTGATGTCAAAAAATGGCGACATTGACGGGCCACCCAGATCTCCAGATTTGACCCCTCCGGACTTCTTTTTGTAGGGTTATTTGAAAAGCAAAGTGTACGCCATCCAGCCTCAGACCATTGACGAGTTCAAGGCAAACATTCGTGCCGAAATCATCGCTATACCGCCCGAGATGCTCGAAAAAGTGATGGAAAACGCAGCAAAAAGGGCACATTTTACTTTGGCCAATAAAGGCGGCCGCTTGATTGATGTTGTATGCAAAAACTATTCCAAATAAATTGTAAAGGACCAAATTAAATAAAAATACCTCATATATGGAAATCGGTTGTTTTTTTTAAGTTATTCAATGTTTACATACCGACATAAAAGATGGCGCACTCTGTACAATAAACATTTTAGTGATTGGCCATCTCAAACAGACGGAAAATACAGCTAGAAGCATAGTGGTATTTCCTTCCATTCTTTATGACTCCCGACTGAGTGGTAATCTCTAGGTGGTTAGAGAATAATAACTGTAGCCGTTATTCTGCTTATACATATATACTGGTAGACAAAAAGTTGATGCATAACTAACCTCGTTGGTTTCCGTTCTGTTCCTATGTCTAGCAGCACTGTTTATATCGCTTTCCACAATGTTCTGCTCTCGAGGTGGACGTATACCCTTTACACTCTTGGCGTGTCGTTATAGGCTAGGTATAGGCATGAGTGTATGTATACACAGCCATATATACATGTATTATTACATATATCTGGACTGTTGATCCATTCATAGCCCTCGTTGTTTCGCGAATAAACGCATTCTCTATCGATAATCGAAACTAAACGTAGTTTAGTTTCTAAACGCCCCATCGATGCGGAGCACCAGGTCCAACGAGCCAGCTGGATGCTCAACGACCGCCAGACTGTGATCACGCAATTTTCTATACTTTCCGGGGCTTGTTGTCCATACTCGATTCGTGGCTTGGTCAGTATTAGCAGCAGTGATGACGGAATGGTAGCGATCCAGCCCCTCTCCCTTCCGAAATTCGTTTCGACTCTATAGCCATAGGGAGGGGACCCACTACCTAACTCAATTATCTCAACAAACCAACAGTTAGGCCAATGTTCAGCACATCTCCTTTCTCGTATAGATCTACTCTGTTCTCGGTAAACTCAGGCCTACCTTGTTTGTCTACTAACATATAGGTGCTTAATACCCGAAGTGATAACGGGCTTGTGGCACATATAATAGATACATACGAATTCCCCATACAAAATTTGTGGGTCCTTTATAGAACTCTTGGAAAATGCTTTCCCGATCCCTCTACAAATTGTCCTAGATATTTTTATTATTAGGTATTTCACTTCGTATTTATTAATTCATCTTTCTAATGACGTAAGTATCCATTTTATCAGCACTGATTATTTTTTCCACAACATTTTGTCACTTTTACGGAGCAAAGAAACTGACTCATTTTTTGGACATTTAAAACTTTAGTGGTTATCCTACTGTTGAATTATAATTTTTTTCAAATTTAAGTTTGTCTTTAAAAAAAGGTTAATATGCAGATGGTTTCATGTAGATATTCTTAGTATATTTTGAGTTATAGCATTTGAGGCGAAATAAGAATTTATTGACGCGCAGGCAGACGACAACTACGGGTACGCCATTACACGGGAAAAGTGATTGATATCATTGTAAAATCTTCCTGCTGTAAACAGTGCGAGTATTAGAAAACGAATATGGACTCCGAGAAACACCGACATGTGGTGGAAGACATCATAATTTAATGATTTTACTGAAATAACTAGTTCTCAAACTATGCGTTTTCTCGACACTATGTTTTTCAAAATGGTCGACGCCATATCTCAAACTGTAATTAATGAATCGATTTGAAATTTGACACACATTGCTACTTCATAGAACAGAAGTTTTGTCGGATAGATAGAAAATAAAGAGGAAGCTGAGTTACCACATTATGCTAGTAATTATAACTCAACATGGGATCCGTAGGTCGTTCTCGACTTTTTTGCGCAAGAACTATCAAACGAGGATTTGTGTCTGAAAAAACCTTCTCTTAAACTTATTACTTTACTCGCTTTAATAAAGGGTCATAGGCCCCAGACGTTAACTCTCATAGATACACAGAAAACAATTAAAACCTCGGGACCGAGAAGAAAATAATCCACGCTGACAATTCCGTTTTACCCGGAAAATGATCATTTATACGTGGCGTCCGCACTTAAAAGATATATAAATAGTACGCGAGAGCCACGGAACAAATGCTTAACATTGTTCATCTCGTTTCGGAGACCACACACGCCTGCCACAACTCAGACCTTAAGTCACTGGATAAAATTTATGCTAGCTGCAGCTGGTGTGGATACAAAGATTTTTTTCGGCGTACAGTACACGACACGCTGCGACGTCTGCGGTGAAGAGGAGTGGAGGCAATATCGAGATAATTCAAAAGACGGCAGGATGGACGGAAGAAAGAGATATATTTGTAAGATAAATTCTGGAACGTCATAAAGGTCATAAATAGGATTTGATTTCATTTGAAAAAAAAAGATACCTGCCGTAATATGCTTTCAATATCTACCATGTGATTTCGAGGAAGTGGCGCAAAATACAATCGAACGATTAAACGAATTTACCTGTGAAGTGAAGTTTTATCGTAATGTATACACCGCCTCATCCGAAGAGATCACTTCCAACCTGAAGGCCCATAACTAAACATCTTAGCCCCAAGAATTACGACAGTGCTTTAAAGAAATGAAGTAAGTACACATCCAGAGAGCCTCGTGGTGGTGAGAAAAAGTTTTAGTTTTACTATAATATGAACCTGTGGCGACATCGGCATGGAGAGAGAGTCACTACCATGTGATCTTTTTGGAAGAGGCGCTGCATACAATTACGATAGAACTTTACTTACAGGTACCTTCGTTTAATCGTTCAATTTTCACATACTCGACATATTACATTTTAACGTATTCGACTTTCGTCGTTGCGGATCTGTCCATAAAATTTATGAAAATTGGAATAGATATCGTTATTCCAGATTAAGTTCTTCCTTCTATAATGGTATTCTTGATCAATAATTTTTATTAAATGGTGAGAACCGTTATAACGTTTTGTACGCTTATAACAGCAATATTCTTTGACATATTTAATTAATCGTTAATTAATTGAAAAGTTGATTTATGAATGAAAAGAACATAATCGCAATATGTCACCTAATTTTTTGCAACAGCTTCTAAATGCACTTATGAATTAGTTGCAATAAGTGACAAACAGAAAGTATGGGGTTATGTTTATAACATTCTTTTTCTTTGGTAATCCTTTTTCATCATTTAAAATAATAATCGTTCTTACAATTTGTCGTGGAGAATATTTCAAAATTGATGTAAAGAGTTTACTTTTTTTTAGAAGTAATAATAATGTTAGAATTTCTTATTCTCTGACCACAGAATTTCATCAAATTATATTAAAATCCTGTGAGTGTACGTAAATGTGCCGGCGAGTGATTGTCCGTGAGTGTCGGTGTGAGGTTCACGAACGGACATCTATACTTTATAATTATATTACATACTTCAACGTAAAATGTCAACCAATATAACTTACGAAAAAACGTAAAATTATCACATTTCAACGACAATAGGTACAAGTTGTTCTTACTGACAACTTGAAGAAATAAAGTGAAGTTTTCTGTGTTCAAAATATGAATCCGAAAATCTCTATAAAAACTAATCCAGAAATAAAGACAAATCTCTTCAATACTCCAGGAAATGCAAATCCACTGCTATAATTAGTAATACCCGCTTTGTTGCCTGATGCGTTTATAAAATCAAATCCAAATTCGTCAGGACGTAAATGAGTTAGCGAGAGAGAGAGACAAAGAGAAGAATGAAAAGGAAGGATTAGATGGACGTGAGTGAGTAAGAGATAGAGATGCATGACGTTATCGCGTGATGTTAGCGGGTGATTCCTATCGCAGTTCCGGCGATGCACATGTCCGACACGCTGGAGAGAGTTCAGGTGGGTTATGTAGCGTCCGCACAGCGGGCGAATATACGGTCCAGCAAGAGTCAGATTCGACACACGCACTTACTTGTAAGTATGCCTGGAATAGAACATGTGATAGAGACAGACAGACAGAGAGAGAGAAAAAGAGAGAGAGAGAGAGCGCAGTAGGATCTTTCCGAATTGCATATTACATATATCGATACATAGGTAACAGAGCCAGCCAGAGCATGATCTATACAGCTGCAGATGTGCATTTGCGCAACAAAACGTCAAGGGCTCGAAACTGTCCCTGCAGGATTGTAGACGCCCCTATGAATACACCTCGTTAGATATGTATACAAGAGGCGAGTACCACCGACAAAGGATTTCATTTCCGAGCCGCGTGGTCAGACGTCGTCACCCTTACTCGCGCTATAATATAACGGATTCGATACAGTGCACACGCCCTAGGGCTGAATGCACACGTACCTACTGAGAAACAGAAGTGGTGGACGGCGAATGGCGGGGGTAATGAAATATCGTCAAAGTACACAAGTTTGAGTCAATCGTGAGGCCGCGCCCTTTCACGGATGCAAGCGGACCTCCACCGCACAGGCAGCAGGAGCTCTAATACAATTCCATGAACGTGTTCTTCGCCATAATTGCATAATTAAAGGTGGACCTCGAGCATTTGGACTCACGACTTTGGCAGCGTATCAATATTGCCGTGTATTTACGTATCAGTAAAGGCCCCGCGCCCGTTTCTAGTGGCTTTGCACAACGAACGTTGTCTCAGAGCCAGAGTTCAATCCATCGCTCTCCGAGGTTTCCCCTGAAAATGAGCCTTTCTTCACTATACACTTAACTATATTATTCGTGTGCTGATTAAGTGTCGGTTAAAATGGTGCAACGATTGGCGGAACCAATGCCAATAACGCTTAAAGTGAAAATTACGTTTAAAGTTGCCTTAACTAAATGATTAGATTTACGATTTTATGACATTGAAACTGGTAGACAGATCTTGCAGGCACGACCGCCCGGCGGCAGTAGGTCGTGAGAGAGCATGTACGCTTCGCATTATGTTATTAACAAAGGCCCTCAACGTTATAAACCATAAGCCGTTCCTTTCGTCTTGACCCACAGAACGTCTGTGTTAATCTATAAATCTCTGTGAGCATGCGTGTGAAAGTACTGTTTGGTTGAAAAGATTTGAATATTCAAGCACCTACTGTAACGTTTGTAAATACAAACAACTGCATACAACTTTTGCGCGTACTATCTCAGTCCCTCGTTATATTGCATAAAGCTTCTTTAGATTTATATAAACAAAACGCACTATAATTTATTCCCTTGATTACAATTCATTAATAATAAGTCGACGTACTATCATCTATGTCCTAGCCCGCCCGGGAACCAGCGGACCGGTGGAACCGGCCATGCCTGCCGTGTGCTGTAGCACTATAGTGCGAAGCGTACAGGTCCTCTCAAGACCTACTGGCCTGGTCCTCGGAGTGATGCGGTTTAAGATACTTCTCCTTGGGTTGGCTAGATGGTCCTCCTTTAGCTGGTTAGCTGGTCCTCTTTTGGTTGGATAGCTGGTCCGCCTTTGGCTGGTTAGCTGGTCCTCCTTTGGCTGGTTCTGGATGTTGGCGAAAGTCTGTGAACAGAATGCTCTCCAACTGTGGTATGTCGTGTCCTTTTATACCGACTTCCACGCTCTTTTTCCAAGTTCTGCCGGTATAGTAGGGCATTACTATATCTTCTAGTCGTCCTGTAGCCCATCTCCTGTAGCCCATTTGTCCCGTTAATTTCTTCTCTTCGGTTATGGTGATTAACGTGTTCCTCGTGGATTGTTTTTCACATCTCTCTTGAGACTATAATCTTACTGCTCGGTAGTATCACTATAGCTTAAGGGGGCAGGATCAGTCATCAGGTAAAAAAAATCATTTTTCTGAAAATTTTTCATATGAAAGTACAATATCTAAGAAATAACCTGTGAAAATTTTAAGTCGATCAGACTAAAACTCGCAGAGATACCGATTATTTCGTAATCGTGTTCCAAGTGTAGTGAAATCATAATGCCGGAGAATTCTCAAACTGAATATCGTTTTATAAACTTTATAACTGTTTTTTCGACTTTATCCACTTTAGTGAACTGTTTTAAATAAGGCTGCAATGGAAAAATTAAATTTCAAAAATGTCAATCGCGTGGAATTGAATATAAAATGTAAGTTAGAAAAACAAATCATTATTATATCATGATTATTATTATATCATGATTATTATTATATCATTATTATATACTTTTATTTACATCTAAAACTTTAATCGCGTTTTTCTCAGAACTACATTTTTTAAGTCCGTGCGTAACATAACTCAGAAAGTAATGCACCGATCTTAATGAAATGGTGCAGGCATCTATGATAAATACTCGCGGTTGAACGATCGTTTTTATTTATTAATTAAAAAAAAATTTTTTTACAAGCAATAATAGGCTGATTTTTTAAGTGAGAATTGTACCTTTAAGTTCAAAACCATGCAAAAAATTGAAAATCGCATATTTTTCAAAATAATTTCGTTCAACCGCGAAAGAAACTAATATATTAACTACATCTTTTTCATTTTTTAATTTCAGACAATCCTGTGAAGCCACATACTACGCACCGCACGCCGTCTTTTTTTTGAAGCGCCGACGAATCACTGCCACCAGTGGATAAATAATGAATATTTTTAGTGACAAAATTCTTGAAGACACTTTAAACATTACTCTTTTATAAAGGGTGGTTAAATTTTAAGGGCCGATGTTGAATGTGAACCACACCTAAACGTCAAGTTTTTTTCTGCATTTCATTTGACATTTCTCAATTTCAGACTAACTCAATTTGAACCATGGAAAGATACACAATCGAGCAACGCGTTAAAGTTATTCAGGCTTATTATGAAAATGGGCGTTCAAATCAAAATGCATATCGTGCACTTCGTGATTTTTTCGGTCAATTTAATCGTCCAAATGTGCGTAGAATTGAAAAAATCGTGCAAAAATTTGAGCAAACCGGGTCTGTAGGAAATATTAAAACACCAGTGCATGCTCGTACAGCTCGTACTGCAGAAAATATTGCTGCTGTTCGCGATAGTGTGGCTGAAGAGCCGTCCACCTCAACTCGTCGTCGTGCCCAACAATTGCACCTCTCACGCTCGTCGTTGATGAACATTATGCATAAAGACTTGCATTTACACGCTTATAAGGTGCAATTGACTCAAGAACTAAAGCCTCTTGACCATTCCAAACGTCGTCAATGGTCAGAATGGTGGCAAGAAATGGCAACAGTGGATGATCAATTTTCGAAGAAAATCATCTTCAGTGATGAGGCACATTTTCACCTCAGTGGATTCGTCAATAAGCAGAATTGCCGCATTTGGGCGAATCATAATCCAAGAGTGATTGTCGAAAAACCAATGCACCCACAAAGAGTGACTGTTTGGTGCGGTTTATGGGCTGGCGGCATCATCGGGCCGTATTTTTTCCAAAATGAGGCCGGTCAGGCAGTTACTGTGAATGGTGTTCGCTATCGTGAGATGATAACGAACTTTTTATGGCCCGAATTGGAAGATATGGATGTGGGCGATATGTGGTTTCAACAGGACGGTGCCACTTGCCACACAGCTAACGAAACAATGGCTCTTTTGCGCGACAAATTCAATGGCCGTGTTATCTCACGTGGTGGCGATGTCAATTGGCCGCCAAGATCATGTGATTTGACACCGTTGGACTTCTTTCTTTGGGGTTATTTGAAAGAAAAGGTGTACGTCGATAAGCCAGCAACAATTCAAGAGCTAAAGGATGAGATAATTCGGCACATTAACGGCATAGAACCTCAATTATGCCTAAGCGTCATCGAAAATTTGGACCATCGGATGGAGGTGTGCCGCCGAGGTCGCGGCGGCCATTTGGCCGATATTTTGTTCCATATATAATTGAACCATACCATATTATCATAATAAAAAGAATTGACAATAATTTCCTAAATAATTTGTGTTTTATTCAAAATCAACATCGGCCCTTAAAATTTAACCACCCTTTAGTTGTCTGTTTCACATTATTACTACACTCAGAATCCATGGGCATATTTGGTTCCCTGCACTGATCATGTGTAATTTCGGAATGAAATTCATGTTCAGTGATTGCACTTGGATTGCTTAATGTTGTCTTTGCTATAAATTTCAATGTACATTATTGATCAAATGTGTATTATTTGATCCTCTCGGCTACATTATTGTAACTATAACAATTAAAAAATATTACGTAACATTGTCGCTTAAGATTTATCACTCTAAAGAAACATATGACCACATATTGATTAATTAATTAATCTGAATAAAGTTTAACACTTGACATTAAAAATAGAGATCGTGAATTGATGTTGCTAGGTCGCGGTGGCGTAATTGGTAACGTACCAGGCTACAATTCTGGAGTTCCCGGTTCGAACCCGGGCTGTGGTAATATTTTTTCACGATTTCTTTAGAATTTAAAAATCGTCAGGTCTGGTTACCTCATTAATTCTTAATGAATGAGTGAGGCAATTAGAGCTGACAAATAATTGAAAATTCGATTGTTAGAGATCTTTCTGAGATCGATAACACAGGGATCCAGGCGGCGCTGACTCTAACCGGGTTGCGAACTGCCAAAAATATTCCATCATAGAAATTTGGTCAATAACATTGTCGCTTAAGATTTATCACTCTATATCACGTTAATGCGATTTAGGTTAGGGTTCACAAGACGTTACAAATACCGCACCGTAAACGTATACTCTTCTCCTCTTCTTCTCTTCCCGTTATTCCCTCACAAACGCGCCTGTTAGACAGAGATACCCTTACTCTCACTATTGCTCTCTCGTTTTAATGTAGTCTTCAGCGCCTCTTGCAGGACGCTCGGTCTATGAGTATAAGTCTATGGTAGCAACAGCACGCAGTTGCCCACGCTAGCCTGCAGTGCGCAGTCCAGCAACACGTAGCAGAATGCTCAAGCATTCTCAAACAGTATGAGTTAATTTTTTTTTGCTATTTGTATCAAATTAATGTTAACATAAGAATATTTTTTTGCTGCTTACAATATTTTCTTTTGTTTGCGCAAATCGTTTTCTTTTTAAAATATTAGTAAAAAAAAATGTATCTAAATCGAGACTTTTTCGTTGTTGTAACAATAACAACATATTCTGAGTGTGCAACATGATAAATAGAGATTACGAAATATCTGTCGATCGTCAGTTTATCAGCTTGATTCAATTATGACTTGGTAAAATCCTGGAATATCTATAATAGATTTAGCACTTTGTTCGTTTTATAATTCACAAACATTATCGCCATAAGATTGAATCACCGATGTGTATTTTTAACTATATTTTATACTACACCGATGTGTATTTTATACTACACCGTCAGTGTAGTATGTATATGGGTTTTGGTACGACCGATCGACGAGAAAATCCGCTAACGCAAAAACTCACTGTACGTCATGATAGAGGATTAAAGTTTAACGCTCATTCGTAGCTGGTAAACTGACCCAATTACAGGTAACGCAAATTTTACAACCGGTCGTATGCCAGCTACCTGTTCTCGTAGGGTAGCTGCTGATATACAGGGTGGCCGATTTATCTGAAGACATTGAAATATTTCGAAAACTACGCATCGGATCAAAAAAAGTTCTGAATAAAATTTGTTCGCCGGAAGGGGGTCATCTAATGATACCAAAGTAGACCCCTCACACCTACCCCCTGGGGTGGGGGTGGGGGCAAGTTTGAAATCGTAAATGGGAACCCCTATTTTTTATTGCAGATTCGGATTCCTCATAAAAAAATAAGTAACTTTTATCTGAAACATTTTTTTTCGATTCGTGATAGATGGCGCTGTAATCGCAAGGGATTTTTGCGAATATCTCGAGAAATTACACATCGGATCGAAAAAAGAAAAAACACATGTTTAATTTTTCAAAAAGCTATTCAGCGATACGGAACTCTATCTACCCTCCCCCCTTCCCTGCCCCCTGGGGTGGGGGTGGGAATTTCTCGAGATATTCGCAAAAATCAGGTTTCTTGCGATTACAGCGCCATCTATCACGAATCGAAAAAAAATGTTTCAGATAAAAGTTACTTATTTTTTTATAAGGAATCCGAATCTGCAATAAAAAATAGGGGTTCCCATTTACGATTTTAAAGTTGCCCCCACCCCCACCCCAGGAGGTAGGGATAGGGGGGAGGGTGGATCGAGTTTCGTATCGCTGAATAGCTTTTTGAAAAATGAAAAATATCTTTTTTCGATCCAATGTGTAATTTCTCGAGATATTCGCAAAAATCAGGTTTCTTGCGATTACAGCGCCATTTATCACGAATCCAATAAAAATGTTTCAGATAAAAGTTACTTATTTTTTTATGGGGAATCCGAATCTGCAATAAAAAATAGGGGTTCCCATTTACGATTTCAAAGTTGCCCCCACCCCCACCCCAGGGTTAGGGAGGGGGTGGGGAGGGTGGATCGAGTTTCGTATCGCTGAATAGCTTTTTGAAAAATTAAACATGTTTTTTCTTTTTTCGATCCGATGTGTAACTTCTCGAGATATTCGCAAAAATCAGGTCCCTTGCGATTACAGCGCCATCTATCACGAATCGAAAAAAAATGTTTCAGATATAAGTTACTTATTTTTTTATGGGGAATCCGAATCTGCAATAAAAAATAGGGGTTCCCATTTACGATTTGAAAGTTGCCCCCACCCCCACCCCAGGGGGTCGGGGTGAGAGGTCAACTTTGGTATCATTGGATGACCCCCTTCCAGGCGAACAAATTTTATTCAGAACTTTTTTTGATCCGATGCGTAGTTTTCGAAATATTTCAATGCCTTCAGATAAATCGGCCACCCTGTATAGTAGCATGCGATTCCACATAAACGTAGAATCTGTACTTTACACGAAATCTAAAGTATATCGTAGATCGTAAAATGTTAGCAGACGTTGCGAAACGAAATTGCAGCAATATCGATAATGACTACTCGAGCTAATAACCCGGAATGATGAGAAGAGACAGCTGCGAAGAAATATCGAGAAACTTGGTAGAAGATATGAGAGATGTTATAATATTGAAGGTGCTCTCGATTTTCGAGAATTTTCGAGAGTTTCGGAAAGTCAATTAATCCAGACGACTATATTATGAACACAGAGTTTATTTTTCCGGGTCTTTAGGATTGTTCATACTCGTTTTACCTTTCGATTTGGATTATCGTTAAACAAAAAGAATTATTAAAGTGAACGTCTTTGTGGTTAATTAGATATCAGCGATTTATTCACTAATCGGCCGGACCATGTTTCTACCGAACTCATCTAGACAGGCAGTTATTGTGCACAGATTTTTACTAAACATCCTGAATCCGAAGACCCAACCAATTTTTACAAAGAACTGCATCAGGTTTAACTCCGGTTGTCGAGGCACCAATTCGTGATCTGTTTTTGCAAACTTATTCACCAAGGTAAATAAAGTATTCTACAACCAGGGCAACCAGCAAAAATTAAATCATGACGATCGTCCCTCGCAATATTAAAATTCAAATGAATAAAGTGTATCTCGTGCTTTGATGATAATGATCGCCCACGTTTGTTAAATTTTTCCAAGTTCATCAAAATGAACAAAAATAATTTCGGGTATTTAATATAGAATGCGCGTTCCAGATTATTGGAAATTATACATCAGGCAGTGGAACTAAAATGCAACAATAGTTGAGAGGTAGAAAAATGATAAGTTTATTAACGGTCCTCTCTGATGAAGATTCGAATAAAGACTAACGACTCACAAAGAGCACACGGGCCTCTTGGTTTTAGTACCATAATCTTTTCTATAAGTTCTTTATTCCCACTATGGTCTGTGGGTGACGCATTTGTTTAATAAACAGTTTTATGAGATCCACGAAGACCGAGATGCGTTTGAGAAACCATACACGTTGAATCACAGTTCCGTGAACTGATGTCGAGTGAATTATTTTGTTAAATTCAATACAGATATACGACGACGGAGTAAACTAACTCCGTCCTATATTTTGCAGTCTCACTTAATAAGAGTAACGGTTGGTGCACACATTTTGACTTACCAACGCACGAATGTGGCTCTCGTGCATAGTTGGAACTATGTGGAGATTAGGCTGTGTTTAGTTGGAACGGTTTATCGTGATGCAGCGTTTCGAGTTGCAGCATCTACATGTTTTGTTGTGTAGAAATTGCACAAAGAATGTTTTGCAACAACCGTGAACAGTTTTGTCGTGCTCCAAGTGTTGGTATCAGGAAAAAATATCCAATAGAAAAAGAGGGCGATGAAATTAGAAAAGGCCGGTAATTACTTGAAATTGTGACTATTCCGAGTGCAGAGATTATGGAAGCGAATATCTCTCACATTGAGCCAATCTCGTGCGGAATGTTTTCGATTTCGGGAAGAGCCGCATGCTCTCACCCTTGGCGTGAAATATTATTCATCACTGTCTGTCTGGAGACCATAGTGACAACAGGTCTTATAATATACCGTTATATATCTGAGGCGCTCTCGGATAATACGTACCGTTGTCGTTAGCACAAGATCTGATACTGTGAATCGCACTTCTTCTAGATGAGTAACACTATCCCATTCCTACATAATAAAATGAGGGAATATTAAAATATATACACAAGATTCATTTGATAACAGGATATTTTGAAATCTATAAAAACAGGTCAAGAGGGAGAAAGAGAGAGATTGTTTATTATTATTATGCCTTGGTAATACCTTGAGGCAATTTACAATAAGTTTTAGATTTTCCTTAAATTTACATTAAAATTAAATAAGAAGAATTACATAAGAAGTTTTAATTTTGATTATATGTGCCCTAACCGCAATTTATTATTAGGTATTCTTAAATTATATAATCGATAATAATCGTAAGAAAATGATTAGCATATTTTTAGATAAGTAATTGATCGATGGAATAAGGTAGTGAACATAAAGCGGCTCACAATCCTTATAGAGAATTATCTTTGAGCGCAAAAAGGTATTCGTATAGTCTATTTTTTAATATCGACAGAGAGGGAGAAGTGGTGACTTCAGTAGGAAGCGAGTGCCAGAAATACGCAGCCCTCAGCGAATAAGAGTTTTGGTACATGTAGCTGTGCGATGGTAAAGAAATTGGAAAATTCTAAGAGCTTGTTGACGCGTAGGGCGTTGAAATGGTTCGACATGAATGAAAATCTCTGAAAGATATGATGGAGCATTGACATGAAGAACATTAAAGTTTGAAATCCCCATAAAATATAGACGCCTGAATTTGACTGTTAAGGAGCCAAGCAACCTGCGATAAGGTGTCACGTGCTCATTCCGCCGCAGATTAAAAATGATCCTGATGCCGCCATGTAAGAATCCCTCTAACTTCATGTTTTATTCACTCGTTACATCATTATATGCTAACAAGGAAAGGTACTTTGGTGTCCCCCTCCGATTTTAATGCAACTCACGTATGTTGTAGAGCATCGAAAACTAAAAGACACGTATTTTTTTTTATCGGCGGAAAAACATTTTTAAGGTGTAAAATCGCCCTTCAAAAATAGCATGTCAAGGGGTGATTTTGCAGTTTCACCCAGAAGGCGTCAACCGATTTTAATAAAACAAAAACCAAAATACTCCTCATTGAAGACAATCAAAATTCCACGCTAAGTTGAAGAAAAAAATTCATTTGCAGGGGTGAACAACCCCCTGATTTTTCAAATTTCCACCCTACACAAAAAACTAATCAACCAAATTAAACAGAACATGTACCATTTGGAAGGGCAAGTTAAAATAAAGTTGACGTATTTTTGCACATTCACAGGAAAATGAGTTTACGGGGGTAAACTACCCCTTATCCATTAATACGTATATTTGTGCATACATTTTTGTTTCTCGTTATTCAAATGTCCGAATTGATTCAAAACATTCCTGTTAGCCGAAGTCAAGGGGGGGAACTTCGCATGATGCTTTATTTATTATTAAGGGGGTGACCGGCTGGTACTTACAAGTAGAATGGTCCATTCACGAGTTTCGCGTTATTTACTGAAAAAAATAGCTTGTTCAAATACAGAATACTGGGGAATGTTGCTGGGGTTGAGTGGTTGTATGGCATATATGTATGGTTGTATTTCGAAACAGCGGCAATCAGCTGAGGACATAGGCGAGAAATAACAAATACCCGGTTTCGGCATGCGCATTTATTCGACTGTCGTCCTTTTCACGTCCCATGTTAACGCTCTCCCCACTCTCCATTCTCTCACATTTATTCTTACCGCCTTGCGCATCTACATACACCACAGTATATATTATAATGTATCATTCCTATTACAATTCATCAACGTGCAATGTGCACGTCATAATTTGCAGCAATCATGGTTCGTAAGTCGTGCAGAAATGATACTCTTCAAAAAAATGTTGCAAGCATAAAGACTTCTTGTCTTGTAATAATGGCCACATTATTACAACCTAGTACTTCACAGTGTGCTTGAGACGATTGACCGAAACCAAAACTCACTGGATTGTTGAATTCGTTTGGCTTATCGGTTATATAATTACTTTTGAACCATGCATATTTGAAAAGATTTATATATCTGGGTGATGAAAGTTGATTGTGTGCGAGAGATTGCAGTTTGATTATGTTGTTTCTCAAGTGCAAATTAATATCAGAATTAAGTAATAATACACTGTCGGAAAAATGTCGTACAAAATTTTTCCATATTCGGAAACCAAAAACGTCGAGTGGTTGGATTTTCCCTGTGGTGCCTTTAGGTATTATCTTTGTGATTATTTTTTTGCCCCGAGGTGTTGCATTTAGAACAACTTCTGGGCAGTGTCCACTCCACGAGTCTATCAACAATACGCTGTCACGGCCGGTGTTGGGGAAGAATACTTTTTCCAACCAAATTTTGAAGTGCTCTATACATAGGATGATATTGGTTATCGATATAGTATAATTCATCATATGTTCAATATTTTCTGGCAATCATTTTTGTCCATACCTGAAGTCATTTTTCCGGATTTCGTTGCTGTTAAAAATACGTTTTCTGGCCTGAATAAATTTTTTTCCACGATTGGGCCGAACTCACCCTTTCCCTCTTTTAGAACGATAAAAAGGGGTGACAATAATTTTCCATCTGCATTTATGGTTGGCTGGATAGTGTAGCTGTGAGTTGTAGATGATACGGATTGTACTACACATTGCACTTGTTTCGTTCCTTCAGTCGTCAGAGTCCTGCCAGAGTGGATTTCCAATTGAAAGCCGCTCTGATCTGAATTATATATGTTTTCCGGTCCATATGTTTGAATATATGGTTTAATTTCATTTACGAAGTTTTCTGCATTCATCCTTAAAACTGGTTCGTCTTCTATAGTTTTTCGTGTTACGAATTTATTAATTTTCCTGGACACAATACGATGTGATTTCTTGAACTTCCGAAGCCAATTATGAGAAGCTTTAAAACGAATGTCTTCGTGACCTATCTCTTTTTGAGCTTGTAGAGCCCACTTTTGAAGGTCGATATCATGAACAATGAAACCAGCATCTATTGCGGCTTGTATGTTTTTCAAAGTATATTCAGAGATTTGAGCTAATTTCTCCTTGTAGGTCCCACCTTTGTTCATTTGATTTGCCCAGCGTTTTAATTGTCGTACAGATTTGACTTTTTTGAATTTCTGACTCACGGTATCGACATTGTAATTTTTCTTCTTACCGGATCTCCAGTATTCGATTGCTTTGCGTTTGTAATCGTAGCTTATGTCTTCTTCGTCTTTAGAACAAGTATCAGAATCCACTGGACCTTCATCATGTTGCCAAAGAGTGTCCTCGACAGGGTTAACATCATATTGCTTGAATGGCTCTTGAAAATCTAGCGATTGTTCCTCGATCATTTCAACTCCGTTATAATCGTCCATGCAGTCGACCAGAACTTTTTCGAAATTCTGCTTTACCTCGATTTCTGCATTGTTAATCGGAGTTTCGGGAATATTCATGGCTTGAAATGTAGCCAAAAGAAGTTTAATGACGTTGATTGGATTCACTTTCATGGTCTATTGATTTTTTTTTGTCAGAAATTATAACTGACGCACTGGCACTCCGTTCAAATGAGTAACTGAAGATCGCTGTATGTATCGCGGCTTTTATATTTGAAAGACTTATTGTTGAACCACATGCGATATCAGCAGATAATACGCAGTCCCAGATAGCCGCCTATGTAGAAAACACCTCTTACTGCGTCGAAAGTATTTTTATCATATTGGCGTATGATTAGATTACTCAAAAAAATAAGATCATATTCATTTCGTTGGAATAACTGACAAAGTTCTATAGATGGAACGACTGTTGCATCATCGACTTATTCTGAAATTTGCGCCGAATCGAAATACTATCTAATCGAAAGGTCGATGACATATGACGATAAATTATTGATAAGCACAAAATCAGCACAAAGAGTGAACGCAAGCAGCTCTTTAACATGTAAATAACGAGAAACAAGAATGTACGCACAAATATACGTACTAATGGATAAGGGGTAGTTTACCCCCGTAAACTCATTTTCCTGTGAATGTGCAAAAATACGTCAACTTTATTTTAACTTACCCTTCCAAATGGTACATGTTCTGTTTAATTTGGTTGATTAGTTTTTTGTGTAGGGTGGAAATTTGAAAAATCAGGGGGTTGTTCACCCCTGCAAATGAAATTTTTTCCTCAACTTAGCGTGGAATTTTGATTGTCTTCAATGAGGAGTATTTTGGT
The DNA here is from genome assembly GCA_963942595.1 of Cylloceria caligata. NCBI lineage: Eukaryota > Metazoa > Arthropoda > Insecta > Hymenoptera > Ichneumonidae > Cylloceria > Cylloceria caligata. The sequence goes on from OZ012711.1 coordinate 3,240,641, forward strand.
TTTTGTTTTATTAAAATCGGTTGACGCCTTCTGGGTGAAACTGCAAAATCACCCCTCGACATGCTATTTTTAAAGGGCGATTTCACCCCTTAAAAATGTTTTTCCGCCGATAAAAAAAAATACGTGTCTTTTAGTTTTCGATGCTCTACAACATACGTGAGTTTCATCAAAATCGGAGGGGGACCCCAAACTGACCTTCTTGTAAGTACCAGCCGGTCACCCCCTTAATAATAAATAAAGCATCATGCGAAGTTCCCCCCTTGACTTCGGCTAACAGGAATGTTTTGAATCAATTCGGACATTTTAATAACGAGAAACAAAAATGTATGCACAAATATACGTACTAATGGATAAGGGGTAATTTACCCCCGTAAACTCATTTTCCTGTGAATGTGCAAAAATACGTCAACTTTATTTTAACTTGCCCTTCCAAATGGTACATGTTCTGTTTAATTTGGTTGATTAGTTTTTTGTGTAGGGTGGAAATTTGAAAAATCAGGGGGTTGTTCACCCCTGCGAATGAATTTTTTTCTTCAACTTAGCGTGGAATTTTGATTGTCTTCAATGAGGAGTATTTTGGTTTTTGTTTTATTAAAATCGGTTGACGCCTTCTGGGTGAAACTGCAAAATCACCCCTCGACATGCTATTTTTGAAGGGCGATTTCACCCCTTAAAAATGTTTTTTCGCCGATAAAAAAAAATACGTGTCTTTTAGTTTTCGATGCTCTACAACATACGTGAGTTGCATTAAAATCGGAGGGGGACACCAAAGTACCTTTCCTTGTAAGCAACAGTAGTCAAACAGTGGAAAGATTAGCGAGGTGACTAGAGTGGCCTTTAATTCTTGCGACAAGACATTTCTATGATACTTTAGTTTGTATAAGGTGAAATATACTTTTTTGATTCTTAACCCTTTGCACTCCAGCCTAGTAGGGCATAGAGGCTTTAATGTCGCAAATACGGCGACAACGGAGTGCAAAGGGTTAAATAACGTGACTCCGTCAAGATAAGTTATACGTCATATCGTACTTCATTTACGTTCGGTAGCGTGGTACCATTAACTATTATATGTGGACGATTATGAACCTCTAGTCGCCTGATATACGAATTGCTCTGAATCAGTACCTTAGATTTAGAAAGATTGAGTTTAAGACCATTAGTATTTCCAAAGTGAGCAATGACGTCCACATCATGAATGATGCGCGGAATTCCCACCTCGAGTTCTGAGGGCAGGCAACTTAAATAAATCTGGGTTTCGTCAGCAAATATCATATGTTTAGAGAATCTCAGTCTAGTGACTATGCCATTTATAAAAAGTGAAAAAACAAGGGACCGAGAACAGGGCCCTGCGGTACACCGGATGAAGTACTTCGCCAACTAGAGGTGGTCCTATCTTGGTCAATCATCGCATGGATTCTTCCCACCAAGTATGAGAAGAGCCAATTATCAGAGCCCTTATAAAAAAAACCTAACCCACGAAGTTTGGTGAGCAGTAATTTGTGCGAGACCAAGTCGAAAGCCTTGCTGAAATCGAATAAAACAAAAATCGTAAGCCGATGTGGATGTGCCGGGTTCGATTCCGGGTCATGGGAGAGTATTTCCACAATTACTTTATGGGGTTATACGCAGTTATGATTTTCAAAAAATCGATTTTTTTATTATTGCATTTTTGTAATGTACATACATATTCAAAAGTATACACACAAAATTTCAAGTCGATCCGAGCAATACTTTCGGAGTTATACTTCTAAATATATGTAGAGACGCCTCGGCGCGTTTGAAAGTAGGTGGGACAGAGGCTCAAGGGGCAGCCGTTTACCTGGACCGTTGCTCCTTTTATATACCTGTGTATTGTATTCTTATACATTGTGTGAGAGTGTAGTAGTGTTTTCCTTGTACCTGAGAGCAAAATTCAACGGTTTCTAGACGTTTATTCAGTATATACAGCCGAGGCAAGCAGTGAAGAAGTGCGTTCGTTTCCGTATTTTCTGCAATATTTTGTTCGGATTTCTAAGATAATTGTGAATTATAGTATAATAATTTAATATGAAAGTAAGTAGAGAACGGTGTTCTGTCACAAACGCGCACAAATCAAGAAATCGAAAACGGAAAAACGTTTTTAATCCGAGTAAAGCTGAGACGGACGAAAGCCATGGTGTTCTTGGCAGCGAGCAGCAGCAGCAGACAAACTGACCGAATTTGAGCACGATTACCAGCCATTACCCACGGATGTTGCTGAAGCTGTGCGTCCAATTTACGAAGACCTCAGCAGCGAGACATTATTGGAACGATGTGTAGGCGGCTTTACACAAAATAATAACGAGAGTTACAACCAAATCATCTGGAAAATTACGCCGAAAATCATTCCGAGTGGCTCAAAAATTGTTGAAATGGCCGCAAATATCGCCGCCGGTATGTTTAATGAAGGTTCAATTTCACTTTTGTACCATATGAATGCAATGGGACTGTCTTTGGGGCCCGATGCGCATGCATATGTACAAAAGGAGGACGAAGAGCGCGTTACGCTATCCGAGCGCAGAGCGCACGAAGCGACACGAGAGGGAAGGATGGCTCGAAGACAGCACCAAATTGAATTGCTGGAGGCTGCTGAAGGAATGGAGGGTTTATTATATGGCCCTGGAATAGACGACACCATGTAGGTTGAAAAAAAAATTTTTTTTCTATGTGTGAATCGGTTTTGAAACTTTAAACGCGTTTTTCTCAAAACAGCATTTTTCAAGTCGGTGATCACGATATCTCAAAAGCGGCTTGTTCGATCGGTCTAAAATTTTAACACAATCTTCTCAGATACATTTTCTAGTAATTAATCGTTCCTTTTGTCAATCCGATACTTATTTTCCATTTTATAAACAATTTAAGGCCAAATTTTACATAAAAAATCGAAAACATTTTTTGAGAAGCCGCCATTTTGTGAAAATTCAATATTTTGATTAGCCGAACGATTAATTACTAGATAATCTAATATATTAACGAAATTTGTTTGGTTTTTCGATTTCAGATAATCCAATCTTGAGTTACGATGATCACCGTAAATCGTCTTTTTTTAGAGGAGGTTCCGGAAATCGCCTGCAGCGCCCTCTATAATTAACATTTTTATAAATAAAAAATTCGTTTACGTTCTTGAAGAATGCTTTTATAACCACAAAAATTTTCAAATTAATAAATTCAAAAGTCTCTTCAGGATAAATTCTTGAAAAACCGTCTTTTTTTGCCTCATAACTGCGTATAAGCCCTTAAGTTAGAAATTTGTCGATTCTGATTGCCTAATCAATTTAATCAATTGAACTAATTAATTACAATCGATACTTATAAGAGTTCGAGAAAGTTAGAGTTTAGCGACATTTACCGCTACAATCTAACGATTACGGGCTCACATCCGAGTTGGGCTATGCAAAATTCTTTTGTATGATTTGAAATAGACGCAATGTTTGAATAATTAATGTTGATACATAAATATTAATATTATAACCAAGAATGTTTCTTAGAAATACATCTAGCTCTGTACCGAGATGTTTCAATTCACACAAGGAGAGATAAATTCATAATTTCTAGTTAAATAGAACATTACAGAAGTTTCCTAACTTAAAAACTTAGGTAAATATATGGGTCCATGTCTGTGGGACATTCGCTAGCAGACAAATATTAATAATTCGTATAACATTCGAGGTTACTTTCTAGTATCTGGTTGAATTATTACCACGAGAACAAAGAGGAAAGTAAGAGGGGGTGGAGTTGTTGTCAGACCCATAGGTAACTGAGCGGAAAATCTTATTAGGGATGTCACGTCCCTCGGCACGCTTCTTGAGGGGCGATAACATCCCGAGAGAGGGTAGAAAAAAACGGGACCCTCGATAGTGGTAACACGCTCTTCCCTCACTACCAGCAACCACTCTTATATAAATATGTCTGTGGGGTCGAAATCACGAGCTCATCGAGGCTCGGTACGAGTCGGACTATACATAGCAGGTTGAATGCTATATGTAATAGCCATGAGTGTGTACGTCGATTGCTCGCACGCTCTCTCTTCATCCCCGTGCCATTTTCGTCGCTTTTGTGCTTTTCTCCCTTATTCTCTGACTCATTGGCGCACGCTTCTTTCACCGAACCCTCCATCATCTTGCTATTGCTGTTGCCATTACTGCAGCAGGAACGTGCCGAAAGATTAGAAATTAAGGCCCGAAGGAAATTAATGGACGGTCGGATACGACTACGACGACTCGACCGTCGTTTTTCTCGTCATTAAGACTGTGTAGCTCACACGATGCGTCTATCACCGAAAGCATAAGTGCTTCTTGCGTTTCATAAACCCTCCCAACAAACAGCATTACAGGAATACACGAAATAACTTTTTCCGATGATTTGTTTAGCCGATGAAGGTTAACCAACCGGGGATAAAAGTGGCAGTATGCTGACCGATGGAGAACTCCCTGGTTTCTTTCTTTCAGTGCCACTGGGAAGCAGCATGAAAGGTCCTAGCAAGAATTGCGCTTCAACTCATAATTATACATATTAAGCCTGATGGAGTTCATCGATTAGCTTTGAACTAGCAGAAACCAACGCTTTTATTATTTGGCAGTCAATCGATATAAATTCTACTTTGGAAATAATTTATTCAATATTGTAGGCTGGAAATAAATTTTGAAATTTAGAGACCTCATGATCAGATATTTTTATGCATCGACGATAGCCATAAGGTATTTCATATTAAATGATAGGTTTTATGATTTCAAACAATTACATTGTCGACTATCACAGAAATATTAATTGTTGAAATGGCATCATAAGTATTGGAAATGGGAAGGTAAATGTTATAGAAACGCAGTGAATTAACTTTGACTTTAACTTTTATTTCAATGCATGAGGAGGACCGTCTGTCTACTTCGAGTTTCTCTACAAGACTGAAAGCTGGTCACAAAGACCCTGATGAATATCGTCACTTAAAGAATGCTCCAATGTTTCTTCTCAAGAGGTGTTGTTTATGTTTATATTGCCTCACCTGCACTCTGCTCGTCGATTCGTTTTTGTAACCGAGCTATATCGAATAAAGAATGGATACAATTCTTTGTACCAGTAACCGAGTAATCCAATACGCCTCCTCAAAAATGAATCGACTGTAATCTTATTATTTGTGCTATTAACTGTGCATCACTCTTAAAACCTAATCATGTACTATTTAATTACAATTCTTTTTAATTAATACTAGTGACAGACCTTCCTCATGCTTTATATAACAGGGAAATACAAAATGGTCCAACATTTGTTGCTAAGGAATGGGGAAACCCAGAAAAACCCAAACAGACCATATCAATCATCCTTATCATTAAACAAAATAAATAATCAATAATTAGTAGGGTATTCATTCCAATCCCATTCCTGCTCTAAACTCCAAGAATTTCACAACTGGCAATGATTTGGTCAGTGCATCTGCTAACTGGCTATCTGTGGGAATGAATCGTAATTTTATTACATTGCTCTCGATTTGTTCTCTTGAAAAATGATACTTAATATCTATATGCTTTGATCTTTTGTGACTGCTTGAATTATTTGCAATATTAATACAACCGGTATTATCCTCATAGATTGTGATTGGGTCTGATACATCTATTTTAATGGTAATCGCTAATGACTTTAACCAAAGTGTCTCTTTGACGGCTTCATACAAAGCCATGTATTCGGCTTCTGTGGAAGAAGCAGCCACCGATGCTTGTTTCTTTGTATTCCAACAGATCGTGCATCGTTCATATAACTTAAACATTTAACCTGTTGTACTTTTTCGATCTGTTCCTTCACTACCTCATAATCCTTTTTCACATAAGTTAATTTAATATTTTTAGACCCTTTTAGATATCTGAGTACTCTCTTCAGATTTTGCCATAGTTCTTTGTTATTTTTGTTTGCCTATCAAATCAAAATATTAACTGATGTGCATAAATCTGGTCTTGTGCATATCATTATGTACATCAAGCAACCAATCAAACTTCGACAAGGGGCTTCATATTTTTCTTCTGAATTCAAAGCAACATAGTCTATTTTACTTGGAAGAGGTGTACTGACAGACTTGCAATCACTCATACTAAATTTATCGAGGACTGTTTTAATATATGCACTCTGATCCAATGTTAATTTGCCATTGTTTCTTTCAACTCTCATTCCCAAAAATAATTTTATTTCTTTCAAATCTGTCATATGAAATCTGTTCATTAGATAATTCTTAAATCTCTGCATTGTTTCAATATTAGCAGTCGCAATCACAAGATCGTCCACATATAGTAAAGGGTGGTTAAATTTTAAGGGCCGATGTTGATTTTGAATAAAACACAAATTATTTAGGAAATTATTGTCAATTCTTTTTATTATGATAATATGGTATGGTTCAATTATGTATGGAACAAAATATCGGCCAAATGGCCGCCGCGACCTCGGCGGCACACCTCCATCCGATGGTCCAAATTTTCGATGACGCTTAGGCATAATTGAGGTTCTATGCCGTTAATGTGCCGAATTATCTCATCCTTTAGCTCTTGAATTGTTGCTGGCTTATCGACGTACACCTTTTCTTTCAAATAACCCCAAAGAAAGAAGTCCAACGGTGTCAAATCACAAGATCTTGGCGGCCAATTGACATCGCCACCACGTGAGATAACACGGCCATTGAATTTGTCGCGCAAAAGAGCCATTGTTTCGTTAGCTGTGTGGCAAGTGGCACCGTCCTGTTGAAACCACATATCGCCCACATCCATATCTTCCAATTCGGGCCATAAAAAGTTCGTTATCATCTCACGATAGCGAACACCATTCACAATAACTGCCTGACCGGCCTCATTTTGGAAAAAATACGGCCCGATGATGCCGCCAGCCCATAAACCGCACCGAACAGTCACTCTTTGTGGGTGCATTGGTTTTTCGACAATCACTCTTGGATTATGATTCGCCCAAATGCGGCAATTCTGCTTATTGACGAATCCACTGAGGTGAAAATGTGCCTCATCACTGAAGATGATTTTCTTCGAAAATTGATCATCCACTGTTGCCATTTCTTGCCACCATTCTGACCATTGACGACGTTTGGAATGGTCAAAAGGCTTTAGTTCTTGAGTGAATTGCACCTTATAAACGTGTAAATGCAAGTCTTTATGCATAATGTTCATCAACGACAAGCGTGAGAGGTGCATTTGTTGGGCACGACGACGAGTTGAGGTGGACGTCTCTTCAGCCACACTATGGCGAACAGCAGCAATATTTTCTGCAGTACGAGCTGTACGAGCATGCACTGGTGTTTTAATATCTCCTACAGACCCAGTTTGCTCAAATTTTTGCACGATTTTTCCGATTGTACGCACATTTGGACGATTAAATTGACCGAAAAAATCACGAAGTGCACGATATGCATTTTGATTTGAACGCCCATTTTCATAATAAGCCTGAATAACTTTAACGCGTTGTTCGATTGTGTATCTTTCCATGGTTCAAATTGAGTTAGTCTGAAATTGAGAAATGTCAAATGAAATGCAGAAAAAAACTTGACGTTTAGGTGTGGTTCACATTCAACATCGGCCCTTACAATTTAACCACCCTTTTCTACATATATATTTTGTGAAACATTTCCTTTTTCCCGAATATAAATACATAAATCGCTTTGTGAATTTTGAAACCCTTTTTCCAATAAAGCTGTTTCAAACATCTCAAACCAACATCTTGCCGCCTGTTTAATTCATACAAACAAAATTCCGAGATTTTAAGTAATTTACCTTGTTATGTCGCGGAATATTCCACTTCACGTATTCTCAGGAATATTCCTTAGCTGACATAGCTAGATATGAAATTCTAAAAGATAGCTGTCATATAAGACAGGATGCGAGGTGGACGCCGACGCAGCATAAGGTGACTCGCTAGGCGATCTACGATTGGCTAAAGCTAAAGCTGCCAACTAAGGGATTTTAGCAAACGCAGTTGCTAACTGCTTTACCAAAATCAGAATTAAATTAGACTCAATAGAGAACGGTTGGTTCCTCGTCAAGTACTCGAAACAACAAATTATTGTACACTCATTTATTAACTTTTAGATGGACAACGGAAAGTTACCGTTGCCTATAATAAATACTTCCATTTATATAAATTCGCGTTTTCATCGATAACTCGAGATCCATCTCCTTATCGGCAAACTATTCCGAAAAATAATAACTTTTCAATATTATACCGAATACCGAATAATCTAACTACTCGGTACCGGCATAACATTTGGTGGCAGCGGTGGGATCTGCTGAAGTTAACTGATACGTGATTTATTTGGACAAAAGTGTTTTGGACAAAGTACATAAGAGTGACTCTGAAGTGACGACTACGACTCGTGCAAAGGACGCCAGTGTAGTTCGTGAAAACCCGAATAAGCTAACGCGAAGGCGCGAAGTGTACGTCGGTGCGGTGTAACATATCGGTCAACCGTTTAAAAATCCCGATTGACGGTGTGACGTCAAGTCGAGGAAAAAACGCACAAAGTGTGCAACCAAGTACTCGAAGCAGCTACTTGAGAAGAAGCCGTCGTGCAACCATTGGCGATGCACTAAGGACGAACCCAGGAACCAGCGAAGAAGCAGGCCAACAGCGTCAAGAAAGACGTCAAGGACCATCAACAGAAAGGAGCTGCAGGACACCAAGTCGACAGCACCCGAGAACATTGCCATGGAGAGGACCCTCTACCAGATCATCCTTCTGTAAGTGGCGGTTACGTTATACTAAAACATATTGCCGATATAAACCAAAGCCAGTTAGGACAGATATTTGAAAATTCCAAAAATATATATATATTCCACTAGAGATATTTCTGTCGAGATTTTGTGGGTATATTTTAGAGTTTTGTTCGCCGCGAAATTAGTAACATGCCGATATTTAGGGGAGCGAAACCGAAACGTAGAGTCTATTCGTTACAAACTGCGATGCCCGGCGAAGAGGCCGGACTCCACAGCCGGAATAGCTGCTGCCGTAGGGGAAATCATGTACGAAGCGCGCAGGGCGTTAACAGAGCTCTCGCCGCCGGGTCGAATCCCCGCCGACAGGCAAGATGCCGTCGCAGGCCGACTGGACGCCGAGTTCGGTGTAAACCCACTCAGGGGTGCGGCGTTTCGCGATAACAGTAGTTTAGGTAGCGACAACGTGTTCAATATGGCTACTGGCGGACGAACACCTGAACGCATAGACGAGGACATGGACGAGCGGGAATTTGAAAGCATGCAAACGATAGATCGCGTAGGTTTCCCAACAGCTATCGGTACGACAGCACGGTCGGTGACTTCAAAAGTACGAGATCGGTTAGAGGCGATCGACCGGAGCCATCGTGATTTGGTAAGAGCTCGACGGCAGTGTGAAAGGCTGCAGCGCGAGCATGAGCAAAGTCAACGCGAACGCGATCGCGAACTCCAGGGGGCTGAAACACCGTCAGCAAGACGAAACTTGGCGGATACGTTAAACGAGGTAGGTGCGGACGAATACGAGCTCATCCGCTCCCTAAGAGAGCAAATAGCTAGGGATGTGCGATGTTTTTCGATTAATCGAAGCAGCCGATATTTTGGCTCGATTAATCGATTATATTTCTTCGATGTTTTAGTCAGTCGATTAATCGATTTTCGATTTTTTTTCGGTGACATCAATAACGCCATATTGTCGTTTTCACGTTAGAGACCAGGTATTGCGTCATATTGCGTATCGTAAATTGAAATTCTGGTGGACCAGCCGACATCTGGCATTCGGTAACCCGGCAGGACAGCAGCTCAAGTGAACACCTTATTTGAAGTGAAAATAAAAAAATCTATATAATTACGCCCGGCTCGTGCGCGAGAAATTTGCTGTTTCTCAGCTCGCTCGCGCGTGAAGATTGGAGTTTCGGACCGTCTTAGTTCCTCTTTCCTGATACATTATATATTCCTATATTTACGTAATTGCAGCCTACAACTACGTACTTTAGTTCCTCTTTTGTAATACACTATATATTAATATATTCCTAGAAAAAAAAATGTGATAAAGTATACAGACGTGTTACAGCTAAAAATGATTATTTTGTTATACCCGGAACCTCTCATTCATTTTCCTTTTTATTTATTTTCATCTCATTCCTCATTTTGTTATCAATGGCAATATAAATTTCGTATTGAAAGGTCTTGTATTAAAAAATCTTCCATTTTTAGTATTGGTATAAATACTCATGCTTCGATAACAGTTAATTATTTTTTTCAGGTACACAAACTTTGGACACAACATAAAACTGCATTGAACCCATAAATGATGACGATGGAGCGTTTTTATGATAATAAAGCTTTAATGACAATAAATTCTACGCTTTTTTTCAAAACTTTGTTCATCTCCAATCTTTGTACGAAAAATTGGCTCCCTTTCGTCTCCAGCAAAAGTGCGTTCCTTATCGCCAGCCACCCTTTTTCCTATTACTGTAATCGTACAAGCCATACACTATGTTTCCACCGATACCGATAGGGTCAATTTGGGGTTCGGCGTGAGTGCGAGAGGGACATACAAGTGGACCTTTCTCTCGCACTCACGCAGAGCCCCGCTCGGTGAAAACATAGTCGATGACAGTGCACCCGTAGTATTCTACCCGCTTTTTTCAATTAATCGATTCGTCAATGTTATACAGAAAATAATCGATTTCGAACATCGACACCTTTTTTTAAAATCGATTTTTGAAGCATCGATTTAATTTAGAACATCGCCCATCCCTACAAATAGCTAAGTTCCAGCAATGGTTAGGAGGAGCAGGGATGGAAGACCATCCGCCCCCCGTACAGCCCCCGAGACGCACGCGGTTTCGGAGTATTTTGGTTTTTGTTTCATAAAAATCGGTTGACGCCTTCTGGGTGAAACTGCATAATCACCCCTCAAAATGCCTATTTTTGAAGGGCGATTTCACCCATTAAAAATGTTTTTCCGCCGATAAAAAAAAATACGTGTCTTTTAGTTTTCGATGCTCTACAACAGGGGTCTCCAAACTACGGCCCGCGGGCCACATTCGGCCCGCGGACAGATTTTGGACTATTTCACTTTTTACCACCGGCAACAATGATAATATGGTTTTGGCCCTCGGAACTTACTGGAGTAATCAGTATGGCCCTAAGGCTGGAAAGTTTGGAGACCCCTGCTCTACAACATACGTGAGTTGCATTAAAATCGGAGGGGGACACCAAAGTACCTTTCCTTGTGAGTGAATAGCTCAGTGGGTAGCGCTGGAGTGTGGTAATCACTGGGTAGTGGGATCGAGTCTCGCTTTGGTCACTTTTTTTTTTTTTTCCAATTCAAATACCTACGTATTTTATATTTAAAATTCATTAAATATTTGCTAATTACCATATTATTATTAACAAATTATCATTTTTTATGAATATTGCACGTGTTATTACATTTATTTGAAATTAATTTAAAAAAAAGACAAGTAAAGTTTTGGGAACGAAAATGAAAAAACCTCGGGTAGAAAAATAATGTTTTTTTATTTAAAGTTACATCGTATCCATTTGTTTATCAACAGGATCGCACGAGCCACAGTGATAAGCGTCGTAAAAACACGGGAAACAGAAATTTCACGGCATCAAGCACACCGCACGAATGCTGCGTTTTTACAGACGCATTTTTTTTTTAAAACATCAATCGGAAAACAAACTTCATTGACGTTTTCAAAGATTTCTCTAGTATCACAAAGTTTTGAAGCGAACCACGCATATCTGATCATTTTACCGAAGATCGGAGAGGATAACTGATGATGAACGATTGAATGAATTTTAATACAATCTTCTCGATCGTTGATTTCGCGGCCTTCTTCGATCAGGTATGCGCAGTTTTGCATACGCTTGATGAAATTTTTTACTTGACGGTAAAAATAATATTATTTTTCCGCTCCACGTGCAATTTTCATAAAAAATGATAATTTGTTAATAATAATACGTTAATTAGTAAGTATTTACTGAATTTCATATATAAAATAACTCTTCGTAAAGAGGATAATATTATTTTTCCGCTCCACGTGCAATTTTCATAAAAAATGATATAATTTGTTAATAATAATATGGTAATTAGCAAATATTTAATGCATTTTAAATATAAAATACGTAGGTATTTAAATTGGAAAAAAACAAAAAAAGTGACCAAAGCGAGACTCGATCCCACTACCCAGTGATTACCGGACTCCAGCGCTACCCACTGAGCTATTCACTCAGTTGAAATTTCGGTTTTTGTTTCTCTATTTCAGTTGCTCGCTCTAACTTCAAAGTCGATTTTCTCGAGAATTTCTGAATATGGCGTCGTATTACTTGGGGATATTCATATTTGGGGTCTCAACTTTACGTACCATGAGTATAAAAAATTACAAAAATCCGACGACCATGTGGTCCCCTTGTGAGCCCAACAGCCCTGCCGCGAAGCCAAGCGGTCGGGGAAGGGGCAGACCACGCAAGCTAGTGCATACAGGCACGTGTAAGACTGCGAGCATCGCTGAAAGGGACAGAGCGAGCGCAGCAACGGCGGAGCTACCGGTGGGCACACCAAGCAAAGAAACTGCGGGCCGAGCACCGCACAAGCCTGCTGAGGAGGCGAGGCAAGGCGGGGGCCGCAGCTCGCAAACCTCCAGCAGCATAGAAGAAGACAGCAATATGAAAGAGCGCAGCGACTGCCGCAGTGGCGTAGCCACCCCATTGACCGACGACCACCTGAAGATAATAAGAGAATACCACGACACCCCCATAGGAGGGCATCAGGGTGTCAAGCGTACGTTACGTCGGATCCGGACCAAATACCACTGGCCCGGCATAAGAAGGGATTTGGAAAAATACATAACATCCTGCGAATCCTGCCAAAAGAATAAAATCAGGAAAAAGGAACGAGTGCCGATGGTGGTAACGGACACCCCATCGAGGTCATTTGAAAAGGTCGCGGTCGACATCGTAGGACCGCTACCGGAAAGCGCTTCCGGGAAAAAATACATACTTATATTTCAGGACGCACTTACCAAATACAGTGCAGCGATCCCCCTGCCGAACAAGAGGCTTCGACAGTAGCGAGGGCGCTCGTCGAAAAATTAATTTGCCGGCACGGAACGCCGGAAACAATACTGTCAGACCAGGGCACCAATTTCCTCAGTGCAACCTTCAAGGAAATGTGTCGACTGCTGAGAATAAAGAAAATCCAGACAACGGCCTACCATCCAGAATCGAATGGCGCCTTGGAAAGATCGCACCGCACTCTCGCAGAATACCTGAAAAATTTCATAAGAGAGGATCAAGGAGACTGGGACGAGTGGCTGCCGTACGCTATGTTTACGTACAACACCACTCCACATACGGGGACCGGACTATCGCCCCACCTGCTGGTTTACGGAAGCGAAGCTGAATTACCGATGGCCATAAGACAGGAGCCCCGCGGCACCTACGCATACGACGACTACGTCCAGGAACTACGGGAGCGATTACGTGCCGCATGGACTATAGCGCGCAACAACCTAGAAGGCGCGAAAAGACGATCGAAAGAAACATATGACTACAGCGCACAGGAGCAGGAGTACCGCGTAGGCGAACGCGTACTCCTCCGTGATGAGACGGTGCGCAGGGGGCGGTTGGCAAAGCTGACCCCCAAGTGGACGGGACCCCACGAGATAGCAGAGGCAAGGCCCCCCGTCAACTACGTCGTCCAGAAGGGACGGAAAACTCAGACGGTACATGTCAACCGCCTGAACCTATTTATAGATCATTAAAAGCTAAATAAAAACTAAATAAAGGTGGGTAGGGAGCTCCACGGAGCGCAAGGTAGGAACTCCAATAAAGAACGAGGTAAAATGAAACTTGTTTAATTTTAAGAAACATAAAATATAAAATTGTTTTTTGGAAAATAGATATAAAAAACATAAAATTTTGAAAGCAGAAATTAATTAAACGAAAACGGTCCCGCACGCGGGACAAGTAGTGAGGGGCCCCTCAGCAAATAGCCGGCGGAATCCGATGAAGTCCGGGTGGACTTCATCGTCGACCCAGGGCCCCAGGCCCCACAGGCAATATACAGCCCGGCGACAATTCTGCCGGTGGCGGCGGACAGATAACGCCGCCAAAAACTCATTAGACAGCCATCACCGACTTTTCCCCGGTACAACGACCGGACAGCTTTGAAATGAAAAAGCGGAATTTTTTTTTGAAAAAATGTACAAATGTTAAAAACCCAAAGAGGTAAGGGGAATACTTATAGTTACCTCTAACACCTCAGGGGTCAAATCGATCCCCTTGCAGAGGACCGTTCCATGGGGCGAAGCCCCAGACACGCGAAAAAGAAGGACAGATATCCTTGCAGGGAGAACGCTAAGTGAAGAATGAGCAAAGAAACTCTCGTACAACGAAACCCGCGAGACTGCAACAAAAGAGGGAGAACTCACACTTACCTCCCCTCGTCTGATTGCAGATTGATCGCTGCAAAGAGTGGACAAACCATAGCCACACCGCATACGGCCGACTACGTCGTCAGCACTTTTGCCAGCACTCCGGGCATCTACTATGAGAAAATAGGGAGCCTTACGACAATCCAATCGACGTGGCGCTTGATTATCAGGCTGGACCTCGCTGCGCTAATGCACCGAGAGACGGAGATAAGCAAAAGCCTACAACGCCTGACGGAGCTATGCGAAGACGAAACACGAGTCAACGATATATACCCTGTCATAAGCGACTCAGTCCTGAGAATGAAGAGAAGAATAGAGATGGGGGGGGACCATATTCGACCTCCTCGGGACGCGCCCCGTCGGAGAGCGCAGAGGATTGGTAGATGACCTTGGAAGCATAATCAAGGCCATCACGGGAAACATGGACGCCACCGACGCGCGGGAGCTCCACGAAGAAAAAACGCAACTTAGGACTTCGCACCAGACCCTGAAGGAAGGGCTGAAAAATCAAATCCAAGTCATAAAAACCACGCTCAGCTTATTTAACGAAAGCGCGCATCACATACAGGCTAACGAACAGACCCTGCTGGCCCTGATGCAGCATATCAACCGCACGCTCAACGGCGACATATACTACATAAAGAGACGCCAACACTTGGACGAGATGCTCAACACGATAAGTATTGCGGTCGAAGCATTAGTCAGCGACGTACAAGAGCTAGTGTGGCTGGTGGACGATATAGCTAGCGGTAAGGCCCGAACAACGTCCCTGCCGCAACGCACACTCGCTAGGCACCTCGTCGAAGCACTACCACACCTACCGTCGGGCAGTAGCTTCCCGGTCGCAATAGCGCACGACCAAGTGTCAACGCTTATGCGACTGGCAGATACCAGGGCCTACAGTGAAGGCAACGCAGTAGTACTCGTGCTAGATATACCGCTGATCGGGCAGCAACGATATAATATGCAAAAAGTATATCCTATACCCATGCGAACTAACAATGGCAGGCACTACTACATAGACGCGACCGAGACCCACTTGGTGATAGATATAGAGAATCGCAAGTACCTAAGGATGACATCCGATGACGTAAAAAATTGCAAGGTGCTGGGCAAATCATACATTTGCCCACCAACACACCATACTCTTCCGGTCACAAACGACGCCCCCTGCGAAGTTCTAATCTATGCGAAAATGGACACCGGTAACGGGAAAAAATGCGCGAAAAGGGTTATCAAAATCACCCATCCTCTAATCGTTCCAAAGCAACAGCAAGGACGATGGTTATACGTCGCGCCAACCCCGGTTCCCGTAGGAATAAATTGTGGGAAAAATCCCACTCAGCACGAAAGACTAGATAATTCCGGAATACTGGCTTTGGTAGGCGTATGTATAGTAACCGCCCGAGATTTCAGCATCAAAACCATCGGGCGAACATCGCAGATCATACGGGAAAACTACCTTCCGTCGTTTAATTTGACATTAACGGAGATCGAAGGTCAGGCGCCCCCGACGCAGACCGAGAGGACCATCCCACTACAGAGCGTGCTGCGAGACCCCGAAGAGCTTCGGAAGCTCGGAGCTCGAGCCGACCACATCATGGAAACCCTCAATACCGCCGGAGACGGGATGGAGCACATCCACAACCTGAGCTTTTATTCCTTGGGTGCTATAGCACCGATAGCCTTGGTTGGCTACGTTCTGTTTAAATGTTACAGGCACCAAAGAAACAGCCGCAGCCGCCGAGGTATCCATCAACCTCGAGCCACTCGGACGACAACAGCCAGTGGAACGACTGCGAACCGAGCTGGCCAGGATATGCAATCGTCCCCCCAACCAAGAACGACTCGCTCGGCCCGAGCGACATTAACAAACAAAAAATGAAACATTTTACGTACTATTACACATACTATATATTATACATTATATATCGAACCGTAAAATTGTATTAAAATTGTAAGGTACGGGAAAACAACTGAAGAAAAAATTTTTTTTGAAATTTTTTTCTTTTAAGGGGGGAGGAATGTTATGTCGCGGAATATTCCACTTCACGTATTCTCAGGAATATTCCTTAGCTGACATAGCTAGATATGAAATTCTAAAAGATAGCTGTCATACAAGACAGGATGCGAGGTAGACGCCGACGCAGCATGAGGCGACTCGCTAGGCGATCTACGATTGGCTAAAGCTAAAGCTGCCAACTAAGGGATTTTAGCAAACGCAGATGCTAACTGCTTTACTAAAATCAGAATTAAATTAGACTCAACAGAGAACGGTTGGTTCCTCGTCAAGTACTCGAAGCAACGAATTATTGTACACTCATTTATTAACTTTTAGATAGACAACCGAAAGTTACCGTTGCCTATTACAAATACTTCCATTTATATAAATTCGCGTTTTCATCGATAACTCGAGATCCATCTCCTTATCGACAAACGATCCCAAAAAATAATAACTTTTTAATATTATACCGAATACCGAATAATCTAATTACCCGGTACCGGCATAACAACCTCATCTACAATAACATCTCTTACTATCACAAACTTTTCAGTCTCAACATCCCAAACTTTATACCTGTTTAGTTCAAACCCAACTAATATTCCTTATGTGTAATTTCTCGAGATATTCGCAAAAATCAGGTTTCTTGCGATTACAGCGCCATCTATCACGAATAAAAAAAAATGTTTCAGTTAAAAGTTACTTATTTTTTATGGGGAATCCGAATCTGCAATAAAAAATGGCGGTTCCCATTTACGATTTCAAAGTTGCCCCCACCCCCCGGGGGTGGGGGTGAGGGGTCGACTTTGATATCATTGGATGACCCTCTTCCAGGCGAATAAATTTTATTTAGAACTATTTTTGATCCGATGCGTAGTTTTCGACATATTTCAATGTCTTCAGATAAATCGGCCACCCTGTATATCCAATGAATATATATCCTAATAGACATAACAGATGTATATAAAATATTTTACGGCACAAAGTTCTATATCTCGTATATATCTTTGAATATCTTTTCCATGTGGATAACATCGCGCATTGGTGCACGTACTATAGAAAATAAAGATTATTTCTTTACTCTATTTTTCTCTGATTTTGAAGTACTGAATTTTCTTGGCTTATACTAAGGTCGTCTTCTTCTATATTTTACCATTTCTTCTTATTTATTTCATCAATTTTAGTCCCTACCAATTGCATTTGCAGCGGACTTACCCCTTATAGTGATACAGACGGCATATTCAACAAATCCTAGCTTTACCGGGGCAAGAGGGCCAGCCCACGGAAAAAAATATCTCTCACTCAGCAGTTTCACGTGCAAGTCAGTGCTCAACTGACCGATCATAAGACTAACAAGGAAAGGTACTTTGGTGTCCCCCTCCGATTTTAATGCAACTCACGTATGTTGTAGAGCATCGAAAACTAAAAGACACGTATTTTTTTTTATCGGCGGAAAAACATTTTTAAGGGGTGAAATCACCCTTCAAAAATAGGGGTGATTATGCAGTTTCACCCCTAAAAATGAATTTTTTTCTTCAACTCCACGTGGAATTTTTATTGTCTTCAATGAGGAGTATTTTGGTTTTTGTTTTATTAAAATCGGTTGACGCCTTCTGGGTGAAACTGCAAAATCACCCCTCGACATGCTATTTATGAAGAGCGATTTCACCCCTTAAAAATGTTTTTCCGCCGATAAAAAAAAATACGTGTCTTTTAGTTTTCGATGCTCTACAACATACGTGAGTTGCATTAAAATCAGAGGGGGACACCAAAGTACCTTTCCTTGTAAGTACTGTGCCAGGTGCGGCAACCAGGCGCTGCTAGCGATACCGTCGGAACCAGACATCGACAAGACACATATCGCTATCAGTGATTTGGGACATACTTTTGGGCGTTAAAATTTGCAGTTAAGTCGCAATGTTGCGTGATGAAATCATAAGAAATAGCAATTGTGTTTATTTATGCGTATTTTGAATCGTATAAAAATGATTTTGTTCGATTCATCGTACGAGTTTTTAGACACAAAAAAAGCTTTTAAAAATGATAACAAAATACTCGTAATGACAAATAGTTACATTGGGGAATTTCGAGAATTTTGCAGAGTTACGTTGAACGTATTTTTAATAGGTCGAGCTCTCTGTGATACTGAGATAGCGACGAGGGACGAAGAATGAGATGGTATGGATAAACTCCCCACAGCACCTCTGCGTTTCGTCGCCGAAAGCTCGTAGAACTACGACGTTGAGGCAATAAAACCAATATCATTGAAGTCTGTAATGGAATAGTTAATTTCTATGGGTAAGTGGCGAACGAGCGTCAGGCGGGTGAAAAAGTGGCGAGGCATCACACGGCCGTCACAATGAATCCGACAATTGTCTCATTTCGACTCGAGCAGCCATCTAGTTGCAGGTTGAAAGCAGCAGGAACGTTGGGGTGGTGACGACTAACGGATATATGTAAATATATGTATCATGGTTGCTTAACAGGAAAATCATATTTTACGGGTAGGGTTACTGCGATAATAATGCCCGAAACTTTACTCACTGCCATAGAAGACCAATCGCGTGTCGGATCCCTCCGGAATGTTATATCGTTTTATAATGTCGCATCAGTCGCGAAAACTTGTTGGCTGTTTCTGCGTGATTGCGTTGTTATACTCATTTCAGTCGCCATCGTAGATTGGGTTTGATAAATTATTAATCCCTTTAAACAATTTGGCCTCTCGAAGCATTTGTCATGCCTTTCCCGCACATTGGAAAAGCACACTGAAGCACATATGTATGCATGCTATATGAACAAATGTTGCATGCTGGTCGGTCGATGGGGAGACCTCGACTGTACATCAGGCACGAATACCTTCATACATCCCACGGCTTCACGTCTCATAAATCTGAAATAACTCGTACTATCTACAGTTCCGGCACAGAAAATATTGCTTCTCATAGCTATGGGCATTGATGAATTAGGCTTTATTTATATTTTACTAATCTATATGTAGATACAGATATGGAATAGTGAAATAAAACGAGATAAATGTTGAATTATTATGAACTCTTTGTAGAGGCAAAATAAAATGTGATAATAAAATATGTACCTGAATATTTTAAGAAAGTTGTAAGGAGACTTACAGAAAGAGGGTGGGTGGAGGGATGGATACAGGGACACTAAAATTCAGTAGACACCCAGTTTTTTTGACGGTCTCTCAAAATTTTCTTTTGTAGAATTAATGATATTAAGAGTCTTGTTCCATCAAGTTTTTTCGAGGTAATATTTTAAATACAATATACTGAAAACTTCGATTGATCCGACAGATCAACAGTGGCAGAGAAATTCGGAATACAGTTTTTCTTACCGACTGGGTCATCTTAATGAGGACGACTAGTAACATCGCGGTTAAATGATGGTTCGTTCAATAACGCGGTGCAACGCGTTAATACAAAAGTTTTAGAAATTGGAAAAATCTTTTGCCAATAAGGCCAAAGGAGGAGATATATAAATTTATTAAATTTAGATTGTTTATTTAAGATTAGTTATTCAAGGTTACTGTGAGTTTAATGGGTCGCTCCCAACTACGGCCGATTTAGTCTATTTGCCTGCAGATTAACCCAATATATCTATATGAAATATTCGCCGAGCTCCGTTTGTTCATCATCACGTTGGAATCCTTGGAATCTGATGTACAAATAACGACTTTATTATCAGCATCATCTGATCGCAAACGGTGTTAATTGTTTGATTGAATTGTCGAGAAAGTCGTTTTACTCGTAAGGCGCCCTATTAAATTCTCGATTTTTGCCTTGAGATTTCTTGTAAAACAATGAATCAAAGTAGAAACTTACGCATCGCTTCTCATTGTTTTCCAACTTTTTTAATTTGAGCTTCTAAATAGAAGAAACTTTGTGAACGGTGACAAATAATGTGTTTTCTCGACATTCTGGCACATTTTGAACACATTGACATAAAAATCCTGAAAAAACAATGTCACCATCACATAGCTTTTTCAATGAGAAAGCAAAATGTTGGTAATCAGGGTTGAGATTCAAGATTAGCAAAGTTTGGCCCTCAATTTATATCATACTTCGAATTTTAGACTTTATATCTAGGTGCAGCTGGTCGACCCCTTAAGATAAAGTGGTATTTTACGGCTGATATTAAAAAAATAATACCAATAATGAAGATTTCTGGAAAAAAATTAGGTGTTGTCGAAGTAACTTGAAAGAGTCCTCATTATTAACGAAGAGTTTTGCGGCGTACCCTTCGATTTCCTGTTCTATGGCATCCTGTGAAGGTACAATTCTACCATACTGTCAGAGATTTACCTTAAGGGAAGGCTCACCAGCCTCTCTTTCGGACTCACGCGATACCTATAGCGATGCATATTTTGCACTGATGTGGTTTCCGTCGGTATTGAGCCTTAAGGGATTGCGACAGGGATTAGGCTTAACGATAAGCGGCTTCTCGTGTCACGCTATGGATGAAGGAAAGAAGCCTCACGGCGGCCTCAGTTCCTCACCTGTGTCGTTTCCGGGCCCTGCTAACAGCTCTTGACCAAAGTGAGGCTGTCTTGGGAAATGAAAACAATACTTGTAATCATATAAATTTCTGCTCGTTACGCTCGATAATCATCTGTACGATATCCCCCTGTATTATAAAAATATCTCGCCGCCACCGCCACCGATGCCGCTGTGTAGAAGAATTGAAAGTATATATTTTATACCCTTTTGACCCTTTCTCAACTTCAGATTAATGGTCCTTATGGAGGATTAAATGAGTGTAAACATTTTTAAAAACTATCTTTAATATCTCCTTTAAGACCCTCCTGTAACACTACCCTCCTTTATCCTTTTTTAAACCCGTTTTTAATTTCTTTAGCGTTCTTTTGATATTTCTTATGGAGGTTTAGAGGAAGTTTAAAATAATTAAAAACCGCTTTAAACCCTCTATAAAGATCATTAATCTGTGATTTCTAGAGGAGGTTTTAAGAATCCGGTCTATTCAAAGATAGATTGCGTGGGCGCTTAGCGTCATAGCCGTACGAAGCCCTAGTAGTATGTTTACTATACACATACGTATAGTGCATACCAATGTACATATATGGGCAAAGTTACTCTCTATTATCCACTTGTAAAAAGGCAGTACATTGAACTATTTCTATCAAAACTAACACGTTTTTACCAAAATAAATAATCAACGTAAATACGTAAACGTATTTATTTGTATTTATAAATAAAGAAAATGAAGTTTATTTTTTTCTTGAAAAAAAACGATTCTATTTAAAACGTGAAAAAGTGAGACGAATTCAGTGCATTAATGTTTTTTTATTGTATACTTTTTTTTGTTTATTTTGTTGTTACGTTGAAATTCGAAGTTCTGTTTGTTTTGTTAATTTTAAAAATCGATAATTATAAATTTATACTCTTATCTCCAGTCGTGTATAAATGTAATGAAAGCGTTTTCTATGAAGCTCGTCAAAATGAACTATTCTGATGTGAGACACAAATGAAATGGAGAATATTACAATGTATATACAGGGTGATTAAAAAAAAGTGACCGACCCGCAGTATGCCGATAGCTGAGGTCATTTTAAGCACAATTACTTAGCGGTTTTCCGAAAATCTCAAAAGTTTATTAATGAGATGCAATTAAAGTCAAATAATAAATGACCAATCAGGAGCACATACGCTTCCCGCGCCGGAAGTCGGCAAATGTTCGATGGAAACCGAGACCTCGGTCTGCGGCAACGTCGGACGTGATAGTATAGTAGAATGACGCATGTCATTTGTTCATTCGCATGGGTTTTTTTATGCGCGATCGAAGAAAATAATTGAAAGGTGATGTGCTCGTGATGTGTTCCAAAGTAAAAAAAAGGGGAATAAAATGTTAATAATACTTTAACCAGATGTAATTATTTATTATGTCTTAACCTTTAAACGTTCCAAATAGTGTTTGTAATTGTGTTTTGTTCTCTTTAAATAAATAATTGTACATTGAAATGTGTGGCACTCTATAACTGTTATCTCTATGATAATAATTAAAATGCAATGAATCTCCTAGGCCATGGTTCATTTAATATAGTATTTAATTATGATAAAAATTATGATGTGTTCATGACACAAATTATAGCGTATAAAAAGTCACAACTAGCGAATGCCTTTCGCCACTAGAAATGAGATATGTAGTAGGTATGCGTGACAAATGTCATATTTCGCACCTGACAATACAACTTGAAGCTTCAAATTATTAACGACAGCTTCATTAATATGAGGAGATGTTTTTACCTTTATAAGAAAAGTTAAGTAACACTTGATACATCGATGCATGGCAGAAGAGACTGCGATGCTACTAAAGGTGCCAAATCTGTCTGAAGCAGCTGCATTAGGACCAGAAGACGCTTCCATCAACATCTATTATCGGTTTTTATCTCAGTCACGCGAGATTCAACTCCTTATAAGCGAACGATTCCAAATAATAACCCTTAAAAATATTATACCGTCAACCGTAATATGCTACGAGTATTTACGTGTTACCGGCATAACATCTTGTAACTGGACCGATTTTTTTTTACTACATTTACAGGGACACCGAAAATTGCCCTTCGTCTTAACTTGCTCTCTCCTTGATCACAAGCTCCTCTCACCTTGATCTCACCTCACTCTCGCCGTCCGCTCACCTTGAATTCACTTTCCTCGCACCTCACTATCATCTCGCTATCACCTTATACTTACTAACCACCAACAATTTGGAGACTCAAGCAGCATCGGCAGGGCAGGGCGATTGATTTTGTCATGCGTAGCTATAAGAAAAGTATAATAGAAAAGTCTTATAGATGTTGCTGGAAGCGTCTTCTGGTCCTAATGCAGCTGCTTCAGACAGATTTGGCACCTTTGGTAGCATCGCAGTCTCTTCTGCCATGCATCGATGTATCAAGTGTTACTTAACTTTTCTTATAAAGGTAAAAACATCTCCTCATATTAATGAAGCTGTCGTTAATAATTTGAAGCTTCAAGTTGTATTGTCAGGTGCGAAATATGACATTTGTCACGCATACCTACTACATATCTCATTTCTAGTGGCGAAAGGCATTCGCTAGTTGTGACTTTTTATACGCTATAATTTGTGTCATGAACACATCATAATTTTTATCATAATTAAATACTATATTAAATGAACCATGGCCTAGGAGATTCATTGCATTTTAATTATTATCATAGAGATAACAGTTATAGAGTGCCACACATTTCAATGTACAATTATTTATTTAAAGAGAACAAAACACAATTACAAACACTATTTGGAACGTTTAAAGGTTAAGACATAATAAATAATTACATCTGGTTAAAGTATTATTAACATTTTATTCCCCTTTTTTTTACTTTGGAACACATCACGAGCACATCACCTTTCAATTATTTTCTTCGATCGCGCATAAAAAAACCCATGCGAATGAACAAATGACATGCGTCATTCTACTATACTATCCCGTCCGACGTTGCCGCAGACCGAGGTCTCGGTTTCCATCGAACATTTGCCGACTTCCGGCGCGGGAAGCGTATGTGCTCCTGATTGGTCATTTATTATTTGACTTTAATTGCATCTCATTAATAAACTTTTGAGATTTTCGGAAAACCGCTAAGTAATTGTGCTTAAAATGACCTCAGCTATCGGCATACTGCGGGTCGGTCACTTTTTTTGAATCACCCTGTATAACTAACGAAAGACAGGAGTACATCTAATAATTCAGGGGACGGTTTATGTGCTGGGTGAGTTGAACGAGAGCTTCTTTTCCTCGCGATACCTGTACACGAACGTATCGACTCTGTGCCGTAATACACGATCGACCCAACTATACTAATACCATATGCATAGTGGTACACGTGAGCATATCCGTTGTAACAATGTCAGTGAACCCTCAGTCTGGAAACAAATCTTTATCGCAAACTTATCGAAAGATACGTGACTGTGTATTCCTTAAATCTTTATTGGCACGTGAGTTGAAAATTAATTAATTATATTTAGATGCACAGAATTAAGGGTAATGAAGCTACACTGTTAAAAAATTATGAAATTCACAACACAAAAGACGAAATTATATGAATGCAAATGGTGTTGTAAATTTGTAATTAACTATAAATTTTACTATGCGTATAGTGTAGTTAATATTCTCGATTATGATTATTAAAAGTGGTTGAAGAATTTTTTCCAATACGTTATGTAATTATATATTTTGTGACTGCAAATTACATCGTTGGTGTATTTGATGATTGTTTCGAAAAATTACGAAAACTCATAACGCTATAAAATCTGAACTCCTTGATCGATTCATGCCAAACACAATATACCGAATAACCTTGTCTCCTGACCTATTCTTATAGAAAGTTTTACCTCGATAACTCAAAGCTTATAAAAGTTAGAGAAATCACACTCTTTTTCCAACAATTCAAACAACCCAAAATGAGAGACCCATTAGTGATTTCGGCTAAAATTACAGCAAACCGAAGGGAAACGCTCGAGAGAAAGCGTGGCGAGTGGACGCGTTTCTCGGAGAGCTCGAAGGATTGTAGAAAGAAAAGTGGAAAAGCGAAGAATTCAGAGTGAAAAGTGGTAGGAGGGCTGAAGGAGAAGGTGTGTTTTGTGTACGAGAGTAGGTTTTTGTATAAGGGAACGTTTAAGTGAGGTGTTGGGTGTCTAACCGAGGCGCGAAGTTTGAGAGGTTAAGCATGGGAGATACGGGAAAGGAGAAAAAAGGAGCAAAAGGCTCAGAGGAAGCGGAAGGAGAGAGTGGGAAGAACAATGAAGTGTTAGGAGTTAGCGCGCGGTTGACAGATGGAGCCACAGGTAATGTGCATGCTGACATACCCGAAAAAAGGCGCAGAGGGAGGCCGACGAAGGAGGCGGTCGGAAAAAGTGCATCCAGAGCTGTCGGCAAAATAGATCGCTACCTGATCAAAGAGGCAGTGGTAAATGGATATACAACCGAAGGGTTCGTCACAAAAAGCAAGCTGCGTCACACGCTGATCAAAAAGGGCACAGCAAAGACGGGGAAAAAGAAACGGGTTAAGAAACGGAAGAATATATAGAGGACGGCGTCCTCGAGGAAGAAGAGACCGTTAAGGAAAAGGGTGATGAGCAAAGTGTCGGAAGTGAGAGCAGTGAGCTCGGCGATGCTGGAAGCACTGTTGGAGGCACGAAAGAAAGGGAGTTTGTTTGTGCATCGATAGCACTCGCCAAGGAGGCACTTGTGTCGTCGATTCGGAGAGGTGACGGACCGAATTTGAAGAATTTGAAGAATGTAAGTCATGATGGGGGGTATCGGGAAAATGTGGATGGAGGCGTTGATGACCCAAGTGAGGGAGAGGAGGAGGATATGATAGGAGCGGATATAGACGGAAGCTCAGACGACGGCTATTCCGATCGCAGCGTGCGAGAGGGGGCGGAGAGTGGCGTGGGGAAGCATTAGTTTGTCGAAGTTCGGAAAGCAGAGGAAAGACAGAGAGGAGAGATGAGGAAGCATTTCGAAGATTTCGAAAAAAGATCGAAATTGTGGTGGGAAGAGGGAATGAAAAAAATTTACGAGGAGATCGAAGGGCATATGAAGCGTTGGTATAGGGAGGAGATAAATAAAATGAAAGAAGAATGTATGGTGGAGAATGACGAGTATTGTGAGAATTGTGAAAAGAGCCGAAAGGAGATACGAGAGCTGAGAAGCACGGTGAGAGAATTAAGGGAGAGTGCAGAGAGAGAGGGAGACAGAAAACGGTGGGAGGAGGATCGTCGCACGCTTACGGACAGCATCAACGGAAAGGAAAAGAAGCAAGAAAGAAAAGGACCGGAGAGGACAACAATAAGAAGTGGGGTGAGGAATGGAAACTGCAGCTATGACTCAATCAACGAGGCATCTTTGGTGTATTCGACGGAGAAAGTGTCAGAGGGGGCATCGAGGGAGGAGAAAAATCTAAGGCAAATAATGGAGAGGAAGCCGAGACCGCTAAACGAGCGGGAATTAAAAGAAGAGAAAAGAAAAAGGGAGTACAGGAAAAACAACGTAAGCATTTATTTTCCGGAGATAAAAGGAATTGCAAAGCACAGGATTTTGGACGAGGTTGCTGAAAGATGTGGGCGAGATATCAGAGGAAAAACGAGGAAGAAATTTGAGAGTGGGGGACTGGTGATAGCAAGATATAAAAATTGGAACGAAAAAATGGAGATGATGAATAGAAAGAGGGAATTGAAGGGAACGGACATTTGGATAAAAAATGACCTAACTAAAAGAGAAAAAGACGTTCAAAAATGGCTGCGGGAGGTTGCGGAGAACGAAAAGAGGCTTGGTAGAAGGGCGGAAGTAAGCTACAAGAGGATAAAATTCGGGGATGGATGGTGGAGATGGAACGACCGAAGAGGGAACATCGAGCTTCAAATGTACGAGAAGAAGGGGAGGCAAGCTGGTCGGGATGTGCAGCAGCCCTTTCGGATTGGGAGAGAGCAATGAAGGCAAGGAAGAGGAAGAAAGAAGGGAGAAGAGAGAAGATTCGACTGGGAATCTGATAGGAGGAAGAGGAGAGAAAGATGTGGAAAAAACAGAGTTTAAAGTAATATTGTGGAATGTTGCGGGAATATTTAAAATCGGAGGAGCGTGGGAATTCTTAGAAAAAGCGGACATAGTAGTCTTGCAAGAAACTTGGGTTGAAAAAAAGGATGAGTGTGAAGTAGTGCAAAGTATGAGTTCAAAATTCAGTTGGAGTTTTAAAGCGGCGATAAAAGAAAAAGGGGTAAAAAAAGGAAGAGCAAAAGGGGGGCAGGCAATAGGAGTAAAGAAGGAATGGGAAGGAGGCTGGGATATAAAAGAGTGGGAGTTTGGGTTAATTTTGTGCAATTGTAAGTTAAGAGAAACTATATCTATAATAACAGTATATAATAACATTGGAATGGGAAAAATTAAAAAGGACTTGAGTGATGTAACACTTGAGGAAGCTGGCAAAAGGGATAAAGTTGTGATCTTGGGAGACATGAATGCGAGAATTGGAAATGAACAAGCGATAGTCATAGAGGAAATGGATGACGAGAACTACGAAATAAGAAAATCGCAGGACATGTTGCTGAATTCGGAAGGAAAAAAGATGTTGAGTATGTGTGAGGATTTAGGGTTGAAAGTGTTAAACGGGAGAACGGAAGGGGATAGAGAGGGTAAAGTAACTTTTGTCGGTGGCGGAGAAGAATGTTGTGGATCGGTAATAGATTATGCAATTGTCTTGGACAGGGGGGGGGGGGGGGGGCAGGAGGAAATTAAAAGGATGGAGGTGATAAACCGAATAGAATCTGATCACCTGCCATTAATGTTATATATGTGGGGAAAGGAAACGGAAGCGCAGGAATGTGTAGAAGGGGGTGAGGATGAGGAGTGTAAAATGGAAAAGCTTATATGGAATGAAGAAAAAGGTGAGGAATATATTAGCGAATTGCAAAAGGATGTAAGCATTGAAGAAGGCAAAGAGAGGTGGGAGGGGTTAAAGAAAAAAAAATTAATAGCCGCGAAAAAAGTGGGGATGTTGAAAACATACGGAAAGAGTAAGAGGGTGAGAGGATTACCAAGATGGTTCAACGATGATTGTAAAAAGCAAAGAGAGGAAGTTTGGAAAAAATTGAAAGCATTTACGAAGTATAGAAAAGCGGAGATGAAGAGAGAACTGGTAACAGAAAGAAGAAAAATGAAGTTAACGATAAAAGAGGCTAAAGAAAAATGGAGATATGGTATTTGGGAACAAGTAGGAAAAGCCAAAAATATGTCTAAATGGTGGAAGGCCATTAGTAATTTTAGAAACAAGCGTAGAGGAACAGTTGGAGAGAAGATATCGAAGAAGGAATAGAAAGAGCATTTTGAAAAATTGCTGAACGGAGAGAAGAAGCAGGGGAGAGAGGGGACTGAAAACAAAGAGGTTTGGGATAAAGGGGGGCTGGATGTTAATGAAGAAAATTGGGGGACAGAAAAAGAATTTTATGAGGAGTTTACAATGACAGGATTGAAGGCAGCATGGAGAGACATGAAAGAGAGAAAAGCGGCTGGGAAGGATGGAATTGTAGTAGAATTTGTAAAGGAGATACCGAAAGAACGGAGGGAAGAACTGAGAGAGGCGATGAATAGTATTTGGAGGGAAGGAATTGTAGCAAAAGGATGGGAAACGACGAGGATCGTGCCAATTTACAAGGAGGGGGATAGGGAAAAAGCGGAAAATTATAGGGGGGTATCATTATTGAATGTGGGATATAAAGTTATGACAAAAATGATGACGATAAGATTGAGTAAGTGGATTGAAAAGAATGGTAAATTGAAGGAAAGTCAGGCTGGTTTTAGGAGAGGAAGAGGTACGAGGGACCAAATATTTACGTTAAATGCTGTGATAAATAAGAAATTGAAGGGGAAAGGTGGAAGACTATATGTGGCGTTTATAGATTTTAAGGCTGCTTTTGATAGGGTAAACAGAGAAAGAATGATTACGAAACTAAAACAAAAAGGAATCGGGGGTAGAATGTTGGAAATGATAAAGGGAATATATAAGGAAACAAGAGCGGAGGTGCAAGCAGGAGGAAAAATTTCGGATAACTTTAGAACAAAGAGAGGAGTAAGGCAGGGATGCGCGTTAAGCGCTGTGTTGTTTAATTTATATTTAGATGATTTGGAAGATATGTGGGAAAGGAAAAATGAAGGTGGAGTTGTAATAGGAATGGAAAAAGTCTTTGCAAAAAAATATGCAGATGATGTGGCGGCAATTGCAGAGACGGCAAGTGGGTTAAGAAGTATCCTGAAGGACTTAGAATCCTGGGCAGAGGAAAATATGATGGAGGTAAATGCAAAAAAAAAAAAAGTAATGATATTTAGAAATGGAGGAAAGATTAAGAAAGAAGAGATTTGGAAATTTAAAGGAGAAGAGGTGCAGATAGTAAACAATTTTAAATACTTGGGATATTGGTTTACGTGTAAAAATTCTAATTGGATGCACAGGAAGAAGACTGCAGGAAAGGCGCAAAGGGCAATGAATGCAGTATGAGGTGTGTGGCGGAGAGCAGGAAGAGATTTAATGGAGGAGAGGCTGTATTTGTTGAACTCTATAGTAAGGGCGGGAGCTATGTACGGGGTGGAAATTTGGGGATTGGGTGAAATAAGCATCTTTGAAAGAATTCAGAGTAGATATTGTAAGATGGCGTTAGGGGTAAAAAGAAACACACCAAATTATATATGGAGAAGAGAGCTGGGTGTGCCCACGATGAAATACCTGATAAGGGAAAGAGCACTAAGATATATGGTGGAGATATTGGGAATGAATGAAAAAAGATGGACAAAAGTATGCCTGATGGAGGAAGTAAGGGCGATTGTAAATAGTATGCCGACAAAGTGGGGGAGGGACCTAGAAACTGTATTAAAAGATATGGGCATACAAGATGTAATAGGGATGATTTGGGAAAGAAGGGAGGTGAGAGAAATTGAAGCAAGAATAAAGATAGGGTTAGAAAACCTTAAGAATGAGACGTTGAAGAAGGAGGAGGAGAAGATAAAGACATCAACGTACAATGTTAGGTATAAATTTATTGTGGAGAATGAGAACATGCCGTGGAAGTATTGGTCTGAGGAAAATGTAAAGGGCAGGGACAAAGAGGTATGGGCTAGAATAAGATGCGGGAATATAGGGAGAGCGGGTAAGAAAGAAGAGTACGATTGGATGTGCAGAATATGTGCCGAGCAGTTTGAGACGTTTGAGCACATACTAATGTGTAAGAAAAGCAGAGAGTTGGTGACGGATAAAACGGGAAAAGGGGTGGAAGTGTGTATGGAAGGGATAGACGAGACGGCGATCTGCGAAGAGGTGATAAATATGTTAGGGGGAAGAATGCAAAAAGAAATATGTGCATATATCAGGGAAATTGAGGAAGTGTGGAAAAAAAGGAGTGTGTAATTAAGGAAAGTGAGAGTGGAGGAATAAGTGGGCAGTTTAGCGAGAGTAGAATTAGATGCAAGGATAATAGATTTAAGGAAATGGACGAAAAGTGGGAGAGTAAAAGAAATATAAATAACGGCAGGAGATGTATAAGCTTGTAAAAAACTTTGTAGAAGTTATACAAATAAAACTCTATCTATCTATCTACAGCAAATCGAAGGGCAGTTACCCGACTCATGTACAAAGTTTCAAAAAGATTCAGAACCCGTTCTCGAGATATAGCCATTTCAATTTTAGAAGCTCTTCGTACGCACGCACGTATGCGGGGACATTTTTTGTAAATATGATTTCTCAACATTTTCGAACATTTTAAGTACTCTGACATAAAAATGTCGAGAACATTTTTTGTCACAACAATAAAGCTTCCTCCGTGAGGAAGCAAAAAGTAATGAAGAAGAATAAAGACATTACAGAAATTCATAATAAAAACAGTCATTTTGTACAGGCCAATTCATTGATATAAATATTTTGCCATACTTGCTGTGGCACGTAATGTTATGGGAATGCCTCTCTCTCTCTCACATACACGCGCACGCGCTTCTGGACACTTTTTCTAAATGTGATTTCTGAACGTTTTGGAAGATTGTAAACACGTTGACATGAAAAACTAATTTTTTTAAATGAAGAAATGTTCGATCTTTAATGCAACAATTATTGTTATTTAAGCAATTTCACAGTACCCAGGCTACGAAATTTCGATAACGTGTTGTAATATGACATTGTTCGTGTACATGAAATTCACTTGACCATCTTATATTCAACGATCAATGGATATTAAAGATAATATTACAGTATAGTAAAACTACAAACCCGCAATAAAAAATTCTCATACTGTTGCTCATATTTAAAAAACAGGTGTATAGTAATTTCACTGTTCGATAATTTTACTTTTAATATACCAGTTGTTTAATATTTAATGTCAGAAATTAAAATTTCTGACGGTTTCTGGAAAAAAAACTTTTAACACAAGTTTAGTAATTTTACCGCCGATTTGTGGCGTTGGAAAAAACACCACAGTCAATTCCTCTGTAATTGAACCCCTTAATTTTATTCCTAAACTGGCGATTGTGCAAGAAGGTAAGCATTGCATGGGTTTATCTATAGTTAATGATTGTATATTCTAATATGACGAAATGCATTTTTAGTTATTATAACGCAATTTTAGTGTCAAGTATTAAGTTATATAACTTTTCTCCGAGTATAGAAATAAATAATTTTTTAAATAAAAATTGTTAACTTTTAAATCTAAGGAAGAATTAGATTTCATTAACTTTCTGAGAGTTAAAGAAAAAAATGTTTAAATTTATGTACAACATTTCTTGTCCGATACGACAAATAAATCATTTTCCCAATGTTAATTGTGAATATACATTCACAATTAATATAATAATATAATGTAATATAATAATATATAATTAATATATATATATATTGTAACATAGTTAAACCCGCTAGCCTGCATGATTATATTGCGCTTCTATAAGAGCCGAGATTTTGTGCGAACGCACCGAGCACTGCGGGCACTAGGTCGGCGAACTGGGATGAAATTTGACAAAAACGGGCGACGTCACATTTAAGGAATTCCTCGCTACCGTAAACAGCAGGTCAGCGACCAGCTGGCCTCGCTTGGTGGCGAGGGGAAGACGGGTGGCGCGGCAACAGCGACTGAAAAAATTATTAAAGCCAGTTCGATTTAAAATTAAAATAGAAAATGATGTAGGGGGAATGAGGCAGCGGGGCAGGGTATAAAGGAGCCTGCAGGAGACGAAATGCTCTCTTAGCTCTCTGCTTCTACGTGCCTGTGCTAAAAAGTCTACAGTTTTTTATTTATGAGTCTGAAATTTGTACTATTGGATTTTCTCTCAATACGTGATTTTTGGTTCAGGGAAATAAGTTACGCGATTCTGATTCTATGAATTAAAATTAAGTCTCCATACAGATAATTTGAAGTCAAGAAGGAAAGGAGATCTGTGAATTACCGGAAGAATTAGTTGTCTTTAAAGAATTAAGCTCAGTGAAAACCCAACAGAAGAAGGAGAAAAAAATAGGCGAATGAGCAAATCCATAAGAAAAACAATTAGTGAGATTATTAGAAATAATTTATAGGATCATATTTAACCGGCTAATACTTAAGCGAGTAGTATTTAAGCACGTAAAATAAGCGAGTACTGTGTAAGCAAGAATGTTTAAAGGAAGGAAGTAGAGTAAAGCGTATAGGAAGGAAGTAGAACGAGTGGTAAATAGAGAGGATTATAAGTATAATCGAGATATCGCCTTTAAGAGCGAGCTCACTGTTACGCGGAAAAATGTTATAGCGTGATTTTCACTTCAAATACGAACTGTCGTAACAGTCCGTCACAGATTTATTCACTTTGATAAACAATTGTGGGTTGATAGTACAAATGCAGTCTGCTGACCGTGGTCGAGCAGAGTGACCAAGTAGTATGTTGGAGAGTACTAGTCGAACTGGCTCTCCTCGTAGGAGCTGCACCGCGCCGGTGAGAACTGCTGACGATGTCCAGGGTGATAAGGACTTCTCGGTAGGACAATTTGTTGCAGCGTTACACTCACACGCGTGGTTTGAGAATGTAGGTTGGGTGACAGGCCTACTACCAGCGGCAGATACAATAACAAGCGAAGTAGCTAGGTGTGCCGAAAAGCTATGTGAACAAGATCCACGAAAAGAATTATAGAATAATCGTAAAAATTAACGGTTTGAAATGCAGTGTAATGGCCAACGGTGCGAATAAACCGAACATTGATATTTTTTTTATTGTCTTTATAAATAAACCCTACTTTTACCTACCTCGAAGTCTAAATCAATTATCCCTGTGTTCGAGAATTCTTCCCCTCGGAAGATAAAAATTAATGTTACGAGGGTCGATCAATAAATAGTCGGCTTGGTAAAGAAATTCGCGTTTTTTTGGACAAAAATCTTTTTATTTCTCAACATAATCTCCTTTCAGCTCGATACACTTATTCCAACGATTTTCCAATTTTTTGATGCCCTCCGAATGATACGATTTCGGAAGGTCCTCAAAATAGATCTCTGTTTCGGCGTTGAGGTCATCTCTGGAACCAAATCTTTTTCTTCCAAGCCATTTTTTCAGGTTTGGAAACAGAAAGTAGTCGGAGGGGGGCAAATCTGGAGAATACGGTGGATGCGAAATCAATTCGTATTTAAATTCATGAATTTTGGCCATCAGCTACACGTTCTCTTTTATGGTCGACAGTGAGCAAACGCGGCACCCATCTTGCGGATAACTTTTTCATACCCGACTGATCACTCAGGATTGAAATCACTGAGCCATATGATATGCGTGTGGCCTCAGCAATATCACGCACTTTTTGTCTCCGATCATTTAACACCATATCGTGGACTTTTTCAATTGTTTCTGGTATGACGATCTCATTTGGACGACCTGGACGTTCATCGTCAACAATGCTCGTACGACCGCGTTTAAATTGAGCTATCCAATATTTAATGGTTAATAGCGAAGGTGCAAGGTCCATATAAACTTCGTCTAGCTCCGCTTTGATTTCATTGTTCGTTTTCTATTTCAAAAACAAAAATCGAATCACTGCACGATACTCAATTTTTTCCATTTTTGTAAAAACACAAAAGTTGTTTGTCTTTCGACGCTGTCAAACGCAAACTAAACATCGCAGCGAGCTGAAACTTTGACAACAGTCATGTGAAGGATGGCACTACTAAACGTCGCTATTGATTTCTTTCCTCGACCAACAGATGACGCAAGGCCGACTATTTGTTGATCGACCCTCGTAACGATAGAAATGACCGTTACAATATATACATATATTCACAATGAAAATTGGAGAAAATGATTTATTGGTCGTATCGGACAAGAAATGTTGTGCAAAAATTGATACATTTTTAATATAAAGGGTGATTTTTTTGAGGTTAGGATTTTCATGCATTAGTATTTGACAGATCACGCGGGATTTCAGACAAGGTGTCAAAGAGAAAGATGCTCAGTATGCTTTGACATTTCATAATGAATAGACTTACTAACGAGCAACGCTTGCAAATAATTGAATTTTATTACAAAAATCAGTGTTCGGTTCGAAAAGTGTTTCGCGATTTACGTCCGATTTATGGTCTACATAATCGACCAAGTGAGCAAACAATTAATGCGATTGTGACCAAGTTTCGCACTCAGTTTACTTTATTGGACATTAAACCAACCACACGAATGCGTACAGTGCGTACAGAAGAGAATATTGCGTCTGTTTCTGAGAGTGTTGCTGAAGACCGTGAAATGTCGATTCGTCGCCGTTCGCAGCAATTGGGTTTGTGTTATTCGACGACATGGAAGATTTTACGCAAAGATCTTGGTGTAAAACCGTATAAAATACAGCTCCTGCAACAACTGAAGCCGAACGATCTGCCACAACGTCGAATTTTCAGTGAATGGGCCCTAGAAAAGTTGGCAGAAAATCCGCTTTTTTATCGACAAATTTTGTTCAGCGATGAGGCTCATTTCTGGTTGAATGGCTACGTAAATAAGCAAAATTGCCGCATTTGGAGTGAAGAGCAACCAGAAGCCGTTCAAGAACTGCCCATGCATCCCGAAAAATGCACTGTTTGGTGTGGTTTGTACGCTGGTGGAATCATTGGACCGTATTTTTTCAAAGATGCTGTTGGACGCAACGTTACGGTGAATGGCGATCGCTATCGTTCGATGCTAACAAACTTTTTGTTGCCAAAAATGGAAGAACTGAACTTAGTTGACATGTGGTTTCAACAAGATGGCGCTACATGCCACACAGCTCGCGATTCTATGGCCATTTTGAGCGAAAACTTCGGAGAACAATTCATCTCAAGAAATGGCCCGGTAAGTTGGCCACCAAGATCATGCGATTTGACGCCATTAGACTATTTTTTGTGGGGCTACGTCAAGTCTAAAGTCTACAGAAATAAGCCAGCAACTATTCCAGTTTTGGAAGACAACATTTCCGAAGAAATTCGGGCTATTCCGGCCCAAATGCTCGAAAAAGTTGCCCAAAATTGGACTTTCCGAATGGACCACCTAAGACGCAGCCGCGGTCAACATTTAAATGAAATTATCTTCAAAAAGTAAATGTCATGGACCAATCTAACGTTTCAAATAAAGAACCGATGAGATTTTGCAAATTTTATGCGTTTTTTTTTAAAAAAAAGTTCTCAAGCTCTTAAAAAATCACCCTTTATATATATATTAAAAAAGAAAATACACAAAATATTATGCGTTAATTAATCTGCTTTATTGATAAATCCTCCTTTGCGCGTCATTGGCACCAGTGAGAGACTCTGAAATGTTCGTAATAAAAATGCGAAATAAGCGACAGCAAAAGCTCTCTTTGAATGATGCAACGAGTAAGGCACGCACGATGCGCCAAACAGATATGCATATGAACACATGTCCAAACGAGTGTACCTAAAGCGGGAAACATGACGATGAGATGTGCGAATAATCGAGTACAGCGTGTACGGGGTATCAAATGTTTCGTGGAAGCAACGGTAGTTAAGCAAGGCAAAGGGGTAATGCTAGATAACGGAGCATCGCAACTAGAGATAACAGGTATATAACGTATAGCGAGATTGGAGAAATAGCACCATAGAGGGCTCGATCATTTGATATTCCCTTTTTGTTTGTCAAATCGCCTGTTCGCGAGTTCAGGCTTCGATTCGACGGAGCCAAAGGACGTAGTGGACAGAGAAAAGTACATAGAGTGAGAAAGGTTACGAAAGAGGAGTCTCGTGATGTTCACGCAGTTCTCGCACCTTGCTTATTCATTTCCTCTAACTCGGGAGCCCAGTATCGTTTCTGTGCGGCGCCTGTATTCACGAAAGACCGGCAGGATATCGTATTATTTCCCGAAGAGCAAAAGCAGTCGAAGGATGGAATAGGGGCCATTGGGGTTGGTGCTGGCTCGTCCAGAAGTAAGTTGCAAAGGGTGTGATGTGTAGAAACGCGAGGTGGCAGAAGAGTATAAAGTAAGAGGAGATCAAAGGGCATGTCGACGATCACGAACGTATATGGTCAGCTCTACAGAAGGTGAGTTCCCGAATGACAGGGTAGTGGAGAGCGCGAGAGAGTTGGCGAATAATTATAGGCCACCCCTTGTTCGGTCGGTCGCTACGGCGGTTGGCGGTGCTCGTGTCGCTAATGGTATGTTGATGCGCGAGTTCTATTTTTCTTCACTCGTTTTCCTTTTCTTTGCTCTCCGACGTCCTTTGCCTCCGATGATTCTCTGATGGTGGACGCAACACTCAGAAATTCCTCACAGATGAGTCTCTCTCTCTATCGACTTTGTGTTACATGTCAAAGTCTCTTTCGTTTAGTTTATTTCGTAGAGTTTCTATCTACTGTGAATGAAATGTATTTCAGAATCCGAGTAGCGTGTACGGTCGTATTTTGCGTGTTCGAGGGGTAAAGAAAATTAGCTTATCGTTAAGACTGGTCGCGAGAGAATACAACAGCATGCCATTAAGGTCATTCAACACGGTTACAAAACTCGAGGACCATCAGGGCAATGCTGGTCAATTGGTTGCCAAGAGCTAGATCTATCCAAGATACATTTTCTTACGATTTATTTTAGAATTAAGAAAACGAAGATATATTCCCCATCTGAGCATGATAATCAACACTGATATATTTAGGTGGATCCTAATAGTTTTTGATTAGTATTCCGTGTGTTCCAGCGTATACTGTTGTAATTGTAATTACTTCCTAGCCACGCTACCCGCACTTCGCTGAGCTAACGTAACTTTCGATGCGTTCGCAGGGAAGTTAGCTACACTGCACTGCATTCGGCGTGATGGGCATAGGCAAACTGCAGAAAACTCGTGCCAATACAGATGGCCCTCCATTCTTTCGATTCACGGTGGTGTATACATGGCAGTACCTAACTTAAGTGCAGACACCGACGTCTCAGAAAAACTTTCCTCCGGTTTACTCATTGAGACGCCAGCTAGTAAGCAGCTAAGTCACTGATCCAAGTATTAGCCGTACGGAATGCTGCTTAATTTGGGGGATCGCCAGAACCGTGCCCTGACCGTTCAACCACCAGTATGGGTTTTGAGCTTCTCCTAAGTATTTAATTGTCATTTCACAGTGCTGTTAGTTGCTTGTGATTTTCTCTAAGTGATGGGCAACACGTAATAAATTGGCACTGAAAATTTACGGAAAAACAGGATAGCAATATTTCCTTCATGCGCATCGGGATAAATATCTATAAAGCACACAAATAAAAATTACCATGTTACGAAAGAATCTTATTCCAAAGTGTGAATCAGATTTTGTGCCACCAATTTTGTCTATCGGTGAAGGCTTATTTTTATCTAAAGTCATAAAAAATGTAATTTGTCGGCATCTGTCCAGCGGATTTTTTGTATACTCTCATAGCATTTTAAATGTGTATGTCAATTGTAGTTTAATTCCCATGATTAATTAAGCTCTTTGCGTTCTGTCCTGTTATTGGAAAAATAGATCAAGAGCCAGCTTGATATTATAGCATTTTTTTGTTGCAATTGCTGTGACCCGCGTTGCACCGCTTTTTATCGCATCAATTCTATATTTTTCATTGAACATACCATAGAGGTTCATGTATGTGTACGATTGGGTGTATCGCAGAGCCATAGCGCACGAACATTATTGCTCGCAATAATAGGACTCGTGTTACAGACGTCGAGATGCCACTCCCCCACATCCGACGAGCTCAAACCCCCTTTGTTTCATATACTATATGACCCGCAATTTGCCTACGAACTGTAGATCGCAGGTGGCGTCTGCCTGCCAAGCCAGTTATTCGTGCCAAGTTTCATCAGGAGTCTCTCAAAGGAATGCACCCTTTTCTATTCCTGCATTCACAGGGCACACACACGCACATTCAACTTTATGAGCATCATATGCAGCATGCCTTTCAGTCTTTCACTTTTTTGTACACACGAAAGTCCATCGTTACCTCCAGTCTCTGTTTTCTACCTTCTTACTCTCTCACCCAAGCCAATCCACATCCTTTATCACCTTCGCTGCTACTTTATCCTCGCGCTTTATAATTTCCTTTTTTTTCTTTCTGTACAATCCGTTCACTTTCGTTATAAGCCTGTTTTAGTTCCTGTGGTACTTTTCCTCTTGCGTGTCTCCATCTTTTTGCCCTTCTGGCTCGCATGTTTCTGCACCCTTATTTCGCGTCTCTATCTAAAACCATGTTCTCGCGCTGTCTTTATTTCTATCTCGCCACCATTGTGTTCCTCATATATATTTTTTCTCTTTGTCTACACTTCGCTTTGTCTCATTTCAACACAATAGGAAGGTACACCTCATGACGTAGCGAACAACCTAACTCGATGTATTTGAAAATGTATTTGAAATATCACGTACATGCGGCTGCGAGTCGGAAGCGCGCAGGCCCACGCAGGAACGCGGTGCAATGTTGTACCTAATGCCACATAAGTATGCCACAGGCCGCGATGGGGAGAAAGAGGAGTGAAAGGCTGAATGAAGGGCGTATTACAAGCCACCGGCACATTTGCATCCTCGTGCGCATAATTTTCCGGGCTCGTATGCGACCATTAAGTGTTTGTCAGAAATACGGAACGGCCACGTAAGTACGCTTTTTTTTTCGCGTACATGCGATATGCTTCACACGTTCCCGTTACACGAACACGGGACGTGCAGTTTAACTAATCCGCCGGCGAACGAGCTTTGGGCAGACCAAGGCATGTCGAGTCGGAGGCAAGATGGATCGGCTCAAGATCGGAGGACCTTTGTTTGTCAAATTTAAAGAAACTAATTAGAGGGTAATACCTATATTTTTTATTAAAATTTGAGTAGTATACACGAATCGATATTTCCAGAAAAACAAAGTTTGACTTTACGATATCTATAATTTTTTATATAAAAAAATGTATACCCACACGGAAAAATATATGTGAAATATAGAACTACCTTACGATCAAAAAGTACCCGGAATATGTCATTTAAACGAGTCACTCTTGAGATATTGTCAAAATCATTTTTTGTTCTAGGTTGGTACATCTGTCAGTTGTTTACATGTCACTTTTAAGCGCAATGTGTCAGATAGTTTGTGCGTAATAGCTTTGTAAACAAGTCATAGTTTGGTGTGCTCTGCGAATTTAGTTGGGCAAAGAGTGTGCCTGAAATTTTGTGTTTCTAACAAAATGTCATGTGCAGACGCGTTGAAAATGTTAACGGTAGCCTACGGGGACTCGACAATGTCGAAAATACAAGCATACGAGTGATACAAAGAGTTTAAAGAGGGCCGTACTGTGGTTGATGATTTGCCTCGTTTCGGTCGTCCATCCTCCGCTGTGACTGACGAAAACATCGAAAAAGTTAAGCAAATTGTGCTCGCAGATCGTCGTGTGAGCATTAGGGAGATAGCAGCCGATCTTGGTGTCTCGTTCGGACCGGTGCAGAGCGTTATGCACGATGTTTTGGGCATGAGACGTGTTCAAGCGCGAGAAACAACTCGTGGTTTCTTCACCACGACAATGCACCGGCTCACACATCTCATCTTGTACGCGACTATTTAACCAAAAACAACGTTAATACAGTTCCGCATGCTCCGTATTCACCTGACATGACCCCGTGTGACTTTTTCCTGTTCTCACGAGTCAAGTTACCACTTCGCGGAAAGCATTTTGAGACGATTGAGGCGATGAAGGAGAATTCGCAGAAGGAGCTGAAGGCGATTCCAAAATCGGCCTATGAACAGCGTTTTAAAGATTGGAAGAAGCGTTGAAATATGTGTATTGCTTACGATGGAGATTACTTTGAAGGGAATAAAATAAATATCGATGAATAATTGAACCGTTTTCGTTTTATTGACAAATTCCGGGTACTTTTTGATCGTAAGGTATATTCCTTATGCCAAGTTTAGTAGTTTCACTTTCGAAGTAGCGAAAAATATTTATGTTTAGAGCGGCAGTTCCAAAACAGGTAAATCCCTCCTTTAATTTTGAATATCTGTAGCTTTAAATAAGGGTAGAATACATAGACCAGTGTTCCGTAAAGTCGTTTCAGACTTTTAATATAAATAATTATGCCATATAAAAAAAATGTCATCATTTTCTTTATAACGAAAACTTGTACAATTAATTTTCTGAGTTTTAACACTTTTGACTAAAAAATTTGTAGATGCCTCTTAATAATAGTGGATCATATAACCGATAAATTTGAGAAAATCACCCTGATGGTTTCATTGCCGTACAGACGTACAGCCAATTTTCAAAAATCGCAGACTCAACATTGATGTAACTTGCCCCGGTCTCTCACATGGTTATCGCAACCGCCTCGTTTTCGTTTTCTCGTTCCCCGCTTTTTTTCTCCTCTTCATCTCCTACTTTTTTGTTGCTTCGAGGAACTGTTACGATCATGAACCTCTTAACTCTTAACAGGTAGAGCCCATCAAGTCTTACAACGATGTAGGCGATATGGCTACCTTAGTTTCCATCGAACGTTGTAGTACACGTAGATCAGCAATCTATGTAAAACGTTCTATGCTTACAGTTGAAACAATTAGCGTGAACAACTAACGTATAAAACTGATTTAGCACGCTAATAGATTGTACAACATATGGTGTAAACAGGTCAACGTCGGTGAAAATTGAATGTTAATTTGCAATTGTTCCAATATGTTTTAGATTATCCGCAGGGTTTTTAAGGGAGTGGAACCGTGATGAGGAGTGTTTGTTCCTCCATGTCGAAATATAGTATCGCGTTATTTCATTTCGCTTTGTTACGACATGGTGGGTATTTTATTGCAGAAAAGGTGTAGTAGTCAGGCGACAATCGATCCCACGCTGACATGGACCATTCCCCTCGATTACGTTTGCATTTTCTCTCAAGGGATCTTCTGCGAGATCTCCTGACAACTCTCGTGTCCATGTTGCAGGCGGTTCTCCGTGTTGCATCTCTTAAGCCTCTTCCTTTTGCAAACAAAAGCGAGCTACAATATTAACCGCGAGCACTTCGATAATACAGATGAGGGTATACAATGACGCTTGCAAATACGTATTCACGATGATTGATCAGCTATATGTATGACATCTCTATATCGAACTGATGAAAGGAGAGTCAAAGAAGATTGGTTACAAACTTTTAACACGTTCACGCCGGCGTGCATCACCGGTGGGTCACACGATACTGAGCCATCGGGCGGCGTGAATCACCGCCGCCTCACAGCGAAAAACATTAAAATCAGCCCCGGCGTGAACGTGTTAATCTACATTAATTCATCAATTTTCCGCTTCTTGATAAATACAATAAATACTTTATGGGTTTTTATTAAATATTTATCATTGTGTTTTTAATCTGCATCCGCTGCAGATCTAGAAATGTGAGAAAAAGGCCACGTACAGTTTCTTATCACTTATTCAGACTTTAAAGCTTCAAGAAAAGTAGAGCATTTTTAGAGCAAAGATATCTATATAAAAGGATTTTTTCAAGTAACTATTTACTTACCCCAGTATTAAAATTGATGAAACTATTCATTCCTACCTTGCCATCTTATTTTCAATGAAAACATTAAAAGAAAAAATGTTATTATTAATTTCTCTACCAGAAAACATCTCTACTACAATGAATGGGTAGAGTTGTATAATGGTAGAGATACTTCCCCAAATTAAATCAAAATAAAGATGTTTTTCGGTAGGAAAATTAATGATGGAGCTGTAAATATGCCTATAGATATGTCAACATTCACTTCGTGAAAAATCAGAAAATAATTTTGTAAAACAAATAAATAGGAAAACACTATTTCTATGTCTACAACTGTAATAGCAAGCTGCTTATTATTATTTTACAAAAAATGTAGAAAGATATATTTTTTAGTATGTTGCAGCCGGTTCCAAGTATTATGTATTGCGCGTTCTTAAAACTAAAATACATTCATATATACAGGGATGTGCGGGGTAAGCAGACATCTAATATCAGAATGCTGCAGAACGACTCCAGCGAGCGCCACCAATAGATCGGACTTCCAATTAGGAATGTTTCCTTCTTCCTGCCAATGTTAAAGGATAGTTTAGTTCAAATGAACGTCTTTCATCTAACGCGTACGTGCATTACGCGTCCTGCATGCACGTATATACTATGATTGAACAAGCAAGCAAGCTAACCGTACTATATACGTGCGGTGAAAGTTCACAAGCACGCGCAAGTTATATCCGCGTTAATAGGACCCTGGGTGATCGTTTCAGCCGCTTTCCACGATTACACGTTTTCAGCCCCCCAGCAGAACAGCAGCAGCAACCACCTTAGCACCAGCATCCGAGAAAAAGAAAGATGAATGTTACGACGACCAAGCTATCACGACTATCAAGACGACGAGCTTGCCGTCCGTTCATGCATGTACCAACATTACCGACCTAGCTGTGCCATCCATGCATTAACACTCGAGGGGATGGAAGTAGAAATTGTAAGTAGGGAGAGATAAAGATTGAGGGTAAATCAAACGTCTTACTAAGCCCGCTCGAGAGATCCATTATGAATGTACAGCCATCGCAACAAGTTACATTCACGAGGACAAGCATGAAACAATAAGACCAAGAATAGCATTTAGAAATGTTGAGTAAGTTCTGTCTGTCGCCAGTTTTGTGAATGCTCCAGTATTCGGTCAATCAAGTTCCTTTATTCATAACTATTGTTGTATCTACTGCACTCTAAAAAAAGCGTATTGCCAAGCGTATTAAAAGAACACACGATACACATACTAAATGTGTCCCACCATTTAAACGTGTTGATAAAATACGCTTAAATGGTACCTTCTGTTGCTACATGAATTCGAGGATGGAGATGACCCTGACGTTTCTCGCAAGTATCTCGGTATGTATCTGCATCTAGCAAGTTACTACACAAAAATCTAACACCGATTATAATGCATGTGAATGTAATAGGAAGCCCGCTTATTCAGCAAGCCAAAAAGAGTCCAAGACAGCTGTGAAACGTCGCCTTCCATCACCGCTTTCAATATATCAACCAAATTAAGAATGTGTTTTTTAATAGAACCTAGAGCGTACGAACTTTCTATGTTCGAGAAGGTAGATGTTATATATTTTTATTTCGAATTTTTCACGTGAAGGCACCGTTTCCGTATTGAGAGGTCGAGTTCCCGTGCAAAAACACAAAATGTAGTATTGCTGAAATCTGTCGTATTGGACTGAGATATGCTCGTTTAGTACTTCAAGAATGTACTGCTGGATACAAATGGGTACGTTCTGAGTGTACAATTGCGAATTGTAATTAAACCCTGGGGTTAGTCGTTTCAAAAATTGAAAAACTTACAATTTGCCAATAGCGGTTCCGAATTTTTTTAAATTTTCAAACTTTCAAACACCACTTTAATCACAACCTGCAAATGGTACACTCGAAACATACTCATACGTGTCCAGTAGTACATTTTTTAAATACTAATGGAGAATACTTCAGTCTAATACAACAGAATTGGTATACTCCGACTTTTATTACTTCAGCTTATTATTTAAATACTACATTTTTGCACGGATTTTGTGGTCGCAAGGGTGGAGCACTAAAATTGGGAATAGCTTTCTTCAAAAGCATTTTATTTCGTCATATATTATCCCCCAACGTGAATCCGATTATTACATATTATGGTCGATTATACCCACATGGAAAAGAAATATATCCTAAGATATATACGAGATATAGAAGTTTTTGTCGCCACATATTTTATATACATCTGAGCTATATCATTTAGGATATATCCGGCGGATATACAAAATATATATAGAAGATATGGTACTTTTTGCCGTTATATAAAATTTTATACGCTGTATATAACGGAGAGCAGTGGTTCAGTGGATAAATTTCGGGTTTGCACACAGCAGGCCCGGGTTCGATTCCCGGCTGGCACCAATGAAATTTATTGTAAGTGTTTTATTCTGCGATCCTAGTGGTTCGAACCTGTAATTAAATCCATGCGAACACCTCTCAGTGATAGGTCTGTGGGTGTTCGGCTTCGAAGGCACCTCCTGCGCTGGTTCTAGTCGCGCGGATCGTGACCACCTAGCCGGACACTGACTGACGCTTTGAATCACTGAGGAGGCGCTGCCCTAATCGCCTCTGGTGGCCGTGCTCCCAATTTACTTGCATTGACACCAGGGGACTTAGGTAGATATCGGCTGAATCGATACAGAATCATCAGTCTATCTCTCAGCATGCCAAGGGAAAAGAGAGAGAGAGA
The DNA here is from genome assembly GCA_963942595.1 of Cylloceria caligata. Lineage (NCBI taxonomy): Eukaryota > Metazoa > Arthropoda > Insecta > Hymenoptera > Ichneumonidae > Cylloceria > Cylloceria caligata. The sequence continues at coordinate 3,285,294 of OZ012711.1, forward strand.
GAGAGAGAGAAACTGAGACAGCCGTAAAAAACTGAAAGGTATACGGTAGGAATAATACAAATTACTTGTATATCTCAAAGATACGTTATTTCCATGGGGGCACCTTTTCGGTACCTATATATATTCAAATTCAAAAGTAGCATTTTCGTTTCAGATTTTGGGTTGACTTTTATACGTTTCGAAAGCTTTTAAATACTGTAAAGCTATTATATATAGCTTCTGCTACCTTAATATCATGTTAGTATAATGAATTTTTTACTTGGATTTCTGGCCTTATGAAAAGAGCACCGACATAATCAAATTGGCACTTAAAAAGGGGGTGTATGGAGGTTTGTAAAAATGGTCCGCAGCCCATATTGTGCAAAACCATTTTTGTTAACGCTATTACGAAGATAATCGTTTGTACTCGTTTGTACCGTAAATGTTGAAAAAATTTTTTTAAAAAATAGTTTTCAAAAAATTTCAAAATTAAAAAAAAATGTATGTTTATTTTGTACTCGGTGTGTAATTTACATTAAAGTTTTAATTCCGTTTAAACCCAAAAGAGAAAAAGATATGGGGATACAAAAAACTGGCCCGCCGCCAGTTTATTCGAAGATAAATAATTATTATTAACGCCAATGCGCAGATAATTGTTTGTAATCGTTCGTTCCAATGAATAATCGTTCGTACCCGTTTATACAACGAGAAATCGTTTATACCGATTTATACCTACCAGTTTTTTATACCCCCATATCATTTCCTCTTTTAGGCTTAAACGGAATTAAAACTTTAATGTAAATTACACATCGAGTGCAAAACAAAAAAAAATATTTTTTAATTTTTCAAATTTTTTGAAAACTATTTTTAAATATGAAGAAAAAAAACAGCATTTACGATACAAACGATTATCTTCGTAATAGCGTTAACAAAAATGGGTTAGCACTATATGGGTTGCAAACCATTTTTCCAAGCCTCCATATCCCCCCCCCTCTTTAAGGTACAGACGAAATTAATGGTGCTACAATCCGGTACAAACCTAGTACAAACGAATGCAAAATAAAAATTATCTATCGAAAAATAGGTTGCCAACTTCACATAGGTAAAAAAAAAGCTGTTGTCAGCTATGTGAGTTTGAAAAATATTCAGAGCTATCCAACGGGACATGATGGCCTTATTCACAACAGATAAACAGCCACTTTATTCAACAGTCTTTACAATGCAGTTCCATCAGCTTTAGTGACATGTAGGTAACTGTCGAATCCCCATAAAAACACGCTGACAGTGTGTAAAGAGAAGCCATTCTATCCGGAATTATTCGCTCCCGCCGCCGGGTGCAGAAAAGTATGCCTGCCTTGTGGAACCCCATTCTCCCATTCCTGCCAGAGATTATTTTCGCTTCGCTAGCACACATAGAGTAGCAATCGTTCTCAGTCTGTTAAGTGAACCTTGATATAGAAAGTTATTAATAAGCGAGTGTGGGAATCAGTGCCGCTTAGCAATCTAAAGTCATATAATACGTTATCTCGTCTTTGTATATCCTCGAAGCTGATGTATGGTATTATTCTGGAAATGACAGCAGGGATTGGTTTGGGTCTCGATACGAAGGGGTTTGTTTGATGAAGAATTTTCGCGATATGCGTGCTGAATCGAATTTTGCGTCGATAATGTGCAGATCAGCAGTATTTGATTCGGCTGATGTATATATCGCTATAAAAAATCGTATGCATCAGTGCATTTAATGATTGGTAGCCATTTGTCATATACATAGCTCGTGTATGGTCAGAAGAACAAATAATAAAGGGGAGAATGATTCTTTTGATATTGGTTTTATATATACCATACATCGTATATACAGGGTGGGCCATTTTAATCTATGCACCCAAATTTCTTTGTACCTAAGACAGATACGGAAAAATGGTTCAGACAAAAGTTGTTCAAGATAATGGGGGTCACCTATCTGTGTAACTAGCTTTGACCTTGAGACTACTTGTCAAGGTTATTTGAAGGTCAGAGTGGTTTTTTTAAAATGGGAACCCCTATTTTTGACACCGGATTCGAAAAGAGCGGAAAATTTTACGTCTGAAATGATATTTTGAAGTTTTTTTTCGTGACCTTGAGAAGGTCAATTTAAGATCAAATGCTAAATAACTGCCTGGTAGCTGTTTATTTAGCTGTTTACTTTTTCTGGCGGAATAAACGTTGTGAAGGTACCTTTATAAGAAAGATCGAACTGGAACGTTTAACGTTTTAAGGTTTTTCCTAACATAAAAAGGCCATTTAGTGTTTCTTATTACACAAGCTATTAGTAGCTGTTGCTTTAAATGAGTTAACTTACTTTTAGCGTTACCCGGAAACAACGACGTCGATCTTATAAAGGTATCTTCACACCGTTTATTCCGCCACAAAAAGTAAACAGCTAAATAAACAGCTACCAGGCAGTTATTTAGCATTTGACCTTAAATTGACCTTCTCAAGATCACGAAAAAAAACTTCAAAATATTATTTCAGACGTAAAATTTTCCGCTCTTTTCGAATCCGGTGTCAAAAATAGGGGTTCCCATGAAAAAAAAACCACTCTGACCTTCAAATAACCTTGACAAGTAGTCTCAAGGTCAAAGCTAGTTACACAGATAGGTGACCCCTATTATCTTGAACAACTTTTGTCTGAACCATTTTTCCCTATCTGTCTTAGGTACAAAGAAATTTGGGTGCATAGATTAAAATGGCCCACACTGTATATCGATAAAAGGGGACTGTGTGCTATATATATAATACGTGCAGTCCTTACGACTCGATGTCTCTAGGCACCACCATTGCTCGTATACTCAGGTTTTTTCTCTCTTTGCTATCCATATGCGATAGAGCGCAACCGCGAATTAGTCGCTTTTGATCGAACAAGGGGCGCGCGCGTAGGCTTTTCGATAAATCCCCCCGTAGCACACTACACCAAGCTAAAAGCTCACACTAAACCCTCTATATGCACCATTTTTCCCATTCTCGTCTCCTCGTGCACCCATCGACCGGAAGAGGGATATCAAAAAAGCGAGAGATCTCGCTTGCTAGCGCCTGCCCGACGTCGGATTATAATTTTCGACGTTGGGCGAGCTGATTCATGGGCTATACTGCCGGACTAGGGGGCGCCGGTCCTGAAACTCCAACCTCTCTACAATCGGCTGCTGTACACAATATTACTCGCACTACATATTGCTATATATAAAATGGTTTACGAGTATAGTAATCTGTTGTGTAGTATGAATGTACTGTGTACATTAAGGCATTCAGTGCACCCTCGTCATAACCACCCTACGGTAAATTTGATCTCGAAAATTGATCGGCAAGCAAATCTCCGGAATATCAATTGAAAATATGTAGAAATGTTAGATACCTAGATTTGTTTACAGTTTTTGATCATTTACTTACCGCTTCTTAAGTCAATTTCATTGTTTATTAAGAATAGTGTGCATTAAATAGAAGCTATTTAAGGAGCTATGACAACGAGGAAATCCTGTAACTCGTTCGCAAACCGTTCAAACGTAAAGAGGAATAGAGCTCGTACGTGTGGATTGGGAAAAGTGGCGGGCGTCGATAAGCCGAATAACTAATCCCCAGAGTTATACCGAGAGACTCGAGCAAAAAAAATATCTTGTCTTGGTGTCTTGGTTTATGTATAATTATAGCCTTGGTGCATTTATAATATAGTCTCTGCGGAGAGTGGGAAGCAGCAGCAGCAGCAGCATGATCGTAATCGTTGTAACCTCGTTCTAGACGCGGTCTGACGATCCCTTCGAAGTTGAGGATACACCCGCGAGTAAAGAGTGCTTTTTCAAACGGATTACCACATTACAACTACCAGTGAGCTGATCCAAACTCTCTTACAGCTTCTCGCGAGCGGAGCTAGATGACGGCATAGATAGAAACTATAATACGAAGTAGGATCAATAACTCAGTGACTTTTTGAATTTCCCGCGTTGTAACTTGAAAAGCAAGACTGCTCTCGTCAACTACCGCCGCTCGAAAGACTACTGAGAAATTTTGAGCAAGCCGCGTCATTTAGTTTTTGTTTCTGCGCAAATGGAAAAAAGTTAATTTCGTGTGCTTATCAAGCATTATTTTTTGCGGAAAAACCATCACTTAAACCAAGGATAAGCTTCATAAATACTATGGAGACTCTGAACCATCAATTTTAATGGTAAAGAAGTGGTTTATTGAATTTCGCTGTGGTCGCACAAGCACGAGTGACGCCGAACGTTCTGGACGCCCAATTGAGGTCACTACACCTAAAACAATTTTGAAAATCCACGATATGGTGTTGGCGGTCGGAGATTCAAAGTATGCGAGATTGTAGAAGCCATAGGCATATCACATGGCTCAGTGGTTTCGATTTTGAAAGATCAATTGGGTATGAGGTAGCTATCCGCAAGATTGGTACCGCATTTGCTCACACATGACCAGAAACGCAATCGTGTGACAACTTCGAAGGAGTGTTTGACGTTGTTCAACCGAAATCCGGACGAGTTTTTGTGCCGTTTCATAACCGTGGACGAAACATGGAACCACCACAACACACTAGAGACCAAACAGCAGTTGAAACAGTGGGTTTCTCCGGGCGAATCGGCGCCGAAGAAATCCAAGGTGGGTCTGTCGACAAAGAAGGTCATGACGACAGTTTTTGAAATGCACATCGCATAATCCACACCGATATTCTTCAAAAGGGAAAAACAATCAACGGCGAATATTATGTCAACTTATTGGACCGATTCTACGTCGAATTGAAGAAAATACGACCGCATTGGCCAAAAAGAAAGTGGTCTTCCACCAAGATAATGCACTGGTGCACACGTGCGTAGTCGCCATGGCAAAATTCCATGAACTAGGATACGAATTGCTTTCTCATCCATCATATTTTCTGGATTTAGACTATTTCCTGTTTCCAAACCCGAAGATATGACTTTAAGATTAAACTGCAAACTATTCGTATCTAATTCGCCGTTAGATGATTACGATTAAAGAATATTTCACTTCAAAATATTCAGCATTCGCACGACATTCCTTGTAAAGGCAAATGATAAAATTTTTCGAAATTGAAAGAAAAAATGTCTTTCTAATATAGATTTATATAAAGGTGAATAATTATTTACGAACGGGGACAAAGATTCGTAATCCATGTATCAGTCAAAAAGGCTTTGACATTCGTGAATAACCACAGTAAATTTTTATAGATTAAAACAACCGCAATGCTGTACGTGGGTTGCGACAATTGACTTGTCAATTGATTCGAATTTCCCTCGAGACTCGAGTAGGTCGATTCCCGTTGCATGGTATAAGTTTCCGAGGTGACCGAAGGAATTGGTACACCGACATGTAGGTATCTCGTCTGAATATACATATACATATTCGCTATATTTGCCGCAAATGTCGACTTCATGTGCATGTACACGCCACGGAATAATTTCTGGGATGCGAGCTGCTGACGTAACGGATCGAGTGTACCGAACGCGTGGGTCACGAACAGTGTACAACACAGTCCAAGATGTAGGTCTTTCCTGGTGCATCACATAGTGTATAATAAATTATAGTGCATCCAGGCGTCGGGTCCACTTTGCGGAATACTCGGCGTTTACTTGCGCATCTAAAACACATTGCAGATATACGTGTAATAGGACTAGCCAGAGCAAGTGAGTTCAAATTTGATAGAAAGACTTGTATAAATTAATTCCGATTCCGCTGAAGACACTCAGCTTAATTCCAACTATTCGACGCGAAAACTATAAATATGTTCGAAATATGCACGTTGAGGTTTTATTCTGCTGTTATCAAATAACATGCTGCACTATGAGGAAGCTGACGATGAAATAAAGCCGTCCGTGCGTACCGAACAAAGTACGAGTAGTAGTTCGCAAAGCTGCCGTAAGATGACGAATGATCAAAGAGTTTCTCATATGCTCATGATATTCTCATGCTTCTGGACTCTAACGTCAGTTCCTGATGGCGCTTTATTTCAAATTTCAATTATAACTCCAGTTAATTGTCAATGAAACTTTATAAAGTATTTATTGTGATTTACTGTTAGGGAATCTATTCAAATTGAAACCGGCGAAACTATGGCATGTTATCAACCTGTTAGATGAGTAAGGATTAAATTTCTGATGGAATGCGAACAAGCCTTATTTTTGGTCACGATTGCTTGGTACAACGGTGAGCATAAGACTGCGGCTACGAGGCTTAGCACGTGCTGGAAGCCGAATACCGATCTCGTCTATGCATGTACGGTGCTTGTACATCGGCGATAGACACAATGAACGACGGGGGTTGTGCTGGCTCGACCCCTGCGGTACGAACGGAAAAGAGGGAGGTCTATATGAAAGCACCTGATGGACGAGAGAGACATTGTAAATCTATAAGGGGAAGGTTGGAAAAGGGCGCAGGCAAAAAGGGAGAGGCAAAAGAGAAATATGTATGGATATAGTGCATGTGTAGTGCATGTGTGCCACCGGTCCACCGACGGGATTTAATATCATAACACAGGCTGTAACATCCCGCAGAATCTCACTTCGATTTAATAGAGTTGACGCTACTGCTGCTGTTGGGGATATCTACGAGAGGTTGCATGCGGCCCAATATGCTATTTGGTCTCGCCTACGACGTGGCCTACTATTATTCTGTTCTCTGCGTCGTTTATCTGTTTTTCTCGCTCTGGCCTCAGTGCCATTTACCTGCAGAAGCAGTAGGACCAAACGATCATCACCCACATTGGCATATGATTACTCTTCCATTAATTTCTCTATCAAGGAACGACTCCACTACGATTTATTTCCAGAAAACATCTGGACCACAACACGGTTCTACTCGAGTAAAAACCCTACGACGCGACAGCTCTACGCTTAATTACCATCAGAATTTATATCATGAATAGCACCGTAGAGTTGTAATATAGAAAAAATGTTTGTATGTGATACGAACTTTAAGTTTACCGAAATTTAATCTGAGGAGCAGTTTTTTTATCAAAAAACTTCTCCCCAGCTCTCTCTAGCGAGAAATTGATGGCAGTGATATAAATGTGCCACCAAATTTAACTGTAAACAAACGTGTTTCCGTGCTAACTCCGCGATTAGAATTGAGGGTACATATACGTACAGTCGAAGTTGACTCAAGTTTCACATCAATGTAAATTCTTGACAATTACTTTGGTTTGATGATGTCAGTCAAAGCTCTTGTACTCACCTGTAACAGAAATAGAAAAACAAAAATTATTGAATGCGAAAAGGAATGTGCAATATGATAAATATAAATGCATCGTGCCAAGCAGAGAAACGTCCTAAATACTTTAGGGAGATGTTACTACATTTTTAATCAATTTTGTAAGTAAATGTATTTCTTACTATTTGAGATAGTTTCGACAATTTTTCAAGAGTTCAGCAATTGAACATTTTTTGTTGCAATTACAAATGTCAAACTTAAGTGAATCGCGTTTGCAAATAGACCAAGTAACAGAGCAAACGACCTAGTAAACCAAATGAAAAATGCATAAAAGTAGATTATTTCCTTGAACAGCAATACACAAAAATATTGGGTCTGGGAAAAAGTTCGTGGCGTTTTTCCCGATAGATGGTATCAATTGCAAATAAGTCAGGAAACACAGATCGCAGCGACACCACTAAGCGCTCGTTGGAAAGGTGACACTTCGAGCGTTACTTTGAGTGTATAAACATCGAAATTGGTGCAGTGGTTGGAAATTTGTTTGCGTTAGAAAATGGAGAAAAATAATGAAAAATTGCGCTATATTTTGCAATATTATTACGACAAAGAGAAGGACGCTGCGCAGGCTCGTGAAAAAAATGGTGCTGTGTACGGTGAAGGTACTGTATCAAAATCTTATCGCTCCAGTCGTCCAATCACTGAAAAAGCTGATGAAATTCTTGAAAAAGTCCAGCAAGGTAAGCATATCAGCAGTGTCGATATTGGTATGGAGCTAGGCATTGACCACAAAACTGTTTTGAACCATTTACACAAAGCTGGCTACAAGAAGAAGCTCGATGTATGGGTTCCTCATGAGTTGAGCGCGAAAACCATGATAGACCGAATTAACATCTGCGATGCGCTGCTGAAACGCAATGAAATCGAACCATTTCTGAAACGTATCATAACCGGTGATGAAAAATAGATCACGTACGACAATCGGAAGCGTCAAAGATCGTGGACAAGGGATGGTGAACCGTCACAAGCGTTCGCGAAACCAGGATTGACGGCGAAAAAGGTGATGCTGTGTGTGTGGTGAGACTGGAAGGGAATCGTCCACCATGAGCTACTTCCAGTTGGTCAGACGATTGATTTTCAACTCTACTTTGGACAACTAGAGAGATTACGCTAAGCAATTGAAAGAAAACGGCCCGAATTGATTAATAGGAAAGGTGTGTCTTCCATCATGATAACGCCCGACCACACACTTCTTTGATGACCCGTCAAAAATTGCGAGAGCTTGGTTGGGAAGTTTTGATGCATCCACCGTATGGTCCAGACATAGCACCCTCTATCACTTAATCCGATCTCTGCATAACTCTCTCAATGGAAATAAGTTGCTTTCAAAAGAAGCCTGTGAAAACCACTTGATTCAGTTTTCCAACCAGAAACCACAGAAGTTCTTCACCGATGGCATCATGGCTTTACCCGAAAAATGGCGAAACATTGTCGATAATAATGGAGCATATTTGGTTTAAATAAATTTATTTTCACACTATAAGAAAACCAGTTGAATTTAACTAAAAAAAACGCTACGAACTTTTTCCCAGACCCAATATATTGTAAAGTTATGGGATGTTCACAAATGAGCAAAATTTTAATGAGACGAGGGCAAACTATAATACCGGAAAGACCGGGAGATTTGGTATCCATAGATTTTTATGGACCCTTGCCCGCATCAGCAGGTGGAGTGAAACACATTCTAGTGACTTTGGACGCTTTCAGTAAATTCGTCGTCCTTTATCCCATGAAGAAAGCAAACACAGCTACGGTTATTAAACGTATATTCGAAGATTACATTCCGAAGTATGGAAAGCTGTGTAGGATACAATTCGATCACGGGACTCAGTTTACTGCCAAGAACTGGATACAGAAGCTCAAGGACGAGGGTATAATGGCCGTGTTTTCATCGATACGTGACCCCCAAGGAAATATCGTCGAACGAGTGAATCGTGAACTTGGAAGGTTTTTCCGAGTTTTCCTCACGAATAACCATGCAGGCTGGTTTAAATGGGTGAGAGTAATAGAAGACTGCATTAATGAGAGCTACCACGAAACAACAGAATTCACGCCAATGGAACTGCAGTGCAAGAAGAAGCCTCAACGGGTTTGGAATAAACAGATGGGCCTAGTGAGAGAGGAAGAGGATCGAATAACCTACGAGATGAAAATTGAGATTGTTAAAGAAAGGATAGCGACGAAAGGCCGGCGTCGTGCAGAGAAATGTAACGCCACCCATAAGTTAACGAATTATGAAGTAGGCGATCTGGTTTTGGTGAAGGCTTTGAATGTTTCGGACCCTTTAAAACAATTAACTTCGAAATTTATGCCATTGTACGAAGGGCCATATAAGATTAAGAGATGCGTTGGATTAGCCACTTATTTAGTTGTAGATTTAGATAATAAGAAAGAGCGGAGTATGTTTAAGAGGTATCGGACAGAGACAGAAAAGACAGAGAAGAAAGAAGAGAAATAAATAGAAGATGTCTCTAAGAGTGGAGACGAGCGGGATCAAGGAGAAGCTGGAATTCCGATCGGAGAGCCTGAGATAGAAGAATAATCATTTTTTTTAAAAGAAAAAATATATATAGAAAAAAAAAATTTTTTTTAATAAAAAAAAGAAAAAGAAGAAACTAAAAACGAAATAAGAAAAAGGATAGGAGAAACGCAGGAAGTCGCAAAGAGATCTTTGAGTGAGCCGCGAGGGCAACTCTTTCAAAGATCTCAGGGGGATAATGTGATATAATTACGACTGTTAGCATGATCTACTATATCGAACGGCTATAAGAGCCTAACAGTATATTTCGGAGCGACAAGTACAGCGGACGTTAGGCCACCGAACCCGGACCTAGCGTAAAAACGAGTCACGCCTCCGGAATTCGCTGATCGACGAAAACAGCAGGTCAGCGACCAGCTGGCCTTGCTCGGCGACAAGGAAGAGACGGGGGGGGGGGGGGGGGGGGGGCATGACAACGGTAGCTCGCATAATCGTTCGAGTTTAGCAGAATTTTTAAATCCAAGCTACTAATGACGTAGAGGGAACCAGGGTGGGGGAGAGTCTATAAAAGAGCCTGCACCGCAAGGAAGGCTCTCTTTTGGTAGTACAAGTTTCACTAAACGAATACAGCTTGCACAAGTTTTTCTAGAAAAATACGAAGCGATGAAATTTGGAGTTAAACAGGAGAGATATTTAAAGAAATCAGGAAGACATAATTAGTCGAAAGATTTAAAGTGAAATAGGTCTAGAAGTAGGTAGAAGTAAGACAGATAGGATTAAGTGGATAAATGTAAGCCTAGGAAATTAAGTGCATCAAAATAAGCGAGTAGTATATAAGAGAATAAATTAAATAGTGTGGATTTTAAACCGGCAATATTAACAGGAAGTGCCCGATTTGGTGAGTGTAAGCGAGAAAGAGCGAAATGTGAAATAAGAGTGAAAGAGAAAGCATTGTAAACATTGAGTTTATACACTCTGTCAAGGAGTAGGTCTGACGCGAGTGGCTGTGTGTGTGCCTGTTAGAAGCTACTGGGTCGATACCAACTCATTTACAAGTAACAGATATTCGAGCACGAAAATACCGAAAATTCGAACGCGAATAAGACGAAATAATGTTAAAATAGTCGCCGGAATTCCCGAATTTTAATGCACCATCCTAGATATTAGAGGCCGGAAAATGTAAAATAACTTGTTATAAAAAAAATTTCTTTTGTTAATAAACCCCATTCTCACTCACCTCGAAGTCTAACATTAATTGGTCCTGTGTTTCGAGCCCGAATTCCCACGATAAATAAAAATTATTGTGAACGATAAAAATTACCGTTACAGTGTATCGGTGTACAAAAATATATAGTTTTATCTAATTTATTATTGTCATGCAATATAATAAACGAGATTTTCGAGCATATCATTTAAAGTTGTGAAACTACAGCTTGTAGGTGTTAAATATTGTTAAGATCGTCATTCATAAATTACATTTATCAGGCATTCAATCACATTCGTCAACAAGCTCAACATGTTACGAACCACTGATTAATGGAAGCTGGCTATAACTTACGCCGTGTCTGACTGTAAAGTCACATAAGCGAACGAGTAAGCGAGCCACGTGCAGGAGTGAGCGTAGCACACAGTTCGTAGATCCGCATATGTGTGTCCCGTGGGGGTAAAAGGGAACGAGCGAACGCGTGCTTCGATCGCTTCGATGCCAGCTTGCCTCGCTCGTACTATGCGATATATAAAATACGCGCACGCTCGACTCTCCCGCATGCTCTTCGGTTTATTATACGAGAACCTGCGTATATCTCGCATATGTGCTCACGCCATGAGCTTACGCGGGTTAAGTACGCTCATATATATGTCAGCTTTCATCGTCTACGGTACAGTGTGATATATGTATGGGCAGCATGTAGTACAAGATTGTCGAGTTCGTCTCATTTATGCCTCCTCCTCCTCCTCCTCGTCAATGTTACATTAAATCCATATGTGTAACGCCATTAAGCACGAGCCAGCGCCATATAAATACTAATTTCCGACGCGTCATTTATATTTAGGTAATGATGCATTAAAACTATTCATATCAATTCATCCATACACATATAAACATGTGAAACGAACATACAATAAATGATCTTATTTTATTTCATACATTGTTAAAACATATGAACAATCCATATAAATAAAACGCTGGTTATTTAACCAAAGATATTCAAAACCATCTCTGCACAAATTTTTGCAGCCCTAACTAAAACCGCAGTGCAGTCATCATTTTTCAAGTTTTCTCATTTTTCACATTCATAAAAGAACCCCCTAATAAGCAAACAATGTATTCGGATTAAAAAAGAAAAGCAGTAATTGAAAAAAAAAATTGTATACACGACGGCATGAATAAGAAAGGGCAAAAGGATCATTAGAAGATAAAAATCATAAGTCTTTTAAGACTGTATACCATACATAATTATTCAGCACTATTAATATAATATATATCATTAAGGTTATTTAATTCAAATAAATTAATTGATTTAACTTATTTCTATTTTTTATATAAATATATATCATATTTATATAAAAATCGAATTAATAGATTCAAATGATTTTGCGATATCGTGTAGTATGGCAATTGGCCAGTTCATCTATACTTCATGATTCCTACCTCTTCATCGCTTCCTTCGTGGCGTGCACCCTACGATCGAGTTGCTATTATTATTCTTATTCTTCTTCTTTTTCTTGTTCTTATTATTACTATTAACATATGGAATGTATCATTTCAATGACGTTACGGATGAATGCGAACATACACGGCAGCTGCAACGCGAGTCCACACATTGTTCTCGTGTAGCTCATAAGTAGAATATACGAGCCATACGTGTGCACACACCGTCCTTGATAGACTTCAATGCATACGAGCAACTTGCACCGAAGGTAGCCATGCTCGTGCGTGCTGCTAGCTACCTAACTCCCTACTGACCCAGTCACGAATGAGTTTTGGCTCCCTACGCCTCGTACGTACTACCATTTACTGGATACCTATAAAGAGTCGATAATATGCTATGTACGCGCGCTAGAGGTAAATAGGCGCCGACCGATATCGCGGTTACCCTCACCTGCGCTGTTTCCCGGTCACGTGCGCAACTGCTGGGGAAGTACTCGCCTGTGTGCACGGTCGGCAAGTGCACACGGGGTTGGCTCGTCGGCTATCACACTGGAGATTCAAAATTACCGAATAATTCCTCAGACTCCATAGAAAATCAGTGTTCATTTTGCACAATTTTATGATTTTCGCTGTAATAATTAATGAAAGTATTCTTATTGCCATTATTTTTTAAATGCATTTTAAAAAACAAGTTTGAAACAGTGGCAAACTATTCATACGTAAGATTATTCGTGGAAAGTTTTGCTTTTTAATCCGAAAGCCATTTATAAAAAGAATTAACTTTATGTGGATTTCACGTTGAGCTTGGACGTCTATTATTTTTTTTTTTGTCACGTTTTTATGTCCTGCATAATAATGTGCAGTAAAAAGGAACATAACCATTGCTCACTATTTTTACTTTTTTCTTGCAATACTGCGGTATATTTAACTTGTGGGAACTTCATTTTTGTTCATTTCTTTACAATTACTAAAAAGTATTAATAGAGTGTGTGCCAGAATTAACACATGAATGGCCAGATAGGTAATTTTCAACCCATCATAATAACTTTATATCAAAATGTATTACGCATACATTGCACAAAATATTTTCCTATTATTGACGCATTATAATGCGAGACATGTGTTTTCTACATGATTGTCAATTATTGCTAACCGTTTTACGTCATGAATGGGAAAAAAATAGTCCTTGTCACTTCGTCTGTAAACCTGGGTCGTTCGTGTTTGACCAAAAACAATTTTGGTTTGCACCTGGGGAATAGGGGAAGGGCGGACGCTTCCTCTTGTCGCTAAAAAAAGTTATACTACTGTGTTCAAAAAGTAAGGTGAATTTTGTTTTAAAATAAATTTTTTTTATTTATTCTTCCAAATCGATTTCGTCCCCCTCAAAATAATCCCCCCTAGCTACAATACACTTATGCCAATGTTTTTTCCAATCTTTGAAGCATGCTAAAAAGTCGTCCTCAGGTATAGCCTTCAATGCGCGTAGCGATTCACGTTTGATCTCTTCAATCTACTCAAAACGATTTCCCCGGAGTGGTCTCTTGAGCTTTGGGAACAGCCAGAAGTCACACGGTGCTAAATCAGGCGAATACGGTGGTTGTAGAGCGATATGAGTGGAGTTTTTGGCGAAAAACTCACGAAGAACCAAACGCGAATTTTGGCACCAAACGCGATTTGACTCTTCTGAGGCACAAATGATCCTTCAACATTGCTTGCACTGATCCAATTGATATTGCAAGCATGTCGGCAAGGTCTCGAATTGTTAATCGACGATTTTCGAGCACCAATTCCTTGATTTTCTTGATGTGTTGCTCATCAATTGACGTCGATGGTCGTCCAGAGCGTTCAAAATCATCAACACGTTCTCTGCCTTCTTTGAAGTCTTTGTACCACTTGTAAACATTTTTCTGTGACATAGTCTCGTCACCGAAGGCCTTTTGTAACATTCGATACGTTTCAGCGGCGGAAATTTCATTCCGCAAGCAAAATTTAATAGCACTTCTTTGCTCAACAAAATTCGACATCGTAAAAATCGCCAAATTCACTTTTCGTTACGTTTTCTAAAACTACGAAAACTTACGTTTTCTAAAAACTAATGATGATATTGACATGTAATTTGTTACAGATGTCACTAACAGTCCTACCTACTTGAAAAAAAATTCATTTGTCCGATTCGGTTAACGCGGGAAGTTTAAATTAAAAATTCACCTTACTTTTTAAATACAGTAGTATAGAAGGGGGAACTGACGCCCAAGTTTCAAATTTTTAGAACCTTCCAGGCAGTGGTAACCAGCGCACAGATTTCATAGTGGACACGAACGACCTAGGTTTACAGACGGCGTGTGAGTAAACAGGTAAGTTAGTGACATTTTTTTTGTTTTATCGTGTTTTTGGCATTAGTGATTCTTCAGTAAACTTACAACATTTATTGGCATTTTTTTTTTTAGTATTTTTGAAAATGAATGCCGTTATTGTAATAATAATACGACGTTATTGTATAATAAAGGGTGTCCCAGCAAGAGCGCCGGATCTAAATTTGCCGCCATTTTGTTAATACGAGTTGTACGGTGATTTTTTTTGACATTTGTCACGTACAGACCACGCGATTTAAGAATATGGAGAAGTATTCAAACCAACAACATTTAATTATTGTAAAAACAGATTACAAAAATGGTGAAAGTTATGCGAAAACAGTTCGCCAATTACGTCAAGTTTTTGGTCGCAATAATGCGTCAAATGAATCGACAGTGAGGCGTTTAATTACAAAATTTGAAACCAAATCTACGCTGATGGATCAGAAGATCATTGTTCGTCGTCGTCCTTGTCGGTCACTCGAAAATATAGCCACAGTGACGGAATCTGTGGCGGAGAATCCAGGAACTTCCATTCGGCATCGCGGTCAACAATCCGCATTAATTTGATGATGTTCCAACACCCAATCAGCAAATTCACGGCGCTGCGCATGGTCCCTTGGCTTGATTTCTTGCACCAATTGCACCTTGTACGCGTGCAAATGCAGATCTTTTACCAAAATTCGTTGCATAGCGCTACTGAAAATGTTTAATTGTTGATCACGATGCCGAATGGAAGTTCCTGGATTCTCGGCCACAAATTCCGTTACTGTGGCTATATTTTCGAGTGACCGACAAGGACGACGACGAACAATGATCTTCTGATCCATCAGCGTAAATTTGGTCTCAAATTTTGTAATTAAACGCCTCACTGTCGATTCATTTGGCGCACTATTGCGACCAAAAACTTGACGTAATTGGCGAACTGTTTTCGCAAAACTTTCACCATTTTTGTAATGCGTTTTTACAATAATTAAACGTTGTTGCTTTGAATACTTCTCCATATTCTTAAATCGCGTGGTCTGTACGTGACAAATGTCAAAAAAAATCACCGTACAACTCGTATTAACGAAATGGCGGCAAATTTCAATCCGGCGCTCTTGCTGGGACACCCTTTACATGCAACCTTTGCACCGAGTCTCACGTATAACTAGTATACTCCCCTCCATCCCACTGCAAACATTGTATACCAGTCATATACTATATATATGCCCTAGCCTTACAGCCAGCCCAGTCTCACGCGGTCAATATTGTAACATAAATTTCATTTCGATCGAAGTGCGCGAGGTGTTCAGTATAATGTATGGGGAGATATAATAGAGTGCTACAGGGAGGGCTCACAGCTTTTGCTGTATTCGTGTGCATCCCCCAAGGCAACGCCGGGCGCTTGCTCCGGAGTCTGGGCGCGCAACACCACCCAGGGTGTACCGCGAGCGGTAGGTTTCGCTCTTCGTTTCTCAGCGAAAACCCAGGAGAGCGAGGGTCATCGTCACATCACTGAAATCGGGAAGAGCAATTGTGCATAAAGAACGAACGCAAATATATGAGATGAAGGGGAGGGAGGAAAAGTAGACTAAAAGCGAATGAAACCGGAAATCGGTGTTTGCATTCGCGTCGTTTGAGTCGCGTGTTGCCGTGTCGAAAATGGGTTGGTTGGTTTTCTTCCTTGCTACTTTTTGCTTCTTCTTTAACATTGCTTTGTCCGCGACTTCTCATTATGGCTTTATGTTACTAGTCTTTGTTGGGCTCTTGGAGCAGAAGGAAATCAAGAGGAACGCCGCTCTAAGTTCACTGCACTATTACCCAGATGCTTGCTGATAGATTAAAGAATTAAAATCCATTTCATGAACAAATTTTATACTCTTGGTATTGTTATCCCTTCGACTGATATGCTCGGAAACATATTCACTAGGAATAACATACCGTTATGAAAAATAAGTGAAACTTTACTCGTGCATTACTTTCGGGGAACTAAAAACATACTGTGAAAATTATGTTAATGCATACACGCATGATGTAATATATGCACATAAGATACGTGGAAATATATTTTCTACTGAAAAAATATATTTTCCGAAATATAATTCGATATATATTACGAAGAATATATTGCAAACATACTTTGAAATATATAAAATATAAAACAATAAACACATCATCAATAAAACAATAAATAACGATAATAACACTATAGTTAAATATCGACATTAATGTAAATATAAATTAAATTTTTAAAGTAATAACGAAATTACTTAGACTGAAAGAATTAATCTCTCATCTGTTTATTTGATATAATATTTTATAAAAAAACTAGAACAAAAATTAAATAACGTAAAGAATAATTGCTTGAGAACAGGTAATCTGTCAGAAAAGTGCAGAGCAGCACAGGACAGACAGTGTCACACGGTGTACAGTTCTTCGTCTCTCTTTCTTCCATGGAACAGTCAGAACCATAGCGATTTTCATCTGATATGATTATATTAGCCCAGCGAGATTTTGTCGCACTTTCCCAGGTCCTGATAAATACTAGGATAACGTCCCTATAGTGCTGTTCATTCCAGTACGTGTACATATATAAGAGAACTGTGCGGTGGTGATGATACAACCACGATAACGATAACGGACGGGTGTCATACCGGAGATTAGGGGTCCGATGAGACACTTCGCAACGACGGCGGGTCTCTGTCTCGCTCGCTGCTCCAATTTCCAGCGAAACTCGAGTTTCACTGTGCCGTTAGCACTATACGCTATGGCGTTGAGTCGTGGGTGGTGCATCATACTCTCCACCGTACAGCAACGTTCACAGGTGCAAAACTGCGTTATACCAGCTACTAACCCATCCTCTATCTCTCTTCCTCTCGTCCACTCAACGCCTAATGCAAGATTAAAAAATCTTATTGCACTTTTCTCTTTCATTATTACTTACTTTAAGTAATTATCACGCGCCAAATATCAACATCAATTTTGATAGTCCCGGACGGAGCTTCTTTTGTGGATAATATTTTTATCTCTGCGTAGACGGAACCCCCTGTCCGGACTATAACTCGTGAGAGCGTAAAACTCGATGCACGTATTTCATGATAATCAGATTAACATGGTTTAACACAACAAACCAGCAACGTAGCCAACACACTCGAGTTCACATTTCCATTTGTGAATTAAGATCTTTAAAAAATGTTTATTTATGAGATTAATGTTTATTATCATCAGAAATAATAGTATTTTGAAAAGTCTTTGACTTTCGAAATTTGTTGATTTAAACGTCAAATAAAGCATCACAATTTTTTGCGTCTAATATTCAATCAATGTACTTCACAATTAATAGCCATCGTCGTTATTTTTTTCTAAGCGTTATTCTAATGCAAATAAGATTTTTAGCCACGACCTTCCATACTATATTTCGGCACATTTATAACTTTACCATTAATTTCTCTACTCTCTAGTCTATTATTGGGTCTGGGAAAAAGTTCGTGGCATTTTTCCCGATAGATGGCATCAATTGCAAATACGTTAGGAAACACAGATCGCAGCGATACTACTGAACGCTCGTTGGAAAGGTGACACTTTGAGTGTATAAACATCGAAATTGGTGCAGTGGTTGGAAAGTTGTTTGCGTTCGAAAATGGAGAAAAGTAATGAAAAATTGCGCTATATTTTGCAATATTATTACGACAAAGGGAAGAACGCTGCGCAGGCTTGTGGAAAAATTTGTGCTGTATACGGTGAAGGTACTGTATCAAAATCTGCTGCACGGAAATGGTTCGCTCGCTTTCGTTCTGGTAATTTTTATGTGAAAGACGACTCACGCTCTGGTCGTCCAATCACTGAAAAAGCTGATGAAATTCTTGAAAAAGTGCAGCAAGGTAAGCATATTAGCAATGTCGATATTGGTATAGAGCTAGGCATTGACCACAAAACTGTTTTGAACCATTTACACAAAGCTGACTACAAAAAAAAGCTCGATGTATGGGTTCCTCATGAGTTGAGCGCGAAAAACATGATAGACCGAATTAACATCTGCGATGCGCTGCTGAAACGCAATGCAATCGAGCCATTTCTGAAACGTGTCATAACCGGTGATGAAAAATGGATCACGTACGACAATCGGAAGCGTCAAAGATCGTGGACAAGGGATGGTGAACCGTCACAAGCGTTCGCGAAGCCAGGATTGACGGCGAAAAAGGTGATGCTGTGTGTGTGGTGAGACTAGAAGGGAATCGTCCACCATGAGCTACTTCCAGTTGGTCAGACGATTGATTCTCAACTCTACTGTGGACAACTGGAGAGATTTCACCAAGCAATTGAAAGAAAACGGCCCGAATTGATTAATAGGAAAGGTGTTGTCTTCCATCATGACCACGCCCGATCACACACTTCTTTGATGACCCGTCAAAAATTGCGAAGCCTTGGTTGGGAAGTTTTGATGCATCCACCGTATAGTCCAGACTTAGCACCCTCTGACTATCACTTATTCCGATCTCTGTAGAACTCTCTCAATAGAATTAAGCTGCTTTCAAAAGAAGCCTGTGAAAACCACTTGATTCAGTTTTTCAACCAGAAACCACAGAAGTTTTTCACCGATAGCATCACGGCTCTACCCAAAAAATGGCGAAACATTGTCGATAATAATGGAGCATATTTGGTTTAAATAAATTCATTTTCACACTTTAAGAAAACCAGTTGAATTTTACTAAAAACGCCACGAACTTTTCCCCAGACCCAATATAACGCGACCACGAGACAACGCTTCACTTTTTTTATCATCCGCAGTGTCGATAGAGTTATTATAATGTGGTAAATGTGTTTTCTGAAATTTACTTGAGGTAGAGTCGTTCTAAGTGGCCGGAGTATCTTTTTCTATATCTGTGTACTTTAAAAAATCTAAAAAAAAATGCAGACCTATACCTTACGATCTTGTCTACAGTATCCCAATATCCTATTTGAATTTATTAAATTATTCAAATATGCTGTCCCTTAAAAAATGTTATGAACTTGAACGCAATAGATTCCGGAGTAGAAGTGTTAATAGAAAAAGAAATACTTCCGCGGAATTTAGGATGTACATTTTTCTTCCACGAAATCTACAGGTTGTTTATTGAGCATATTATTTTATTCGATTTAAGGCGCGAAAGTTGTCTCAGAAAATGATACACAAGCCCACTGCCTGACAAACGGTAGCCCTATATTTCATCCCAACGAATTATTATAACCAAATTAGTCGGAAATGGAGAGGCTGTATTCTCACTGGCACTTGAATATATATTTTTTTGTTATCATCGCATCTCTGATGACTCGTTTACATTAGGCTTACTCTTTTACTGGCGGTAGAGATATGAAAGGAATTATTGCCATTAGTATTATCGTGGTACACAAAATTTCATTGTTTAAACAACGAAAACAAATCTCAATTTTATGAACTTTTTTCTCAAAAATCCTGGGTCGGAATGATTACCAGAATGCATTTTAATAAGTTTAGTATATTGCAAAAGACCCTTTTAATTTCACCTTATAAAGGATTAAAAATCAACAATTTCAAAAATATGGAACCTGACAATCAATCAGCGAGTGTCTTGATCGAATTTCGTACATAGTTAAGAGGTGAAGTATTTTTATTTCCATTCCCTGTTTATGGGTATTGGGGAGTGCAGTGACATGTCTGACATTAGAATGAAAGTAAAATATTAAAACCGACGAAATTCTACATACGATGAATATCTAATGGGAGCTTTCAAAGCGATACTTAAACACCATATTTACGACAATATTGTCCCAAAATTAATCATTTGTACAGAGGCACATACTGTTCAGCCCCTAGAGCTTCGTTACATGGCTGATAGTATTGGTGTTGAAAAGTCTTTTAGTATACGCTCTATTAATTGTGAATAAAATTTTAACGGGCAAATTGAAGCGGTCATTCCACTGTGACATCTTCGGAACACCGATTTCTTTCTTTTTTTGAGGATACATGCTTACCAATGTACTGGCAAATTTTCCGGGCCTCCGTCTGATTTAATTTGACTGCTACAGCCGAAAGGTGCAGAGAAGGCGGATCGCCCATCATCACAACTTAAAACTTAAAACTCAATCTCCTCAAAATATCATTTTTTAAACCGGCATAGGTGATTGCAAGATAACTGTTTTACCAATCGGTCTAAAATGTTTACACGTTATTCAAAACATCAGTGGTTATCACAGAGATCACGGAAATATTTTTCTATTAACAATTTCATACTTTTTACCGTGCGAGATTATTAAAAAAATTACCAAATTAAAAAATTCAAACTTTAAACTTACGCCATTTTGTTAAGTTTTGATTAATCAAACAAATTTCAGTCCTGACAATAACGCTACTCATACGAGATAAAAATCTTTTTAATTTTTTTGTTCCAGATGTACAACTTTCCTGGATTTACTTACATTTTATCCTCTAAAAAAATATTCCCAAGAAATAAAAAAATGTCAACGTTTCACAGTTAAAAGATTATACTTGATGGAATTAATTTTTATGAATGAACGGCTATGCCATATATCTATCCTACTATACGCCCATCGAGAAATTCGTGCAAAGCCGCAACGGGCCATTATATCGTCGATTTTACTAATAGGTGTTGGTAGTTAACAGTGTATTTAATACAGCAACGATGTGATTCTGGGCGGTTGGTTGCGGATATCGTAAAATTCATTGTGACGTGAAGCTCGCCACTTTAGCGATGATTCCCACCCGAGGAGGCGGCGCCCAGGTTCTGGTTCAACCGTTACGTTGCTTATCGTAAAAAACAATTTCAATCTGGCAGAGGAGGAAGTTATAACAACAAAAGAGCGGATAGCTCTATGCCGCGCTCTTCCAAGCTGCTCTCCACTCCAAGTACACCAATACAATCCGCCGTTTCGACGTCTTTCTCTTTTCACTCTTATTTCTTATACTCGATGACGAAATTCATTCCCTTTTAGTATACCAAGTCCATTATACTCAGCAGACATTATCGCTTCCGTTGGATCCAATATCAAATGAGCGCATACACGTCTCGGTCCTCAAACGGTGGAGTTTTAGTGCATCGTACAAACAAACCCTCCCGTACATTATACCCAGCAGATAAAATGTCGATATGTATCTCGTAAAAGAAAATATCAGGTGGGCTGAAAAGTTCGTAGGCTGATACATAGATGACGCTACTAGTATTAAATCCATATGATTTTTAGTTAGCCCTAACCTTCAAAAGACACGTGTATAAATTTAACAGCTGTCGCACTATTAGTTTATGAGATATAGCATTTTGAGTGAAGCAACTTTTGTTAGTTTGAAAAAATGGATAAAAAGGAATTTCGTGTGTTAATAAAGCATTGCTTTTTGGCGAAGAAAAATACTGTTGAAGCCAAGGCTTGACTTGATAAACATTATTTGGACTCTGCACCAGGAAAATCAACCATTGAGAAGTGGTTTGCTAAATTTAAACGAGGCGAAATGAGCACCGAGGACGATGCACGCAGTGGACGCCCCATAGAGGCTGCTACCGATGAAAACATCAAAAAAGTCCACAAAATAATTTTGGATAACCGTTAAGTGAAGTTATTCGAGAAAGCTGAGACCCTAAAAATATCAAAGGAACGTGTTGGACATATCGTGAAAGGATATTTGGGTATGCGAAAGCTCTGTTCAAAGTGGGTGCCGCGCGAGCTCACAATCAACCAAAAACAACAACGAATTGATGATTCTGAGCAGTGTTTGGAGCTGTTCTATCGTAATAAACCCGAATTTTTGCGTCGATATGTGACGCAAAAATGGATGAAACATGGCTCCATCATTTCACAGCGGAGTCCAATCGACAGTCAGCCGAGTGGACTGCATGTGATGAACCGACTCCAAAGCGTGGAAAGACGCAACAGTCGGCTGGCAAGGTTATGGCATCAGTATTTTGGGATGCGCATGGTATAATATTCATCGACTATCTGGAAATGGGAAAAACCATCAACAGCGACTATTACGTAACGTTATTGGAGCGTTTTGAGGACGAAATCGCGGAAAAACGGCCCCATTTGAAGAAGAAGAAAGTGCTGTTTCATCAAGACAATGCACCATGTCACAAATCAATGAAAACGATGGTAAAATTGCATGAATTGGGCTTCGAATTGCTTCCACATCCACCGTATTCTCCAGATCTGGACCCCAGCGACTTTTTCCTGTTCTTAGACCTTAAGATAATGCTATTTGTCTGAAGCCTATTTTGAGGCTTAAGACAAATCGTACAATAAAAATGGTATCGAAAAATTGTATGACCGCTATAATCGTTGTATCGCCCTCGAAGGCAACTATATTGAATAATAAAATAAAATTTTATCAAAAAAAAGATTTTTTCTATGTTAGCCTATGAACTTTTCAGCCCACCTGTTATATCATTAGAAGTAACCATCGAAGAATTTGGTCCCTTTCGTTTTACCATGGAGAAAATGTCGTCAAGAAATATTATGAAAGACCACTAATTGTAAGTAGGAGATGATAAACCAGAATATTTAATGAGTTTCTGTTATAAGAGGTACAACTGCCTAGTAGTTCCAGAAAGATAAAGAACAATAGAATTTTCATATTTTATCGAAATTAAATAAGTGGCTATTCATTTAATATTTTTAATACTTTAAAGATTTTTATTGTTTCAGAAACCCTTTCGAGAGTTAAAGGCATTCTATAAGGAAATATTACTACAAAAATACTGTCTAAGAAATACAGATGGTTTCAACGCGAACTTAAAGGGGTTTCTGTATTTTGAAAAAGTTATATTTTTTTTAATCCGCAGCTCTTAAAAAAAACTTGACAGAAACAAGCGCTGTTAAGTTGGGTAATACATTAATAAAACCACTGTCAGCCTTTCATTTGTTCTTTATTTTAAGAAATGCAAAGAGCGTAAAAAATGTGACACTCTCACTTGGCTGCATAATGGCCATATATATTTTAAGGAACATCAACGCCGCTTGCAGCCACTTATGCCTACTCGTCTCTCTTTCTTATCAACCGAAACTATCCCGCCTGGATTTGTCTTTTGGAATTCTACGCGGGCGGCGCGTACACCGGCGGGTTTGAAAGGTTTGACTTTCAATGAGAAAATAAATGAGAAAGAAAGGAAAATAATAAAACAATATCGTGACTTGTTAACAAATAGTATCTCTTAATACCTATTCAATTGGAAGGATAAATATCTTTGGCAGCGTTCTTTGAACAGTTCCATTTTGGGTCTTTACTGTAATAGTTCGAACCAATCCATCCTTTCCTGGGTGAATCTCCTCTATTCTTTCCAAGCGCCATTGAAGCGGGAGTGTTATATCACGCAGCAATACCATAGCATCGATTTTCACGTTTTCGTTCGAATTTTCCGATTTCCACTTTGTTCTCTGTTGCAACTGCGTTATATACTCTTGTGACCAGCGTCGCCAAAAGTTCCGATGCATTTTGGTGAGTACTTCATATCGATTTAAACGGTTTGACTTTACGTCTGAAACATCCTTTTCGGGCAGAGCAGTCAGAGCAGAGCCAACCAAAAAATGGTCAGGCGTAAGAACCTCAAGTTCACTTGGATCCGATGAAAGTGGAAACAGAGGGCGAGAATTTAGACACGCTTCAATTTGACAGAAAACCGTAGACAGTTCTTCGAAACTGAGACTAGTATCTCCGATCACAGACTTCGCGTGCGCTTTCGCCGATTTTACGGCCGATTCCCACAACCCTCTTATATGTGGCGAATGGGGTGGAATGAATTTCCATTCGATGAATTTGTCTGCGACGAAATGTGTCACCCTTTCCCGATGAGCCTGGTTCGTTAGCAATTCGGAGAGTTGCTTCATCACGTTATTAGCGCCTATGAAATTAGTACCGTTGTCGGAAAGAATCGACTTGCATCGACCGCAACGGGCGATAAACCGCTTCAACGAATTGAGAAAGGCCGACGTAGTCATATCTGATACTATTTCGAGATGAACTGCTTTAGTCGCTAAGCAAACGAACAGGCATAGATAAGCCTTGGCTGTTTTATTTCGCGAAACTTTAATTGTGTAGGGCCTTGCATAATCGTCTCCTACACATGAAAATGCTCTACTCGGCGTGACTCGCCCCGAGGGCAAATTTCCCATCAGCTGCGTCGGGCTAACAGGTCGCCGTCTAAAACACGTTACGCATTTTCTTAAGACGCTACGAATCGCACTTCTCGCAGAGATAATCCAATATTCTTCACGCAGTGATGCCAATAATGCTGACGGTTCGGCGTGCAAATAACGATGATGAAAATGCGTTATGATTAGTCTTGTCAACGAATGTTTTTTCGCGAGTACAATAGGATACCGTTTCGTGAATGATAGCGGTGCGTTTTGCAACCGTCCACCAACCCTTATTATTTCGTTGTCATCGATGAACGGATGAAGATCCAAAAGACGACTCTTCGAGTTAATCGCTCTATGGTTTTCCAAGGCGTTGAATTCTTCTGTGAATAATTTTCGTTGTTCGAGTTTGACAAGAACGTTCAAGGTGTGCTGCGATTCTTCGATAGTTAGCGCTCCTGATTTACGTTCTTTAGAAGATATCGATGCTCTTTCATTAAATTTGAAGCGTCGTATGTGTGTTACAACACGTTGCAATTTATTTAGCGATGAAAGCTGCTGGAATAAATTTTCGCTGGCTTTGACATTCGAAAAAGCTAGAGAGAAAGCCTTCGACTCAGGTATTTCATCGACCGGCGAGCATGCCGAGATAGGCCAGGTTTCCTCGTCGTCTTAAAGCCAATCGGGACCGTGCTACCAAACGCTTGCGTTTGTTAGTTGATCGGGATCGATACCGCGTGAAATGATATCAGCAGAGTTGTGCTCCGATTGCACGTGTCTCCAATCTTCCTTTCTCGTTATATTTTGAACTTCCGTTACTCGGTTGCGAACGAATTCCTTCCATTGATGAGGTTCGCCTCTTATTCATGACAGCGTTACGCTGGAATCGCACCAGAAGATTGTTCAGACGATTTCAAAAGTAAGTGCCACTGCTATTTTTTTGTAGAGTTGAGAGAGCAAGAGTGCGCCACACAATTCTAGTCGAGGCACGCTGACTGGCTTTATTGGGGCTATACGCGATTTTGCACATAACAGGTGCACACTAGCGACACCCGAACGATCCGTAGATTTTAGATAGAGACAAGCTCCATACGCCAAAGTTGAAGCATCACAAAATCCATGTAGTTCAATACGAATCGGGTTCGTGCATAATACGTGTCGAGGGATTGCGATGTTGTTTATGTCCGAAAGTTTTTCTTGGTACTTTTTCCACTTAGTGTGGACGTCCATCGGGAGTGCTTCGTCCCACTCTAGTTATAATTTCCAGAGTTGTTGGAGAGGAATTTTTGCCTTAATTGTTGTTGGACCTATAAGTCCTAGAGGATCGAAAAGTTGTGCCACAAATGATAAAATCACCCTTTTTGTAGGTCTCTGCTCTTGTTTAGTAATCGATAGCCTATAGTAAAGTTGATCTTCATTTGCTCACCACCGCAAACCGAGAATTTTTGTTTCTTCGCCGATGCTACGATTATTGATGAATCGCTCTTTTCTTTTTCTTTTAGCAATGCTTGCGAATTCGATTTCCATTTAGCCAGAGGAAGCGATGCTGATTCAAGAATCTTTATGATTTCCGCTTTCCGACGACGAAGTTCTGTTAACGAAGATCCTCCCGTTATCAAATCGTCAATATAGAAGTCTTCGTTAATTATTTTGCTGCGTTTTCGATCGACAATTGTGCGAGACATCTCGTCGCGAGGAATGACGCAGGTCCTGTTCCGTAGGTGAGGGTATTTAGTCTGTAGATTTCTGGTGGTACATTTACGTCGTTCCTCCACAATATCCTCTGAAGATCTCTATCTTCTAGATTGACCGAAATTTGCCGGGACATCTTGGTAATGTCGGCTACCATGACATATTCATGTTGACGAAATCGTGCCAAGATTCCACGAATTCTCATTGGATGACTGGTCCGACCATTAATATGTCGTTTAACGATTTTCCCGACGATGTTCGACTCGATGAGTCGAAAACGACTCGAAGTTTTGTTGTGACCCTCTCTTCGTCCGTTACCGCGTGATGTGGTAGATAATTCTTTGTTTTGCTCTCATTGTCTTCCTTGACGATGCTCATGTGACCCAAAGCCCTGTACTCTTCCATAAATGTTGTGTATCGAGTTTTTATCAGTGGGTATTTCGTGAATTTCCGTTCGATCGATCGTAGGCGTTTCATAGCATTACTATACGATTCACCGAGTTTACTTGTATTATTTCGACATGGAAGCCGAACCTCGAATCTTCCTGTAGGAAGTCTTGCGTGCGTTTGTTGGAAGTGTTCTTCACACAACAATTCTTCATGTGACAAAGCTTTAGCTGCTTGTAGTTCTTCTATTTTCCAGAAGCGTTGTAGTTGGTCTTGCAGATTTCTTATGTCGGTAAAACCGCAGAACTCTCGTGCCTTTGTTTGCTGATTTTCCGTCGTGTATGGACCGCCGATTATCCATCCCAATTCCGTTTTTTGTAGCACTGGTCGATTCTTCTCGGTTCTGATTTGTTCTGCGCACATTAAGTCCCAAAATACACCTGCTCCTAGTAGAAGGTCGATGTCTTGAGGAACATAATAGCCCGGATCAGCGAGAACCACGTGTTTCAGAATTTTGACCGACTGTGCGTCGAATGTTGTGAGAGGAATTTTATCCGTAATCTCATCGAGTATTGAGAAAGATAATTTCATTGAAAACGCGTTTACTTTTGATCTAATAGTCACGCTTGTCGCCGCGGAGATCTGAGTTACTGTTGGAGCTATTGCTCCTACCGATTGGTTAATCTTTCATTTTTGCAGTTTTAGTTTTTCGCACAACGCTCGGGATATAAAATTTGACTGTGAGCCGCTGTCCAACAGTGCTCTCGTTTCAATTTTGTGACCCGATTCGTCTTCTATATGAACGTTTGCTGTTGAAAGTAATACATGAGCTGGTTTCCTCATGGCGCAAGTCGCGATAGATTGTACGGATTGTTGCTCTTTCGTCGCAGGTGCGGTTTCGATATCGTCAGAAGCGTTTTCATTACGATTTGTGCGCGAACCGCTCGCTTTTTGCTGTCCGCTGTCCGACTGATTTTCGAGGTGCAATAGCGAGTTATGTTTCTTACTACACTGTCTACAGTTTCCAACCTTGCAATTTTTAACTGAATGTCCCTTTCCCAGACAGTTCAAACATAAATTGAGGCTTTTTATTTCGTTTATTCTCGATTGAACTGAAAGATTTCGCAATTTCTGACATTGATATATCTTGTGATCTTCTTGACACATCGAACAACTATTTCGATCTGTCGTGTCTTGAGTGCTAAGGTGAGACGTCAAATGATTAATTTTTTGTTTCGCATTTACTCCTCCTTGAGATTTACTATTACTCTCTTGTAATCCTTTCTTTGGTTGAATCGCCTCGAGAATTTGACATCTACTCGATAGGAAATTTTTTAGTTTATCAACTGTAGACCAATTTTCGGAAATTACTTTCTGTTCCCATTCGCGTTTCGTTGCTGGGTCCATTTTGTTTAGTCGTTTCGACGACCAACGTGTTCCATTGATCTACCGGTTCCCCGAAATTTTTTAAAGCTCGCAAATGTTTGCTTAACTCGTCGGACAGTGTACGCAACCCTATTGCCGATTCTTTCGGAACTTGCGGTGGTTCAAATAAAGCGCGTACGTGTTGTCGTTTCATGAGATGTTTATTTTCGAACCGTTCTTTCAGCTCTAAAGCCACTGTATAATTTTGACCTATGAGATCCAGCGAACCTATCACCTGTGCGGCTTGACCTTTCAGCGCTGAGTTCAAATAATAAAACTTCTGAACGTCTAATAACGTTACATCCGCACCGATAAGAGCTTTGAATAAATCGTAGAAATGAGTCCACTTTTCGTAACTGCCGTCGAATTCCGGCAATGCGATCGTTGGTATTTTTACGTTAGGGCGCGGGGCCTCACCGATTTGCGCTCTTGGAAATACGTTCTCCCGATTCTCGTTAGAAGTTTGTCGATTTGTTGTTGCAAGCTGTTCTTGCCCTTTCGCGATTGCTTCATAGAAAATCGGTTCGAAAAGTACATTTTCTGCTTCTAAATTGTTAATATGCTCTTCCCTTCGTCGAGAACACGAATTTTTTCTTGTAAATCATGGAATTCTTTTAGTAAACCCGATGCTTTTTTTCGGACGCTCGTCTAACTCTACTTAACTTCTTGTATCCGGTTCTAATGTCGAGAGAAATGTTTTGAATCGCGTCAATTTCGCTTTTACCCCGGCTCTAGCGCGCTGCGATGTCTTCCATTGTGTTTGATTGTACTTAACCTACGTATCCGCGATGTGAAGCATGTCTAAATTCTCGAAATCGAAGGAAAATATATGAGGAGAGGATAGACTTACAGAATTAATATATTGTAGATATATGATGACTGGTGAATCGTGGCGCTTTTCTGTTGACGTTGAGAATCTCTGTTGCGCCGAAGCTCTGTGCTGTCGCCAAGACTCTGCGTTGAAAACGAGGATCTACGCCGTTGATACCAACGATGTTTTTCTTTTGTGTAGCGGACGTTGAGGGTCCAAGCTGCCGGGAACGTTACGCTGCTGGTTCGATGACGTTCCGCTGCCGTCCAATGCTATAGATCTGCCTTTGTTCTGCCTAGCGTCGAGCCGCCGAAATATCAATTTACGTGGCTGCCGCTGCCCGTCGTTTCTGCCACGAGACACAATGAATTTTGTTTCGATTTCACGATGACTCGTTGCGACTTGTCGGTTGTTTATGCAATATGACTGTTGATGCTAATCACTGGTAAATATTCGTTTCCAGGACGTTGTGAAGAATATAACGTTTATCGAGCACGTGATTGATCGCACGCCACGAAATTGTTTTTCGCTGTGGTGCATACGTATCGCCCGATTTCACAACTTTTTGTATGTCTTCACTCGAAGGACCATTTGTTAAGTTGGGTAATACATTAATAAAACCACTGTGAGCCTTTTATTTGTTCTTTATTTTAAGAAATGCAAAGAGCGTCAAAAATGTGACACTCTCACTTGGCTACATAATCGCCATATATATTTTAAGGAACATCAACGCCGCTTGCGGCCACTTATGCCTACTCGTCTTTCCTTCTTATCAACCGACACTATCCCACCTGGATTTGTCTTTTGGAATTCTACGCGGGTGGCGCGTACAAGCGGAATCTACTGAAATACAATACAAAATCATCGCCTAATATGCTCCAGTCTATAAGCGCGAAACAAATTTCCAAGGAAAACTATAAATGTTTTAATTATAATTGTTGATAGTGAAAGCGACATAGCGACACTCGAGACCAAGCGTTGCTTCTCTGGTGTTGCTAAGATAAATAAACACCACGAGTCATCAGGGATCTCGGGGAAGGTCCTTTGAGACGATAAGAGGCCTTTGTCCGCCACGAGGAGGGGCTGACGTAGTACTGGGACCTCTGGATGCCATCGATCGGGCGAGCCCCGACTATTCTAGATCCAAGCCGCGACAACGACACCTCGTCAATACTTTCTGTTCACTTGCAACTAATATTATACCAGTCATTGTATTTCTTATATATTGTGGAGTTTCACCTATAAATATTTCTAACAGCTTCAGAAGTGGGATCTGAGCTCAGTTTTCGGATCTTTCATAGTCGATATATTTTAATCGAACTATATTACTTACGTTTTAACGTAACGTTATTGTGCTGGCGGTGATCAGATTTGAGTGAAATATTCTTAGTGGGTGAATCGAATAATATACGATAGTTACATTGTGCGCGGTATTCATTCGTTATAAATCACGATGGGACGGTCTCGACAGGACCGACGTAGATCTCGTTCAAGATCGCGCTCTCGAGGCCGATCGTACTATACACCAGAAAAACGATATCGTAACAGACATCGGCACGAAAAAGAACGATCGCCGCGAGAGTCGCGTGAACGAGTACGTGATTCTGCGCACAAAGACTTACGAGAGAGTGGTTTGTCTATACAAGTACAAACACCGAGTGCCAGTGATGCTTCGAGTTGGCAGGAGGCCTTTCATAAACTAATCGAGACAGTTAACATCGCTGTAGAGCAACCTCTTTCACGTGGACCAAGGTTCTCAGACGGGAAGAAGTCGATTCCCGAATTTGATCCCGGTGTAAAGAGGCAGACCATCGAAGTATGGATTCAAAAGGTGGAGGAATTAAAAGAAATTCATAGCTGGAACGAGACAATGGTCACCAGCTTTGCTCTGGAAAATCTCCGTGGAGACGCGAAGACGTGGTATGAAGGGCTGCCGACGATCGGTTTCACTTGGCCTGAGTGGAAGGAAAAATTGACAGCAGCGTTTACAGACTACACGGAGTTGCCAGATCGCCTTACAATAATGTTAGCGAGGACTAAAGCTAAAGACGAGGGAATGATGAAGTATTTCTTCGAGAAAGCTGCTCTTGTAAATGCATGCGGCATTACAGGCAAAGACGCAGCAGCATGCATCGCACACGGCATTCCCAATTATTCACTGCGAATGACGATTAAGCGGAATGATTTTCAGTCACCAGAGGAATTGCGAATTTTCCTGAGCAAGTCTGATGATTCTGAGACCCGATACGACAAACCTGGATTTCAAAGGAGCAACGGCAACAACAAAAGCTCCAGTCGTGCTGTACAACACCGGTCTAATGAGAAATTTCAGGCGACGAAAAATAATGACTCGCTTGAAAAGAATAAACTTGCGAAGACCATAGAAAGCTCTGCGAATAAATTTGTAAAAGTTCGATGTTTCCGTTGCAATGACTTTGGGCACCTTGCAAGGAAGTGCACGAATATGAAGGAAGAATCGAGCAAGAAGAAGATGTTGAGCATCGGTACTTCGGCGCAATCGAGGACTGCGCGATTCCACGAAGCAACCGTCAACGGCACGCCTTTGCGTGCATACGTGGACGCGGGCAGCGAGTGCGTTACTATACGCAAGACGGAGGCAGATGCGTTGCAGTTGGACCTCCGGCAGACGAACGACGTTCTCCAAGGGTACGGCGGAAGCACTGTACGACCGTTTGGTGTTGCCAAAGCGAATGTGAAGATCGACCTGGCCGAAGGATCGGTCGACGTCCATGTGGTTCCAGATGGGCTTCAAAGCGTGCCACTGCTGGTCGGGCAGCCTTTCCTTGACCTACCAGGCGTGACGACAGTGCAGCGAGACGGCACCCTGC
The DNA here is from genome assembly GCA_963942595.1 of Cylloceria caligata. Taxonomy (NCBI): domain Eukaryota; kingdom Metazoa; phylum Arthropoda; class Insecta; order Hymenoptera; family Ichneumonidae; genus Cylloceria; species Cylloceria caligata. The sequence goes on from OZ012711.1 coordinate 3,317,254, forward strand.
GGGTATTCGAGAAGTCCGTGGCAACCCTGCCGGGCCTGGACCAACTACCACCGCAGAAATTGGCGCTATGGGCAACGGAGGCAACAGTCATTCCGTCGGGCCATGCTGCAGACGTCAAGGTGGTGGTGAGAAACAATTACACAGGTGACTTATACGTAGAGCTCAGCGTACGAAGCGAGGCAGGTAAAGAGCATTGCATTCCAAGATGCGTACTTAATACAACAACGGGGTTGTTGCCGGTAATTAATTTATCAGATAGACCCTTGGTCATTACTAATAACAAGGTCATTGCCCGAGCTGTGCTGGCTAGTGAGGAGAGTCCTGAGGAAATTAAAGCGATATGCTCCTTAGAAAAAACAACTCTTAAAGAATTACCAAAAGATCAGATTAAAGTAGCCTCGAACGTATCTCGTGTAGAAAAAGAAAAGCTGTTTGCTGTACTAGATGAGTTTCGAGATTGTTTTGCACTAGAAGTAGCTGAATTAGGAAAAACTCAAGCTGCAAAAATTCATATAGAACTCACAAGTAATTCCGTCGTGACGTATCGACCCTACCGACTGTCGTATGTGGAACGAAATAAAGTCCGGGAGATTATCGATGATCTGAAGAAAAACGAAATTATTCGTGATTCTAACTCTCCGTTTTCGAGTCTGATCCTTTTAGTGCGTAAAAAGAATGGCGAAACTAGAATGTGCGTGGATTATCGAGCCTTAAATGCTATTACGAAAAAGGATAGATATCCATTACCGTTAATCGAAGATCAACTTAATAGTCTTCAGGGAAACGCATGCTTTACAAGTTTAGATCTGGCATCCGGATATTATCAAATTCCTGTCGATGAAGACTCCATTGAGAAAACTTCGTTTGTCACGCCTGATGGACAGTATGAATTTCTCCGAATGCCCTTCGGTTTAGCGAATGCCCCCGCGGTGTTCCAACGAATGATTAATCGAATCGTTGGCCCGCTTAAAGGACAAATTTCGGTATTAGCTTACATGGATGATATTCTCATTCCATCAGAGGACGTAGATACAGGGGTCCGGGCACTGAAATTAGTTTTACAAGAGCTGCGACGAGCCAATTTGACTCTCAAATTAAGTAAATGTGCATTTTTAGAGAGACAAATAGAGTATCTTGGGTACGAGGTTACATCACGAGGTGTCCGACCGGGTCAACATAAGATCGATGCTGTTTCGAATTTTCGAGTACCTGCTAATGTTCACAGCTTGAGACAATTTGTAGGGCTAGCGAGTTATTTCCGAAGGTTCGTGCGGGACTTTGCTACAATCGCCCGGCCTCTAACACACTTGACGAAGAAGAGTGTCGCATGGCATTGGGGCGAGGAACAACAGCGAGCATTCGGTGAAATAAAGCAGAGACTAGTGTCGAGACCCGTATTAGTTTTGTATACGCAAGACGCGGACACCGAGCTGCACACAGACGCAAGCAAGCTTGGGTTAGGCGGGATAATGTTGCAGCGGCAGGCCGATAGCTCGTTAAAACCGATAGCTTATTTTAGTCGCCAGACTTCGAAGGAAGAACAAAGGTACCATTCGTATGAACTCGAGACACTAGCAGTGGTGGCAAGTTTACAGAGATTTAGAGTTTATTTATTGGGTATCAGATTCAAGATCGTTAGTGATTGCAGTGCGTTGCGAGCGACTTTTGTCAAGCGAGATCTGTTGCCACGAGTGGCTCGATGGTGGATTCAGCTGCAAGAGTATGACTGTTCTATTGAATATCGAGCAGGAAAGAAAATGCCGCACGTTGATGCACTTAGTCGCAATCCAGAAGAATCTGATTTAAATGAAATTAATGATGTCGGACTGCTACACATCGAGTTGGGCGACTGGTTGCTCACTGCTCAGTTACAAGATTCGCGCTTAGCTTATATACACGAAGTACTCGGTAGAGAGGCAAACGATAAAGAAGAGCAAGAAATTAAACGCGATTATATATTAAAAGAGAATCGTGTTTTTAGAAAGACGACTGATGGGTTAAGATGGGCGGTACCACGGTCTGCGAGGCGTCAAATAGTTAAATTGTGTCATGATGATATAGGACATTTTGGGGTGGAGGAGACTCTAAAGAAATTGCAGGGGGATTACTGGTTCGCGTCAATGAGAAGTTATACTAAGCAGTATATTTCGGCATGCTTGGATTGTTTGTACAATAAAGAACCAGCTGGGAAGAAACCGGGTCATTTGCACTCAATAGAGAAGATCACAGAGCCGATGCATACCGTGCACATCGATCATTTAGGCCCATTCGTAAAGAGCTCGATGGGTAACTCTTATCTTCACGTAATTGTAGACGGGTTCACGAAATTTGTATTTGCTAAAGCGGTTAAAAATACAAAAACGATTCTTGTTGAGAGACACTTGACTACAATTAGTGAGACTTTCGGTTTTCCAAAGCGTATTATTAGTGACCGAGGTAGTGCGTTTACTAGCAAGAGATTTAAAGAGTTTTGTCACGCCAGGGGTATTCAACATGTGTTGACGGCTGTAGCAACTCCGAGAGCGAACGGTCAAGTGGAACGTTATGATAGAACGATACTTAGTACGCTAGCGGCAAGCTTGACCGAAGAAACCAAATGGGATCAAAGTTTGGGGAACGTAGTTTGGGGTTTAAACAATACGTTTAATAAAGCGACAGGCAAAACTCCATCCGAGCTGTTGCTCGGATATAAACCGCGCAATGCGGCCGAAGCAAAAATTGTATCTCGTATAGGGGAGACAACTTATGACTGTGATCGCGAGAAGACTCGGGAAAAGGTTAAAGAGGTAATTCAGCGTAGCCAGAAGGAGCAAGAGGCTAGATTTAATAAGAAAAGAGGACCGCAAAGGCAGCACCGTAGCAATGAAATAGTTGTGACCAAGCGCGTGATAAATAGTAATGAGGGCTCGAGTAAAAAGTTACTGCCGAAGTACGCTGGGCCGTATAAGATCGCTAAGGTGTTGAATTGTGATCGATACCTCATTGAGGACATCGAGGGTGCTCAGCGGACCCAAAAGCCATACAGTGGCGTGGTGCCCGGCGACAAGCTGAAGCGCTGGTGCACGAGAGTCAGCGATACGGACTCTAGCAATGAGGATGAGGAACCTCATGTGTTAAAAACACCCGGTACGCATATGCGTAAAAGGTATAAGCCGTTGGGTCGTGGCTAGGTGGGGTACCGGAGGCATGCTGGGCGTTCGGCGCTGTGTCTCGGATTTCCGAATGGTCAACAGTCGTAACTTCGTTAGATACGATGGGACGGTCATTGGTTCCGGATTGACGGAGTGACCGGGGCGACTGGCGCTGTAAGCGTGTTACGTAACAATCATGTGAGAGAGACTGTGACATCGTGGATTCGATGGTGCGCTGTAAAGCGGCGGTCCAGATTGATTGTGAAGTAATCAACATTAAAATCCAGATTATAACAGTATGAGCCGGTACAGGTGATGAGACCACCAAGCCTAGCCGTCGACAACGGGCACGGTAGACCAGTGACGACTGGTAGTGCATGAGTTGCAATTGGGCCCAGCTTAATGTTTTGCTTACGTGCATGTATATGCAAATACATATTATAAAATAGCGATAGCATGCAACTAATACACGATAATCAAAGCATCATGGGTTACGAAGGAAGGGTTCTTCCAAATTTACAATGTTGCCCTTTGCTTCACAGAAAGTCACCGAAGAGTAACGCGGAGTATGATGAGTACTCACGCTCCTGACGGAGATGCAACACCTTCACGAGGACGTGAATAACATCAGGATGGACGACTGAAAGCGACATAGCGACACTCAAGACCAAGCGTTGCTTCTCTGGTGTCGCTAAGATAAATAAACACCACGAGTCATCAGGGATCTCGGGGAAGGTCCTTTGAGACGATAAGAGGCCCTTGTCCGCCACGAGGAGGGGCTGACGTAGTACTGGGACCTCTGGATGCCATCGATCGGGCGAGCCCCGACTATTCTAGATCCAAGCCACGACAACGACACCTCGTCAATACTTTCTGTTCACTTGCAACTAATATTATACCAGTCATTGTATTTCTTTTATATTGTGGAGTTTCACCTATAAATATTTCTAACAATAGATAAAAACTTACCGAGACCAGCACAATTATGGCACCCAAAATCTCAGTAAGACGCGGTTGATTATATTTATTTTTCAGTCAAAGTGGAATGTTATAAGGGACGCTTTTCTGCCTTGTAACATGGCCCTAGTATCGAATCGCTATCGCGCCCTGTAAAAATTAGTTTATAAAATTCGATATTTTATGAGCTGCGAACAATTATTTTGATTACTGCGTAAGTTGTAAAAACATAAGAGCGTAAATGTTCTACTGGCTTGCCAAAATTTCAATTGATTGATAAAGCCGATTTTGAGATATAGGAATTTGAATTTTACAAACCTGTTATACACTCACAACCGCGCGCACGGGGTTAGGCACACAAACGCATTCCGACGTTTTTTCTAAACCACCTTTCTCGACGTTTTTTCTAAATCACTTTTCTCGACGTTTTTTCTAAACCCCTTTTTCCGACGTTTTAGACCATTCTGAGTATCCTGACACTTATGTCAGGATACTCGACCTTATATACCTTAGATCCTTAGATCTCGGATTTTTTTTTACCAAGTAAACAAAGTTTTCTCTAGTAGAAAAAAAATGCCAGACTTGACGAAAAAAATTATTTACGTTTTCAAATGTTTATAACAATAATAATTTACAAGTTTAAATTGAAAATTGTAGAAGCATATTTTTTCGCGTTGAAACGCGCTTCGGTTCGATTCTCAACGACAAATAGAATAGGAGATCTTAATATTTAAAGATAAGCACGCGCTCGTTTTTCGTAAAATTTAAATACCCTCAAAAAATATTTTTTGGTCAAATAAAAAAATTCGTGTCTTCTTTTTGTGTATAGGTATTTCGTGTAGAGAAGCTTGACTCGATTAAAAAAATATAAGGTTAATCCTCTCCCGGTTTGCTTCGGAATCGCTCATACAGTGAGTGCCCGATTTAATTTCTGCACGGAATGTAATTGATTACCGATAATCGACTGTAAATTCGTCCTTCATAGATATCTTACTGATTAGAGTGTCAGAAGATTAGAAGTGCGGTCTTGCTGACGATCATTGCCATAGGATAGAATATGATACACGATATGTATATACTGGTCACAAATAACGTTTTCCCGTTGCAACGCTTCGGATGTAACGGACAGGTCTCATGGATGACACACAGGACACCGTGGTAGCAATTCGAATTGACGCCACGCCGGGAATTGGTCTAATAAATTATGAACGAAGATACATGCGTGCGATCGGCGAGCGCGGAGTGAACACACGACACAGGGACTGCAGTCATGGAATAGGATCCGAGCGCAAAGCGTCGCGACGTTCGTCGCCACGCACGCCAATGTTGTATCCCGCAGCATCATTGGTGTACAGTGCGTACTCTATATGTTACTATTGCTTTGCAGAGCTATACTGCTTCACTGGTGCCTCTTGTGTAATATGGCTTCGTAGTAAATGCAGATTGCCAGAATCAGCGGTGGGCTTGTCGCACGCCGCGGGAATATTCGTGAATGCTGGGCATTCACGGCAGAGAGGAGAGGGTACCAATCGTACCATTGATCGTGCTACAACTGCTTCCAATGCTCTCCTGGTAGTACTCCTTGTTACGTAAATTATTATCATGTCCTCTTGTATTCGATCGAGCCGGATGCGAAGTTGCGGTATTCAATCTCTCGGTGTAGTGGAGAGTTCTGCAGCTATACATATGCATGCGTATAAGGTGGTCAAGTTGGCGTATACTACATATACTGAGCTATAGCTAAAGCTACAGCTAACATGAGGCATGCACGCGGCAATTGCATCGCCACACCGATATCCTCCTGGGTTTCCTAATTTGCCGTTGAAATGCTGATAACTTAACGTTTTCTGCCGCGCGTGGCTGATTAATACAAGTGGTGCATATATACATATACAATGCGTATTCGCGAGATGCAATGAACAAGCCTGGAGCAACTCACACGACCAACATCCAATATGCGGGGGTAAGAACCAGCGAATAGTTTCGAACCCCGACCAACATATGTGTATTCGAAACGTTTAATAGTTAAAATATCTGAGTTCTGGATAATTACAAAACGCGTAACAATATCGGGAAATAAAGAATATAAGAATAGATAAAGACGATGGCGCAAAAATGATCAAATTCAATGACTACTCTGTTTTTGTTTAATCGATTATATTCAGTTTCGAAGATGTTACATTGAATAAAAAAACAGCGTCTAATAATCTCCCAACAACTAATTCACACAAGAAACCGGTTATTTTTGTTTTTATTTTTTGGACCAGCCATATTCTCACCGCTATTCTAAACTGTCGTCTCAATGATATATATCTTTGCGTGAAGTCTCACAGCAGAAGTTTTTAAAGTTTTACGAAAATTGATTAATACTTTCTGCCGTATTCGTCGAACAAATAAACAGACTAAAATACCTAACAACCTAAATACGTAAACACAGAGACTTCGTTCGGTCGATAATATAAACATATAAATCAATATTAAATAGAATTAAAAAATGATAAATTATGTGTCAAGTGCACGTGTTCAAGTAAAAAAAGCAAAGACGTTTGTTTTAATACTATTTAGAGAGCTTTCGTTCCGTAAAAGAGTAAAGTCGGCTTCAGGTATTTATTCCACAGCATCCAAAAATCACGACCCTAATGGGCAAAGTGTATAACTAGTTATGGCGTGAGTTTTGTTGAAAACTTTTAACTGAGTTTGTACACTTCGGGTTCTCACACAAAGAAGCTTCGTGTGCATGAATACCGACTTATGTGTAAAGCGGTGTCAAATATATAGCAACGCTGCTATATGCATTCAAAAGCTGTTTGTAACCACGCGTCGTCTATGACGGCTTTTTGTCTAAAACAACCATAACCTCGTTATGATTTAAAACAACCAGAAGGAGGTTATGGTCGTTTTAGACAAAAATAAATAAAAAATGTCGCGTCAATTGACTTGTAAAGGGAAATTCATTGAAAAGAAAATTTATATATACGATCCATTTTTATAACTATAAACCTATTTTTTCTGTGTTAATTCATTCTCTCAATCACGTAATACGTTCCAAACTGTAACGATATTTATCGTTAACATTATCCTGAAAAGGGTTTTAGTTCGGACCAGTGATGCCAGATGAGGGAATTTTGTTCCCTTTTGAGTACCCTCTCCACTGGGTCTGTTTTAGCGCCCACCGCGTGCGCACCCGGCGCACCGACCAATAAGCAGTCAGGCAGCGTGTGACGTCACACACTACACCGTTTTTATCTCAACGTAATATCGGATAAATAAGTGAATATAATAAAAAGATTGATTGCTTAAACGAAATTGAAAAAAACTTGTGGTATAACGACTAAATAGTTCCTTAAAACTTTGTGATATTATAATTAAATAGTTCTTCGGGAATAAATCGGTCATGAAATAAATAAACAATATAAAAATATAAACACGAATAAATAAAAATGGAAATAAATAAAGATCGTAATGGGTACGTTAAAAAACTGGAAATAAAGTAAATCGAACGCGTTACGTAAAAATAAATGTGAATAAAAATGAATATAACATTGTGTATAATGCATTGCATAGATTTAAGAAAAAAGAGAAATATATTTACTTATTATTTATTAATTTAGAAAGATATAATATAATACCGTATGATTATATATAGCAAGTTAAGTAGAGTATTACAATTTCTTTTTATTCAATAAATTGTAATGAACCTTTTGTGTAAAGGACTACAATTTGGTGTTATTGGTGGATATTGTAATGCACTATTCATTTGCTGAAGGCTGCAAAATTAGTAAGCGTTTTATATATTTCTTTACTTTCATCATTTATTTATTTATGTATATAATATTTATATATATTCTTTAAAATTGTTCCATAACTCATTTCATAAAAGCCCGCGCAGTGGCTGTTGTGAAGTGGGTGGGGCGAGACAGCGTAAAGCGCAATCGAGACGAGATTTGTTACGAGCGGCGCAAGCCTTCCCCTGACGCGCCTAGCACGGGCAGCGTGGTGAGGGCAGCGAGATAGGGGCAAAATTCCCTCATCTGGCATCACTGGTTCGGACTCGAGCAGGGAGGAAATTAATACAAGCTTGAATATTGGGTAAAAGTAGGGTTTATTCAAAAAGATATGAAAATAATAGTGTACTACAAAGAAAAATTGAATATCCTTAATAATTACGAATTTGACTCCTTTTTAGTGGTTCTTGGCAACCATGCGTCTCGCAAAAGGCTTTTTCCGTGATCCGTGTCCGTGAAAAATGAGAATTTAAATTAATAAAATAGTTTCTCCAGTGGTATGAAAATAGAATTACTACGGAAGGTAAGAGAGACCGTTGTTATACCGGCCTCGTCATCGATAATTTATCAACGTTAACGTGGTCTATTACCATTCTTCGAATTAGGATTTACCGTACCCGATATCTATGTAGCTCACCCCTTTGGTGGGGATGGAACTCTCACTGGAACTCTCACTTGAGCTCTCCTTTCTACGCAACCTGCTCGCTTGCCCGGTCGCCGCTGCGGTGGAGGCGTCAACGAGATGCATTCTCGATGCATCGACTCATCGACAGGGGGGTCCCTAGCAGTTTTTTATGGGTGTTTTTAGTCCCCTGTTTGCTAGAGATCCTTTTGTTGGATCTTTTTATTTTCATACCCCTCGGTATCCTTATACTATGAAGTATCGTTGCCTGGGATGCTGTGCAGCTGGTTCGGATCTTGCTGCAACTCAGCTACTGGAATTCGATGTTAGAGGAGATGTTCCTCTTTGCCCCTTGGTATCAGGCCTGGTCCTTGGCGTGGTGTTGGCGATATGATCCTCCTTGGGTTGGTTAGCTGGTCCTCCTTTTGGTTGGTAATCTGGTCTTCTTGCTGGTTGGCTATCTGGTCCTATGCATCGGCGAGTATCTGTGAACAAATGCTCCTCGATTGTCATATTTCGTACCTTTTTATACTGGCTTCCCCGCTCTTCTTCCTAGTTCTGCCTGTATAAAAGGGTATAACTATATTTGATAGTCGTCCTGTAGCCCATTGATGCCGTTAATTTCTTATATCCGATTATTGTAAATATCGTGTCCCTCGTTGAATCCTTTTTAAACATCATTTAGTACTCTAGTGGGTTGTATTGTCATTGCTTGAGTAACGGTAGTTTGTTTTTCGGTACTCTGTTCTTCATAGTATTGGCCGTGCGTAGTACAGGTGCCTCGTTGTGTATGGCTCGCGTGTATCTAGGCTTGTTGTTCTTCGTCGTGTGGGTAACCCGTGGTACCGGTGCTTCGCTGTGCATGGCTTGCGTATGTGAGACAAACCCGTCGTCTCGATACAGTGATGACATTTTAAAGGATTGGCGCGTCCCACCACGACTGCTGTATATTGTTGCCAGATTGGTAGTACTCATCCCTACTTGATAGTCGATTGGAATAAAAATGGCAATTTTAGGAGGCTATACGTTTTAAACAAAATACACCATAATTAGCATTTTTTTAAATAACGTTCCTAACATATGATTATAAACAACTGCAGTTTCTCAAGCATATTGTAAACGCCGTATTGATGAAAAATGTAACATTGTTAAAAGACCCACGTCTAAAAGTTGTGCTCTTTAATTGCCATTATCTCATAAACAAAACGGACGATCAATTTAAAATTATACAAATCGACCAATAATTATCTCGTATATATATCTCGACAACGTTTGACGAATTTCCTAAGAAATGGCATTTGTGGGATAAAGACCTTAAAATTGGGTCGACTGGTGTCGGAACTGGCTGTATTTATTCCCTACTCTATGAAACTTACAGTGAAAGAACGACAAAACATAGTCGTGCAAAGCTTTCTGGACACACTACTACCCAAGGTGTTTCTCTACACAACTTGATATTTTATGAAATTAAGATTTTTACTATAAGCAAGCTATCTATAAAAAAACCCGCCTAGGTTATATAGGAACGGTAAGAAGTTAGAGAGTCGCTGCTAGATGGCCGACGGTGAGCGTGTTTGTCACGTGCGTTCGGAGTAGATAAGGCTGCGAGACTTTTCATATCTAGACTACGATGTACGTGCGTCGTCCTTGCACGTACGTGGAGATACCTCGCGAATCGTCCGAACGAAATTAGTTGTGCGAAAATACAGCGAGAGCCCACTGAATACCCTCTTGCATGCTTTCCTACTTCGTCGATACTCGTATGTTCGAGAGGATAGGCAAAGCCTATACGCACATATCCCCGATAGCTCGTGAACTGCACACGAAATAGTGATGGTGAGTGGGATTCGTGGATAGAGGACTGGAGCAGCAGAGATATTCCGAGAACACGTATGGGGAAAGAACAACCGGCAAGTCAGAACAGCACCCGCCAACCACGCCATTCCAAGAATAGCTAAGGATTTAACACTCGATCGACGCGCTCCTGAAACGTCCGGGCTGTTTCGGCCTCATTACACCCTCGTTGCGTCTGAACGGCGACCATTAAACGCAACTTCCGGAACTGAGTTGCGAGGAAGAGCAAACGGAGCGATCGACATCCTTCCAGTTCCGGGATACGAAGGCGTGTAATTGACACTATTTTCTTCGCGGATGTGCACGAAAGGAACAAATTCCAGGTCATCCTTTCATGACAACGAAGCGTGAGTGACGATGACAACAATTATTCACCCGGATATCGTTTTGACGGCAAATTTTTTCATCATAAAGCTTCAAATATCATTTTTTAAGCTAGGGAAGAATCTGTTTTCATATTCGATACTTTCCTTGAAGAATAATAATATCGATACGAACGACAATTTCGATAAAATCTACAGCTTTAAATTATTATTCAGCAAGGGACATTTTTTTAAAAAATAACACACTAATACACATACCAGGTGTATGCATAAGTTTTTTCCGGTTTTTTGGTAAAAAAAACACGTAATTTTCAAGGGAAATTAATTTTTGTTTTATTCAAAATATTGGCCATCGGCTTCTACACATTTCGCCCATCTTTCAGGTAACTTATGAATACCATGCCAGAAAAACTGCTTGTCTTTTGCGGCAAACCATTCGTCGAGCCATTTTCCAACTTCCTCGAAATCGCTGAAGTGCTGCTCTGGGAGCACGTGCCCCATTGATGCGAAGAGGTAATAGACAGATGGCGCCAGGTCTGGCGAATACGGCAGGTGCGGAAGGATGTCCCATCCAAGCGATTTCAAGGTGTCTTTCACTGCTTTCGCTGTGTGAGACGGCGCATTGTCGTGTAACAAAATCACTTTGCCATGTCTTCTGGCCCATTCCGGTCGTCTTTCGATTAATGCGTGGTTTAAATTAATAATTTGTTGGCGATAGCGTTGTGTATTAACGGTTTCGCCGGGCTTCAAGAGTTCATAATACACAATACCGCTCTGGTCCCACCAGACACAGAGCATGGTCTTCTTGCCGAAGCGATTTGGCCTTGGTGTTGAAGGACCGGCTTCGCCAGGTGAAAGCCACGATTTTTTCCGCTTCGGGTTTTCAAAATAAATCCATTTTTCGTCACCTGTCACAATTCGATGCAAAAATGATTTCCTTTCGTGGCGTTAAAGCAGCACTTCACAAGTGACTTTGCGATTTTCTATTTGACGTTCATTCAAATCGTGTGGGACCCATTTACCGAGTTTATTGATCTTCCCCATTACTCGTAAACGTCTGCTGATTGTTTCTTGTGACACATGTAATGCTTCTGCTAATTGCCGTTGAGTTTGAGTTGGGTCATCATCCAATAACTCCTGCAATTGCTCGTCTTTGCATTTTTGTGGTCTACCAGAGCGCTCACTGTCTTTCACATTGAAATCACCACTTTTAAATTGTCGAAACCATGTCTCACATATTCTAATCGATGGAGCGTGTTCACCATATGTTTCTACCAGCAAACGTTGACTTTCAGCAGCCTTTTTCTTTTGATTAAATAAGAAAAGCAATGCGTGCCGCAAATGTTCTTTTTCAGGCACAAAACTCGACATGATCACTGAACGATAAAACAAAGACGCTAGTTTTTGGCGGACTCAACTTGTGTGTGTTTGTAGGTTAATGTCAGACGAACAAAATGACGTATGTGTCAAATTAATACGCTGCGTACTTTTCGCTGGCGCCATCTCTTAGTTAAACCGGAAAAAACTTATGCATACACCTGGTACACGGTTAACAGATTATCATAATTATAAATCTATGAACTTTCGTATGAAGTACCGGAGGCATTCTAGTCACGTATATTTTCAATGCAACAATCAAATCGCTTCACCGCTTACGGTTAAATAACTAATGAACGTTTCTATGATTTATTTATAAAATTACAATATTAACATATCATTTATCATTCATATATAGATTAGAATGTCCGGAGTTGTTACCTACAACATCTTGCCATACCTGTTTCTGTTGTAGCTCAATATAATACAAAAAATATTAGAAATGTTATATATTGTACAGGTTCTGTAGCCAGCCTCCACGTTTTTGTAATCCATCAGCTGCAATGAAGTACAACACAGGGCGGCATTAAGCATTAAGAAGGTACGTTAGATACCCTAGCATTGCAGACGAGCCAAAGAAAACTACCTGTTCTTCATGGACAGTGATAAATAATTATAAAAATATTAAGATGAAATGATACACACGATTCCGATTCGTATTTCCTCAACGACGACCTACCCAAATTCAGTAAAAGTTTGGAGATAATCTTAATATATATATTGTAGGGCCGATAGTCGGTAACTTACCGACTGCCGTAATCGATATATGGATAATGATCATAGGGTCGTGTAAAGCGACTACGCGCAATAGAGAGATGAGTTTACCGCTCTAGCTTATGCACGAAAGCCCTCAGCGTTTCGAGAGAACAAGTGCGCTTGACCTCTCCCCAATCGCCCGTAGACCGTTTTCGCAGGTGCCACGCACCCAAAGTATATCGCTTTAACCGCGTATTCACATCGCGAAACAGTATCGCTTTATTTTTTAACGATCCGGCTTTGTGAAGCTATAAATAGTGGCGAACAATACCGAAGGAGCAATTATCGGTAAGCTGTGCTAAATATTTCTTTATATATTTTTTAAAATAAGTTGTAAGAATCGCTTTTATAAACGGGCCTCGTGCATAATAGGACGGTTGGGCCGAGCTACGACGCCTGGAATCTGGCATGAGATAATTGGAAAAGCGGCTGAGTTTCTTTTCCATTAAAAGATTTACTCCATATTTTTCGGAGATTCGCTGTTCAAAAAAGGTGAGCGAGGATATCCTCGTATTCGAGTACGTATCAAATCCACGAAAACATTCAATGTGCGTGTAGCACAAAAATATGTCCACCCTCGCCATATATCTGGGCCTTGAGCGAAATCCGTTAAGAGTCGATGGATTCGAATTTTCTGCGCTTGAGCCACTCGTGCTTATAGCGCGTGATGTCAGCAATTCGTGGCGCTAGACATCGCGCTACTGTAACCACGTCGATGCCGTCAGCCATCTTGTACATCGACGTCGATTGGATTGACGACGTGGATTGCGCCAGCGGCCGTACCGGAATTACTCAGATAAGTTTTGTTTAGATGTATTTTCATACGTTTTGGAGGGCGCGATGATAATATACACTGACGTGGTCCCGCTGACCAAATCGCGCCTTGATATAATCGTATCGCGTTAGTTCCGATAAATTTCTTTGTATGCGCGTGAGTCCGATATTAAAATTTGTGCTGTGAGCTATCATCTGTCAATGCAGGTTAGCCAGCATTGCATTGCATTAAAAGTAGTGTTCGCCTGAGTACGATATTATAATTTGTGCTGTGAGTTATCATCTGTCAATGCAGGTTAGCCAGCATTGCATTGCATTAAAAGTAGTGTTCGTTTGGGTACGATATCACAATTTACGCGGTGAGCTGTTAATTTGTAAATGCAGGCTAGATGGTTTTTGAAGTGTGCGAGTCTTAATGATATAAAGGTATGCGAGACATGATACTTCTCATATGCAGAAGTGATAATATATGTGTTTATGTAAATTTATGTCATAAGAAGTCATAACATTGAGCTGCGAGCTGCATATAAAATATTCGCTTGGTGCGATTCTGATCTGTGAAAATTTGACGAGTGCATTGATCGCTATTGTGATTAGGCTGATTGCCAACCTGATATGATAAATGTCAAATTATTTGTATTGAAATATTCGTGAATGCTAGTCCCGAGCAGACTGATCGCTATTGCTATTAGGCTGATTGCCAACCTGATATAATATAATATAAATGTCAAATTGCTGGTATTGAAATGTTCTTGAATGTTAGTCCCGAGTACACTGATCGCTATTGTTCTCAGGCTGACTACCAACCTGTTTAATATAAATGTCCAATTCAATAATTCTGGAATGCGAAGAAGGATATGTGTCTTTTTTCATAAAGCCAAATTGAGAATATATACAAGTGAACCTGATCTATAACCGTTATCTTTCTCGTGAGCCCACCTAATCCTGTCTTACCGATAATATCAATGTAACATACACTGTATGAAGTACATTTTCGTACTAAAACAATATAAATCAAAATATAATATATTACAATATATAATACAGTTTTATTAACTAACTAGATAGCAGGGCTCGGTCGATAATCGCAATGCAAAATTTTTCAGTAAATTGACAAAAGCAAATATGTAATGCGTTTTTCAAATGGAGGAAGCTCGTATGATTTCACCATGACAGGATCTGTATACATTTTACAAAGTAAACGTCGAGGGAGACGTTCCTGCTTGTTGTTCCTCTATTCGTCGTCGACGGCAGGAAATCGGAACGACGTCTCGTGGTTTCCGGGTCGCCAATTGAGAGCTAGAGCAGACCCGGAGTCTCTCTGTACATACAACTGCGCATATCAACCCCCTATCATATTACTTCTGCCAGCCAGTCTGTGTTACTTTGTACACATACACATACGTAAAGCTCATACGGTCGTCATACATGTAGTGCAATGCAAGGACTCTCAGAGCGAGGATAATTGACGACGTTCGTTTGCGTGGAAGGCCACGTCATGTGAAATAACGGGAGTTTTGTGAAGAGTTGATAGCTGCTTCTCAAACTTCACTTGCCTTTCACTCTGTCCGTATGCGATAGTACACAATACCGGAACATTGCTGCAGCTACCGCTTCTGCTGGTGTCAAACGATGTGTGTTTTCTACTCGTTACAGCAATAGTGTAAAACTAATAAATAAAAATAGTGTAAAACAGCAAAAGTGAAGAGGCCTTCACTTTGGGCCTTCACAGAGAAAACGACGCTATAAAAAGGGTTAAAGTTCAACGAAAGAGTATATAATAAAAGAAAAAGCGAAGTATTGCATGCAGTAGCAATACAGATCGTTAAGTTATGCTATAACATTGAGAGTACTTTACTTAGTAAAAACCATATATCATATATACATCTCTCGATATGCTAAAATTATCTCACCGCCGCCACCGTATAAAAGAATCGAGAAGTCTCTGAGATCTGGAAAGCCCGCCAAACCGTTAATATTCTAAGTTTGTCCCGAAAGTCCCCCAATGAATCCCTCAGGCTCTGATTAGGTCACCTCCTCCAAGCCCGGATTATTCCAACTCTCCCTTGAAGCGCTTAAACACACACACTATCTTAGATACGCAACGAGACGATATAAGCCCCCACCACCCCTGTTGATTCTAAGCCTTCTTAAAACTCTCCTCCATGGGCTGCGTGATAGTGGGCACAAACAAAGAGTCGAGGAGGGGGTATTAATAATAGGTATCAGGAAGGTCCAATGGTAGATTGCAAGGATATGCGGCGCTCGAACGGTACGACCCCCCACACACAGAGGGCGTCCTATTTTTTAAAATATGCTTAAATATATCGAAAACTAAGAATTTAATTAAAAATGTTCCGGATAAAAGTTGTTGTATATGAAGATTGATGTATTGCCACTCTTCCCACGGGAAAACTACGAATAACGTTTTGGGCCTGTTCGAAGACGAAGAACGAAAAATAATTCGGAGTAAGACTTAATCATTTTTTAACGAGAAATAAGATAATGCAATAAAAAATAGGGGGTTTTATTTTTGAAACTTAATTTTGGCCTTGATAGGCCCAGCAGAGACCCCGGAGGCAATAAACTGATATGCGCATCCGACGTCCCTCTTCATATACAACAATTGTCCTAAACATTTTTCAATTAAATTCTTTGTTTTTAATATATTTGAGCATAATTTCAAAATAGGACATCCTGTATATATATTATATAGGTCCAACTTCTGTTTTTAAAACGAAACCCATAATTTCATAAAATTCATCAAATGAATATACAGGGTGGCCGATTTATCTGAAGACATTGAAATATTTCGAAGACTACGCATCGGATCAAAAAAAGTTCTCAATAAAATTTGTTCGCCTGGAAAGGGGTCATCCAATGATACCAAAGTCGAGCCCTCACCCCATCCCCTGGGGTGGGGATGGGGCAACTTTGAAATCGTAAATGGGAACCTTCATTTTTTATTGCAGATTCGGATTCCCCATAAAAAAGAAGTAACTTTTATCTGAAACATTTTTTTTCGATTCGTGATAGATGGCGCTGTAATCGCAAGAAACCTGATTTTTGCGAATATCTCGAGAAATTAAACATCTTCGATCAAAAACTTTTTATTCCGGACATTTTTTTGTGTAATGCGTATTTTTTGCGATACTTCGATGTCTCAAGATAAAAAATTCACCCTGTATGTATACTAGGGGGGCTTTTCGCCGTTGCGCGTTTTGTGCACCAACCCACGTAAGAGAACTTGGGCTTTACCCCTTTGATGCACATTACCCACTCCGACCCGCTTTATGCGTTCTTTTTGACCCCTGTCTCGATTCTTTTACACGGCGACGGCGGCGAAATATTTTTATATACTATAAAGAGATATATATTTACAAGGATTTCAAACAGCCCAAACATACATTGACTTCTCTAACCCTATCACTGCTCCTATTTCATGATCAACTTGAAACCGCTCACCCCTCGATTTCGTAGCCAACTTAACACGGTTCACCCCAAAAGTCAAAATAAAAAATATGACACTTGGCATGGAATGTCGTATATATTTTTGGCACTTAACATGCAATGCACTTACATTTTGACACTTGACTTGGAACGCACTATTTTTAATGGACGCTTGTCATAGAGTATTCGATGTATCCCGGGTCAGAGGGGCGAGGAGCCGATTTACGATCTCGGGTAAGATCGGGTCTCGATTATTTACAAGGCGGCGACGGCGGTGGCCAGATCTTTTTATTATAACGAGACATATATGAGGTATTTCATACGAGGGTGGATCAATAACTGAGTGACTTTTTGAATGAAAGATAGTTTTTTCGGCAAAACAACGTTTTATTTCTCAACATAATCTCCTTTGAGCTCAATACAGTTCGTCCAATGTTTCTCCAATTTTTTATCCATTCCTAATAATAAGATTTGTCGAGGTCCTCAAAGTAGGCGTTTGTTTGAGCGATGATTATATTGTTAGAGCCAAATCTCTTTCCACCGAGCCATTTTTTTAGGTTTGGAAACAGGATATAGTTGCTGAAGGGTAAACCCGGAGAATATGGCGGATGAGAGAGCAATTCGTATCCTAATTCATGGAATTTTGCCATGGCGACTACGCACGTGTGTTGTTTCACGACGCAAATGCAGTCGTGTTTTCTTTAAATCGATGTTGAACCGGTCCAATAAGTTGGCATAATATTCGCTATTGATTGTTTTTCCCTTTTGAAGGTAATCGGTATGGATTGTGCCGCGTTTTTTTTCAATTGTTTTGGGTGTAGTGACCTTATTTGGACGTCCAGACCGTTCGGCGTCACTCGTGCTTGGGCGACCACAACGAAATTCAGTACATCCCTTCTTTACCATTGAAATTGATGGTGCACAGTCTCCATAGTATTTATCAAGCTTATCCTTGATTTGAGTGATAGTATCTTTCCGCAAAAAATAATGCTCGATAAGCACATGAAATTAACGTTTTTCCGTTTTCCTAAAAATTTACACGGTTGTCTGCTTTCAATGGCTGTCAAACACAAACTAAATGACACAGCTTGCTCAAAATTTTACAGCAGTCTATCGACAGATGGCAGTTGACGGAAGCAGTATTGCTTTTCAAGTTAAAACGCGGCAAATTCAAAAAGTCACTGAGCTATTGATCCACCCTCGTACTAAGCAAGCTTCGCTCAGGGAACATTAACATAATAATGTTAACAGATGTTACAATAGTAACATCGAATAAACCTAATTTGATCGATTGAGTTTATGTGATGTATGTATATTATAAAACGTTCACTATATGATCAAGTACGGTCGTGATTCAAACGAAATATTTCAATATTACACTCAATAAGCACATTATATAAAGTGAAAAAAGTAAGAGGGCTCCATACAATTTTTAAACCTGTAAGGATGATATGGAATAGGCTAAGATCATTATGCTGCGCGTATTTTAATGACTCTCAAAGTTTAAGATTCATGTCACTGTTCGAAATGTGATGATAAATTATTTTTTGCTGAAAGCAATTTTGGTTTACCCCATGCATTTAAAAAAATGCATAACTTCACCAAGAGAACCTGAATTCAATATCTATTTGTATTATTAAAACTTTTCGATACTATATTGGTATATTCATCGATTTGAAAAGTGTAGAAGATCGCTTGTTATTATTTTTTCAGAGCGAATGATTAAGTCGTATTATTTAATGGGTGTACGCGGTATCACGAGCTACGTTGGTACAACTTGTGAATTTTGTGTCGTTCGGTATGGAAACACTAAACTCTGGTTTTTGCCACGATGGTTCGTTCTTCCCTTCCTGCGTACTTCAGGATCCATAAGTGTATCGCATCCTTTATTTCCCATATTTCAATTGCTTTGCCCCCTAACTTTGTCATCACCAAACTCATTCTTCGACTTCCCTCGAGGTCTACACTTGGGTACCCCCTAACTCAACGAGCGTGCAGTAATTACACGCAGCGTGGAGCTCTTGTGATTGACGTGCCATCTCGTGTACACGTCTATTTCGTAAAGTTGACTGCCCTATGACGACATGGTTCAGAAACTGCCTAGCGGAAAGTATAGCAAGTGGATGAGCTTCATCCAGTGGAGCTGGCTCACTGCGTGTATACAGTAGTCTAGTGTAGTATAGATGCTCTGTCAATGACTCACAGATTGGGAATCCACTTTGTTCTGTTGGGCATCCTGACACGAGGCACCATAAGGCAGCGTCAGAGGTGCCGTAGCTAATACATATTATGTGTCAAGACCGAGAATAAAGAACTAGCCTCGTCTACACATACGCTTATCTCTTTCATGCATACTGTATTATAGGACGTGTTATCCACTCTTCAGTATCTCGAGAACCACCTGCATAAACGAATAATGTGTGCCACAACGGTTTCGACTAGTCATTATTTCGATACGGCTTCATGGATACGAAGACTGTGGGAGATTCACTTAAATTTAATCGATAGGAGCAGCTGTTGGATTCGCAAACATATCATTGTGGTTGTTACAGATACTCTGTCCTTATGTACTATACATATACTCCGTAAATAATTTCTATGTGCCTCGTGTGAATAAGTGTTACATTCCCTAGATTATATTTTCTTTAATTAATTAATTTATCCCTGTGCTTAGTTGGGAAAATGGACATAACCCGAATATATTGAATAATGCTTTAAATTTATACCAAAAAAAATTACAGGTTTACAGGTTTACATTACATTACATTACAGGTCTTTAAATTATAGAAATTAATAGATATTTACTTAGTTTTTTAAATTATTAGAACAATTTCGGTTTTGACCAGTAATAGCAGCCAGAAATTGGGTTATCTGTAATAACAGAAAAATATTTTGAATATACGTCCAACGAGTGTAACATCTATTGTTATTCATATTATTATTTATTTATTTCCATCGTACAGCGTCCTTCACCTTAATACATCAACCGTTATATACCTTTCTTTGTCACATCATATACTCTTATAACAATATAAAAAATATAAAAATACAAAATATGAAATATAGAACATATGTCAATTCCTCAACTTCTTCTATATGCTTTCTCCTTTTCATCCCTATCTTCCACAATCCCTTTGTCATCACTCACAAGGGGACCACATGGTCGTCGGATTTTTGTAATTTTTTATACTCATGGTACGTAAAGTTGAGACCCCAAATATGAATATCCCTAAGTAATACGACGCCATATTCAGAAATTCTCGAGAAAATCGACTTTGAAGTTAGAGCGAGCAATTGAAATAGAGAAACAAAAACCGAATTTTCAACTGAGTGAATAGCTCAGTGGGTAGCGCTGGAGTGTGGTAATCACTGGGTAGTGGGATCGAGTCTCGCTTTGGTCACTTTTTTTTTTTTTTTTTCCAATTCAAATACCTACGTATTTTATATTTAAAATTCATTAAATATTTGCTAATTACCATATTATTATTAACAAATTATCATTTTTTATGAATATTGCACGTGTTATTACATTTATTTGAAATTAATT
Source organism: Cylloceria caligata (assembly GCA_963942595.1). Classification (NCBI taxonomy): domain Eukaryota; kingdom Metazoa; phylum Arthropoda; class Insecta; order Hymenoptera; family Ichneumonidae; genus Cylloceria; species Cylloceria caligata. The sequence goes on from OZ012711.1 coordinate 3,337,830, forward strand.
TTAAAAAATGACAAGTAAAGTTTTGGGAACGAAAATGAAAAAACCTCGGGTAGAAAAATAATGTTTTTTTATTTAAAGTTACATCGTATCCATTTGTTTATCAACAGGATCGCACGAGCCACAGTGATAAGCGTCGTAAAAACACGGGAAACAGAAATTTCACGGCATCAAGCACACCGCACGAATGCTGCGTTTTTACAGACGCATTTTTTTTTTAAAACATCAATCGGAATACAAACTTCATTGACGTTTTCAAAGATTTCTCTAGTATCACAAAGTTTTGAAGCGAACCACGCATATCTGATCATTTTACCGAAGATCGGAGAGGATAACTGATGATGAAAGATTGAATGAATTTTAATACAATCTTCTCGATCGTTGATTTTGCGGCCTTCTTCGATCAGGTATGCGCAGTTTTGCATACGCTTGATGAAATTTTTTACTTGACGGTAAAAATAATATTATTTTTCCGCTCCACGTGCAATTTTCATAAAAAATGATAATTTGTTAATAATAATAGGTTAATTAGCAAATATTTACTGAATTTTATATATAAAATAACTCTTCGTAAAGAGGATAATATTATTTTTCCGCTCCACGTGCAATTTTCATAAAAAATGATATAATTTGTTAATAATAATATGGTAATTAGCAAATATTTAATGCATTTTAAATATAAAATACGTAGGTATTTGAATTGGAAAAAAACAAAAAAAGTGACCAAAGCGAGACTCGATCCCACTACCCAGTGATTACCGGACTCCAGCGCTACCCACTGAGCTATTCACTCAGTTGAAATTTCGGTTTTTGTTTCTCTATTTCAGTTGCTCGCTCTAACTTCAAAGTCGATTTTCTCGAGAATTTCTGAATATGGCGTCGTATTACTTGGGGATATTCATATTTGGGGTCTCAACTTTACGTACCATGAGTATAAAAAATTACAAAAATCCGACGACCATGTGGTCCCCTTGTCAGCCATACTTTTCTCTCTTTTATATATTCCTCTCATTCGTATTACTATTTCGATTTTGCGCCTTCGGCACTTTCCGTTTGCACTCTTATTGCAATCTTATTCGCTAAGATAACGCTTATCACCACTTTCTTAGGTGCTATTTCCTTGACTAGTTTTATTCTTTTTATTTATAGAGTCTTTTATTTTCCCAAACGCTATTAGGTATTCGCACAGCTCTTCGATCACTTTTCCCCTCAGCGTCTCTATCAGGTGCTGTCGCAGTTCATTCCCTGCTCTTCGTTCTCTCCATTTGTCTCCTCCCATAACCCATTCTTTCTTTATTCCTTTCCTCGCTTCCTCATATTTCCAGATATGTTCTACATTTTCGTCCTCTTTTTTACAGAGCACGCACATCCAGTTCACATATCCTTTCTTCCCAGCCATTCCAATGTTTCCACATCTTAATCACGCCCACTCTTCTTTAAGTCTCCTCTCATTACTCCCTCGTCCCAGTATTTTTCTCGCTCTGTGCCTATTTTGATATTTTTGTACCAGCTACAAAAGGTAGACTTGTCTATCCTCGTCAAATCTCCTTGGATGTCCTGGTCCCTTTTTTTCTCTACCGCTTCTCTCAACGCCCTTTCAATCGCTCCAAACTGCGTCCCTTCCCTTATCAGTCCCATGATTCTACCTTCTCCCACCTGTCTCATTGCTTCTTCTAACTCTTTCCCCCACTTCGATTTTGTTTTATTTACTATCCCCCTAATTTCTTCTTTAAGGCAGATCTTTGGCCATCTGAAGTCCTCCATCTTTAGGATTTGTAGCAGATAATTTCCTGCTCTTCTTCTTCCTTCAACTTCGATACTTCGCTTTCCTGCTTCCATTTTCCATAAATAATCCGGTGTATTTCTCGACACCCCCAAGGCCATTTTCACCATTCTGCTTTGTAACTTCTCAATTTCTTCTCTCCTTTTCCATCCCCAGATCTCAATCCCATACAGTGCCCCTGCTTTAACGAGGGAGGCCATTAGCTGTAGAGCCTGTCTCTTAATTTATCTAGCTTGGCCCTTTTTATCACTCCCTAAACTGCATTCACTGCTTTCCTCGCTTTCCCAATTAATTTGTTTATATGAACCCTCAGTGTGCACTTTGTTGTGAACCAATATCCCAGATATTTAAATTCCTTTACTACTTCTGTTTTCTTTCCTTGTAAATTCCATTCTTCTCCTTTCTATATTCTTCCTCCATTTCTGAATACCATTTTTTTTGTTTTGTCCACATTCACCTCCATTTTTGTCTTTCTAACGTATCTCTCCAGTGATTTCAGCATCTTTGCAAGTTCTTCCGCCTTTTCTGCTATGATCGCAATGTCATCTGCATATTTCAGCACGAAAAATCCCCCCCCCCCCATGACTGTTCTCCCTTCTCCTTTCCTCTCCCAATCTTCGTCCACGTCATCTAGCGCGATGTTAAAAAGTGTTGGGCTGATAGGACGGTCTTGTCTCACACCCTTCTTTGTTCTAAAATTTTCTGAGATTCCTTCTCCTGTGATGATGTCATTCCTCGTATTCATGTATATAGTTCTGATCATCGCATGCATTTTCTCTCCTTCCTTTTTCCCACAGTTTCTTGAACAGCAGCTCTCTATCCACTTTGTCAAATGCTGCTTTAAAGGCTACAAACGCTACGTATAATTTCCCTCCTTTTTTCTTCAGTCTATTGTTAATGAGAGCATTGAGCTACCCCTTCCTGCTCTAAATCCCGCTTGACTTTCCCTCAGCATGGCCTCCTTTTCCAGCCATTTGCTCAATCTCGTTACCATTATACCGGAGATTATTTTATATTCAATGTCCAACAGCGAGATCCCTCTATAGTTGCTAGCCAGCTCCTCGTCGCCCGCCTTGTGTATCGGAAATATCCTTGCAATTTCCCATTCCGCGGGTAGTTCTGCGTTATTCCATAAATAATTCAGCCTTAATGCCGTCCTCTCCCGCCGCCTTATAATTCTTCAGTTTTTTCATTATCCTCTTCAGTTCACCCTTACCGATTTCCTGGTCCAACAATTCATCATTTGAGAGTACCATTTCTTCGCTCACGTTCCATGGTCTTGAGCTCTCTTCTCTTGTCATTTCATCCTCTTCTTCTGCCTCTAACAGATTTTTAAAATGTTTGACCCAGTCGTTACTTCTTATATTTTCGCCCGTTCTTTTCTTCTTAGTCCTGAAACCACCCTTTTCTTTTTTCTTCTACCAGTTTCTTCCATTGTTTCCTCTCTTCTGCTAACTCCTTTCGCTCATCCACACCTCTCTTCGCCAAGTACCTTTTCAGGCAGTGCCACACTCTTTTCTTTTGTAGCTCGCAGTCCCTATCGTACAAGCTATTGTTATTGTTTTTCTTGTTTTTTATTTTCCTTGTCATTTTGACTATCTCTGCCGCTTTCCAAATTTTTTCCTTTAACATTCTCCATCGTTCTCCTGCCGTAACACCATGATAATCGCTTTCTCTCATTTTCTTTATCTCTTCTTCATAAAATTGGCTCATCTCATCTCTCCACACTAATCTCGTCTCTACACCTTCCCTCCTCCCTTGACTGTTCTTCTTGTCCTTTCTCCCCACCTCTTGTTCCTGTCCTCTTTTCAAAGTCCACTCCACCGGCAAGTGATCCGACTCCACTCTTGGGATTACCCTTAATCTTTCTACAATCTCCTCCTCATCCTCCATCTATATCAATAGATCTAACACCGACCCCTGACCTGCTGCCCCGCCCACAAAAGTTATTCTCCCTTCTTCGTCTCCTCTTGTCCTCCCATTGAGTATCGTCAAATCCATCCTATCACAAAAATTCAATAGCTTACGCCCTTCTGCGTTAAGCACCTTGTCTTCCGAGTTTCGTTCCCAGGATAATCCTCCCAATTTCTCACATTCCGTTATATTCCTTTCTTTTCCTATTCTCGCATTTAGATCACCCGCTATCAGTATCCCCGCCCCCTTTCCTCTCCTTCCTCTATGCGTTGTTTTAACGGTTCTTCTATTTCCTCCCATCCTACATTGTTGTACGGTTCTATTATCCATAAGTCTTTGTCTAACGATTTTTCACGCATTTTCACAATTAGACCATACTTCCATTCAACCACCTTACATCGCGTAGACACATTCTTTCGCACCCCCACTAAATGCCCCCCAATTGCGCGTCCTTTCTTACACTCTCGCGTTGCTGCTTTTGCCCACCACTTAAGTTCACTGCTAAACTGTCTTTTTAGTGTGCAAGCTTCTTTGTCCTTTTCCAACCACCTTTCTTGTAGTAGCACTATGTCATAATTATCTAAAAAGTCCTGCACCCCTCATATATTCCCCGTCCCTGCAATATTCCATGTTATCATTTTATATCCACTCCTTTCTTTTCTCACGAAAAGTCTGCATTCTTTCCATTTCCCCCACAAGTTCTGTCCAGTACCACCACACTCCATTTACACAAAGTTTTTGGTGGCCTCTCAATACGCTTTTGCCCTCCACACGTTTCTTCTTCTCGTGTCCGTCCAGCCATTCTTGCACTTGTTTCTCCCTCGTTGTCAAATCGTCCTCTATCCAGATTCCCGCTCCTCGTAGATCTCTTTTTCTTTTCATGATTCTTTTTTTCATCTCCATCGTCTCAAGTGTGGCTACTGGCCCTCCGCCAAGTTTTTGAATTCTTGTTATTCTCACTTTTATTCCCATTTTTGTTAATATGATAGGCCTTATTTTTTCGGCAATCACCGTATCTCTGTCGTTTGCTCGTATTCCCCTCACTATGATATTTTTCTTCCTTCTCGTTCTCTCTTTGGACTCCCACTCCCACTCAGCCGCGGTAAGCGGGTCCGGTCGCGTTGAGCGCCCTCTGGTCTCGCGCTTACTGCCCGTTCCTGAGTTACTCGTTTTATCCGGCGAGGTCTGCGATAATTCGCCCGGTTCTCTCCTTCTCTCACACTTGTCTGGCGCATCCGCGCGCGCTCTTTCACTCATCGATTCTGCGCCGATGCTTGTCTCCCTCTCCCTTTCCACCTTTCTCACGCCCTCTGACTCTACACTGTTTTGTTTTAGTTCGTACACATACTCACTCTCATACTCATCCACTGTTAACAGTGGTGCGTTCGTACCTTCGTCCATCTCCCTCTCTCTCTCAGCGCTTCATCCCTTTGTTCTCTCTCTTCTCTCAGTCTCCGCGCTTCATGTTTCTCTTCTCTTAGTCTTTGAATTTCCGGCACGTAACTTGCTCTATCAATCTCATACCTTTCTTTCTCCTCTTGTCTTTCTGCATGTTCCCTGTATTTTGACATTTTCCATTGCTCTGCTTCCGCTAACAATTCTCCTATTATCCTATTCATCTCCTCACATCGGCATGGTAGTGGTGAGATTTTTTTCTTTATTGTCTCTATTTCACTTCTGAAGAAACTGTTTAGTCTCTCTTCTGCATCGCTGATGAGCCGTGTCGCCTGCTCGTGCCAATCTATCGGCCAGTCGTAGAGCCTCTCCTTGTCTCTCTCTGGCACATACAGCGCCCTATTTACCTCTCCTTCTTGTTCTATGTGTCTTATTATTATTTCTGTTTGCATCACTTTCTCGCTCTCTTTCTGTCCTTCGTCCCCCACCTTCACCATGCCCAATTCAGGCTCTTCGATCTCACTCTCACTCCTATTGTCCTCCATTGTCACAACACAGGCTATTTTCGTCTCTATGTGTGTTTTCTCTTTTGTCTTTTTACACTCGCCTTCGTCTGTGCTTCTTAGTCCGGTGTCCCCCCTCCGCCTCACTACACTTTATCACAATCTCTGTGCCCGCCGCTATCTCTGTATAAGCTTTCTCACTTTCGTCTTTTTCGTCTATATTTTTGCGCGGTGTGCGATACACTTTACTTTTCGTTTCAAACACCTCACATTCCATCAGCTCTTTATCTGTTCCTTGAGCCGCATTCAGATCCACAAGGTATTGATCTATTTTAACATTTCCTTCTCTCTTCTTCGGAGGTCTTCCTCTGGGTCTCTTAACCAGCTTATTCTTCGTTGGTCTGCCAGCTATTATTTCTTCTGCATTCCCTACACAGCGCCCGCTGTCGACATCCGACGGCGTCTTACTCAACTCGCGGGCATCTTCCGATCGCTCACCCCCAGCTTCTTTCCCAACGTTTTCCGCCATCTTTTTAGGTCTTTTCTAACCTGTACTTTTATGCACTAAGATTTTGTGGTGAAAAATACACAAATTACACCACCTCCTCACCTGTTTCCAATTTCACCAACTCCACTCACGTCGCTCCACCCTTCAACAGACTTTCCAGCCACTTTAACTCACAACATCAACTCTAAAACACGCCTTCTCACAGAGCCCTGTTTCCCGCGACCGTACGCTCGTCAGCCCCGTTCGGCCTCCGAGTGTAACATCTATTTCCTAACTATACTTGTGAACATTACAATATGATTTTTTTTCTTCAAATAATAATGTTTGCAACACGATTACATCGAAATTTGCGAACTTGCTCCTATAACCTCACATTTATCCAAAATATATATATCGGTTAACAAATCAGCATGTAATATATTTTTTTGTGAAAAACTATAATATGAAATATTACCACGAATACTTGCCTTGTAATGCACGTGATCTCAGACTCAAAAGTAAGCAACTGAAAAAAGTTTAAACCTTTAAAGATTCTTCACTATCTTTCTCAGATCTGTTGAAATTGAGGCCACCGGAATTAAAAACTGAATGGTCTGTTCTCTCTTAGGTCAAGAAGGTTTACATATGGATTTTGGAAATTGATATTTTGAAAAATCCAAGATGGGTGCTTGATCGAAAGAAACGATGAAATATTTACTTTGTTTATACCAACAATGCGGACCTATGTAATGGAATTGAATGAATAGCATCAAAGAAATTATACTTTTGGGTAAATTTGCTGTCAATTCAACCACTATTTTTATACTCTCAGATATTTATTATATTATAATTGGCGAGATGTGATTATTATTTGGTAGCACTTCTTCATTTTTCAGATTTTAAAATCCATTATCTCGGTAAATGACGTATTTTTCTAAGTAAACGTATCTCGAACGCTATAGGCCACAGAAAAAAAAATGTCTGGGTATAAAAGATGTATTATTTCATAAGTTTTTGATGATATTCTTTTAACCCCTTAGCTCACAATGACGTCTCAGAGGTGTCGCAAGGTTTTCGGACCAAACATGAATATGACGCCTCAGAGGCGTCGCAAGGTTATCGGACCAAACATTTTACAAATAAGTAGATTTTTGCATTTTGCAAATAATAATGTGGCCAGTAGAAGTGATAAATTAAACAAAATAAAACCCGTGATAAATTATTTTAATCAACAATTTCAAGAAATATATACAATGGAAGAGGACAAAATTTAAAAAAGGGGAATATGAAATGAGAAGCTGCAATGGATTACTGGCAATAACATGGAAAGATAAACGAGACGTTTTTATTCTACCTACAAAACACACAACAGTAGCACTGACTGAGCAAAGCAAAAATCATCACAATCCTACTTGGAAACCAAAGTGTATCATTGAATACAACAAAGGGATGATAGGAGTTGATCGACAAGATCAAATGTTAGCATGCTTCCCAATTTGCAACAATAAATCTTTTTTTTGTTTAATAATCAACTAATCGTAATTATTTATCAAACATCTTGCAAAGTTAATTGTACCGCGCACGTGTAAGAGATCGGTCGGTTCCACTCTGGCTATTTTACTTATATAATAAACACTAACGGCTGAAGATTCTGTAATTTTAACGGTACAATAAAAGTGGAGTATTCAAGCTGATATAAAAATACAACTTTTATGCCGCGATATTTTTTTCTATAATTTAATTTCAGTTCCCTCATTTTTTTGTAAGTAGTGGGCTATACTATTCGAAGGTACGTCAAAGACCTTGTTCAAAGATGTTATCCCCATTGCAAACTTCGTAAAAAATCGATCGTAAGTTAGTTATTTTCATGACATTGTAAAACCGATAATATTTTTTTTCATCCATTATATTTCGTGGCCTAACAGAAAAACGCTTTTGCAAAAGTTCATTTCCATAAGATCCTGTTTAAGTTCATGTGGTCTACAAAAAAATCTTTTTTTAAGGATGAGTACTGAAAGTAACGTACATTTATACGGGAGAGATGGGAAAAAACCGTCGTAAACATGCAAATGTATCATTGCTCCTCGCGAGTGACTCGAATAAAAAATTGACACTTCTGGTCAAATTGGAGAACGGCTGACGGTTTTCAAGTTAATACTGATAAACGTAGATAAATCGAATTGATATTTTCACCCGAAATTACAACTGTCTAGGAGAAAATACGTTTGTATATTGGTTAGTCCTGAAGCAACAGTCGGAATGTGATGTAAACTTAAGTGTTTCTAACATGATAAATGCTGTCTCGGGTGACATATTGTTATTGTCGTTATCGTAATAATACATCAAAAGACGCGGTTGTATATTCCAGTTATAATTAGATTTCAGTTATGCCTTACAATTAGGCGCAAGATTATAATATTCGATATAAAAAATAAAACTGTCCCAATGTCCCGTTTATTAAATAATATAATACAAATATAACAATAGTTTTATCATTCCTGGAAATATTGTTGACAAAATTGGGTGTTGTGTCGTGAGGTCAAATATGTCTTCTACGTTGTTAACAGGAATCGGTACTGTTTGAGAATTCCGTCCGATGGTGTTGTTTGACAGATCTGTGAATATATTGAAACTAATGAAGCTTCACTCAAGACAAGGTGAAAATAAAACCAGACTCTTAGATGAAATTTGGAGAAAGTGGTTTATTATACTTTCCACACAAACAATGTAATAATGCAATTATTTAAATACGAGAAAGAAACACAAAATAGACTAAATTTAGAAAAATACAAAATAATGAAAATAAATGCACCAAAAATTTGAGAATTAAAAAACGGAATTTAATTAAATAGGCTGAATTTAATTTTACTATTTGGACTGAGAACCAGTATACAATTATATTAATTGCAGCACACAATTATATTAATTGTGTGCTGTATGAAACACGTGAGTGCGCAGGTGGATTTTACTAATCCCAGCAACTTCTCAACAAGATGGGCAAATAGAACATACAGAGAGTGAGTGCTTGCACATACAACTCTGGTACTTGAGTGCCGGGATTTTATGAGTGACTGTGAAGCAGTCAATACTGCACCACACGATAGAATGAGCTTGAGGATGCATAAATGATCAGACCAAAGTCACAACACTTTCCCAGCAAGTTCGATTGGGGGAAAGTGCAGTGAATTAGTAAAACACACGCAATTATATTAATCGAGCATGCTAGCAATTTTGTGAAAAACGTGGTGCAGCCCGCGCTGCAGAACACGCCACAGTGTGAGCCCTTTATGAGGATGTACCGATATATAAATCTCCTCACCGTCAGTGAATTACGTTGAATTATGACGGTGCACGCTTACCTTAATTTGAGTCCTGGTGAGCAAACGAAGGTTGAGACGATCCAGTGGAAAAAGTGAAGATTTGTCCGAGCTTTGCCAAGTGCGTGCGCTGTTCGAGCGGGTTTTCACGAAAGTCCCGAAATATCCAACATGGCTGCGGAATATGAAAGCGTCGTTGGGCGCTGAAGTCAATTAAGAGAGATAGCCAGTGAGCGAAACCGAAGTCAAGCGAGAGAGACATCCTCACGCTCAACGCGGCATGCCTACGAGGCACAACCTCGGCTCCGCGAAGCCTTGCCTCGGCTATCTCCGCCCAACCGAACGCTGCGTGCTCGAGCACAGCAACAGGTCGACGCACGGCGAATATCGATCGCCGTGCGCCAGCTGATTATCCAACAGGTACATAGGATTTTATTTTTCTTTAATAACAAAGAAGATGTTGATTTTTGTTTTGACTTCCCTACTTTCATGTTGAATTATAATACAGGCAATTTTAAAAGAAACTTTCTCAAACTTTTATTACCTTTGGAGATATCCTGCCCGTTTTTAGCACACCGAGCAACTTGAAACTTTAATTTTTCTCGTGACTCCATGTTATTATATTAATACGATGAGCATCCTGTGCAAGACACATTTGGAATTCGGTCAAAATATCTTCCGAGAACTCAGCTACGAGTCTTATTTTCTGATATCAATTAACCGACTAAAGGAATCAATGTTACAGAGAGAGGGGGGGACTCAAGTTAGTGAGATAAGTCGTGGCTGCGGCACGTCTCGACGCGACAGGCGTTTATGCTGCAATGCTTGAGGCAATGCTCGTAGGTACTGCATTGAACCGGCGCTAGGGGAGCTCGTATAATGATTTCTAAACACGTACCAACGAACCGCAGAGTGAAGAGAGAAGACGAGGACTGTAGCTGGCTGGCTGGCTTGCCATCTGATGCGTCGAGGCAAAGGTGGGGAAGGACTTTTCCGAGGGCGATTAGATTTTCCGGGTCATTGGTTAACCAGATGTCGAGAACCCGTTAGCTCTATCGCGAACACGAGATTCAAAACGATCAGTCGTTTTACAGTCCATTCCAAACAGTTCATAGAGTTGGTTTACCACGTTGTGAGTAAGTATATGTGCTGTACTGTGCGAGCGAATCGAACATGGCTTCAGTATTTCTTTCTTCCTCTTTTTTCTCCCTTACACGCTCTCATAATGGTTCGTGAAACGACTGTACAAGCGACGTCTAAAGTAGTAACTTCACGGCGGGCTGGTAATGGCTAAGGCGTGTGCACTGGAGCTTAGTATGTGTACTCCATGCTCCTCTTTATGTATATAGACGAGGGATGAAGCCCGCGAGCTTCATTCTCGTGTATTGCCAATAACGATCAGAGCGGGCCGGAGGACTATTGTCGCCCGCAGTCTCGGCTCAAGTAGGCCTTGAGAAGGGAGATGGGAAAGAGGGGTTCTTAGTTACACCGCGTGACTTCCGTCGACAATTTCGGGAGTACGTAGCATGTATAGAGGGTAATAAAGTCTCGTTGTTGTGGGGAATTGGTCCTCTTTAGCCATAGCATCCTCACCCTGCGAGACCGGGTCTTTAGTAACTATGTATCTCTACTCTACACGCAAATCCAAGGGTCATCGGGAATAAATAGGAACTACTGTACTCAACTGATGCATTGTGTGCAATTTAATAGATAGTAATCGATAGTAAACTATAAGTTTCAGTAACTGAGCAAAATTTATCGAAAATATTTTAAGTCTCACGGTGCAGTTTGTTTCGAGGTGTACAGAGATTGATATATACTGTTTAGGAAGCTTTCGATATTCCATAGATCTGATGCACAGATTTGTTGGCGTTCCGTAGACCGATATCGTGATACTTTCTTTCCAAAAAAATGTCATACTTATATTCTTGTTTAATCTCATTGAAATTTTTCGGATTTGAATCAAGTTATGCAAAAAGTGAATAAAGAAAAAGCTATTTATGAAATATATGTAGCATATGCAACGTTTTAGCTCATGTTTTATGGAAGAAGTACTCTCTGTTCGAAAAGTACCCAGAATTTCTCATTTAAACAAGCCACCCTTGAGATATTGTCAAAATAATTTTTTTTCTAGGTTGGTACATTTTTCAGTTGTTTACATGTCACTTTTAAGCGCAATGTGTCAGATAGTTTGTGCATAATAGCTTTGTAAACAAGTCATTAATTGGTGTACTCTGCGAATTTCGCTATGTCGAATTTAGTTGATCAAAGAGAGCAAAGATAATTTGCCTCGTTCGTGTCGTCCATCCACCTCTGTGACTGACGAAAACATCAAAAAAGTTAAGAAAATTGTGCTCGAAGATCGTCGTATGAGCATCAGGGATATAGCAGCCGATCTTGGTGTCTCCTTCGGATCGGTGCAGAGCGTTATGCACGATGTTTTGGGCATGAGACGAGTTCAAGCGCGGCTTGTGCCGGGAGTGCTGAATTTTTTGCAGAAACAGCATCGCATTGCAGTCGCTAAAGAAATGCTTTCTTTGGGCCAAACTGTTATCGAAGGCATTATTACCGGTGACGAGACATGGGTTTATGAATATGACATCGGAACAAACCAACAATCATCGGAACGACGCTTCTAAGACGAGCCAAATCCCAAAAAACCACGACAAAGTCAATCCAAAATCAAGGTTTTGTTGACCGTTTTCTTTGATTGCCGTGGTGTGGTTGACTCCGAATTCCTCCCACCAGGCCTAACAGTAAATAAGGAGTATTAGGTGAGCGTACTGAAGCGTTTGAGGGAGAATGTTCGTCACAAGAGGCCGGAATTGTGGAGAAATAACTCGTGGTTTCTTCATCACGGCAATGCACCGACTCACACATCTCATCTTGTACGCGACTATTTGACCAAAAACAACGTTAATACCGTTCCGCACCTAAGACTTATACCTCCGTATTCACCTGACATGACCCGTGTGACTTTTTCTTGTTCTCACGACTCAAGTTACCACTTCGCGGAAAGCGTTTCGATACGATTAAGGCGATAAAAGAGAATTCGCAGAAGGAGCTGAAGGCGATTCCAAAATCGGCCTATGAAAAGTGTTATAAAGATTGGAAGAAGCGTTGGAATATGTACATTGCTTACGATGGATCATTTCGCCATCTCTGCAGAAAAATTGCCCAATGATGGTTTTGGCGCAAACGCCAGCCCAAACAGTCACCTTTTGGTCATGCAATGGTATTTCATGGATCTCATGTGAATTCTCCGTTCCCCAAATGCGGCAATTTTGCTTGTTAACGGCGCCAGAAAGTGTGAAATGGGCCTCGTCGGTCATCAAAATTTGCTTCCAAAAATCAGGTTCAGTGTCAACCATTCGAGCGACTGTTTGCCCGTATTCCAAGCGACGTGGACGGTCTGTCGGTAATATTCTTTGAGTCAATTGCACTTTATACGGAAACAAATGGAAGGCATCCTTCAAAATGCGCCGCAAAGTGGTTCCACTGACGCCAAAATGCTGAGCGCGGTGACGATACGACACATGTGGGTTCTCGGCAACACTCTCTCTTATCGTTTCAACCAGTTCATTGGAACGTCTTGAGCGTTGATGAACGGCACGTGGACGAATAGTGTTGTCAGACGGTGCTTGTTGGCCCCGAGATTTTCGACGATATGCACGTTGAGTTAACACAACTGAACGACTATTATGAATGTACAGCGTCACTATTTTGGCGCGTTGTTTCGGTGTGAAGCGATTCATGGTTTAAATTGTACTGAATTGACGTTTCAAAAACATGTCTACTCAAGTGAATCGATTGATAAAGGTCAAAGTTATTCAATGTTTACATATCAACATAAAAAATCGCGCACCCTGTATATATCGTTTATAGATGCCACATATATTGTAACATAGTTACACGCGATAATGCGAAGTTATATTTCCGATAGGCTAGAGAAGCCGATATTATATATGTCGAGCAAGAAGTACAGCGGACGCTAGGCCGACGAACCCGGACCTGGCATAAAAACTGGTGACGTCACGTTTCAGGAATTCGCTCGTCACCGAAAACAACAGGTCAGCGACCAGATGGCCTTGCTTGGTGACGAGGGAGAGCCAGGGGGGCGTGACAACGGAATCATATAATCGAGCGAAACGGGACAAATTTTAAATCGAAATCTAAAGTGACGTAAGGGGAACTAGAGTGGGGATAGGGCTATAAAAGCGCCTGAACCGGAAGAGAGGCTCGCTTGTCATTAAGGCAGTTCAGCAAGTTTTACAGGGTATCGATTGTGAGAGAAAGTGTCGAGTGAAAAGCTAATGAGAGCATGAAAATATCGGCGAACAGTGAGTAGCATTATATGATTCGGAATTGTCCAGATTAATAGATTTCTCATTAGAACGTTAAACAGGATAATCTAGTGGATTGATAGGTAGTCGGATATAGGAAACTCGGTAGTTGATAAGGATTATTAATATAGAATAGTGCACCGAAATAAGAGAACCAGTTATATAAACATAAATTGGACAGTGCGGTCTTTAAACGAACGGTAATCGAGGGACCGAATCCGTTGTGCGAGTGGAAGAGCGACAGAGCGAAAGATAGACGGGTATAAGTGAGAAAGAATTGTACACAGAGTTTATACACTCTGTACAAGTAGCGAATGTGTGCGTGTGGCGGTGTAGATGCGGAAAACGAATCGAAGCCAAGGTGTGAGTGCGGAACCGAAGCTCGAGCCCGCGGATTCCCAGAATTTGTGCTCGAATAAGCCGAAATAATAACAACTAAAATCGAGGGAATTCCCTGATTTTCGAGTCCAAGAAGATAGAACTAAGTAACGTAGTGAATAGGCTAATTTTAATTAAATCTAGGATACGTAGCATTAAACATAGAACAGCTAAGTACTAGCGAATGAGTGGAAGAAGGGTGAGTGACAAAGAATTGTGAATAGGGTTCATACACCCTATAAAAAGAGCGAATGCGAAGCGAAATAGCAAAGAGTGTGAAGAATCCGTGCACCGAGCGTACGATAACTCAACGGCGCGAGAACAATAATAAGCCTTCGAGTGTACCGAGAGAGGTGAACATGAAATAAATTAAAATCGTCGAAATAGCTGCGAAAATTGCGGAATTAGAGGTATATTCTGTAAAATTCGATTAACAGTAATCAAAAGTGACGTTTTTACAAAAATTGTTTTTCCTGGAATAAAAGCCTATTGTCAACCACTAAGAAGTCTAAAATAATTAGTCCTGTGATCGAGCCCGAATTCCCACGAAAAATAAAAATATATGCTAACGTGAAAAATTACCGTTACAATATATTAGATATATTATACATAAGGATAAACTACATATGCCGCATTTAAAAGTACAACCTCTTTCTGTCTACCAGTAAGACCTGCGAAAAATATTCTATTATTTGATTAGATCGGCAGCATAATATCGATTGTTCCCGTTCCCATGTTCATTAAATATTCGATATACAGTAATTATACTACGACGTCTCGTTCTCAATGATTACATGTAGTAGCGTTAGTTATGCTTCAATCCACAACGTTTTGAGTATTTAAATTTGCATTTTCGCGCCACTGCCTGTCCTTGAGTCGTGAGAACCGGAAAAAGTCATACGGGGCCATGTCAGGTGAATACGGAGTTTGCGGAACGGTATTAACGTTGTTTTTGGTCAAATAGTCGTGTACAAGATGAGATGTGTGAGCCGGTGCATTGCGTGCATTGGTGCATAACGCTCTGCACCGATCTGAACGAGACACCAAGATCGGCTCTATCTGCCTGATGCTCACACGACGATATACAAGCACAATTTTCTTAACTTTTTCGATGTTTTCGTCAGTCGCAGAGGTGGATGGACGGCTGGAACGAGGCAAATCATCAACCACAGTACGGCCTGCTTTAAACTCTTTGTACCAATCGTATGCTTGTGTTTTCGATATTGTCGGGTCCCCGTATGCTACCGTTAACATTTTCAACGCTTCCGCACACGATATTTTATTAGAAAAACAAAATTTCAGGCACACTCTTTGTTCAACTAAATTCGACATAGGGAAATTCGCAGAGTACATCAAACAATGACCTGTTTACGGGGCTATTACGCACAAACTATCTGATACATTGCGCTTAAAAGTGACATGTAAACAACTGACAAATGTACCAACCTAGAAAAAAAAAATGATTTTGACAATATCTGAAGGGTGGCTCGTTTAAATGAGCAATTCCGGGTACTTTTCGATCAGAGAGTATATAGCGAACAACCAGTGGTCGAAATGGGGGGACAACAGAGTGATCCCAAAGAGTTTGTATTAGAGAATGAAATTCTCCAGGTCTTAGGAGAAGATCCTAATGCAAAGTCCGACGACTGTCACCATCTTCACATTGAAGTAAAGAAGCGTTGGAAGGTTTGGTTACGAAAAGACGCGTCAGAAGAGGTTAGAAAAAATATATTGAAAAAGTGTCCGTGTAAAGGAGATCTGTACACAGAGCCTCCAAAAATTAACCTGGAAATTGCAGCAGCATTAATTGAAGTTGCTAAAAAAAACGCGATCAACACTTTGTTGATATTCAGCAATACACTGGGACAGCTATCATATTTATCGGCGCAGATGTGTCTCTCTTATTGGAAGATAGAGAAGAAGGCATTGATCAGACGAAACTGTTGGAATTCTTGTCTGGTGCCGGAAAGCTGCTGTCCGATGTATTTCACCAAGAATCTCTAGCAAGAGAGTCATTCATCACACCAATAATGAAGAAAAGCGTAAAATCATCGGTTGACTCACAACACTCCAGCGAATAGTTGTACGGAGAAAAACTCGCTGAGCAGATAAAAGAGGAAAGACGATTGAAAATGCATGTCAGAACCTTAAAGCAACGGAAAAAACTGTTAAGAAACCTTTTCAACGACAATATCAGGGAAACTGGAAAAGCCCGCCTGCTTACAGACAGACGGGCACATTTTAACACAGGAAACAGTCCTTCATTTCAAACCAAAGACTCAATATCGATCGAATCAGACATCAGATCGAGAAAAAAATCGGCAGACAAAAGATGCAACAAGGAAGTAAACTCGGTAAAACTAGTAGCAGGCAAGCTTTTCTACTTTATCGACGAATGGAAAAAAATAACTTCAGATAATGTCATTTTGAATGCCATAAAAGGATATTCTATTCCATTTAACGAAGTTCCTTATCAAAATCAGGTCCCTGAGCAACGAAGGTGGTCGAATAAAGAAATGAGGGCGATTAAGATCGAAATTAAGAAACTTCTAAAGAAGAATGCAATAGAAAAATGCGAAAGCTGTAGGGATCACTTTGTATCTACACATTTTTTGGTTCCAAAACCAGATGATAGTTATAGATTTCTTTGAATCTAAAGAATATAAACAAGTTTATAGATCCCTCTCATTAAAAAATGGAAGATATCAGGTCGGCAAAAAACTTAGTCACTCCGAAGTCATTCATGTCTTCCATTGATCTCAAAGATGCCTACTTTTTAGTTCCTATACACAAGAGTTGTAAAAAATATTTAAGATTCAATTTCCAAGACAAGTTGTATCAGTTTACATGCCTGCCTTTTGGTTTGTGTACTAGTCCTTACATTTTTACAAAGATAATGAAGCCAGTCATGAATGTACTAAGGACTAAGGGGTTTTTGACAACAATCTACCTAGATGATATACTTTTTATAGCAAAAGTCTTTAAATGCTGTGAAAATAATATATTAGAGTCAAAATATTGGGTCTGGGAAAAAGTTCGTGGCGTTTTTCCCGATAGATGGCATCAATTGCAAATAAGTCACGAAACACAGATCGCAGCGACACCACTAAACGCTCGTTGGAAAGGTGACACTTCGAGCGTTACTTTGCGTGTATAAACATCGAAATTGGTGTAGTCGTTGGAAAGTTCTTTGCGTTTGAAAATGGAGAAAAGTAATGAAAAATTGCGCTATATTTTGCAATATTATTACGACAAAGAGAAGAACGCTGCGCAGGCTTGTGAAAAAATGTGTGCTGTGTACGATGAAGGTACTTTATCAAAATCGGCTGCGCGGAAATGGTTTACTCGCTTTTGTTCTGGTAATTTTTATGTGAAAGATGAGTCACGCTCTGGTCGTCCAATCACTGAAAAAGCTGATGAAATTCTTGAAAAAGTCCAGCACGATAAGCATATCAGCAGTGTCGATATTGATATGGAGCTAGACATTGACCACAAAGCTGGCTACAAAAAGAAGCTCGATGTATGGGTTCCTTATGAGTTGAGCGCGAAAAACATGATGACTAAATTATGAGACAAACAATGAGACCAAATTAACATCTGCGATGCGCTGCTGAAACGCAATGAAATCGAGCCATTTCGGTGATGAAAAATGGACCACGTACGACAATCGGAAGCGTTAAAGATCGTGGACACGGGATGGTGAGCCGTCACAAGCGTTCGCGAAGCCAGAATTGACGGTGAAAAAGGCGATGCTGTGTGTGTGGTGGGACTGGAAGGGAATCGTCCACCATGAGCTACTTCCAGTTGGTCAGACGATTGATTCTCAACTCTACTGTGGACAACTAGAGAGATTACGCCAAGCAATTGAAAGAAAACGGCCCGAATTGATTAATAGGAAAAGTATTGTCTTCCATCATGACAACGCCCGACCACACATTTCTTTGTTGACCCGTCAAAAATTGCGAGAGCTTGGTTGGGAAGTTTTGATGCATCCACCGTATAGTCCAGACATAGCACCATATAACTATCACTTATTCCGATCTCTGCAGAACTCTCTCAATGGAATTAAGCTGCTTTTAAAAGAAGCCTGTGAAAACCCCTTGATTCAGTTTTCAACCAGAAACCACAGAAGTTCTTCACCGATGGCATCATAGATCTACCCGAAAAATGACGAAATATTGTCGATAATAATGAAGTATATTTGGTTTAATTAAATTCATTTTCACACTATAAAAAAACCAGTTGAATTTTACTAAAAAACGCCATGACTTTTTTCCCAGATCCAATATCTTCTAGAAACACTAGGTTTCGCTATAAATAATAAAAAGAGTAATTTAAGTTCATCTCAAAAATGTAAATTTTTAGGATTCGTGATTAATGCTATCGATTACACTATGGAGTTGACCGATAAGAAGAAAAAACAGATTGAATACTTAATTACTAACATTAAAATTGGGCAAATTATTAGAAAGATAAAAATGGCTTGCATTGATTGCAAATGATGGTGACTACGACAGAAAGATTATCATCGGAAAAAAATTGGAGAAGGCTATCCGGTGGAGGAAAGTCAATAGCGAAATTGGTATAAACCCTATAAAAACAGCAAAGTATGTACTGGAAATATCATCAGACGCTTCCCTGACAGGATAAGGGGCACATTTCACGGTTAATCTACCAATGGATAGTGGAATAATATTCAAAGAAAAAGAATATATTCCGTAATCATCGAAGCGAAAATTTTTGGGAATAAGCTCTAAACTAAATGAAGGAAGTACGTGGCGCCCTCAGACTGGACCAGGGGACAGGCAGTGGCGCGAAAAGGCAAATTTAAATACCTTAAACGTTGTGGATAGAAGTATAGCTAACGCTACTACATTTAATCATCTTTGATTACCTGCGGGCTCGTTTGATCGTGTTATAATGCATATCGCATCGTATCACACGCATAATTAAGTTATCCAAAGCCCGATTCAGTACAAATGTAACGCTGACAGCTAGGACCAGGGGCGCCTTTTTTTTATAAAATGTCGTGACGAGACGTCTATAAGGCATAAGGATTTCCGCGATGAGGAAGCTTATGGATGATGGACCGAAAGAATACAGAAGTAACGTACAACTTTCTACTTTGCAACTTTTTAAAAACATTTGAAAGGGCAGTTCTTCCAGACTTTCTATAGCTGTAGGTCAGATCTATAGCAGTTTGAATTTTTCAACCACAAGTCATTCACGCACGCAGACGTACGTACACACGCGCACGCGCGCGCGAACGCAGAGGGAGAGAGAGAGAGAGCTATTTAACACTTATATCTGATGTAACATAGTTACACTCTTTAGCTTATTTTATTATTTCGAACGGCTATAAGAGCCGAGAGTATATGCGAAAACACCTGCAAAATTAGACTCGATACAATAGCACCGAGGTTTGCGGGCATGAGGCCATCGCACCTAGTATAAAAACTGGAGCTGTCGCCGCTCCGGAATTCCCTCGCTGACATAAACAGCAGGTCAGCGACCAGCTGGCCTTGCTGGGAGGCGAGGGGAAGACGGGTAGCGCGGCGACGGCTAGCTACGAAATAAGGAAATGCGTTAGATTAAAAAATAAAAGCGAATGATGACATAGGGCAGAACGGAGCGAGGGGAAGGCTATAAGAGCCTGCGGGGGGGGGGGGGGGGGGGGGTTTAGCTTAGCGTTTTTGACACCTGTACCAAAGGAAAGAAAAATCGAACTTTCTGATTAACAATATAAAAATTCAAAAGTCATTTCTTTTATATATTCACCTATTAGCAAAATTTTCGTGATTACATAAGAAAAGTGAGTTCCAGTGTGTGAAAAACGAAAACCAGCAAAAGGAAAAAGACAGGCGAGTTATCAAAATAAGATAAAAACATAATTGGTGAGATATCATTGCATTCGAGAACGATTTAGATATAGACAGGTTTAAGTGGATAAACAAAATTGCATAAAATAAACTAAATAGGATAGAGCGTCTAGTATTAAGATAATATAATTAAGCAATTAGAGCTAAGTATAGGAAATAGATCGATTAGGATTAGCTCAGCGATATTGTAGAAAATGAAAATTAGGTCATACGGTATTCAAACCGTTAAGCCCGATGCACACCAAAGCGGCGCGCTGCGACGCGCAGAGCAGCGCAGAGCCGCGCAGAGCCGCGACTAGAATCAAACCCGTATATTCAAATCGGCTAATGCACACCGGAGCGCCGCAACGCGCAGAGCAGCGCAGAGCCGCGACCAGAATCAAAACCGTATATTCAAATCGGCTAATGCACACCGGAGCGCCGCGACGCTGCTCCGCGCTGCTCTGCGCATTGCGGCGCGCCGCTTTGGTGTGCATCGGACTTTAGCCGATTTGAATATACGGGTTTGATTCTGGTCGCAGCTCGGCGCGTCGCAGCGCGCCGCTTTGGTGTGCATCAGGCTTTAGGTGTAACAAGGATAAGCAAGTGAAAGTGCGAGAGAACGCCAGACGGGAAACCGAATGTAAGATAGAAAGGGACAGAGGTAGAAGCGACACATCGGCTCGAAGAGCGAGGCAGGCGAAACTTGTGTATGTGTGTGTACAACGAGCCTACAGCTCAATACTAGCGCCCGCAATAATAACAGATCTTCGAGCATACTGAGAATTGAGATAGAAGAAAAATAAAATAAGAATTGCGAAATAATCGTCGAAATTACAAGATCTGAATGCATCGTGTGAGTTATCGGTGGCCAGATACCGAATATTGACATTTTTATAAAATTGTTCCTTATGTTAATAAACCGTACTCTCATCCACCTTGAAGTCTCATATTAATTAGTACTGTGTCTGAGCCCGAATCCCCACGATAAACAAAAATAATTGTTAACGATAAAAATTACCGTTACACTGAGATATATGTATTATGTACGAAAGTATATATGTTCCATGTTAAAAATAAATATGTACGAGAATTTTGCAAGATTTATATGTTACATATATTGTAACGGTATTTCTCGTTATCATTTCCCTTGAAGGGTTTGAGTTCGGACTCGAGCAGGGAGGAAATTAATACAGACTTCAGTATTGGGTAAAAGTAGGGTTTATTTGTTAATTATTATTATTTATAGAGATAAATTTATTGATTATGCTTGTTATATATATTTTTCTTGAAACTCCTTTTCTTCGTTAATTCTGAGGATTATATATTATACAAAAACGAGACCCGAGCTTACGCACGCTCATATAATCGTGTCCGCAAGAATGAAATTTTTATATGAATTTTATAAAAATATTTCCCTAAAGGGTATAATAGTTTTTATATGCAAGGTATGAGAGAGTGTTTAGCGTACAGGGCTTGCTATCTATGTTGGCTCTGCTATCACTCCTTGTCTTTGGAGCGCATTTATCCGATATTTTTATCTATTGCATCGTGTGTATTTTATTATACCATATAGGTCTCTTTTAGGTGTTAACTCTCGGTAACTCAGCTGCTGGACTTCGTAATTGTCGGGTAGGTCAGCTGTTGGACTTGGAAGATGTTCGTATTGAGAAGCTCAGAAGTATCAGGCCCGGTCCTTGGAGTGGTGCTGTTCGTATGCTCCTTCTTTTGTTGGCTAGGTGGTCCTCCTTTGGCTGCTTAGCTGGTCTTCCTTTGGCTTGCTGGCTGGTCTTCCTTTGGCTTGCTGGCTGGTCCTGGATGTTGGTGAGACTCTGTGGACAGAAAAACTACTCCTCGATCGTCGAGTTTCGTGTTCTTTTATACCCGCTTTTCCCACTCTTCTTCCATGTTCTTGGTATATCTATATTTGGTAGTCGTCCTGTAGCCCATCTCCTGTAGACCATTTCTCGTTAATCCATACTTCTGATGATTGTAAAGGGTGTTTCAACAGGTGCGCTTCAACTTTTTTCCGATAGGGACGGCGAACGACGCCATATTTTTTATTGTTCTTTTGTCATTTGGAAACTTCATTAGTATACATTTCATCATGGAACGCTACACACGTGAACAGCGATTGCAAATCGTGCAAATTTTTTATCAAAATAATCGTTCTGTTGCTGCTACTTTAAGAGCATTACGGCCATTTTACGGTCCATTTAACAAGCCAGCCCGTTCGACAATCGACCGTATAGTGGCAAAATTTGAGTCTACGTTTTCGCTACATAATGTTCCGGTGCCCTCGAGAGCAAGAAGTGCTCGAAGTGTTGAAAACATCGCAGCCGCCAGGGCTTCAGTTCAAGAAGACGCGAATGTGTCGCTCACACGGCGTTCGCAACAATTGGGCCTTTCTGTGATCATTGTGGCGAATTTTACGTAAAGATTTTGGCCTACATCCGTATAAGATCAAGCTGACACAACAACTAAAGCCGTTTGACCATTTGAAGCGACGCCGATTCGTGAATTGGGCTCAAGAGCAAATCGAAAATGATGCAGATTTTCACCGAAAAATCATCTTCAGCGATAAGGCTCACTTTTGGCTAAATGGATTTGTCAACAAGCAAAATATGCGTTACTGGGCAGGAAGCAACCCACACGTAATTCATGAGGCTCCGTTGCATCCCGAAAAAGTCACTGTTTGGTGCGGATTACATGCCGGCGGCGTCATTGGGCCATATTTTTTCATCGACGATAACGATCGCCACGTTACTGTTAATGGAAATCGACACCGCGATATGATAAACGATTTTTTTTGGCCGCAATTGAATGGAATGGACTTGGACAACATGTGGTTTCAACAGGACGGGGCCACATGCCACACAGCACACGATACAATCGCGTTATTGAAGACTAAGTTCGATGAGCGTGTTATTTCGCGAAATGGGCCCGTCCAGTGGCCGCCGCGCTCGTGTGATTTGACACCTCTAGATTATTTTCTTTGGGGTTATGTGAAGTCATTGGTCTATGCCAATAAGCCGGCGACGTTGCAAGAGCTCAGAGCCAATATTGAACGTGAAATTGCTGGAATTTCGGCCGATTTATGCGAAAGAGTGGTCGAAAATTGGGTTCAAAGATTGGACTTCGTAAAACGTGCACGCGGTGGTCATGCAAAAGAAATCGAGTTTCATACTTAAATGTATATGTTCAAATTCGTTAATAAAAAAAAAGTTAGTTCAAAAGTCGAACAGTTTGTGTTTTATTCAAAAAAAAAGTTGAAGTGCTCTTATTGAAAAACCCTTTATTTAACGTATCTCTTGTGAATTTCTTTTTGTACATATTTTGATACTATAGGAGTACGTGTGATTTCTGTTGAACTTCCTGGAATTTCTATCTTTCGTAGTGTTGGTTGTATGTACTACAGATCCCTCTGGCTGTGTGTGTAGGGCGTACTACGGTTTACTACTCTATGTTTATATTTTATAGTAGATGAGCCTGATGCTTCGCTGTGTGTGTGTCGTGTTCTAGTATCGTGTATATGAGACGTACTTTTCGTCTCAATATTCCACCTACATAAATTTTCACGTGAGGAAATAGTACAAAATTCGCAATATCCGGTCAATTTTTTTATAGATTTAAATATGCACGCAACATTTAAATTGGTTTATCTACCGAAAAGTAAATAATTTCAGATTTAGTTGAGAAACTGGGTCGCGCGACTTATATAAACATGAACTATACGAATGACAGTTTATACGTATACCCTTGTCCCCGTAATAAAGTATAGTGGTTGTCAAAAGTATATTTGGAAGCTCCTCGACGAGAATCCTGAATCGTCTTCAGAAAAAAGCTTTGAGAAAATAGTTGTATGACGGAGCGGAGAAAGTTGAGGGTAAAACTTTAAACGGAAGAAAAATAGAGCTATCGGAACGACTTGTAAGAATAAAGAACCTCTCGCTCTATATACAGTTCTCGAACTAAAATCTGATACTGGCCTGTTAAGCTCTTGAGGATCCTCGTGTATCCCTCACGTATATCCGTCCATATATGCTATATATATTATTTATTATTATTTATGATTATCAATTGCTAGTGTGGGTACACGAACCGCTGCGGTTCCGAGGACTCGAGCAATTTGAGCACGCTATTTATAAAACACACGCCCCACGCAGGTCTTAACGATCGTGGAAGCGATGGCGGAACTCGTTAAGGTCGAAGGTCATGGTGACTACGCACTGGGACTGCAAGTTCGTGGGGTATACTATGGGGCAAGTATGAAGAAGGGCTTACAGCTCTCTCATGATTACTGTGGTGGTGTAAAAGTCGGGAACTCTTCTCTCGATGCAGCGAAAGCAGCGGCATCAGGGGCAGCAACTCGTACAACGATTCGATGCGCATTCCCCACGTGGCTTAGAGTCCGATACCAGCATGTTTTGTCGCGTTACGTTCTGTTCTCGGCACGTTTCATTCCCCAACATTGCGTTATATTGCCGAGTACACATGTCCTGTGAATGCGGTATGCTCGCACGTCGTATTATACAGGTCTTCGAGAATAAGTGCCCTGAGGTCTGAGAGCTGGGGCAAAAGTAGAAATGCGACTTGAAATTGTACCCAGTAATATTGATCGTTTGATTGTCACATAATCATTATTTGAGTACGTACACGAAAATTACTGAAAGCGCCTTCTTACTTGAAATGTCACAGTTAAAAAATGCACCTAAATAGTTGTTACAAGACAATTACTCACATTTTTTATCTGAATGACAATGACCGTAATTTTTTATTGAAATAGATGCATGAATCCAACTTTACGGTTAATTGATCGTGACGTTCACGACTAGAGAAAACTGTGACATGAATAAAAAATACTGAAACCGTAACGTGAGTTGATAGTCATTTTTCGGTAGATTGACGGTTGTTTCAAAATATCGTAATTTTTACCAGGTTTATATAGTGGATGGGAACGCAATAAATTCGTGCTTCATACATAGACAACGGACTCAGGATAGTGTTAGTTAAAGAATTATCTTCTATATAGCATAGAAGACCGTTGATATTATATGGTCGAATGAAAATTGAGTCTAACACTTGTCTGTTGTTATTATTCACACAGATACTTATAGTGGAATCGACTCAAATCCAACTCGCAGACAGTATTAAATTGAGTTAGACACTGATTGATGTCATCGCGAAAGGTTCTGGTACTCACCTGTAACAGAAATAGAAAAACAACAGTTATTGTATGTGCACAGAAAATATTTTATGTGGATATAAAATTAAACAGACTAACGCACATAAAAGCACACGTGCTTTTTTCATCATATTAAAACCAAATTGTAGTGTTTCACTTCCTTATAGATGCTGTTTTCATGAAAAAAAAATGTTGATGAGCTTTTCGATCAGGATTCTCTAAATTGTCTGAAACGCCGAAAAAAGTGGTTTAAGAAAAGGGTTTGGACGTGTGTGCGTGTGTGTGTGTGCGTGCGTGAATGACTTCCAAAATTCACCCGTCTATAGCTCAAGAATCGTTAGACCTGTTTGACTGTTGTGATTTTCGATTTAATGTATGGAAAATGTGTGCATGTTCCGACTATCAAAAATTTACAGCAATCGCGCTGTAAAGTCAGTATTCATAAATAAAGTAACGTTTAAGCAAGTTTGGTATTGAATTTGATTGAAATCGGAAAAGAAGTCGGGCAATTGATCTTATTTTACACATGAGGAAGTCAAAATTGATCAACATACTTTCTTATCGAGGTAGCTTTGTGGAAAATGAAAAATAATGAAGACACAACGTGCAAGATTCTACTTTGCATCCGTTTTTACGAGATGTTTTACATGTCATATACGTGTGCAAATACGGCAGTTTTATTTTCATGATTTCTTGATAAATCGACAATCATAAATTATGTTAGATTTTTTAATTTACTCTTCTTTTTAACTTTATTTATCATCAGTACGGAGAGTATAATTTCGTTAAACGCACTCTGCAAACACCGCTTGTTCGCATCCCCTTAGTAATAAACCGGCCGTGAGTACGTAGTCTTCGACGAATACCACAAGTTTCATTAATATTGTAGTTTCCGAGTTGTAACGAAGCGTGTGCACACGAACCAGACCCGAAGATTAAACTCAGACCCCAGCGTTCACAAAGATTTAGATGTATGTAGACACTTCCATTACGTATTGTAACGGAACGCAATTAAGGCGATCCGCTACTACAGGGTGCGCCATCTCAATCTGGTCGATGGAAGTATTGAATAACTCTGACAGATTTTAACCGACCAGCGTCGTACAATGCGTTTCGTATAGGTTATTTCAGTACAATTTCAACCATGTATCGCTATACGCCGAAAGAACGCGCCGAAATAGTTTCGCTTTACATTGAAAATAATCGTTCAGTTGTGTCAACTCAGCGTGCGTATCGTAAAAAATATCGCGGACGTTCTGCGCCCAAAGGCGACACTATCCATCATTTAGCTTCAAATTTCATGGAGCACGGGTCTGTAGCGAATCTCCAACATCAAGCTCGACCGCGTCCAGGTCGTTCAAATGAAAATATCGAAGCTGTTCGACAGAGTGTTGCAGAAAATCCAAATGTCTCATACCGCCGCCGGTCTCAGCAATTAAACATCAGTGGAACCACTTTGAGAAGGATTTTGAAGCAAGATCTTCACATGTTTCCGTACAAAGTGCAGTTGACTCAAAGATTATTGGAAACTGACAAGCCGCGACGCTTGGCTTACGCTAATAACGTTAGTCGAATGAAGGAAGCTAAGCCGGATTTTTGGGAGCGAATTCTGATGACCGACGAGGCTCATTTCACCCTCTCTGGCGCTGTCAACAAACAAAACTGTCGCATGTGGGGCACCGATAATCCTCATATTATTCACGAAACTCCATTGCACGATGAGAAAGTGACAGTTTGGGCCGGTGTTTGCTCAAAAACCACCATTGGACCATTTTTCTTCAGAGCTGGTGAAACTGTCAATGGGGATCGATATCGGTGGATGTTGGTACACTTTGTTTTACCACAAATGCGTGAAAAAGGTCTTAAGGAATTTTGGTTCCAACAAGACGGTGCGACATGTCACACTGCGCGCTCAACAATGGACTATTTGCGTCGGAAGTTCCCAGGACGTGTGATATCAAAGAAAGGTGATATTGACTGGCCACCAAGATCGCCGGATTTGACTGCACCGGACTTCTTCTTGTGGGGATTTTTGAAAAGTAAAGTCTATGCCAACAAGCCGAACACCATAGAGGAGCTAAAAAACAACATTTGAGCCGAAATCGCAGCGATATCGCCCGAGACGCTGGCAAATACAATGGAAAATGCCGAAAAAAGAGCTCATTTTTGTCTCAGTAATAAGGGCGGACATTTGATCGATGTGGTTTTTGGAAACTAATCAAAATAAATTGTAATGAATCAAATTTAATAAAAAAATACGACTTTGTGAAATCTGTTGAAAATTCTCAAAGTTATTGAATACTTCCATCGACCAGATTGAGATGGCGCACCCTGTATAACTAACAACCTTAATTCAATCTAACAAACCAACCCACACAAACTAAAACAAGACACATAGGATACCAAAACCAGACAAAGCCAACAAGTAGATATCGGAAGACAAAACACTCCATAACATCTGAAAGAAGCACCAACCGAACGAGGAGAACAGAAGAGACAAGTAGGTACACACGTAGAGTCGTAAGTACACACCTTAAAAATGATGGCGTAAATAGAAAGCCCGCCTAGCCTGAAGACCACCATGTAAACAAAACAGAGCACGTAAGGGGAACCTCCCCTGAACGAAGCCAACTAGACAGGAGGCGGAACAGCAAGCACACGCGGGGCCTACTAGGCCAGCGCAATAGCTCCCGCCCTATACGAAGACCGGGCCAAGCCTAACGCAGTCGGCACTAACCAAATAGGCCATACTACTCAAAAGGCGAGAACACCAAGAACGCCACAGCACGGCGAAAAGAGAAAAGAATTCGTGGAACTCTCGAGATTCCACAAAGCACCGAGACAAATCAACAGGGTACCTTCGCATGAAGCTTCGCCACGTACCGCACAGATAAAACATTAACATTAAGAAAAATGCTTTAAACAAACCTATCTCTTGTTACGCATAAGGCTCAGAAAATGACTCGAATCCAACTAGCGTTCGTTATTAACTCTGTCCTTGTGCAAAATACACATCACAAGGGAACCCGTCATAATAAAGAACTTTTTCGATGGCGTTTTCGACTCGCCAGGTTAAGTTTTTTTGGTGAAGCCTTTCCAAGGCTGTATTACGTCGTCAGATGGTAATACGCGCAACAATAGGTCTGTAGCCCAACGGTGTCTTTATCGACGGCGCAGTCTTCTTTCGATTGTCAGAGTCAGGATCAATATAAGAAGCGAGTCGAACGGCGTGCGTATGAATATACTTATCTAAATGTTGATCAAAGGTCTCGTTTCCTTGGACTTCCGTTACAGCAAACAGACGATGTCTTCAGAGAGCGAGTAACGAACCTTGATGATTACGATGCGAAGCAGGCGAAGAATCAGAGCTTTCTAGGAATCAGGAAGATGTCTTCGGGCTTTACACAAAGGAGAGGATCACGATTTATAAGCGAACGGTGATATTTATTCACAACGATTATCACTTGCTATCGGATACAAATAACAGTTTCTCGAAGTAAACGCTTTATAGAACATTGTAGCACATATGCCGCGATTACTAGTTAAAGTCTCTATTATTCCGTTATTAATACGTAGCAATTAGCACAGCAGCTAATTGCGGCAGAGAAGACCTACGCACTCTATCGCATCACAACGACTTCTGTCGATCATTCCTCGCTTCGCATCTCGCTGCAGCGTGCAGGAGGAGAAAGGCGGGGGTGGCATCTCACGAGACAAGGAATAAATCTCGCCCCTTTCTTCACGAGGTGGTGTCTCACCGCGAGCCGATAACGCGCAGCGTATGCAGGCCGGATGCAGCGAGAGATATTATATGTCCTATGAAATAAATCTGTGGCAGAGGAGCGCTACACCAGAGCACCGGCAGACAAAACTTCCCGAGTCGCGTTCGCCGAGGAAAATCTTATCCTATGATATTATTCTTCGAATACGAAAGCAAAGTCTTCTCGTTTAAACGCGAGGCTTAACACTCTCACAAATATTAATAAACAAATAGAGAATAAGACAACCCTTACTCAGGAGAATATATGAAAACAATAATAACATAAAAATCCGGGAAAAATCCCTAGAAAACTCTCAAAGAAGACATAATTAACAATAATTAACAATCCTCGGTGAATAGTCACTATTTGAACATACAGGCAACTGCACGAGACGCAGGACAAGACCTATATGGGCACGAATCCTGGAAAAATCATGACCTAACGATAAAAACCACCAGTAAAGAGTTTCAAACTACAACAAGTAGGAATGTAACATTAGCTGACGAAATACAACCTCGCTAGAACCGCGTCTCAAACCCCAAGGGGAACAAAGAGCGGGCTAAATATAGAAATTTAAGGAATAACGGAACACCTACACGTCACCCCGCACCTTCCTCACCTAGTGATTGAAGTGCGACAAACATCACGTGACCTACCACAAAACACCCCCCCGGGGTCCATCCGCCAACCTATATAAACCGCGACGGGACAAGCCTCGCGGCTCTTGTCAAAATTCAAACGTCAAGACAAAGTGCTGCTCGACAGCCTACCCAATAGATAAAATCACTCGGAAAATCCACATGGAATAGACACGTGTTCTTTCGATCAAGTCGATTCTCCTGCATTGCGCTTGGCCGTCGTTTGATCGAACGAACCTATTAAGCTCCGTAAAGGTGATATCTAATCACTTTACGAACAATCGAGTCAAAACCCGAAATAACCGGAAATCAATCCGCATACGTCATTTTAAGCATCGCATAGAAAGAAACGCGACAACCCGAAATTAAATAAATTGAGTGTTAAGCTCCGTATGCACGAGACCTCATCGTCATACGAATATTAGAGTTCAAACCGAAACACTGGAATTCATTCCATCTCTGGAATTACCGTTGAGAGTAGAATAGCGCTAGGACGCGATTCTTAGAAAAATCCGTACAAACAATACGAGATCATCATCCTGAACCATCAATTTCCATTCCAGTCCCCTTACAAAATATTGCAAACAACTAACGCCTTAAGCACAACAAAAAGAAAAAAAACAAAGAATTACCCTCCATATAAAAAACCGATGATGAAAGGGTAACGAACCGCATGTCCACCACGGACCGTGCAACTCAAAAAATCCAACCTGAGGTCTCTTACACAAACAATAAAAAGAATAAACAATAATAGAATCTACCACACACATTCATAAATCAATAAACACCACACTTTACATCCAGCCCAGAGCACGAACTTACCTCGAGCCACCAGTCCTCACCGATGGTATCATTGGATGACCCTCTTCCAGGCGAAAAAATTTTATTGACAACTTTTTTGATCCGATGCGTAGTTTTCGACATATTTCTATGTCTTCAGATAAATCGGCTACCCTGTATAATGCTTCTCGCACTTAACCTATACTACCAAGTATACCATAGAATATATTTCATGAGTGAATCTATATCGTGTCATGGAATCCTGTCGGATATTCTCTCGTATAAATTATTTGAATGAAAACTACAAAATGTCTAACATATCACGTGTCAAAGCTGCAAGAAACTTCGCGAGTTTTACAACGGTGAAAATATTGTGTATATAAAAAGATTTTATGAAAGGAGTATATATTTCTGATAAGTCGATCGGTGTCAAACGCGTTTGTCTATGTCAACTTGGATTGGTTAACCTAACCGACTTTTCAGTATCGATAGCCCAACGTAGGTATGATCTTGCAATACCGTAGAGTGTCAACCACCTCAAGCCTAGTACTCACATGCTCCCCAGTAACTCCCCAAATGCCACCAGCAAAACATTTATAGCTCAACTCTGCACCGTTTAGAGACATTTAACTTATAATTACGCTGATCTTATACAAGGTGTGTTAGAAAAAAAAGAGGGAACTTTCGATTTTTGGAAAGAATTTCATTTATTCGCCTACAACAATGTTATCCCCTTAAAAATAATCCCCATTAGATATTATACACTTATGCCAGCGCCTTTTCCAATCCCCGAAAGACTTCTGGAACTCGTTCTTTGGGGTAACTTTTAACTCTTTCACCCGAGTAGAAATTTCATCAGGTCAGAATGCGGCCCATATTTAGAGCGCCGGAGAATTAACTCCGGCCCGGATATGGCACATCGATATGGCCATGATCCGTGGTGTAACGCGCACGTAAATCCGGCCCGGATAAAGCGCCTGATGTGGGCCTGATGAATAAGTTGTCTTTTTTTCCTTATCTATGTCTTTTGCGTATAAATAAATAAATAAAATTAATTATCAGGGGTACAAATTGAAAATGCGGGTTTGATAACAGATGGCGTTACTAACGCTATACGCATCAGGCAGTACTGTGACTATGTTCATGTCAAAGCTACGTCTTATAGCTTTAATTTTCAGTATGTGTCAATTTGTCGCAGTGTCAAATTCATAGTTTTTTTGAGCTCTCAATATGTCGAGTTTCGTGCCAACAAAACAGCATTTGCGGGAAGTTTTAATTTACTTCTTTAATTTGAAGAAAAGTGCTGCTGAAGCACATCGATTGGTCTCCGAGGCTTATCCGAGTCATGTTCCATCGGTTTCAACGTGCGAGAGATGGTTTGTGCGGTTTAGAAGTGGTGATTTTGACGTTGAGGACAAAGAGCGGCCGGGCCAAGTGAAAAAGTTTGAGAATGCTGAATTGGAGGCAATACTCAATGAAGACTCGTGTCAAACTCAACAAGAGCTCGCAGATTCATTGGGAGTGACACAACAAGCCATTTCCCATCGTATAAAAGCCCTCGGAATGATCCAAAAGCAAGGACATTGGGTGCCGTATGAGCTGAAGCCGAGAGACGTCGAGCGCCGTTTTTTTGCATGCGAACTGCTGCTCGAACGGCAAAAACGGAAGGGTTTTTTGCATCGCATTGTCACTGGTGATGAAAAGTGGATCCATTACGATAACCCGAAGCGCAAAAAATCATATGGTTACCCCGGCCATGCATCATCATCGACGGCCAAACCAAATATTCACGGCGCCAAGCTCATGCTCTGTATTTGGTGGGACCAGCTGGGTGTGGTGTATTATGAGCTATTGAAATCGAACGAAACCATCACAGGAGCACTATACCGAACTCAATTGATGCGTTTGAGCCGCGCACTCAAAGAAAAACGGCCACAATACGAGCAAAGACACGACAAAGTAATTTTGCAACATGACAACGCTCGGCCACATGTTGCAGCGCCGGTCAAAACATACCTACAAACGCTGAAATGGGAAGTCTTACCCCACCCGCCGTATAGCCCAGATATTGCTCCTTCCGATTACCACCTTTTCCGATCGATGACACATGGCCTAGCTGACCAGCGCTTCCATTCTTACGAAGGAGCCCAAAAATGGGTCGATGACTGGATAGCAGCCAAGCCGGCCGAATTTTTTCGCGACGGTATCCGTAAATTGCCAGAAAGATGGGAAAAAGTTGTGGCTAGCGATGGACAATACTTTGAATAATTCATTTGTTACCATTTTTTCAGAATAAACGTTCAAAAATAGAAAAAAATCCCGCATTTTCAATTTGTACTCCTGATATTTATCACTTCGCTTAATTGCGACATGAATATTATAAAAATTGGGAAAGAGCTAGAAAAAAAGTCTCCGCACGGGGAATCGAACCTGCGACCATCGCATTGCGAGTTCGAGCTCTTACCACTACACCAACCGCTGCTTGGCAATTATACTAACATAAATGGCTTTTACGGTGCCAGAGCCGCGTAAAAAAATTTATTTTCTAAACGCTTGGCCATCTGAAGTTTCCACTTTGGGTACTTTCATTTCTAGCCAAGCCCTCCATACTATAGTATACTGTAAATTTGAGCGAAATCGGTGATGACGAGTAGGCGGCCTCTCCTTGTAAGAATCAAGAAAGTTAAATATAAATCGTTCATTATTTCAAGCAGAGCTCTTAACAACGCGGTTCTTTTACGTGACGGAATGATTTTGGAGATAAACGAAATATATAAATTACCACAGTCAAACGCCGTCAAAGTGAATGGTAAAATTTTGCGCGTAATCAAATCGATGTTCACATATCCTTGTGATTCGGAAACATTTAAAATGTGGCAAGTAAAAAAAACGACGATTTTAAAAACGCGGTCGTTGTCATCGATCGATTTGTAGCTTGTGATGCTCAGTATACGCGAAACGACATAGAAGAAAAAATTGTATGTTATTTCTCTTTTGCATTAAGAATTGCACACTTTCTTGAAATGGTACGTCGAAAAACTGTTACGAATACTGCTAGGATCTGTACAAAGTTGCAAATAAAAACTGTTCCAAAAATATATATCACAATATTATAGATACCCGATCCTTTCCTGATTTGGCCCTAAACTGAAATGATACAAGTTTTAGTGATCCGGCAAATCTAATGGACTTCTTCTCGGGGCCTGATCCGGCGGCATCAAAGATAATACATCTGGCATGCTGTATTAAATCCGAAAGTGGCCCAGTTCCGGTGGAACTCCGGCAAATCTGATGTTGCCTGCCTTATTGGTACCTGAACTGGTGCACATCAGGCAATAGTCCGGCGAGCCTGAACAGACCGCCGGACTCATACCGGATGTGGTCCTGATAAAACATATGGCAGCCGGAACATTTTTCTACTCGGGCAGCGATGCGTTTTTAATTTCATCTATGCTTGAAAAACGGCCTTCCTTTAAGGTTCTCTTTATTTTTGGAAACAGAAAAAAGTCACACGGAGCCATGTCTGGCGAATAGGGAGACTGGGGCATCATTACGGTGTTGATTTTAGACAAAAAATCACGAATAAGTAATGAAGTATGAGCATGGTCGTGGTGCAAAAGCTATTGTTTCGCCACGAATCCGAGCGTTTTTTCCTTCGGATTGCTTCACGCAAACGGCGTTGAATTTGTAAGTAGTACTCCTTACTGACCGTTCGACCTTGTGGCAAGAACTTATGGTACACTATGCCGTTAAAATCGAAGAACACAGTGAGCATAACCTCCACATTCGACTGCACTTGTCGAGCTTTTTTCGATCTTGGCGATCCAGAATGCCTCTACTGAGACGATTGAGCCTTAGCTTTGACGTCATATCCGCAAACCCATGTTTTATCACCTGTTATGATACGTTTCGATAGTTCTGCATCATTGTTGACTTCATTTAGCGACTCCTGAGCAACTTCCATTTGCCGCTGTTTTTGTTCCTAATTCAACAATTTTGGAACAAAGTTTGCTGCCACACGTTTCATACCCAAAACCTCCGAAAAAATGTCATGGCATGAGCCAATTGATATGCCAGTATCATCAGCTACTTCTCTAATTGTGATTAGGCGATCATTCATAATCATTTCTTTCACTTTTTCCACGTTTTCATCGGTTTGTGATGTGCTGGGACGTCCAGGGTGTTCGTCATCTTCAACGTCTTCACGGCCACTTTGGAAACGCTAATCCGCTCGTAAACCCTTGTTTTACTGATAGCAGACTCACCTCTTTGTTGCACCTTATTCCACTCTTATAGCAAAATTTAATACAAATGCTCTGATCCATTTTCAAAATCGCCAATCATACCAAAACACATCTGACAGTACAGCAACTCTTCAGACAAGTTTACCCACACGATAACGAAAAGATCGCACGAATCGGACTAATACAACACGTGAAATTACAAAATTTCCGCTATTTTTTTAAACACACCTCGTACATAGCTTCGGCTGACCTACCAAGTTCCCTCTGCCTCATTTTTCAACTTCGTATATCAGAGTAAAGGAGAGCGCACCTTTGAAGCTACAATATTTTGATGAATAAAATATTAAACGGGGTCTGAACATTTTCAGTGACGTTATAGCACTTTATTCCTTTTATATAACATAAATAAATACATAGGGAGCGTTGAGGACACTGGGTTTTCACAGGAAATTTCTGATTACTATAATTGGCTGAATCTTTAACAGATGCAATTACCGAGTAAATGCGAAGTTGAAGGTATTACGCTCTGTTGTCACCTTTGCTTGTTGGCGCTCGAGAAGCCATTTGCACAATGTTAACAAACCCATGAAACTTTTCTTGGCTTAAAGTGCCCCGTTTGAGTGTATGATGAGAACGGGCGAGGTGGTGTAATGAGTTAGTCGTTATAAATCGTCTAGCTTGGGATTTCAGCGTACGAGAAAACTGAACTGCAACTGACAGCGACCCAAGCTGACTAGGTTAGTATCTAAGTTTGGAGAGGGATAAAAAGCTCGTTTTTCAGGCCGTACCAAACGATATCATCTTTGTTATCCAGTAAGAAAAAAGATCCATTTTTTATAACAATTTATTGTAAACAATATGTTAATCATACATATTTGCGACATGACAATTTTTTTTAAAACATTTGGTTTGTATTAAAAGGGCAAGCTTGTATAAACCATTTTTGTATCTGCAACCGTTTCCAAGCTATGAATTTTTAAATACCCCTTTTCGGTTTTCAAAAGAACGTAAATTGCAATTAGAAAAACTATCATAATTGAACATAATTCAACTTCAAAGCTTGGTCCATCTACTTTTCAAAGCTTATTCGCTTTACTTTGAATATACCGAACCATCTATGAGAAAATTGGAATGAAGATAATCCAATTTCAAATACTCTATACCATGAAATCGCGTCGTTATAATTTTCGTTTTCGACAAATAACAGCTATGAATGACTTATCTCACCTAAGCCGACATAACGATCGAAAATAAAATAATTAGACGGGAATAATTATTGTTGCCCAATTAAAATCAGTTTCTATCGTATTTTCCGCCTAGTGTATTTCATTATTGACACTTTCTACTACTACTACTACTTTCTACTATTAATACTATTATGACTGTTATCATTATATTTCGCACATTTGATGGAAAATGGTACGGGCATTATGGGTAACAAAAAAGTTCGCGCTATAAGACGGAACAGTGTTTTTTTTTATTCGTTCATGCCTGTACCAATTGTGAGGCATACCCGATAAGAGCAATATGACAAACTTGCTTGACTACAACTGTAAAGACTTCACGCACATTTCTTGTAATTACAATTCGCTACCAAAATATTGGTGGGAGGATAAATCAAAGAAACTGAAACTGTCATCAAGAAGTCGTTATTTTGAGCAAGCAGGGAGACGCTTCTGCTCTGTTAAAAATCCAGGATGTTAAAGGCGATTAGTGTGGACTTTTGACCAGTGTTGTCTCATTTGGTGTTCATTTCCAAAATTGACACGGTGTTAAATTCACACAAGCGATTGTGTTATAACATTTGGTCCCACCCCAACAATTATACCATATATATGTTCTGAGTAGATGAAAATCAATAAACTATCAACAATCGATACAGAATTATGCCACGAATATAATCCAAAAATGTCATTGAATTTAATTCACCTACTTTCAAGTAAACCGCGTTGAAAGTTTTTAGGTTGTAATGCAAATTGCCATCAGCTATTGAACACCGGTCGTTCACTCCAGTCGTCAGTGTGAACTCATATGAACACCGCGTGAAGGTTAATTTTAACAGTGTATACAACTGTAATGCTCTTACTAGCTTAGTTTAAAGTAAGCTGTACAGCGCGTAAACAAGGTAATAGCAACAAATAAGACCTTTTTTTATACGTGAAGCAAAAGTTTCGTACAATTTGCAATCTAATATGGGCGCAAGTGGTTCCCAATTGGGGTATGGAAAAACTTTTTCCGCGGTGGTGCATCCAATACCGTACATGAAAAGAAAAAAGTTTTGAGAAAACTAATAAATCGGTTCCAAAAACGAACCGGAATGGTTGGCTTAGTGCCAACTGTCCAGTTGGTTAAAGGGACTACAATGACGTTTGTAGAATACCGGTAGTAACAGTTACCAACTGAGATTACAACTTCCGCTCACCGGTTAGTTGATGCAATCAATCAGTTCGGTGAGATATTGAATGTAAATTCAGGTTATGTATTTACAATAAGGAGGATCGCTAAGTATATGGCGTGATGGTTCGTCAATTGAAGATCATCTATGAACAATCATTTTGCAATTTTCTTAACATATATTTAATAAATTCTTCAAATTCTTCAAACGATAATTCCACGTTCTTTCGAGTACGAATCGATTTAGAGTGATTGCGGATAATGCAATTTTTTCTACGGAAAAATATAAAGAATAATAAATAAACGATTGTTACATAACTTTAATTGTTATGTTGGCTCAACTCCTCCACCATTCAATGAACAGCTAATGGGGGAAGTCAGAAATGAGTATCAGAACTGAGACACTCGTCTTTCCTTCTTCATTTACATAATTTTATACGGGTAGAGCGAGAGATTTGCTTCATACTGTCAGGAACTGCCGTGTTCACCTTACTAGCCGAGAAAGAAAATTATTAAGGTGTGGTAAACGTGGAAAAAGATCTACCGAGTTACGCGATTTCATGGTATAAAGTACTCTAAATTAGTTCACTTCATTGTGATTTGCTCAGAAGCGGTTTGAGATTGGTGACATCTTTGAAAAGTATAGGGAAAAACCTTTGTGACGGCTACCTGGGAATTTCATTTATGTTAGTCATTATTATATTATATTATGTTAGTTCATTTATTTTCTCATAACAATTGACGGTGGAAAACGACAATTGAGGTGAAAAACAGGTTTTAACTAATTCACAGCTTCAAAATGCAGATACGAAAATAGTTTATATGAGCTTCCTCTCCTGTAATGGGCTAAATATTCGGATAGAAATTTATCGCATAGCAAAAACTTAACATTAACTTATTTTATTAAGAAAAATCGACCACTTATTTAGTTTAATAACAAAGACATGATAGATCTGTAAGGCTTCAAGAACAATGCATACAGAACCGTACTGGGCGACTAGACTAAACGTATGAAATCGTGGTAGAACGGATTTTTTGATAATGAAATTATTGTCCATACTTAAAAATCGTATGTTTTAAATAGCACCACTTATACACGAATATATATATATATTTAATTACGTGTCTCTTATTCGTAAATAAAGATATTTCTATTATGATTATTATTTAAAAAATGGAGATAAGAAACGCAAACGAGCCAGTGACATCAAATTATAGTGCTGCACGTGTCAGCCAGACTCTTGTGAATCGAGTGCTCCGTGTCCCTTTTTGATTGTAGACAGAAGAAGGTAATGTCCGAGAAATAATACTTCCTCGTTATTCGAGAGTGGGGCCACCGACGAAGTCGGACGAAGACTTCGACGACCAAGTTACGACGAACGAAGTAAGACGAGCGATGAGCACACGAAAGTCTTTCTTGAGCTCTGCTGGCACTGTCTTCTTCATCGATGCTGCGTTCTCGTTCACGATCGTTATCTCGTTACAAGGAAGCCATACCTTATACACACACTGATAATCGAGTTATGTTTATGATCGCGGGAGAGCTTTAGTGCAGCCTGAAGACTGTTTGTTGAACAGGAGCTCTTGTGTGTGCTCCGTGGATAATACGTTCGGATACAACGGATGTAACTGGGACAAAGAGTTTACAATTCGAGAAAAGATCCAGCTCTCTTAGTTAAATATTTTTTCCTTGATGATACCATGTGTATTTAAATCTGTAATGAATCCGTAAAAATGTACAATTTTTTATGGCAACGAATAATCAATAGATGAACAAAGTCTTAAAACATATCGGGCATTTAATGCCACCTCGACCAGCCTGTGAATCCAACTATCCTTGATGCGGTTCATTATTTTGTTAGTGATTCATCCGAGTGAATGGAGTATGCTAAATAAATTTAAAAATTGTTATCTTATCTTTCCCTGATTTACAAATTTTTTATTAATTGCTGGACAATAAAACATTGTCAGTTCAGTCACTTTTTTTAGACCCTCTCAGATATTGCTCATAATTAACCACATTTTAGTAGCACCTTTCCTTTTAGGAGGACAATTATTTTTATTTCATTTATATTACTTGGAAGTGAAAGATGGGCAATTATGAGCATTGTATGTGAGGGTTCGAAAAAAATGTCGCTGAACTGACAGAGATTGCCTTACATTTAAAAAGTTCATTAACTCTCTAAAAGAGCCTTGTTTTGAATGAAAATGCGCAACAGTCGACTTTTGAAAAGTATGACCATTTATATTTTTTCCAAACAAATATAAAAAATATTGCTCTTTGTTACTAAGCTTTGTTTTCATTAAAAAATCAAGATACTTAAGATTTCCTAAAACGTTCCGTAAAGATATGTAAAAACATAACGTCTGGATGAATTGAAACATCTGATCGGATTCCACTAGTCTTCGAATTTTGCGTTAAACAACCGATCGCGCTTCGGATCGTGAAAATTTTAGAACAAATCTGAACAAAATGTCATGAAAAAGTATATTTGAAAAATCGCGTATATTTGTAACTTTATGGCGTTATGGACGGTGGCTTCAAGTAGGATGCACCGTTCAACACGACTTTTATCGTAATTATACTAATTACTCATGATGACACTGACTCTAAGGAACAGCTCATAGATAACATGGCTCAGTTCCATCGTAAATCATGCAATACACTTATTGCTTCGTGCGTATAACAAAATTGACAGCACAAAAGGTAAAAAAATGGCAAGTATGTGATTATCTATATAAATGGCGATAATTCGTCGATTCCGATTATGTCCTCGTTTCACTATTCTCTTATTTACGTTAGGTATTCATAGGGTCGACGAGAGTTAATTAAATTATTTTCTTTATAGTACCATGAAAACGTCACTCGTGTAAGATTTCGGGTCGTTACATACTAAACCTCCTATTCATTGTTAATTTGACAGCAGAAAAAAGATGTTGACAGTAGTTTTTAGTGAATCAACGTATAAAGTTTGGATATAATAGCATGCTTAAAACTATTTTGAAAATGTATGATCTATTATTAATCGTCACGAATATTATTATTACTAATATTATAAGGATTGGATCAGAATGATATTCAATTGGACTATTTAATGCGTAGCTCGAAAAGTATCAGGGGTACAAATTGAAAATGCGGGTTTGATAACAGATGGCGTTACTAACGCTATACGCATCAGGCAGTACTGTGACTATGTTCATGTCAAAGCTACGTCTTATAGCTTTAATTTTCAGTATGTGTCAATTTGTCGCAGTGTCAAATTCATAGTTTTTTTGAGCTCTCAATATGTCGAGTTTCGTGCCAACAAAACAGCATTTGCGGGAAGTTTTAATTTACTTCTTTAATTTGAAGAAAAGTGCTGCTGAAGCACATCGATTGGTCTCCGAGGCTTATCCGAGTCATGTTCCATCGGTTTCAACGTGCGAGAGATGGTTTGTGCGGTTTAGAAGTGGTGATTTTGACGTTGAGGACAAAGAGCGGCCGGGCCAAGTGAAAAAGTTTGAGAATGCTGAATTGGAGGCAATACTCAATGAAGACTCGTGTCAAACTCAACAAGAGCTCGCAGATTCATTGGGAGTGACACAACAAGCCATTTCCCATCGTATAAAAGCCCTCGGAATGATCCAAAAGCAAGGACATTGGGTGCCGTATGAGCTGAAGCCGAGAGACGTCGAGCGCCGTTTTTTTGCATGCGAACTGCTGCTCGAACGGCAAAAACGGAAGGGTTTTTTGCATCGCATTGTCACTGGTGATGAAAAGTGGATCCATTACGATAACCCGAAGCGCAAAAAATCATATGGTTACCCCGGCCATGCATCATCATCGACGGCCAAACCAAATATTCACGGCGCCAAGCTCATGCTCTGTATTTGGTGGGACCAGCTGGGTGTGGTGTATTATGAGCTATTGAAATCGAACGAAACCATCACAGGAGCACTATACCGAACTCAATTGATGCGTTTGAGCCGCGCACTCAAAGAAAAACGGCCACAATACGAGCAAAGACACGACAAAGTAATTTTGCAACATGACAACGCTCGGCCACATGTTGCAGCGCCGGTCAAAACATACCTACAAACGCTGAAATGGGAAGTCTTACCCTACCCGCCGTATAGCCCAGATATTGCTCCTTCCGATTACCACCTTTTCCGATCGATGACACATGGCCTAGCTGACCAGCGCTTCCATTCTTACGAAGAAGCCCAAAAATGGGTCGATGACTGGATAGCAGCCAAGCCGGCCGAATTTTTTCGCGACGGTATCCGTAAATTGCCAGAAAGATGGGAAAAAGTTGCGGCTAGCGATGGACAATACTTTGAATAATTCATTTGTTACCATTTTTTCAGAATAAACGTTCAAAAATAGAAAAAAATCCCGCATTTTCAATTTGTACTCCTGATATGTATAACATAGTATCGATAGGAAAGTGTAGTGCAAATGAGTCAAATGAATGAACAGAGAGAAGCCTTCGTAAGTCGAATGACGTGACTAATACACGGAAAAAGTAATTGTGATATCCATTCGCAGCTTATTCTGTGTTGCGAATTAGATACAGAAACTAAATCGAAATAGTATTTCAAACTATTTTCGATTGGTTAGCGAAAAATAGACTGAAGTCCAACGACTTGATTTCTGTAACCACCATAGTGTTGTTGCCACCACAAGCTGTTAGGTGGTGCAACTAACGTTGGCGGTTGTTGCGACAGGCATTCGGACAGTATGACGCTGAAACTGGCAAACTGATCTGGCAGACAAAACCGCCTGGTGGCAGTAAGTATTAGAAGTGCCTGTACGCTTCGCACTAGCGCTACAGCACACGGCAGGCATGGCCGCTTACTACTCGGGCGGGGTAAAGCTTAGGTAAAGCGAGTAGTACGTCGATTTATTATTAATAAATTGTAGTCAACGGGATAAATTGAAGTGTGATTTGTTAACCCAATCTGAAGAATATTTATACAATATAACAAATGGCTGTGATTGTTCGCGCAAAAGTTGTACGTAATGCTTGGTATGTGCAATACGGTACATGAGACGCCTGAATATTCAAATCTTTGCAACTAAACAATACTTCATACGCATGACGATACAGATTTGTAGATTTACACACACATTCTGTAGGTCAAGACGATATAATATGGTATATGGTTTATTCCGTTGACGGCCTTTCGTCGATAACTTAAAAATCGTAAAAGCATTGTAACTAAAATTTGACACACAAGTGAAGCAGTAACCACTTTTTGGTTATCGTGATGCATGTCAAAATGTATGCAGACAGTAAGATTTGATGACGGCTATATTTTTCTTTCAATGGCGTGATCGCTCTGATTTCCATGAAATGTTGGCTATTAAGCAAAATAGGTTTTCATAATTATAGATACGTTCTAGGTTGATTGGTATTATATTTGGGCGAAATAGGAACAGAAGTTTAGATTCTATGCAATTTTGAATTTGTCGATTTTATTATAAGTTTGCGCTATCGCAAATTTGTACACTTATCGAACACGTTTATTAATCGTCTAAATTGTCAGCAAGTTCCAAGACGTGCAGTGACTCATAGTAGATTAAGGCTAGTGTCGTTCCGCACCAGCAATGGAAGTACGAGTCACGGATCGAGAAAGAGACACAATGTATACGGTGTTCCGGGGTCTGCACACTAGCGAGTACTACGCTCTTGTGCAGTCCTAAGCAATAGTGAATCGATGAAACCCTCGTGAGGACAGTGCAGAGTCCGATTACTGAACCATTTCCGGTCACGTTGCAGGTCTCTATCGTCTCCTAAATGGGTCGTGAATTTGGATCCAAATTTAATTAGGTTTCGGTACACAGAAACTGTATATGCACGTAGGTCTGGCAACCCATGAGCACACACATAGATTACACGTATCATCCGTAATCATCCTCAGTCCCCGTCCTTCCTCTTCTATCCTGGACTCTTCTTGGTTCCTCAACAGTTTCATCACTGGTGAAAAGAAACTTCCCGTCCTGCAGTAAACTTTAATTTACAGGGCGCAGAAAGTACACAATTGGTCGTCGAAGACTATTAAAGCCGCTCGCTAACCGTTAGCTTCCGTGCGTTCCTCTCCATCCAATTCGTTGCGCCAATAACCGGCAGGTGACCACATAATGTGTTGTTTATCTGACGTATCATAATACGTTAAATAATACATAAAAAAAGTTGCACTGCACGAACTAATTAACGTAAATATTTGGAAGATATATAACTATACCAGTAATTTTTTTACCAAAAAACAACTCTTAAGCGTTTATTGAATTCCGAAAAACATATATACCACGTTACAACTCTACCATAAAACAACAATACCTTATCACGAGACAACTCTCCGCTCTTTTACTATCAGCAGCACCGCAGATATGTCCCGCGGTCGAGTTCTAATCTGGTAATGTTGTATTATAGTAGAATTGTAATGTGGTAGAGAAATTAATGACAAAGTTTATAAGTAAGCTGATATCCGCACGCTCTAAATAAGTATTTAATATAGTTGTTTACACGATATTGAATAATAAAGTATGGAATGTATTAGCCATGATTCAGTGAATTATTACAGGCTCCCTTATATACTCCTTATTATACCCCTTCGCATTAGTATTAACATTGTGAATTTGATACGTGTTCACCTGTAACAAAGCGAGGTATGCGGTAGCAATCAGCTGCAGCTTATCAAGAAGCAAGCGTAGCAAGCAAAGTATATAGAAAATTCGTCCAAATGTAATGACTCGCTAAGCAGTTCTGCCGATTTCGGCAAGTACGAACGCGACTTTGAGGAGAAGGGAGTCTTTAGTATTAGTAATTAGTTTAGTTTTGGTATTAGTATTTAGTAAAGCTCTGAACCCGACTTTGTCGGCACTCAATTTTGGCAGCTCATTCTTATACAGAATCGTTTGTAGTTGATTATAGTGAAAGAATTCCCGTTTGTAGTTAGAAGGAAAAAAAGTGAATACACATTTTTTTATTCGTTTTTTTTTATAAACAAAAAAGTTACTACAAACGAAATACATGGTACTACAAACGACTACAAACGAAAGAACGCTACTACAAACAACTAGACACAAAACAAAGTTACTATAATACAAACGAAAAAAGTTACTACAAATGGAAAATTTTTTACTATAAACGACTAAAAACAAAACTAAGTTACCACAGACGAAAAAAATGCT
The DNA here is from genome assembly GCA_963942595.1 of Cylloceria caligata. NCBI lineage: Eukaryota > Metazoa > Arthropoda > Insecta > Hymenoptera > Ichneumonidae > Cylloceria > Cylloceria caligata. The sequence continues at coordinate 3,381,984 of OZ012711.1, forward strand.
ACTACAAACAACTACAAACGAAAAAAATTGTACTACAAACAACTACAAACGAAAAAAACGCTACGGTAACGAAAAAAATGGTACTGCAAACGACTACAAACGAAAGAACGCTACTACAAACAAAACTAAGTTACGACAAACGAAAAAAATACTACTACAAACAACTACAAATAAAACAAAGTTACTACAAACGAAAAAAATACTACTACAAACAACTACAAACGAAAAAAACGCTACGGTAACGAAAAAAATGGTACTGCAAACGACTACAAACGAAAGAACGCTACTACAAACAAAACTAACAAGGAAAGGTACTTTGGTGTCCCCCTCCGATTTTAATGCAACTCACGTATGTTGTAGAGCATCGAAAACTAAAAGAAACGTATTTTTTTTCATCGGCGGAAAAACATTTTTAAGGGGTGAAATCGCCCTTCAAAAATAGGGGTGATTATGCAGTTTCACCCCTAAAAATGAATTTTTTTCTTCAACTCCTCGTGGAATTTTTATTGTCTTCAATGAGGAGTATTTTGGTTTTTGTTTTATTAAAATCGGTTGACGCCTTCTGGGTGAAACTGCAAAATCACCCCTCGACATGCTATTTTTGAAGGGCGATTTCACCCCTTAAAAATGTTTTTCCGCCGATAAAAAAAAATACGTGTCTTTTAGTTTTCGATGCTCTACAACATACGTGAGTTGCATTAAAATCGGAGGGGGACACCAAAGTACCTTTCCTTGTAAGTTACGACAAACGAAAAAAATACTACTACAAACAACTACAAATAAAACAAAGTTACTACAAACGAAAAAAATACTACTACAAACAACTACAAAAAAAAAACAAAGTTCCTACAAACGAAAAAAATGCTATACAAACGAAAGAATGCTACTACAAACGAAAAAAATGTTACTACAATCGACTACAAACAAAACTAAGTTATGACAAACGAAAAAAATGCTACTACAAACAACTACAAATAAAACGAAGTTACTACAAACGAAAAAAATGCTACTACAAACAACTTCAAACTCAACGAAGTTACTACACTTAAAATTGACGCGACTACAAACGACTACGAACGAAGAAACGCTACTGCAAACAAAACGAAGTTTTACAAACGGAAGTTACTACAAACGAAAAAGAAATTACGAGAAACAAAATCAAGTTAATACAAATGAAAAAAATGGTGCTACAAACAACTACAAATAAAAGTAAGTTACTACAAACGAAAAAAATGCTGCAACTACAAATGTTTCGTTTGTAGTTGTTTGTAGTAGCATTTTTTTTCATTTGTAGTAACGTAGTTTCGATTGTAGTCGTTTGTAGTAGCATTTTTTTCGTTTGTAGCAACTTCGTTTTGCTTGTAGTAGCGTTTTTTCGTTTGTAGTTACTTCGTTTTGTTTCTAGTTGTTTGTAGTACCATTTTTTTGTTTGTAGTTACTTAGTCGTATTTGTAGTAGCGTTTTTTCATTTGCAGTAGAGTTAATTTTGTTCGTAATAACTTCATTTTGTTTATAGTAGCGGTCTTTCGTTTATCGTCGTTAGTAGTATCATTTTTTTCGTGTGTAGTTTGTATTGTTACTACAATCGACTACAAATGGAACACTATAGGAAAGAAAAAAAAAATTTCGATTTTCCAAAGTTGGGTACCAAGTTCACATGGATGTTTAGTTTGAAAATAAAGTTTAATAATAGATCAAAATCGTTATCCATTAAAAACATTGCGAATGAAAACAATCGGCGTTTGTGATTGTACGCATATTCTTTCCATAACCTTGTAATCGACTTTATAATTAATCCTCGATTCTATACATGGAGCATTCTCGCTGAAATGTTAGCATACGCTGACCCTGAGCCAATCTAATTTTTAAAATATGTGCCTACGATCTGTGCTTCTGGTAGATTCATTGTGTAAAAATAATTTTTTTATGTCTACTCTACTTATTCTTAGAGCGTTAGTATCTTACAAATGGGTGGTTCGATTGAAAAATAGTACCCACGAACTTTTTTGCAGTTTGAAATGAGTTACATACAAAGATGCAAACAAAATTGTTTTTCGTAAAGATGACGATGTTTTTTATTTAAAAAATTCTCCATAATTCTGTTCGAAATTACCAAATATTCAAGACCTAGCGAAGTATGGTAAGATTTTTCATTTGGAAATTGTAGCACGTTGAAATTGATACAGATTTTGGAGTGTTATATTCTTAAAGTAACGCGTTGCCGTCAATTTTTGAAAGCAACGCATTGTAGTAAATTTCTAAAAGTAATGCGTTGCCGCTATTTCTTAAAAGTAACGCATTATACTCCAGATCAAATTCCAAGGTAGCACAGACTTCTCGGAGAATAATTAAGACGCTGGACTCCGATAGTCGGACTCACAGAGCCAAAGAGGATAATAGCATTACGTACATTAAGCAGGTGAGCGCTCAGTAGGGACAGTAAATTAATTTTGTTCGAAAACAGATCCTCCAAGTGTTGCGTCTTTGGTGTCTTGATTATTCTCGCAAAGGTCCACGTTCACTTGGGTTTCGGTCCGGAGTGTTCATTATTTTTAGAGATAATGAGTTATTTTCAACAAATAACGGTAACGATAACTCTCAACACATAAAACGTAATGACAAGGATAATACGATACTTAACCAGTAACGTTTCGAAACCTGGAAAGATGTGTTTTTTTTTATTCTGTTAAATACAATTTGAAGATGATAAACCGCTGCAATTTAACTGTCATAGACGAATTAATATAAAATTTATAAACTTCAATTAGCTATAACTTTAAGAAAAAAATTTGCTACGCCTCGACAAGTTTTAAAAATTGTCGTAATTTTTAACCGAATTTTCAAGAATTATTTATAAATTATAGATTATAACGAACTTTACGAAAAACGATTGTTTTCTTTTTAACATTTTTTTAATATGGATCCTGCAATTCATTTCAAGCTAGACAAATTTTGTGAGTTTCTTTTCGACGGGACATACGTTTCCAAAATATTAACGCTTTCAGAAGTAGAGTTACCGAAATATTCATATTATTACCAAAATTATGCTGTCAGAAACTTTGATCGTAGGCTCAAATAAATAAAGTACGTGCGTTTTCTCTTTCAGCATACTTTTCGAAAATAATTATAGTCGATTCGGGTTAGAGCTAGAAAATTTCAACCAGACTGGCCCATATCTCTCTATATTAAAAAAATATTTGGCCACCACCGTGTAGGGAAATCGAGAAATGTCGGGGGGGGGGGGGGGGGGGGGGGGGGTCTGAGAGACCCTCGAGTCCCGATTTTTCTAAGTCTCTTAAAGAGACCCTGCCGCAATTTTCTGAGTGTGTGGCGAGTCTCTGCCAAATAGAGATAATGCACTAGAAGAAAGTACCTCTGGGGTAGTGTGGATACCTTTTTCAAATCGGAGTGTCGACACACGCACAGGTTATAAGGTCAAATAAATAGATCTCTATGATGCACAATGGATGTTATTAGGCGAGAAATTTTTATAATGTGTTATGCAAACGGGAGGTTGCCGCTCGAATCAAGCAGGGGACGAAGCCCTCCTCGTACATAAATAACTTATAATAAGAAAAAATATTTATTGAAATAAAACAAATGACTACTTGGTAATGATTTTTATTGGAATCAACAAAATATTTTTTTAATTCGGATAATATGCATCTGTTTGAAAAAAACTCTATGTATATTAAATAAACTTTAATTATCTCGAAAAAACTTTTATTCGAGTCAAACTTATCAAGTTTCATTAAAGTGAAAATCAATGAAGTAAAGGAGGATGCTACATTGAATAAATTATTTAATAGCGGTAGCCAAAAAAAACGCTATTAGGTCGATTGTCAAATAAAATTTCATTAACTCAAATACACTTTTTCTCTAGGGTAGTTCAAGGAGTGTTCAATGCTATAAAAATGTCTGTGACAAGATTGAATTTGTATAAATTTATATTGTTCCCTTAGCTCCACCATTTTTTTGTTTCTAGTTTTTACCAACTAGGTGGCGTAGATAATTGGAGGCCGAATTGCATACAGTGGAGAGCGTTACGCGCTTCAACGATCAGGGAATGCAGAAGAGTTGCGTTATCCACACCAATGATTCGAGGGGGGGGGGGGGGGGGGGGTTCGGCCACGCGTGAATGCTCTCGTTGAAACGTGGGCAGTTTTATTCTAGAGTGAACGCTATATTCATTACTCGTTAAAAATTGTAGCAGAATAAGAGAAGATATCAAATCCTTGCATCTTTTCTCCCATTATCTCCCAGTACGTCGAATAGTGAATAGAAAGTATCAGTCAGGTAATGAAAGAGCGTTCGACGAAGGCTGAGAGCGATGGAACTTAATGATTAAGCCATAGGAAGTTGGACAGGGAAATGAATTAATTCGTCTTGGTGCTTTCTTGCATCATGGGAAGAAGGCCCTGGTGGCGAAGATTTTGTCCACCCCCCGGACTTCCCGTGGGCCTTTGCTTCCTTCTTCATGTCGGGAATTTCAAACAAAACGTCTTCCGCGCCTCGTTCGGCAACGAGTGACCGGCTGAACAAAGGGCATATCAGTGTGAGTGAGTAACTGACGGATGGGCGAGCGGGTCAAAAGTAGTGAGCAAGCGGAAGTGCTCATATAAATATTTACCCACTTGGACCTATTATCTTAGTTCGTGAGATATGTCCCAGTGATTGCTGTAGGGCTTTCTGCTCTATGTGCGCAATACTTTTGAACAAAACTTCAACGAAAGCTAGCGATTGGTTATTGGTCTATGGGCATTACAGTAAGAAAATGAAGTATGGACGTAATAATAAATTGCCCTCATCACACTTTTTTACTATTGTTTATAAAGTCTTGCTAAGTGTAATTTTTTTCGTGACATTACTGAACAGTTTCGCTTTGAGTTTTAAAAACTTGATATGATGCGATTTGGTTGACTGTTTTAAGAATTAAAATCACAAGCCGTACAGTACTAATATTGGGTCTGGGAAAAAGTTTGTGGCGTTTTTTTTAGTCAAATTCAACTGGTTTTCTTATAGTGTGAAAATGAATTTATTTAAACCAAATATGCTCCATTATTATCGACAATGTTTCGCCATTTTTTGGTTAGAGCCATGATGCCATCGGTGAAAAATTTCTGTGGTTTCTGGTTGAAAAACTAAATCAAGTGGTTTTAACAGGCTCCTTTTGAAAGCAGCTTAATTCCATTGAGAGAGTTCTGCAGAGATCGGAATAAGTGATTGTCAGAGGGTGCTATGTCTGGACTATACGGTGAATGTATGTATCAAAACTTCCCAACCAAGCTCTCGCAATTTTTGACGGGTCATCAAAGAAGTGTGTGGTCTGGCGTTGGCATGATGGAAGACAATACCTTTCCTATTAATCAATTCGAGCCATTTTCTTTCAATTGCTTGGCGTAATCTCTCTAGTTCTCCACAGTAGAGTTGAGAATCAATCGTCTGACCAACTGGAAGTAGCTCATGGTGGACGATTCCCTTCCAGTCCCACCACACACACAGCATCACCTTTTTCGCCGTCAATCCTGGCTTCGCGAACGCTTGTGACGGCTCACCATCCCTTGTCCACGATCTTTGGCGCTTCCCATTGTCATACGTGATCTATTTTTCATCACCGGTTATGACACGTTTCAGAAAAGGCTCGATTTCATTGTGTTGCAGCAGCGCATCGCAGATGTTAATTCGGTCTATCATGTTTTTCGCGCTCAACTCATGAGGAACCCATACATCGAGCTTCTTTTTGTAGCCAGCTTTGTGTAAATGGTTTTAAACAGTTTTGTGGTCAATGCCTAACTCCATACCAATATCGACACTGCTGATATGCTTATCTTGCTGGACTTTTTCAAGAATTTCATCAGCTTTTTCAGTGATTGGACGACCAGAGCGTGACTCATCTTACACATCAAAATTTTCAGAACGAAAGCGAGCGAACGATTTCCGCGCAGCAGATTTTGATAAAGTACCTTCACCGTACACAGCACAAATTTTTTCACAAGCCTGCACAGCGTTCTTTTCTTTGTCGTAATAATATTGCAAAAAATAGCGCAATTTTTCATTACTTTTCTCCATTTTCGAACGCAAACAACTTTCCAACCACTGCACCAATTTCGATGTTTATACACTCAAAGTAACGCTCGAAGTGTCACCTTTCCAACGAGTGTGTAGTGGTATCGCTGCGATCTGTGTTTCCTGACTTATTTGCAATTGATGAATATAGAGTTTCAATGAATGTTATAACGTTGAACGTAATAAAAATAAAGTTATGCAGAAAAAATTTGAATAACTCCTGGGTTTAATATTTTATATCTTGTCCCTAAAACAAAAGTTGTACCATGCTTTTGTTAGCTGCAAGGAAATCAATATAAAACACGTCGGTAAATATTGATTGCAGTGAGTTTTTAAGCTGTCACGTACTCAATTTATTTTTATTCGTAAGGCCGAGGGTACGGCACAGCTAGATGTCAGTACAGCTTCATTACAAAAGAACACATGACACTTAGCGACTCTAAAGTATTTATATATAAGCAAATGGTAATTACACGGTTTTGTTAATGTTGTTAACTCAATTATGATCGAAATAACCTCGTATCACAAAATTGATAAATGATATTTTAGAAATAGCGACTGAAGTCGATCCACCAATAAATGGGCTGGGATCCATCAATAAATAGACTTTTCTGTGTATCGCCAAAGAAAATTGGATATTTTAACTGAATCGATGAGCGATAAAACCGTACTTGGCCGGATTTAATATATCAGCCTCCTGTAAATAAATTATTTGAAAGTTTTGATTGAGTGAAAGTATCGTGTGCTTAGCTGTTGATTCACTGGTCACCCTACCGTATTTATAAATGTTTTTTTCCGGACTGCGCTGAAATTACCACATGCAAGCGTGCAACGCGGGCTGAAATTGGTATTTTTTGAGCTACTTAGTGCGTATGCACACTAGTCATAGGTGCTACTTTCCTACCCTAGGGTCAAAAACCATAGACTTATACTCATAGACTGAGCGTCCTGCGAGAGGCGCTAAAGACTACATTAAAACGAGAGAGCAATAGTGAGAGTAAGGGTATCTCTGTCTAACAGGCGCGTTTGTGGAGGAATAACGGGAAGAGGAGAAGAGGAGAAGAGTATACGTTTACGGTGCGGTATTTGTAACGTCTTGTGAACCCTAACCTCAATCGCATTAACCTGATATAAACAGACATTAATAATTATAATAGAATTTAAAAAATGGTGAGATATTGTTGCATATGTAAGATGGAATATAGCAAAAATCAGGATGTTTCTATTCATAAATAAGTAATATGAAATGTGTAATATAAACTTAAACATTTTAGATTGAAACAATTTAACTTGATATATTTTTAGTCTCCCCAAAAGCGAAGGTGTGAAAGAAAAATGGTTTGTAAATATCGGCAGAAAAGTTAATAAATGCTATGGAGTTTGTAAAAAACATTTTGAAGAAAAATATTTCCGCTATAAAGTAGTTGGAGATACTGTTAAAAGATTTTTAATATCGGGAGCTGTTCCAACTTTATTATTACCTTCATCTAATCGGTACAATTTATTTAATAGAAATATTTTCTGCTTATTACAGTGTCTTTTTTTTTTATTAAAATATGTATATTTCAGTGAAAATATATTAATCAACAACATAAAACTAACAAGTAGCCCAAAGCAAACGCTTTTGTCATCAAAAACTAGTGATGAGACATCAGTTTTACATTCACATCAATTACAGGCTAACAGGTACAGTAGTGATTATTTTTATTATATAATCATCTCGTTTTCAATGTAATAGTAATAATAATATGTTCAAGCGATAATTCAAATGTAATTTTGGCTGATGTCACCAATACTAAAAAACAAGACGTTTCATATTGTTGTGTTGAAGTTGCTGAGAGTGAAAATGTTACATCGACTGTACATGTTGTTGAAACGTAATATTTTTTAATTGTTATAGTTACAATAATGTAGCCTAGAGGATCAAATAATGTACATTGAAATTTATAAGGAAGACAACATTAAGCAATCAAGTGCAATCACTGAACATGAACTTCATTCCGAAATTACACATGATCAGTGCAGGAAACCAAATATGCCCATGGATTCTGAGTGTAGTAATAATGTGAAACAGACAACTACATTGAAAAGGTTTGATTACAGATATTAATACCATATTTTGCATTATGTCTTTCACAACGTACTTTAAATTTATAATGTTATGTTTTTCTTCATCAGAAATTGTAAGGAATTTTCGGACGTTATACCCCACTCGCAAGCCTCTATGCTGGGTTAGTGGGGATAATAATCGACGATCTAACGAGAGTAGGCACTTCCCATCGGACCGTAGTACGAGACACAAGTGTAACTGTATCGCAATATATTTCTCGTCGAACTTGTCGTATAAGTTAATCTGATATCTTTTCAAGGATTATTCGCACACCTTTTCAACGAATAATCATCATTTTCACTGATAAACCAATTATGAATCTTCATTAAAATACTGTCTACGTCTACTTAAAATCATGAAGATTCGCTAACGAAGAATACATCGATTCGCAGATAAGTAGTTTGTATTTTCTCAGATACGTAGAGAAAAGTCGTTTAAAATGACGAATGATTATTTATGAGTGTGTGGTTCGTTGAGGAACGTTTAATTCAAACATCATTATGTCGAGAGTATGAAAATGTATGTACGTGACTCGATATATTATGAGTATTATCTTTCCGGTATTAAAATCGATAACGAGTGTTCACGCTAATAAATTTTGTTTTATAGATAATTATATGACATAGATATGTCTGATGAAATTAATCATTGTTTATATTTCTGACTAATAAACGATGTAAATTGATATGTGAGATTGAACGGCGTTTGATAGTAATTTGTGGTATTTTAATTTGTATGCAAAAATAAAGTTCATTCTGAATGCACATGTATTTTAAATGAATGTTAAATAACAAGTCATGATCATAAGAGACATTTTACAAAAGAAAAGAGAATACATATAAATATAAAATAAAATAAGAATAGATTCATTACAAAATTCAAATGAACCAATGGAGGGTCCTAAACGCTTCTGCAATCCTCGGTATATTGGAGACCTCCGAAGAGAAGACTTTATAAGCGAAACAAGTTGGAAAATTGTGAATAGACATTTCAAAATCCGTCTTCATCATGAGGCTAAATCTTCGCAAGATTTAGTACAACGCGTTAGAACTTTCCATAGTCGAATGGTTGTATTTTAAAATCAATAAGTACAATAATACATACGATCTATAAGCGAGATTATTAGATATAGAATTTTTTGCACTAATAAATATTAATTTCCAATAAAATATCAAGTATTAATTTCTTTTTCTCCCTTTCCCTTTTTTAGCGCTTTAATAGAGAAGTTTTTGTGATTTTGCAGCGATAGTCACATTGTTAAAGTTGCCTTGATAAAGTATTTACTTTTCGCTTTCGTAATGAGTTTTGCACGTGTACTGATGTTATAGCGTAACGAAATATAAATTTCACCCCTCGACAGAACTTATTTACAAACGTCAAACACTATTTTATAGTTTTCATAGGTTATTTTTATTGCTATATATAATATATGCTATAGACATATATATATTATATTATATTATATATATATATATATATCCAAACAATATACATATAAAGAAATATTGAAAAAAAGTAACCGCTGTAGGATTGAAATCTTGGTCTCTTTGATTACTGTTATGAGACGTTATCCTTCCCCTTCTTGCTTTCCCCCTCTTTTACCACGGAGCGAGATAGAAGGCCTTGCACTGGTCATATCTCTGTCCTTCAATGTAGTCTTCAGCGCGCCCATAAGGACGCTCGGTCTATAAGTAATAAGTCTATGGTAAAAACTGAGAGACTGCCCAAACGAAAAGCATAAGGTGCTCCATACGGTTTCGTATGGAATATTTAACGAACTTTTTGGAATTGCACAAGGAATATGGCATCTTGATTAATTCAACTAAACACTGAACACTTTTTTTTTCGTGGAGCGGGATGACTTTGACCCCCCTCCCCCTCACGGAACAACTGGGCCCAACCCAGTGGCTGCGCCCACCTGGACCCCCTGTCAGTGTTTACATTTTTTGACTGGGTTTACTACTTGCCACTTTCCGAACAATTATATAAATCTGGATCCTCACTTAAAAAGACCCCTCTTAACCCGTCATGGGCGTACGGACGTGAACGAAGCAACCACTTCGCGACATAACCTATAGCGCGAGCGGAGCGACTGCGTTGCCACTCATTTTCATTAACTTACATTGATTGTAACAACGATAGCGCTGTTGCAAGCAATCTTCACACTCGAAATCGGGCACTTTCCTCCCTTGTAGCATAATGTACTATTTAAGACTCCAGAAAGTGTCGCGACAAAAAGAAAATTAGGTATGATTGGCCTATCCATTATGCAGTGGAATCTAATTTGCTTTTGTTCAGAAACATTCAGCACCCTTGGAAAATTAGGACTAGAGCTTAAGAGGAGGGTCAAAGGATACGTCAATGATATACCATTGAGTGTTATTACAACTCGCCTTAAATTTTATTGCCAGTTATTTTTTGTGAAATAAACTTTAAATAATTTTCTATTATACTCGATAGTGCTGGGAAATAAAAAAAAACTTTTTTTTCCGTAAACCAATTTTTCGTTGACTCTGTAAAAATGTTACACACCATATTGTATTTAGTTAATATCACAGAAAAGGATTCGACAATAAAAAAATCAGGGACAAAAAATCGACATGACCTAAGCATATCGTCATAACTTTCTTTGCTCAACAGATCGTTCCTTATCTTTATCTTCGACACATATTTATCACTCTTGCCTTCGAGTGTCGCATTCTTCACTTTCGTTCTAACGCCTCGGTACACAGCACTGTCTCAACCCCTCATTTTCCTCGTCGTCTACGAGCTTCCCCCCAATAGGCTCTCAGAATAGGCGGTACAGACGTTTTCCCATTAATGAAGTCATAAATTAATTATTTGTTCGGGTTTAAAACCAGTCCGTCGGGTGTAATAATTATTTTGTAAATCCTTTTATACGATTGTAGGAATTATGGAAATAATACCGTTTGGATTTATTCGATGTAATTAAATTTTATGCAAATAAACGTATTTAAATCAAACAAATTCGTTTTTCTCAGTGAAACCAGTCATGTACCTTTATAAAAACCATTGAATTCGGCGAAACATCGATTAATAACCTTTATTTGTTTTTATATTGCATACGTGATATTTATGAGAAAAAAAAACGTTATGGTTTAACTGCATATGCTCTTTTAACGGTTTAGTTAATTTAATTCATTTTCTTTCTCTGGTGACTAAAAATTTTAGTATAATAGACATTTTTTAATTTGGTAAAATACTCGAATATTTCCTTTGATGGCTCGTTGCTTTCAATCAATTTATTTAAATGAAATTGAAATAATTGGCACCACAGTATCCCTTTCCCTTCATCCGATTGCTCGTCAATAATTAAGCGTTTAGTTTATATAATTTTATGTTATAGAGAGATATAAATTAGGTAATATTAGGTGAATAACGAAGAACATTTTGTGATTAAAATAGATACTTTCATCATACGACAAATAACTATCGAAAGACCAACACCTGTAACGTTTATCCTACCTCCTCGCGAACAGGCGCATGTCTTATATCCCGTATCCTCTACTCGAGAACGATAGCCAAACACCCAACAACCGTCTAATAAACCATCCCCGTTTTCTCTTAACACAATATTACCGACTGAAGGAGGAATCTGGTGTAGAGCGCCAATCTCCATTACTTTAGCTCATTACCGCTCGTACCGGTGACTCTTTCCTAACAAACGAGGGAAACCGGGAACTCGACCGCTTCGTCTACTCGCAAACAACGTATGTATATATATATATATATATATATGCATACACATATGTCTAACTATTGTACGAACACGGTAAAATTGACCAATTAATTACAAAAGCTGTTACGAAATTTCCAGCAGTTACTGTATCATAGCTGTCAGTTTCGTCGCACAGCTGTGCATCTTGCAAGCTACAACGTATCAACTTTCAGCGGTACCACATCCTTTAAGCTTGTCACCGGTCTCGTTCAACTATATGTTATCACGAGGGAGTACAGAAACCACCGAAGCTCGGTGCTATCTTAAAACTTGACGTCGTCTTTCTTCACGCAAGCAAGCTATATAAGCACTAAATGCACGAAAGCACAAAGGACTAGTCGTAATTTATAACATCTTTTATGTTGTTATTTTTCTTTTCAACGAAGCACATGCAGTTTATTGCACTGTGTAAGTTCTCCAAATATATCCACTGCATCCCGGTAGAGCAAGACAAACATATAGAGAAAGCTTTCCAATCCCTCAGACATGTTTAAATAATACAATACGCATTGCACATGGTATATACGGTATCCAACTTTCTCACTTTAACTTAAAAAAAAAGTAGGTGAAGTACAAACATTTATTTTCATAAAAACATGTAAAACCAGTAAATTTGCGCAGACGTAACTAATCATGCAGTTAGTTGTAGCAACCTAATATTCGTTTGTGTACGCGATCATAGACCGAGCTCAATGAAAATTAATGTGAAAAATGGAAAAAAAACTTTCACCTGTTAATAAAATTTGGCACTTCATTTAGAAATTTTGCGGTTCAGCACTATTTTGTAACTTATTGCTTTTATGTGAACTGTGATTGGCTAAATCAGCCAGATATTGTACTGTGAATCGTATACATTTGTGAGTGACCAATCTCTTTGCCACTTAAGTAATGTTATAACCCAGTGTGAAGCACGCGAAAAAGCTATCAAGATACGCGACTAATGTGAGAGGACCTTAAGGAGTTCGCTGTTTTTTAGAATGAATCGGTTAATGCTGAGTTTACGAGAGTAATCATTCTCTTCTCTAAACGGTGCTAGTGTACAATCAGCAACCCTTGTCAAGCTAGCAGGCGGAAGTCCCGAAAATGGATTTACTATATACCTAAATAAGGTGCTTTTTAGGTGCTAATTTGGTGCTAAGTTTATAATTTTAGTGTTCCTCTAATTTAGACAGTAATGCAATTTATAAAACTTGATATCAAGCTAGCAGAGGGATTTTCAGGGTTTGTATTATCGCCAAATGTTTTCACAGGAATTAAGTGCTTTTCAAGTGCTTTAGAACCATATAAAATTTAACCCCGAAATCCACCCGGAAATATTATTTTTCAATTAAATCTAATTTATTCCAAATACAAAATCTGTAAAAATGTAAAATTAATCAAATAACCGGATTAATGATATGACACCATGCTGAACGAATCAGGTACATTCGAAATACAATAGGCTCGATTTTAGTGCTCCTCCCCCGTGGTCGCAAAACCCACCCTCTAGTCAGGGAAACTTCTCGTTGAAGTGAAATATTTTTGATAAAGATAATATCACACTTGCACATATGTATCGTACGATGTAGATGCTTTTGATAAGTGCATCGCCTGATTTAAGTGAAAGATTTAACATCCCGAAAATATTTTGTAATCCAATGTTTGTATCCAATGTTATCTCTATTTCTAGTGACTATTATGTATATTATATAATATAATATAAAAATCATTAGTAACTCATCTCTACAATCACTAAGCTGCTGCATGAACAATCCCAAATAGTATATAAAGGGTGGTTAAATTTTAAGGGCCGATGTTGAATGTGAACCACACCTAAACGTCAAGTTTTTTTCTGCATTTCATTTGACATTTCTCAATTTCAGACTAACTCAATTTGAACCATGGAAAGATACACAATCGAGCAACGCGTTAAAGTTATTCAGGCTTATTATGAAAATGGGCGTTCAAATCAAAATGCATATCGTGCACTTCGTGATTTTTTTCGGTCAATTTAATTATCCAAATGTGCGTACAATCGGAAAAATCGTGCAAAAATTTGAGCAAACCGGGTCTGTAGGAGATATTAAAACACCAGTGCATGCTTGTACAGCTCGTACTGCAGAAAATATTGCTGCTGTTCGCGATAGTGTGGCTGAAGAGCCGTCCACCTCAACTCGTCGTCGTACCCAACAATTGCACCTCTCACGCTCGTCGTTGATGAACATTATGCATAAAGACTTGCATTTACACGCTTATAAGGTGCAATTGACTCAAGAACTAAAGCCTCTTGACCATTCCAAACGTCGTCAATGGTCAGAATGGTGGCAAGAAATGGCAACAGTGGATGATCAATTTTCGAAGAAAATCATCTTCAGTGATGAGGCACATTTTCACCTCAGTGGATTCGTCAATAAACAGAATTGCCGCATTTGGGCGAATCATAATCCAAGAGTGATTGTCGAAAAACCAATGCACCCACAAAGAGTGACTGTTTGGTGCGGTTTATGGGCTGGCGGCATCATCGGGCCGTATTTTTTCCAAAATGAGGCCGGTCAGGCAGTTATTGTGAATGGTGTTCGCTATCGTGAGATGATAACGAACTTTTTATGGCCCGAATTGGAAGATATGGATGTGGGCGATATGTGGTTTCAACAGGACGGTGCCACTTGCCACACAGCTAACGAAACAATGGCTCTTTTGCGCGACAAATTCAATGGCCGTGTTATCTCACGTGGTGGCGATGTCAATTGGCCGCCAAGATCATGTGATTTGACACCGTTGGACTTCTTTCTTTGGGGTTATTTGAAAGAAAAGGTGTACGTCGATAAGCCAGCAACAATTCAAGAGCTAAAGGATGAGATAATTCGGCACATTAACGGCATAGAACCTCAATTATGCCTAAGCGTCATCGAAAATTTGGACCATCGGATAGAGGTGTGTCGCCGAGGTCGCGGCGGCCATTTGGCCGATATTTTGTTCCATACATAATTGAACCATACCATATTATCATAATAAAAAGAATTGACAATAATTTCCTAAATAATTTGTGTTTTATTCAAAATCAACATCGGCCCTTAAAATTTAACCACCCTTTACTTCATCACTCGTAGCACGTAGTAGAATCTACATCGTACCAATTATAATCAATGTCCATACTGTGTAAGATACGAAAAATCTTACAATCTATTTTTTCCAGTGAAGAATCAGTGAATCGGTACAGTTCTCGTTGTCGATTTGAAGTGAACAAATCACGTAGCAGGTCGCTTGTAGATTCCTTTCGTAGTCCTAATCGTGAACTCTATTGAATTACCGATCCACAAGTCGGAAAAAAAGTAGTAGTTGCCAATATTAGGTGCTATATGGGTTCAGCTGATAAGGTGTCAAAGTGAAAAATTAGGTGCTCGTCCGGTTTCGCAGCATATCGAAAAAATTGCAATGAACCGCTAACTTTATATAAGTCAATAACTTCGAGAGTTTTGCTTTGATCGACTTCAAATTTTGAGACTATATTCTTGAAATGTTTAGCTATAAGAAAAGACAAAAAATAGATTTTTCAAAAGTGCAACCCCCCCCCCCCCCCCCAAAGCACTTAATTCCTGTGAAAAGACATTTGACGATAATGCAAACCCTGACAAACCCTCTGCTGGCTTGATATCAAACCAGCAGAGGATTTTTTAAATTCCATTACTGGCTAAATTGAAGGAGTACTAAAATTATAAACTTAGCACCAAATTAGTACCTTAAAAGCACCTTATTTAGGTATATAGTAAATCCATTTTCGGGACTTCCGTCTGAAAGCTTGACAAGGGTCAATCAGCACTGCAAAGACAGCACATATTTTGCTTACTACATAGGAATACCACACTAGAGTATACAGTACTGCGAGTCTATATGTTTGTATTCATATATACGAGGTAAATTATCCTTTGAACCTTGACGGAGTTTCGCTCATTCGAAAAAGAGTACAGTATGGATTCCACTGCTTTTGACGGATAGCTACACAGTATACACTCGTAACACACGCGCACGCAAACACACACGAGCGAGAACTCGTTTGGTAGAGAGGTAAATTGCCAAGTAGAAACACTACCCCTAAGCTTTTGAGCTTCGAAATTTCTTTGAACTTTTTCCAAGTGCCTGTGATCGAAAGATACTGTGTGCACGTTAATTTAATGTTGCTTTTATGACTCTTTTTGGATGAACGAATTGTATTAAGTGTTACTTCAATATGCTTATCAACCTGAAGCACAAACTAATATCCGAACAGAAATTTATTTAGACTGTCCGGTGTTAAATCAGGGTCAATTCAGGTATCAGTAAAGCATACCTGATCAGGCTCATCAGGTTTCATACCGATCGGGATCACATGTAACATCGACACATCTATCGTTATCATGATGACCTGATTTGAACAGGGTATGGGCCGGATCCTATACCAATACGGCTTCAAAAATCAGACTAACTCGATACCCAAGCGGACGTTTAGTCAGACTGAAATTTTAAGAATTGAATGAAAAATGTATGATTTGAAGGATAAAAGTACGATTCGAAAGTAACCGTTCATTAGCAATTGTCAATTATCTATTAGTAAGTGACGATTGTCCACTATCTCTTAATTAAGAATTCAGAAACCATGCATACGAGGTCTGTTCAAAAAGTATCGCGAATTTTGAATTTCCGCGGGCTACGTATATTCGATTTTCGATTTTTTTGTGGCGTTAGGTTGGTACTCATGTCCCTCACTTATGCTGACAATGTCGGCCATTTCTAATGTTTAGTTAATTCTTGACAGCTATTTTGATTGGACGTGTTTTGGCTTGTCTTCGATTTTTGCCTATTCCAAAAAATGGATCAAAGAATCTGTATCAAATTTTGTGTGAAAAACAAAATTAAGTGCGCGGACGCATTCCGAATGTTGACTGTGGCATATGGTGAAGCTACCTTGGACCAAAGCAACGTTTATCGGTGGTACAAAATGTTCTCAGAGGGCCGAGAAGATGTGAACAACGAAAAGCGTGCCGAACGCCCGAGCACATCAACAACAGACGAAAACATTGATGAAGTGAAGAAAATAATATTGGCCAATCGTCGAATCACCGTTAGAGAAGTTGCTGAGGACCTAAACATATCGATTGGCTCGTGCTATTCGATTTTTATCAATGATTTGGGCATGAGACGGGTCGCCGCGAAATTCGTGCCAAAATTGCTCAATTTGGAACAAAAACAGTGTCGCGTTAACATTGCTAAGGAGCTGTTGGACTCGGTCCGCGACGACCCAAATTTGCTCCAGAGGGTCATAACTGGCCACCTGTGACTTTTTCCCAAAACTGAAGAGGCCCATGAAAGGACGACGCTACGCCACGATTGGAGCGATAAAGACAACATCGAAGGAGGAGCTAAACAAGATCACAAAAAATGATTTTTTTAAGTGCTTCGAGGATTGAGAAAAACGTTGGCATAAATGTATTATATCCGAAGGGAATTACTTTGAAGGAGACAAAATAGATATTAATGAATAAATAAATACTTTTTGAAAAAACACAAAATTCGCGATACTTTTTGAACAGACCTCGTATGTAGAAGCTACACTATACATTACGTGTACGTGGTATAAATATTAACATTATAAATGCGCGTAAAAATCTTGAATGGGTCGATGCGTTACGGGCGAATCAATTGATATTTCGTCAAACAATAGTTTAAAATAAGAATCATCACAATTGGATCATCGCACAAAGTAACAATCATCTACAAGAAATACAGTCATAAGTTACAATCACTCTGCACCCTGTCCACCATCCTTAAGAACGAATTTGAAACTATTTTACCCAAGACAATACCCAAATTGCGAGTTGAAGCGGGCGCCATCTACGGTCACTACAGCGTACAGTCTTAAAAACATTTTCTTCGCAGATTAATTTGCATGTAATTTCCCATACGGGATCGCATTATACTGCCAGAGTTGTTGCCAATCCGGTCTAGCACTGATTAACCACGGGCCACGCACCAGTTCTGGCGGCCAGTACATCGAACATAGCGTAGACAGCACTTAGCAAAAAAATCGTCTAAATACTGATCATGGAATGAACTACGATTGAGAACTGAGATTACACTGCTCCGATATTTGTGTTAGTATTTGTAGAACAATATTGCCGACACATACCTGAGAGTTGTCTGCTTTCTGGGGGTATCTTGACATTATCCTCTATCATATGGTCGTTGAGCAAATTGTTACGATTCTATCGCGATACACTGCTGCGATCATACAACACGGAATTTTATAGCTCGTACTAGGTGAAACTATACTCGATGCACCGTCGAGAGTCGTTGAAGTGTTTGGCGTGGACTATACCAAAACTCGTTTTATTGTCGATCAGCAATCTTCGTCAGTACCAGCCTTGTACGCCGTACTGAAGAAAAAACATTGCCGACGTACGACCGACAGTCGTCTCAGTGCTAAGCGCGTGTCATATTGATGGTGACAAAATTATTATGGTCCCTGCTTGACACGCCACTCAGTACTGCGGTGCCGCTCGTGTTATGCATGTTACTCGTATTGACTGAAAAATATTGTCAGAACATCGCCGAGTTTCAATCACATCACGTCACTTTTTGCATTTTGGTTCTCTAATATCAGACCCGACATTATGAGTTCAGCTCGTAATCAGGGATCCACAGGGAATCAAAGTAACAAAAATCTATGTGTTTAGTGGGTTTAGTATACTGGTTATAATTACAACCACGTTCGTACATCAAGCTTGACCAGAGTCTTGATGAAAGTCTGAGAGGGACTCTAACCTCTAAGAGACGATAACCTCGATGAAAATCTGAGAGAGGTGCTTGCAGAAGGTCTCGAAAGATACTTTGCGAGAAACTGAGAGTCTCGGCCACATGCTGGGAAAGAGTATCAAAGAAAACGACTCCGGATTTTAATAGGGACCCTTTTTAGACTCTTTCCAAGACGCCTGTCGAGATTTTTGTTTACACAGCGTGCTCGTCGTTAGGTAGTTAGATAGTTAATTAACTATGTTCTTTCTGTCTCAGGCTCGAATCACGCAAATATCACTTCTCGTTGGAGAGCGTGGCGCTAACTGTGGACGAATAAATTTTTATTTCATGTTACATCCGGAGGATTTTAATTTGTGTTTGTGTATAATATTTTTTTCGTTATACCGCGCATACGCGCATTTGTTCTAGCGCGATCCAGTAGTGCTTATCACTGCTGGGTATACACATTTTGCTTAGGTCAGCGGTCCCACGCTGACCAGCGGGACGCAGAGCATCAACGAGACGCGCTACGTCCCGCTAATCACTTAGTACCTTTACGTTATTCTTGTGCGGTGCCTTCAGCACTACTTGATTCGAGCAGTTCACCTCCGGGGTCGACAATACCGGTCGGCTCTCGTAACAGCAAAGATTAATTATATTAATGTAAGTGCTCTGTCAATTCTTTGGTACGTGCTCTAATTTACGTGCTCCATCCTCTTCACGTTCGCGACTATGATCTCCGATTGACCCGAAAACAGTGACGAGCCAAAGGTGTGTAACTCACAGCTAACCGAACGTTATTCGAGTTAAAGATGCAATATACTGCGCTTCATTTTTCTTACGTGTTTTAATTCATTGATGTTCGCAAGTTTTCACTGTTTTAATCATCGTCTATTGTAACCTGGCTGTTTTAATATTATATAACATGATTGTTTTAATATATCTATAATACTGTGACGCGCGTCATTTATTTATATACCCGCCCCCCTCGCCAGACCAACACCAATCCCTAGCCAGCACATTTTGGCTTAAAATGGAGATAAATATATGTTATTCCTTCGTTGCGTCCCTTTTGTCAAATCCGGGACGTAACATTCAATAATAATAAAATAATTTAATGAAAATTACTACATAACGACCCATGGTGAAATATATTTCCTGGAATAAATAATTATTTTCCAAATTGATTAAACAGAATACTGAATACGGCAGGAATGGTTACGTGCTTCCCCATAACTGACCGCGAGTTTACGATTCACCCATGGGTCGTACCTACCATCATAGTAGTGGAATGTTTAGGTTTTAAGTAAAACTAAATTCGGCTAACTTCACGTCATTCATTTTTCAAAACTATTTTAGTGGCTTCTGTAACTGCATGCCCTGATCGAAATCTGTTCAGAGCCCTTATTAGACTCTGATCCCAGTCTTATCAGAGTTTGATTCGATTATGATCCGGCACCAGATAAGGATCACATGTGCAAAAGTGGTCGAATCAGGGCCAATATATTTAGGGGGGGAAGGGTCTGAGATACAAAAAAAAGCATATTTTTGTGATTTTTTTTCAGAGTACCTTATTCATTAATATTTTATATTTTTTTTTACATTGTTTAAACATTATTCTAATAATATTTTGATAAATTTTCATAAAAAAATATTGAAAAATAAGCCAGTGGTAGTGGTGAGAACCGAGTCACCTAAAAAAAAAGTTTCCATGCGGTAGTCAGGATAACTCATGATTGCTTTATCTGAAATTAAAAAACCAAAAAGATTTCTTCAGTACATAAGTTTACCTTGGATTTGAACGAAGGAATTAACAAAATATTCATTTTTTAATTTTTGGTAAAAGTGCAATTAAAAAACTCTGATTTTTGCCAAAAATTGCTCTTTTTTGTTTAATTAAAAATTAAGTTGTAATTGGAAAAAAAAATCCTTCGTTTAGAACCGAGTATTTATTTATTTATTTCCATCGTACAGCGTACTTCGCCTTAATACATCAACCGTTATATATCTTTCCCTGTCACATCATATACTCTTATAACAATATAGAAATACAGAATTACAAAATATGAAATATAGAACATATGTCAATTCCTCAACTTCTTTTTGCTTTCTCCTTTTCATCCCTATCTTCCACAATCCCTCTGTCATCACTCAGCCATACTTCTCTCTCTTTTATATTTTCCTCTCATTCGTGTTACTATTTCGCTTTTGCGCCTTTGGCACTTTCCGTTTGCACAATCTTATTCGCTAAGATAACCCTTATCGCCGCTTTCTTAGCTGCTATTTCCTTGACTAGTTTTATTCTTTTTATTTATAGAGTCTTTTATTTTCCCAAACGCTATTAGGTATTCGCACAGCTCTTCGATTACTTCCCCCCTCAGCGTTTCTATCAGGTGCTTTCGCAGTTCATTCCCTGTTCTTCCTTCTCTCCATTTGTCTACTCCCATAACCCATTCTTTCTTTATTTTTTTCCTCGCTTCCTCACATTTCCAGATATGTTCTACATTTTCATCCTCTTTTTTACAAAGCACGCACATCCAGTTCACATATCCTTTCTTCCCAGCCATTCCGATGTTTCCACATCTTAGTCGCGCCCACTCTTCTTTCAAATCTCCTCTCGTTACTCCCGCGTCCCAGTATTTTTCTCGCTCTATACCTATTTTGATATTTTTGTACCAGCTACAGAAGGTAGACTTGTCTATCCTCGTCCAGTCTCCTTGGATGTCCTGGTCCCTTTTTTTCTCTACCGCTTCTCTTAGCGCCCTTTCAATCGCTCCAAATTGCGTCCCTTCCCTCATCAGTCCCATGATTCTACCTTCTCCCACCTGTCTCATTGCTTCTTCTAACTCTTTCCCCCACTTCGACGGTGTTTTATTTACGATCCCCCTAATTTCTTCTTTAAGGCAGATCTTCGGCCATCTGAAGTCCTCCATCTTTAGGATTTGTAGCAGATAATTTCCTGCTCTTCTTCTTGCTTCAACTTCGATACTTCGCTTTCCTGTTTCCATCTTCCATAAATAATCCGGTGTATTTCTCGACACACCCAAGGCCATTTTCACCATTCTGCTTTGTAACTTCTAGAACCGAGTATTTAGTATGTAAAAGAAGTGTGTAAAGCTTAGGCGAAATCGGTCCAAAGGTTTTCGAGAAATTTTGACTACCGGCTTAAAACAAAAGTTTTTAGTAAAAACGCAATTAAAGTTTGATACATGAATAAAATAGAGAATTTTTTTTTTTTTTAATTACATAGAATCGTCGGATCCAGCTCCATAAAGCAACTCGCCTGCAGCTGCTGCTTGATCCAAAGCATCCGTTTGCTCCATCCTACGACGAATTCTCTCCTCTTGAGTAGCAGCCTGGGTTTTGTGATTTGCTTTCGATATGCGGTTCTCGTCTTCCCTCCGTGTATACTCATGGGCTATTTGGCCAGGCTTCACATCTAAACAATTTAAAAATAGCAACACAGCCAAATTCCCTTCGTTAAAAATGCCAGCAGCAACATTTGCTGCTACTTCCACTACTTGCACCAGCATGACGGGTTTTTGGTGCTATTTTCCAAATGAGTTGATTATAACTTTCGTTATTGATTTGCGTAAATCCCCCAACACAACGCACCAAAAAAACATCGTTACTCAAATCTTCGTACACAGGCCTCATGGCTTCCAAAACGTCGGCTGGCAGTGGATTATAATCATGCTGGAAATATTCAAGTTCGTCGGCGGCCGCAGCTCGTTGCCAAGCACACCATGAGTCTTCACCACTTGGGCACTTTTCATGTTGGGGATTATTGTCCGAGGAGCTGTAATGCAGCAAAGTGACCCAAATTGCGTCTTTCATTTTTTCTACGGATTTTGAATTTCTCCTAATGGCTAGTCCGCAATAAACGGTCAATTTGTCAATAAGTTTTGCCGTTAGCCGACCTTTGGCGGAAAGAATTTAAAAAAAAATTGTTTTACCTTTTATCTTCTTGTCTTCAACAGTATTTTTTACTAATTCACGCAAACGTGTCCTCATTCTTTTTTGGACATGACCGACACACTCCTTTTTATTTATTTTATAATCTTGGCCATATGGTTGCGCCTCAATAACTTTTTAATAAACTTTAGCGTCACCGTCTCCGATATAATTATTATATTTTATTCCATATTTATCATGCGAGCGTTCAAGCAACTTGAGTATTGCTTGCACTTCCATATTGCCAGATGGTCCTTTGTGATTTGCGGTGCATTTATAACTCTTAACATGTTCGTTATGCCACTCTTCAAATTCTGCTGTGGCACATTTTTTTTCCAAAACTCACATTGATTACAGTAAGAACTTTTGCAAAAAAACGTCCAAGACTTTGCCAGAGTAGTATCCTATGACAGAAGTTACGCCGAACTAGGAAGTAAATCCACGTTCTTTCCACGTACCGTCACCTGAGACAGTCAAATCTGATGAATCAACATCGGTTTCAGCACACATTAAATTTTTTTCGGCGTTGACAGCAAAAGAAAGAAGTTTATCTGTAACCGTACGCACAC
Source organism: Cylloceria caligata (assembly GCA_963942595.1). NCBI lineage: Eukaryota > Metazoa > Arthropoda > Insecta > Hymenoptera > Ichneumonidae > Cylloceria > Cylloceria caligata. The sequence goes on from OZ012711.1 coordinate 3,405,169, forward strand.
ATTCAAGAATTTTATTGATGTAAGAATCGTAGACTGGTTGGGTCAGGAAACTGCACGATAAGTCCATAAGACCACAACATTTATTGCACCCTGCAAGACTTAAGCCTAATAAACGCATTATAAAAATAAATCGTCGATTTATTTCATACGATTGTCGATTCTCTTGCCTGAGTCAATGTATGTTGGATCACACTTTTCACAGTTCACTTCAATTTTAAAACCAGTCCTTGTTTTCGGCATGTACTAAAATTCACTTTGCCATTACAAATCTTATTATCAATAATTTTAGAACACGTCATCAATTTAAAAATGGCAGTAAGCACTAACATGAAGTCTATTATTTTATACTGAACAGCACTCTCTGGTTTTCGTCATCAATTTTCAGTTTTTTTGCTGACGAGCTAGTGAAAGACTTTTCTACATTTTCGAATTGCTTAGGATTAAAATGCTGTTTTCTTTTTTTTGTCTACCTCTCCGAATACCTTTCTTTAAGTCATCTCTTGTAACTTTACCCATTTTATAAATAATAAAATTAACTTATAGTTCAAATGTATATCCGTACAGCAAGACGAACGATGCCAAACTAACTCGGTTTAGTCTTTTAAAAAGACTCTTCAGGTGATATCAGGTATATTTTTAAAAATATAACAACAAAGGAGTTATTCATACTGTGGGATTCGGTGTTCGGCGTAAATGAGGAGTTAGGATGAATTGAATAAAAATGATAACACTTTATTCGATGAATACAAGAAATTCTTTTACACAAAATAGTCAACTCGTAAATAGAGTGTAGACTTAGCGAAGGGTCGGAAGGGTGTTGTCTCGACGCTGGTTCGTTAGGAACTAACTATAAGCAAAAAGAAAAATCCCGACGCTTCGCTGAGTCGACAATGAGAAAAAGAGAAAGGGAAGGAAAGTTTTAGAAAAATTAGAAAGAAATGTGGGCGACAATAAACAGGCATTGTCTCGATGGAGACTCGGCTTCGGCCCTCGTGGCTCTTGAGTTTTATTGCGGGCAAAACCGTGAAGCGGTTGTTCGTCTTCGAAAGTATGAAAGAAGTTAAAGAACGAATACTATGAGAAAATCGACCGTTTAGATAGAAATACATGGTGAGAAAAATGTTAAGAACGTTTGAAAGAAAGAAACTTCGAAAATTTATATTTGGCAAGAGCGTAGTGGAGACAGTGTCACCACAATACAAACCAGTTGCCGCGCCGTGGGTCACGGGAGACTCATGACGGTCAAGGGAGACCCAGCGCCCGGAGACTCAATTGTCTATAACTCGAAAGGTTTTGCTCCTAATGACTTCAAATTTTCTGACAATATTTCTTATAAGTTATAGTATCAGAAAAAAAACCAATTTTCTGACCCTTCCCCCCCCCCCTAATGAGTCGTACTCCAGCCTCATTCAATTTTCGCTTCGATGGAGGTATTTCTTGCCGTTTGTTTTAAAATATGATATCGAAGAGGTGAATACGTTAGATTTTAGATAGTAGACGCGGGTAGCTTAGATTAATCATATTTTATATTGTTGTTATCAGGAGTACAAATTGAAAATGCGGGATTTTTTTCTATTTTTGAACGTTTATTCTGAAAAAATGGTAACAAATGAATTATTCAAAGTATTGTCCATCGCTAGCCACAACTTTTTCCCATCTTTCTGGCAATTTACGGATACCGTCGCGAAAAAATTCGGCCGGCTTGGCTGCTATCCAGTCATCGACCCATTTTTGGGCTTCTTCGTAAGAATGGAAGCGCTGGTCAGCTAGGCCATGTGTCATCGATCGGAAAAGGTGGTAATCGGAAGGAGCAATATCTGGGCTATACGGCGGGTGGGGTAAGACTTCCCATTTCAGCGTTTGTAGGTATGTTTTGACCGGCGCTGCAACATGTGGCCGAGCGTTGTCATGTTGCAAAATTACTTTGTCGTGTCTTTGCTCGTATTGTGGCCGTTTTTCTTTGAGTGCGCGGCTCAAACGCATCAATTGAGTTCGGTATAGTGCTCCTGTGATGGTTTCGTTCGATTTCAATAGCTCATAATACACCACACCCAGCTGGTCCCACCAAATACAGAGCATGAGCTTGGCGCCGTGAATATTTGGTTTGGCCGTCGATGATGATGCATGGCCGGGGTAACCATATGATTTTTTGCGCTTCGGGTTATCGTAATGGATCCACTTTTCATCACCAGTGACAATGCGATGCAAAAAACCCTTCCGTTTTTGCCGTTCGAGCAGCAGTTCGCATGCAAAAAAACGGCGCTCGACGTCTCTCGGCTTCAGCTCATACGGCACCCAATGTCCTTGCTTTTGGATCATTCCGAGGGCTTTTATACGATGGGAAATGGCTTGTTGTGTCACTCCCAATGAATCTGCGAGCTCTTGTTGAGTTTGACACGAGTCTTCATTGAGTATTGCCTCCAATTCAGCATTCTCAAACTTTTTCACTTGGCCCGGCCGCTCTTTGTCCTCAACGTCAAAATCACCACTTCTAAACCGCACAAACCATCTCTCGCACGTTGAAACCGATGGAACATGACTCGGATAAGCCTCGGAGACCAATCGATGTGCTTCAGCAGCACTTTTCTTCAAATTAAAGAAGTAAATTAAAACTTCCCGCAAATGCTGTTTCGTTGGCACGAAACTCGACATATTGAGAGCTCAAAAAAACTATGAATTTGACACTGCGACAAATTGACACATACTGAAAATTAAAGCTATAAGACGTAGCTTTGACATGAACATAGTCACAGTACTGCCTGATGCGTATAGCGTTAGTAACGCCATCTGTTATCAAACCCGCATTTTCAATTTGTACCCCTGATATTAATATGTTTAAAAAATACCACCCAATAATCAAAAGTGTATTATTTGTGTAAGCCTGATAACGATAACGGTGTTTTTAAAATAGAATTCAACGAATGTGATAAATCTATATATATATATATAGTACGAACTTGACTGAGGGAGCCACCCGAATTCGAGCTCTAGCCGGTAAGTGTCCGAGCTAATTATGAGACAAGCTAACGTCGTACGGCGCCTCGCTCTTCCCAGTCACTCGAGAACTTTCACGGGATATAAATCTTAGTCCGTCCTGCTCAAGATTTGTGCTTTGCCTAGCAAAACGAGGGCTTTCGAAAAATATTGGTAATTCGTGTTTAACGATAACATAAATGAGCCGATAAGTGCACTGTGCGTGAAAGGAAGCTGAAAGGTATGAACGGTTTTATATTATATTTAATTGCATGGTGTGAGATAAGCTAATAAATTCTCTGTATTTGCTATATAACGTATGATGGCGGACACACAGGGTGGCTGGGCCATATTCGGGAAATCCTAAATACACTCTTGAGAGCGAATCTTTGGATGAAGGTGACGTTACATACGGCCGTTGGAATCGACCTTTGTACGCGACGCTTAGTACACCACAGTCTCGTTGTATGAACGTTAAACCACACGTTAATACTCGCACGCACACGACATTCTTCATAGAACATCAACAAGTCGCCGACGGCAGATAAGTGTATTAGTAACTGCGTAAACGATATTATTGGTACTATCCGTGTACCATAGTCCGAATGCCTGCAGAATGTTAGAGGGTTCTATAAAAGTCGATTATCGCCAGTCAACAGAAGAATAGTAAAGCGAATTCGCTATAATATCCTGTACATAAAAGGATAATTGTTTTTGTACTTTCATACACGATGTTCTTGGTGATGAGCCTTATCAGCGCTGCTCGAGGTGCACCTACTCATTTTCTTGTAATAATCTAATATTTGCCGCATATTAATCTCATTTTCGGAAAATATTGGGGAGATTATTTCACTTTATCCGTGTAATCTTATATACGGCTTGTTGTGAATGGTCATCGTTCAATTAATATGTATTGATCTATTTTGTGAAAATTGATATATGGAGGAATGTATTGAGTGAAATTTAATGATATTGATGATTATATGTCATAATTTGTGAAATGTGATGATATTGATGATTATGTGTCATACTTTGTGAATTTTAGGAATTTGCCGATAAGATGTCATACATATTAGTAGCCTAGCGAAGAATAATAATTGCGTGTCATAAATTATGGGAATTAATGAATACGAGAACCTGTCTGTGCTTTGTAAGAACTCACTTGAGGAGTACGTGTTTATAAAGCTCACGGATTTAAGCATTACCTGTCCATTGTCATGAAGAAAATGTAGGGAGATTATTATTCGTGAACTTCCTTGCTTCGGGTTCAGTTTAATGTGTTCTTCGCACACGATATAAGTAAATGCAATTGAGATCTGTTAGAATGATGTCCTTACTTATTGATTGTATTATCATCTGGACCCATGAGTGAGCCAAGCTGATGGTCCTGTAAAGGAAAATATTGTTGTGACTCAAATAACTAAAGAATAAATAAAAATAATTATTACACCCTTATGATATTTAGTTCGTATGTCAAATCCAATTTAGATCGTACCGATGTATCAGAAAGAACAGTGGATGATACCAGCGGAAGCGGAAACACGTATCAAATCGACACTATTATTCTTCCGATATCGCCAAAAAGGATTCGCTCACGATCGATGGACGGGCCGGAGATATCATCTTATCGACTTCAGCACTCCCATTTTCTCTGTCACATTGCTGTACATATCATATCTGTACAAATTGGTGTGCTAAATGTAACCCGGAATGCAATATACCTGCTGTAGTAAATTAAAATTATTTCTCTCTGAATATCATCGTAGAATAAAGGAATCGCGGTCGAGAGTATGATAATCGAAAGATTTCGAGATGGCATCCATTTCATTTAAGCCAGCCAGAGGAGCATGTAACTATACAACTACTGCTACATATTATTTTAAAGCGACATATGTCAATATTGCTGTTAACGACTCGTCGTAATTATTGACATTGTACCAATTAAAAAATTCTACCACGGTTGCTAATGTGCTCTGCTTGCTCCGAGACCATTAACACCATAACGATTACCATTTAACAGGTCTGCATAATTACATAATTCGCGGCATCCCAAACGGAAATTGATATACTCGTATAATGAAACTAGGTGCTAATACATGCTATGCGCTGTATGTATTTTCAACACAGTTGAAATTCGACAGTGCGCTAACCACGATAAATCCGGATTAATATCGCGGTATACAAGACCAGGAAGAAGAAGCAGCATATACATCCACGACCAGGGTCAAATGGAATAGGACAGATAGATGAACTAGAATGGTTATAGATAATAATCTTTCGATAAAACAAAGTATTGCTTGCGAGCAATTGTAACACGAGTTTCTGATTACATCAGAAACGTAAACATTAACTATACAGGTTTAATCTTTTTTATGTACAATACAACAATATTTTCAGTATAAATAGCGTGTCTTTTTTATGGGTTTTTTTTACTGCGTAATTGGATGATAGCCCTGAGAATTCTTCCAAATGAAAAGCAAAATGCATTTGTGTGAAATTCTTATTGCAAGTACTTGTTCATTTAGTTTAACTCTGGTTCAAAGTAAAAGTAAACAATTATTTGTGGCAACTTGCGCAATCGAAAGAGTCTTTTCGCACTGTCTTATATATCAGAAGAATAAAGCTCAGATATATATAGTATGGATAAGGCAATCTGTTTACTAAGCTATGTAATTTATTCCTTTTGGACAATACCTCATACACAAGGCCTTGAAGGTGTTGAGGACCTGATGTCACCTATACAACAGAAAAATTAAGTATATTTTTATGATATCTAAACGTCTTCTGAAAGTCATTGGATGCAACGTTTTCAACTGTTTTTAGACTACAATGTCGTTACCTCGCATTTAAGACGTCCTAGCCTTAAACTCATCGGAAACCGTACTACCCAGTAACGTATTAGAATTCATTAAAGAATCATTAAGACACACTTTATTTTACTTCACTCTGAAGACTGTTGTATCTGACTTCCCTCGCCATTATCTCTTCAGGGCAGTGCATCAGGCATAAGCGCCCTTTCCAAATTTCGGCTGAGGTATGTACAGAGCTCACTCCGTAGTCCAATTGGAAACATAATCTTTAGTGCATACAGAATCTAATATACATGTTACTCATATAGGCATCAGCAATTGTAATCTAGCACGAGCGAGACATTCATCAGATACAAAGTAGGTAGAACGTATGTAACATACGACCAACCCGATTACGAGCTGCGTGGCTTAGAGGGACATGTTGGTAGCCACATTCCATCAATGAAACGTCCAGCACTCATCCCTCACCGCGACCTCTCAGTTACTATGTTGCAGTAGAGGATATATCGGTATTGTACGTACTATCCACCAGTAGCGTTAGCCGCAGTTGCTCGCATTTACGTCAGGCCTGAGCAATTCTCACGAATGCGGTGACCCCTGCGGCAGTTCCTCTTCATTCTCACATTATGGTCGAGAAACGGGCAATTAAATTGCGGGAGCTCTTCTTCCTTCCTCTAGAATAGAATAGTTGGTTGCCTCCACTTGTCGTGATACTCAGAAGGGGAGAGAAAACGGCCTGACTGTATATATATATAGATGTATTTTTGTATATATATATAGATGTATTTTTGTATATATATATATATATAAGTGCAGGTGCAGTCTTACCACTTGGTCGCTCACATTCTCAAGCCCTCCAGCATTTTTCTACATCTGCTATGCACATAGCCACACCGACAAAGAAAAATACAACTATCATTCACAATGCCAAATAGAGAGCCACGGTTCACGATTATTGTACACGGAAAAGGCGACGGTTGAGACACAAGGTGAGATGATACGACTGACAATGTTACCATGACAAGTTCGAAGTAGCTGGTCACTTCTAAACATAATAAAAAAAAAAAATTCCAGGCGGAGACTGCTTGGATGGATAATTACGCTCAATCGAACGTGACTTTACGTGAAAAGCAGAGCGGGCCTTCATAAACGAATAAAACGAGAATTCAAGTATGATTGCAGCTACGCGCATGTATATACACAGTATCTGCGCAGATATAGGAAAGTGCGACATTGTAATCGATCTGCGTGGAAAGTACACGCTATTATAGTAAACTATAAAATGTAATACAAAGCCGTGTGCATGTAAGTAGTACGAAACTACTGGTACAATCACGTCACTTCTCGCATCCGAGGGGGCGCCCAACCCACGTGACGTCCAGTGACTGTAACGTTCCGGCAATATTCGTTTCCCACGTAACGCCTCACGATCCCATAAATAATACATCCAACTTCCTTCACTCCGTTCGCTATCGACACGATCATTCGTTGCATACCACAGCTACGAGGTTACACGCCGACCAAATCATAGTAGCTTGCAGAGTTGATAGTAAATACTTTAGTGAGCTGGCTACGTACTACCTTGATCAAAAAGTTGTAGGACCGTCCACCGTGTGACGCTGCTAGTCATCAGATTGGTTTTTTATTGTTAGGTTACCACATCTGTCATTGATACTTCCCTCCAAATTCAGCGTCATAGCTTGACATTTGTAAAAGTAACGCTGTACTAAGTACATCTACCTTTGTGGGTGTTTTCGATTTTTTACAAGTTTGAAAATGGTATGAACTGTGTATCAACGAGTTTGCCTTAAATTTTGTGTGAAAAACGGATTTAACGGTCCGCAGACCTTGGAAATGTTTTTCGGTGGCACGAACGCTTCAGAAGTGGCCGTGAGTCGGTCGAGGATGACGAACGCAGTGGCAGGCCGTCGACATCGAAATCCGATGAAAACATCAATAATATCAAAGAAATGTTGGCCGAAAACTGCAAATTGATCATCAGAGAGCTGGCAGAGGACTTGAACATCGCTTATGGATCTACTCAAAACATTTAGCTTAGTGATTTGGGCCTCAGACATGACGTTCCAAAATTGGTTCCGAAAGATCTCAATTTCATGCAAAAAAAGGATCGCGTTGAAATCGTAAAAGACATGATTTCCAAGGCCGAATCCGACCCAACATTTATCATACGGATCATCACTGGAGACGAGACGTGGATTTATGAGTATGACACGCAATCGGGGCATCAAGCGAGTGAATGGTGTGCACCGAATGAGCCGAGACCGAAAAAACCACATCGTTTTCAGTCAAAAATGAAGGCGATGCTCACGGTTTTCGTGGATTACAACGGTGTTGTGCAACATGAATTCTTGCCAAAAAAAACAGACAGTCAACTTAGAGTATTATTTCGGCGTTATAAGATGTTTGCGTGAAGCAATTCGCCAAAAAAGGCCGGATTAGTGGGAAAACAACTGATGGATTTTGCACCACGATAACGCACCGTCGCATAATGTGATCCTTACTCGTGAGTTTTGACCAAAAACAACACGAATACTATCCAGCAGCCTTCAAATTCACCTGATCTGGCTTTCTGCGTCTTTCTCCTGTTCAACGGACTTAAAAAACCGGTTTGCGGAAGGCGTTACTGCACCTGAGAGGATGTCATGAAAAAATCGAAGACGGCTCTGATGGACATACCGAAAATTGAGTACCAGCAGTGTTTCAAGGATTGGCTCAAGCGTTGGCGGAAGTGCGTCGCAGTCGATGGGGAGTACTTTGAAAGGGACCTCGATTTTGAATAAATTTTTATTTTCGATTTTATTAATAAAGTCCTAAAACTTTTTGATCAAGGTGGTATACCATGTGCGAACCCCGCCAAGTTACACTTGGTATATCAATACTGGTAGCACTGAGAAAAATTCCACCATAAAAAAGAGTAGAAGAATGCATCCGCGGTTTTGATGACAGCCATTTTCGTTTACTCTGGTCGAGCTTTATTCTCTTCGTGTAAGATATTTTTAAAAGATTTTAATCGTTGACAGTAATACAAGTAATATATTTATGAATCCTTGACAATTTTTACAAATTTATGTTTATTTAAGTGAAAACAATTATTTTATAATTTTCTAAATAAGAATTAGATTTGGAGGAGTACTTTCCGAGCCTATAAACAATTTGACACATTTTTAATACATAAATATGTGTTCTTTGCAGTAAACTCCACAATGAATATGAATATTAAATCGAAAGAGAAAAACTGCGAGGCCATCACCCAATAAAGGTTCACTGCATTGCGAAAGTATTGATAGGATGGATCACCTGAAAAGAATATTTTCATAAGTGATATATTTTTTTGTAGGACAGCGTTGCATACATTTTATTCACATTTTTCAATTGTCGCAGTGCACCGATAGGCCAAGTTGGTTTTGCAAGATATTCTGTTTGTATGAAGACTCAGTCTGGTCCGAGGATAGGAATTTCTACTTCAAGCGCTTGCACGGGAGATACATACATTTTTGTAGTAAAACTTTGTTCACGCTGTTATTTTTTACCAAATTTTCTCTACAATTTCTGCGCAAAATTTTTCAATGCAAATTCCTATACCAACGGAAAAAAGAATATGGGAATTCTCTTTATATTCAGTGTGACAATTATGGAATATTCCGGCATTTTGGCGATTTATCTCACATATATCGTTACTCTGTATGTGAAAATATGCATTGGCTGCAAATCACAATGATTCCCATTCTTAGGTTTTCCGATATTATTGTGAGCCTTTCTACTATATAAATTAGGAACTATATTTACCGGCGTCGTGAGCACCGGCGTTAAGGTAATCCTGTCGCTGCAGGCTAGTCATACCACTGCTTATGCTTAATAAGTATAAGTATACTTATTCCCATTTTCGACCATCGTAAAAATATTAAATAATAGTTTTCAATGAATAAATAAATCCATGCGTAAACCATTCATTGAATGTTTGCATGTAATTAGAGAAATGAAAAAATAGTTTCTTCAACGATTCGTGTAGTATTCCTCGGTTGCTATTTGGCAACAAGTGTTCTATTCGTATCTTTTTCTAATTGACCGCGCGGGTTTAACCTCTTCAATATTAATGTGTTAAAACTGTGAAGACAATGTCGACTTCTGAAAAGACAAAACATTAAAATATGTAAAGATATTGGAATGGGTGAAGTGGGGTTAAGACTATATCCAACTGAAGCAATGTTGCCATGTTACTTTGTCGTAGTGACATGACGCAGAGGCATAGTAAACCCGATGTCAGAAGCTGAAATTAAACTCAATATAACGTAAAAACTAGGCCGATAATCGTATTTCTTTCCTGGACCATTGAATTAATAAAAGAACAAGTTAAAACTATGTAAATCTGATTTTTCTTAAATATCTTATGGATTTCTACTTATACGAGGTGTGTTACAAAAATTACGGGAATTTTCGTTTTCTGGAAATTTATTTGTCTACAACAATGTTATCCCCCTTAAGATCGTCCCCATTAGATATTATATACTTATGCCAGTGCTTTTTCCAATGACCGAAACACTTCTGGAACTCGTTCTTTAGGATAGCTTTTAGCTCTCTCAGCAATGCGTTTTTAATCTCATCTATGCTTGCAAAACGACGGCACTTTAAGGTTCTCTTTATTTTAGGGAACAGAAAAAAGTCACACGGAGCCATGTCTGGCAAATATGGAGGCTGGGGCATGATTACAGTGGTTTGTTTTGCCATAAATCACGAACAAGTAATGTAGTGTGAGCAGGCGCATTATCGTTGTGCAAAAGTCATGAATTATTTCGCCACAAATCCGGGCGTTTTTTTTCGGATTGCTTCACGCAAACGGCGTTGAACTTGTAAGTAGTACTCCTTATTCACCGTTTAACCTTGTGGCAAGATCTCATGGTGCACTATGCCGTTAAAATCGAAGATCACAGTGAGCATAACCTTCACATCAGCATAACCTTCGAACGCACTTGTCGAGCTTTTTTCGGTCTTGACGATCCAGAATGCCTCCACTGGGACGATTGAGCCTTTGTTTCGACGTCATATGCGTAAACCAACGTTTCGTCACCTGTTATAACACGTTTCAGTAGTTCTGTATCGTTGTTGACTTCATTTAGCTACTCCTGAGCAACTTCTATTTGCCGCTGTTTTTGTTCGAAATTCAACAATTTTGGAACAAATTTTGCTGCCACGCGTTTCATACCCAAAACCTCCGAAAAAAGGTTATAGCATGGGCCAATTGATATGCCAACATCATCACCTACCACTTTGATTGTGATTCGGCTATCATGCATAATCATTTCTTTCACTTTTTCCACGTTTTCGTCGGTTTATGATGTGCTGGGGCGTCCAGGGCGCTCGCCATCTTCAACGCCTTCACGACCATTTTGGAAATGCTTATACCACTCGTAAACCCTTGTTTTACTCATAGCAGTCTCACCAAAAGCAATATTTAACATTTTTAGAACCTTGCTGCACTTCATTCTCTTTTTATAACAAAATTACCAAAAACACCCAAACACATGTGGCCTTTTTGACAGCTGACAATAGACTAATTATCTCATATGGCTAACACAACAACGAAAAAATCGCGCAAATCGGACTAGTACAACACGTGAAAGTACAAAATTCCCGTTATTTTCTGAACACACCTCATATATACATTTTTGTAGTGACCGTAACTTGAGTTTTCCTACGTCATCTTGGGATTCCGTCACGAAAAACACCTACTTTTAATAATTTCTCTCTAATTAGGTCGATAACCCCGAATTTTCTTAGGGAGAATAAATAATGTATTAAGCACCGTATACCATGTTTTAAATGTTAATCTTATGGACTGAGCCACCACGACAGGATTACCTTAAAACAAATTATGAGTACTCGTTACAATATGTATTTTAGGGAAAAAATTGGTGTGAAACTAGTTTAATACAATCTATAATTGTGGCAATATTTTTGAAATATATTAAACTTTCCAACATATACAGCTACAAAACTTTGCATTATCAGTGGTTAAACCAACATGCTTACGCGTGTAATACTAAAGGGTGTCCCAGCAAGAGCGCTGGATTTAAATTTGCCGCCATTTTGTTAATACGAGTTGTACGGTGATTTTTTTTTACACTTGTCACGTACAGACCACGCGATTTAAGAATATGAAGAAGTATTCAAACCAACAACGTTTAATTACTGTAAAAACACATTACAAAAATGGTGAAAGTTTTGCGAAAACAGTTCGCCAATTACGTCAAGTTTTTGGTCGCAATAATGCGCCAAGTGAATCGACAGTGAGGCGTTTAATTACAGAATTTGAGACCAAATTTACGCTGATGGATCAGAAGATCATTGTTCGTCGTCGTCCTTGTCGGTCACTCGAAAATATAGCCACAGTAATGGAATCTGTGGCCGAGAATCCAGGAACTTCCATTCGGCGTCGTGGTCAACAATTAAACATTTCCAGTAGCACTATGCAACGAATTTTGGTAAAAGATCTGCATTTGCACGCGTACAAGATTCAATTGGTGCAAGAAATCAAGCCAAGGAACCATGCGCAGCGCCGTGAATTTGCTGATTGGGTGTTGGAACTTCATCAAATAGCGGCCGAGTGCCAACTCCAATAGCTATGCCTATATTTTCGAAACAATATGACGATAATTCTTATACGCTCTCGTTTGCCCGCCAATTTACGCCAAGGCATCTTTTTTTTCATTTCTGCGGTCACGTACGTACCGGTTAAACGATCTGTTATCTCGTATCCATAAATATCATAATTGGGTGTGGAAATTCTTTTACATTTAAACAAATATAAGCCTTAATGTTTTTGATACCTTAATACTTTATGCCTTTTCTGTGCTTCATATGCATTCATTCTTTTAAGTCGAGATAGCGCCATAATCATTAAATTTGCACAATTATGGTGTTTCACCCGTACAACTCATGCAAAAAAATCGTCGCAGTATTGCGATTATCCAAACAGTCGCGGCAATGTATACAATGTCGTATGGTATGTATCATCACACTTTATGGACAAATGTATAGATGTGTGTGACGATTTTTACCATACTGCGTAGTTATTGCTGTAGCTCATGCGAGGAGTTAAAGCTTATATGTATGAAGACGTTTCTCAAACTACGTCGTACATAATACGATAATACATTTTCACTCGATAGTATTTCCAGTTTACTATGCTGTTTGGGTTTTACTTCTATATTTTTTCAGAGATCATAACGTAAAAATTCTCTTCATACTCGGACCATGCAGAGCTCTTTTACAAAGACACATAGTAAAGGCAACTTGGTCTTCAATATAGAAAAAAAAAATTTGCATCACTGTACTGGGTTAAAAAAAATGGACATTCATTGAAAATATTTCATTTTCTTTGGTATATTTCCAGTGGTATTTTTGATCACGTTTCATGTGAGCAGTTGCCATCCAATTTAAGTTTCCAGATTTTTAAACCTCCTTACGTGTTGTTATGTTAAAGTGAACTAAAGTCATTGTAACTTTAGTGGTTTTATCTGCCAACCTAGATGTAGTTCTATATGTCACCTCTACTGTACATTTAATGCACAGAACACCTGTAACTTTGCGAAGCAATATCGAACATAGAGAAACCCTCCATACATCGACCCACATTGAATACAGTGGGAATGAATGTATGTGTGCAATGTATGTGCATACATACGGAGTATTCCAGCTGAAACTGAGCTAAATGCAATTCTGAAAGTTTTTAAAAATAAAAAATTTACTTAACCAATTTGTCATTAAAAAACCGGGCGCAGCTATAATTTAAGGTCTACGAGCAAGTTAGCACTAAAGTAAATAATAGGTAAACTTGAGTTACTTCTATTCTCGAGGAAGTATAACATTTGTGGTTTGATTTCTAAATGTTAAAAGAAATTGAAGAGTTCGAGCGGCGTACAATTCCATTTTTCACCTTCCGATGACATTACTACTAAACCAAGTGTCAGAAAAATTGAAAACTTGGCGTAGGCTGTTTTCATCTAATGCCCGTTAACATAAGAACTGCAGATAGACGGCCTATTATAATGGTTAAGTTGGTTTAGGGTAAAATGCCCCGTATGCTTCGTATACCTGTCGATAAATATATTCCATAAATATGTGCGTGTCGCGCGAATGTGTTTGTTCATCCGTTCTCTAAAATGATGGTGATCAGTGGCTGAACTACTGCGAGTTTTCGTTTTACGTAGCGAACTCGTACCACGGAGACTATAGTACAGGCAACTGGGAGCCCGTTATTCTTAGTCATTATCGCACTAAATGATTACTCCGATTTTTTTTCGTAATTAGGTTCAGTATCATGTACTGAATGAAAATGAACAAAATACCCAAAAATTAAGGGTGGGCAAGTGCCTCAATTTTGAGGAAAACCGTATCGGCCTATATCTCCATTATCGTGCACCTTTGGCCAATAATGGTAATAACCTTTTTGGTATATAATTGAATTTCCTATCTTTTTTTCTAAATAATTTTTTTTGTATCACTTACCGTTTACGACTCATACGACTGTCAAGATTTATTAATTCACTTTTTGACCTGTATCTCTCCTAATAATTGTTTAAACAATAAAATGCTAATAACTTGTCTTTTAAATCCATAAATTTCCCACAACTTGTATTTAAAACTTTTTTGTCTAAAATTAATATTCTCAAAGTTATAACGCGGTCAATGACAAACGAGTTATGCATAGTACAATGATGAAAATTCAATAAATATGTAAAAAAATATGAATGATATTGACATAATTAACAATAAATAATTGCGATGACGTGGAAGGTAATGAGGTTTCTGACAGACTTCTTCGTTTCAGTGCAGCTTTCATGTGCCTTCCATCCGTATACTTCTCTTGGGAGGAATTATGCACCCTAACATCGAACACAATTAGATTTATTTAAAAAAAGAAACACATCCTGTATTCTGCAATATTACCGGAACGCAGACCATTTTTAACAGTCCGAAAAAGAATGAAAATTTAAAAACATTGTTAAAACAAGACAAGAAAAATAATACACGAGATCGTGAAGAACAAGAATGTGCAGGGAAACACGAACCCCCTTAACATGCAATCCCGGGAAAAAAGTTGAATATATTAACAGATATAAAGAGATACAAATAGATATAAACATATTTAATTATATGTTACATATATTAAATATATTAAATATATGTAACATATAATTGATAAAATATATTTTATATTATATAGTATATATTTTATTATATTATAATATATAATATAATATAATACAATATATAATATATAATATATGTAACATATGTTTAATTATGTGTTGTTATATCCAATATTATCCAAATTTTTATCTTAATATACAGGGTGGCCGATTTATCTGAAGACATTGAAATATTTCGAAAACTATGCATCTGATCAAAAAAAGTTCTGAATAAAATTTGTTCGCCTGGAAGGGGGTCATCCAACGATACCAAAGTCGACCCCTCACCCCTACCCCCTGGGGTGGGGGCGGGGGCAACTTTGAAATTGTAAATGGGAACCCCTATTTTTTATTGCAGATTCGGGTTCCCCATAAAAAAATAAGTAACTTTTATCTAAAACATTTTTTTTCGATTTGTGATGGATGGCGCTGTAATCGCAAGAAACCTAATTTTGGCAAATATCTCGAGAAATTACACATCGGATCGAAAAAAGAAAAAAGACGTTTCATTTTTCTAAAAGCTATTCAGCGACACGAAACTCGATCCACCCTCCCCTCTATCCCTACCCCATTGTGGTGAAAATGGAAGTTGCTTCAAAATCGTGATTGGAAAACCCTATTTTTCAATGGGGTAGTCTTTTTTCTTTTTTCGATCCGATGTGTAATTTCTCGAGATATTTGCAAAAATTAGGTTTCTTGCGATTACAGCGCCATCTATCACAAATCGAAAAAAAATGTTTTAGATAAAAGTTACTTATTTTTTTATGGGGAATCCTTATGGGGAATCCGAATCTGCAATAAAAAATAGGGTTCCCATTTACGATTTCAAAGTTGCCCCCACCCCCACCCCAGGGGGTAGGGATGAGGGGGGGGGGACGGTGGATCGAGTTTCGTATCGCTGAATAGCTTTTTGAAAAATTAAACATGTGTTTTTTCTTTTTTCGATCCGATGTGTAATTTCTCGAGATATTCGCAAACATCAGGTCCCTTGCGATTACAGCATCATCTATCACGAATCGAAAAAAAATGTTTCAGATAAAAGTTACTTATTTTTTTATGGGGAATCCGGATCTGCAATACAAAATAGGGGTTCCGATTTACGATTTCAAAGTTGCCCCCACCCCCACCCCCAGGGGTAGGGGTGAAAGGTCGACTTTAGTATCATTAGATGACCCCTTCCAGGTGAACAAATTTTATTCAGAACTTTTTTTGATCCGATGCGTAGTTTTCGAAATATTTCAATGTCTTCAGATAAATCGGCCACCCTGTATACAAGCATGACCAATGACAATTTCAGTGTAACTGCAAGAGAGGCAATAGCACAATTAAATAGCGTACAAAGCGTGCCGAATTTTCATTCCACAGGATGCGTTCCAACGATATACGATTATATTATTATTGTTACGCGATTATTTATTGTTAGTTATGTCAATATCATTAATATTTTTTTACATATGTATTGAATTTTCATCATTGTAAAGGGTGTCCCAGCAAGAGCGCCGGATTTAAATTTGCCGCCATTTTGTTAATACGAGTTGTACGGTGATTTTTTTTTGACATTTGTCACGTACAGACCACGCGATTTAAGAATATGGAGAAGTATTCAAACCAACAACGTTTAATTATTGTAAAAACACATTACAAAAATGATGAAAGTTTTGCGAAAACAGTTCGCCAATTACGTCAAGTTTTTGGTCGCAATAATGCGCCAAATGAATCGACAGTGAGGCGTTTAATTACAAAATTTGAGACCAAATTTACGCTGATGGATCAGAAGATCATTGTTCGTCGTCGTCCTTGTCGGTCACTTAAAAATATAGCCACAGTAACGGAATCTATGCCCGAGAATCCAGGAACTTCCATTCGGCTCGTGCAGCAGTCAGCCGTGGTGCACGTACTCGCCGACAATCATGTTAGGAATGCATGACGTCATCGCCGCTCGCGGTTCTTTCCTTCGCATCCATTCGCTCCTGGATTCTCTCACCACTGTCAACTACATTTTTTCTCTCCGCCATACTATTCGGTTTGCATACCTGAGTCAGCTTCACGACGGTTCCACGAAGACGATTTATGTCACGATGTCTTATCATTCGAGGACTTACACTTGGAAAAAAATCCCTCTCTCCACCACCCTGACCTTCCGTAGTGCTCAATCTGAGAATGAAGAAGGAAATTCTACTGAAACATACGCGCTCGTTACGTATACTAGAATAAAAAGTGGAGCATGCATGGTGGTAAGATACGCGCAATTTTATCCCCGGAATTTTTATTTTTAGTCTGGTACTTTAAATGTTAATAACTTGTTCATTTCGGAAATAAAAATAACTTGACATTTTTATTCAATTTTATAAGATAAATGAATTGATTTAATATACAGAGAGATTTGGCTATTCTTAATTTTCCCTACAGATCTCCATTATCAATCAGTTACTGGGAGTAGAGCGTACCGCGTAGAGTTAATTTCAGGTTACAACAATGATGGGTGAATGGGCAAAAGGAGAAATTATGAAAAACAAAATGATTGCCACGGTAAAACGGGCGACTTATTGTTAGTGGAGTGAAATTAAGAAAAGCGGGATACAACTGCATTCGCAGTGTAAGTTGCGCTGCAGCGCCCACGACATACGAAATATACCGTGGCACACTACATTTTTATGTGTTGACACTCGTGTGAGATTATGGGTAATGTAACGTCAGTCACTTTTTCTCTAATGTCAGATATTGCATTGAACTGGAATTGCTAGCCACTTTCCTGACAGCCAATCAGTTCATAAATAGATTGAAAACATGTTGTACATAGATAGGGCAATAAATTCTCGTCATTAAATTAACGTTTTAAACCAGGGATGGAAATAAAAAAGTACAACTCGGATTACGAGCGCTGTAACGCCCATACCTAAAGAAAGAGTCTGTAACCACTTTCTCTACAATCAATCAGGGCATGATTAGATTGACAAGCATGGGCCCGCGTTATTTCAAAGGGGTCTTGTAATCGATGAAAATTTTCAATTTGGTAATCGCAGATCAAGGTGCTTCATTACCAATGACTACTTTTTCTAATAATGGCAGATATGACACTGGTCTCATTGACAACTACTTTCCCGACAGCCAATCAAGGTACGAATTAACAACAGTCACCGTCTATATGTATATTAAATCTTGACTCACATTAACATTTCAAGCACGAGAGGGTAAATATTTGATTCGATTGTTGTCTAATGTGACAACGGAAATGCAGTGCTAACTTCGAATGTAGGAGCTTATGCTGAACGGCCGTGACAAAAGCCAAAATCGCCTTTCTCGTTTATCAAAGGGGATTTAATTAGAACACTATATAGTACAGTGCAATAGGAGATCTGCATATATTATTACGTATAGCGTTTTCTGCTATATATATGTATAACCAGGTACTATGCGGACTCTGTAACCTTTCAGAGGCACACAGCACACTGTAGTCTTATGGTGAGCGAACTCGAGAGCTCACATTGTTATATAGATCGACATGACTGTGTGTGCGCTGCCCAGTCGCGAGTCATCAGCAAGTTATACGTGCACCTAACTATAGCTAACTAGTGGCCGCACCCTGATGAATGCTGCTCGTAACTATCGACTATCCATCTATTCAATTGCGAGGAGCTAAGAACATAAAATTTGTGAGACACAGAGTAATTTATTTGGGTGCACAGATGTACATGTGTATGTACGTAATGTTTGTGCTCGTAGCTACTGTGTTACAATCGAACAATTACCGCGGACTTTTCGATATTAATGATCATTTAAGAGGGGAAAAAGGTCGGAAAAGTGATTTTTTTCTGATACTACAACTTATAAGAAATATTGTCATAAAATTTGAAGTCATTAGGAGCAAAACTTTTCGAGTTATAGACAATTGAGTCTCTGGGCGCTCGGTCTCCCTTGACCGTCATGAGACTTTAATCGCGTTTTTCTCAAAACTTTTTTTTTAAGTCTGTAGTCAAAATTTCTCGAAAACGTTTGGACCGATTTCGCCTAAACTTTGCACACTTCTTTTACATACCAAATACTCGGTTCTGAACGAAGGATTTTTTTTTCAATTACAACTTATTTTTTAATTGAACATAAAGAGCAATTTTTGGCAAAAATCAGAGTTTTTTATTGCACCTTTACTAAAAATTAAAAAATGAATATTTTATTAATTCCTTCGTTCAAATCCAAGATAAAGTTATGTACTAAAGAAATCTTTTCGGTTTTTTAATTTCAGATGAACCAATCAAGAGATATCCTGACTACCACATGGAAACTTTTTTTTGAGGTGACTCGGTTCTCACCACTACCACTGGCTTATTTTTCAATATTTTTAAATGAAAATTAAACAGAATATACTTAGAATGATGCTTAATAATGTAACAAATTTAAAAAATATTAACTAATAAGGTACTCTGAAAAAAAAATCACAAAAATATGCTTTTTTTGCATCTCAGACCCTTTTCCCCCTTTAAAAATAGCACCATTGACTATTATGTATCTGTTCATACTGGAAATTAGAAGTAAAAGGAACCATATCGCATCGTCGTACGTGCTTTTTACGCCTATCAAATTTCGATGGTAAATTCGTCTCGATGATGAAGCTGTGTATTGGGTCGTCAATATTTTGCGCCTAATATACCGCAGTACCTGGGATTATATACTCAACTATATATTATATACTGATTATGAATATTTGGTCGAATACGATCTCCCGTAATGTAATTATTAAATTTATTTATTACAAGACTTAATGAAAATGAATTTATGAAGAAAAATTAGCTTGGTGACCGAATTTTTTTTAAAACTTTGGTTAATGGCAAAGTTGTACTATGCTAGTTATTTATACAGTGATTTGTATACATTGAACATGATTTATAAGCGATAGAAATGAAAGGAGAAAACCCGGCCACTAATTAACCCTTGAGCAGGACATTGGCCAATGAGTAGGCGCGATAAGGTGCTTTTTACAAAAATCACTTTAATTCTGGTTATTAGATTTTTTAAATGATTGTTTCCTTAAGTTGCTTGAATTAGAAGGGTAGTTCTCATTTTCTAATAAAAATAAATTCTTTTGTAATTCGCGATATTCTCTTTTAACAACAATATTTTCCTTTCAAGGACATTCTGTTACGCTAACGCATGTGTCCAGATGACGATAATATCAATAATTAAGGACATTATTCGAACTTGTCTCAATTGCATTTATCTCAATACATTATTCTTCATAAAAATTGACAGGTAATGCTTAAATCCATGAGCTTTCTAAAAACATCCATCTCAAGTGAGCTTTACAAAAAAATAGACATGTTCTCATTATTATTCTTATTTTTATAGTATTCATTAATTTCTACAATCTATGACCCACCGTCATCAAATTCATTAAATTTCACTCAATACATTCCTCCCTATATCAATTTTCACAAAATAGACCCGGTGTTATACTAATACATATTAATTGAACGATAACCATTCACCGCTAACCATATTTCAGATCACAAGTACAAAGTTAAATACTATCCTCAATACTTTCCAAGAATGAGATCATTAATGCATCAATTGTTATATTTTTACAAGAAAATGAGAAGGTGCACCTCGAACAGCACCGATAAGGTTCTTCACCAAGAACATCATGTATGAAAGTACAAAAACAATCAACATTTAATGCACAGTATATCATAGCGAATTCACACACCGATCATTCTGGTTGCGAACTATACTCTACTTTTATTGAACGCTCCTTACTTAATTAATGAACGGTAGTTCATGGGCTTTTGATTCTAATCATTTCATATTCGTGTGACGGCTCAATATAACGCTACTAATATTCATATGGTAAATAGAAATGTGAAATTACTTTTGTAACAACCAACTTAATACAAAAAATTCCTATTCAATAATCATAGTAAAATTCTGAATGTGTTCGTGATAAGGTACACGGATAGTACCAATAATATCGTTTACACAGTAACTACGACACTTATCTGGCTTCGCTGACTTGTTCACGATTCACGATGAATGAAGTGTGCATGCGAGTATGAACGTGCGGTTAAACGTTCATGCGACGAGACTGAGGTGTACCAAGCGTCGCGTATAAAGGTCGATTCCAACGGCCGCGTGTGACGTCACCGGCGAGCGAACATCGGAGGGCATGCCCTGCATTTGCGAATTACTCTCCGCTCCACAAGTATTCAAAATCTTATCCCTCTCAGGATCTCCACGCTCGACAATTGCAGTGGACCTCCACCCAAAGATCCGTCCTCAATGATGTATTTCGGGTTTCCGAAATGTGGCCCAGCCACCCTGTGTGATCATCCGTTATATCGCAATACAGAGAATTTGCTAGCTTTTCTCACACCATGTAATTGAATGTAACATAAAAGCGTTCATACATTTTTCTTTCCATTCACGCACAGTGTACTTATCGGCTCATTTATGTTATCCCTAAACACGAATTACCAAGATTTTCGAAAGCACTCGTTTTGTTAGGTAAAGCACAAATCTTGACAAGGACGGACTAATGTTCTTACCGCGTGAAAGTACTCGAGTGACCGGGACGAGATCAACGCGGCGAGGCGTTAGCTTACCTCGGTTACTAGTACGGCAATTTGTCAAATACGCGATGTTATAACGCAGTATTACAATGTATACCATTTTCATCGTAAAACGAGTGTTCATTTCATTATTCTCATTTAAATTGCCTTTTTACAGAAAAGTAGTTAAAATGTGATAACGAGAATATTAATCAAATTGTTGGGGGTTATCGTGCATTCTTTTTCCTTTCTTCCTCCACTGTCTGACCATTTCTCCAGCCCTCGGGATATAAAAAAAATGAACATATTAGTAAGAATAACAAAGCGTAATAATAAATGGTTAATCCTCAATACCAATGATACATTGGCAGATGCTATATCGAATCATTTTTAATAAAGAGAAGCTTGATCAAAAATCATTAACGCTTAATACCAAAACAAATCCAACTCCGTCCAACTACAGACCCCAGTTTGATTGCAACCGGAAGAGAAACTTATTTGAAGGGTGATCGAGTTTTACCACACTATACAGGGTGCGCCATCTTTTATGTCGGTATGTAAACATTGAATAACTTAAAAAAAAAAACAACCGATTTCCATATATGAGGTATTTTTATTTAATTTGGTCCTTTACAACTTATTTGGACTAGTTTTTGAATACAACATCAATCAAGTGGCCGCCTTTATTCGCCAAAGCAAAATGTGCCCTTTTTGCTGCGTTTTCCATCACTTTTTCGAGCATCTCGGGCGGTATAGCGATGATTTCGGCACGAATGTTTGCCTTGAGCTCGTCAATGGTCTGAGGCTTGTTGGCGTACACTTTGCTTTTCAAATAACCCCACAAAAAGAAGTCCGGAGGGGTCAAATCTGGAGATCTGGATGATCAGTCAATGTCGCCATTTTTTGGCATCGCACGTCCAGGGAATTTTCGTGGCAGAAACTGCATTGTTTGGTTTGCAGTGTGGCATGGCGCACCGTTTTGTTGAAACCAGTAACCGTCCAGACCTTTTTCACACATTTGTGGGCAGACATAATGAGCCAACAGCCACCGATATCGATTCCCATCGACTGTTTCGCCTTCTTCGAAGAAAAATGGCCCAATGATGGCTTTGGCGCAAATGCCGGCCCAAACAGTCACTTTTTGGTCATGCAATGGTGTTTCATGGATGCCGTGTGGATTCTCGTTCCCCAAATGCGGCAAATTTGCTTGTTAACGGCGCCAGAGAGTCTGAAATGGGCCTCGTCGGTCATCAAAATTTGCTTCCAAAAATCAGGTTCAGTGCCAACCATTCGAGCGACTGTTTGGCCGTATTCCAAGCGACGTGAACGGTTTGTCGGCAATATTCTTTGAGTCAATTGCACTTTATACGGAAACAAATGCAAATCATCCTTCAAAATGCGCTGCAAAGTGGTTCCACTGACGCCAAAATGCTGAGCGCGGTGACGATACGACACATGTGGGTTCTCGGCAAACTCTCTCTTACCGCTTCAATCAGTTCATTGGAACGTCTTAGGCGTTGATGAACGGCACTCGGACGATCTCCTACAGTTCCGTGCTCAACAAAATTTGACACCAAACGACGAATAGTGTTGTCAGACGGTGCATGTTGGCCACGATATTTTCCACGATATGCACGTTGTTTCCGTGTAAAGCGATTCATGGTAAAAATTGTTCAAGCATGTGAATCAATAATTTCTGACTATCAGGACGTCTACAAACAAATTATTACGGGCGATGAGACTTGGATTTATGCCTATGATCCGGAAACAACCGATCAATCGAGCGAATATCGTGCCAATGGTGAACCGAGACCGAAAAATCCATGCCAAAGTCGCTCAAAAATCAAGGTCATGTTGACAGTTTTCTTCGATTATCGTGGTGTGGTGCATTACGAATTCCTTCCCACTGGCCAAACTGTCAACAAGGAATATTATTTAAGTGTTATGCGTCGTTTGCGTGAAGCTATTCGCAAGAAAAGGCCAGAATTATGGAAAGACAACACTTGGATTTTGCACCACGATAATGCACCGTCGCAAACAGCACTGGTTCTTCGTGAGTTTTTCGCCAAAAACTTCACTCATGTCGCTCCACAACCACCGTATTCGCCTGATTTAGCACCGTGTGACTTCTGGCTGTTCCCAAAGCTCAAGAGACCACTCCGGGGAAATCGTTTTGAGTCGATTGAAGAGATCAAACGTGAATCGCTACGTGCATTGAAGGCTATACCTGAGGACGACTTTTTAGCATGCTTCAAAGATTGGAAAAAAATGTTGGCATAAGTGTATTGTAGCTAGGGGGGATTATTTTGAGGGGGACGAAATCGATTTGGAAGAATAAATAAAAATTTTTAATTTTAAAATAAAATTCACCATACTTTTTGAACACAGTAGTACGTTGAGTTAACACAACTGAACGACTATTTTCAATGTACAGCGTCACTATTTCGGTGCGTTGTTTCGGTGTGAAGCGATTCGTGGTTAAAATTGTACTGAATTGACGTTTCAAAAACATGTCTACTCGAGTCAATCGGTTGATAAATGTCAAAGTTATTTAATGTTTACATACCGACATAAAAGATGGCGCACCAAGTATGTCTATAGGAAATCCAGTTCTGTTTATAGGATAAATTCAGTCGAGCATTCAATGCACGTATCACTGCGTTCTGAGCTCCACCTACAATGCACATTTAAGTATACCACACGAGCTGTTAATTGGGTTTTATTGTATTATAAAGGGGGGGGGCAGAGTTAGAGAGATGAACATAGCAATCGTTTCAAGTCTATTATACGAATAAAAGTGACGGATAGGCAAAAGGGACGCGCAGAGACGTAGAGAGTTTGAATTGAATTAACGTTTCCTGAGCCTTATTCAATGCATCCAATACTATTGGATATTATACATATAATGTAGCTTAATGCATGAGGAGAGAGAGAGAGAGAGGGAGAGAGAGAGTAATTTCTTCGGAGACTAAAGTGCAATTTATTGATTCACCTATCTTCAGCTTTGACTCCGACAATCGATATTTCAAGTATTAAAACATGTATAACAGAATTAGTCGTAAGAAAAGGGTAAAAATTGAATGGATCGGTGGAGCGAAAGAGGTGTAAGATATGTTAAGTAAGTCTACCAATGTCTGCCACCACCGCAATCCAAGCGAATATCCTAAAGAATATCATAAGCTTTTAGAATTCACATATACATCTTTTCGAGACAAATACTTTTCCGTACAACTAAATTGATCAATTTAGTCTTCGTTTTCTGTTATTGAAACATGCAAATCATATGTTGTACCAGATCAGACATCGTTAGATAGTGGTAGGGACACGTATAGTTGGATATTCCCCGTAACAGTACACTGTACACCACGTCGATCGCTGTCATATGCAGCTTTCTCACTTAAAACCATTACCTAATATCTCGATACTTAATTAACTTACATACACATATAACATATTCTGAACAACAGTTTGGTAAATCTCGAGGTTATGTTACTTGTGAAGTCTGCGTAACATAAAGATTTGAACTAAATTCAATTATTTGATTATTGTTTTTTAACTATGAAATGCACGCATCAATGGCATGCCGGCTGAAACACTGATAGTATATAGTTGTGACTCTTGGGAGCCATTGCCGTTGAACGTTAACTGACCATAAACGCAAGCATGTGAGTCCATTAGCTCCCAATGCCACGTCCCATCGTTCAGCGTCAAGGCGAGGGATTTTCGAGTGACTTTTAAAGGGTTAAAGAATTTTCTGAGTTTCTGAATATTTAAAGAACTTATCCAGATTCATAGTAATATAAGATTAGCTACCCCCACAGAAATAAAGTATATGCAAGATATATTTGAAATACATAAGATGTATTTTAACGAAAAATTGTATATCTCAAATATATACGCAATATATGCAACGGAAAAATATATCTGAGATGTTTTTTCGACATATAAACTCACGAAAAATTTTATATCTTGAGGATATTTTTTCCCATAAAGAAAATATGATTAAAAAATTCGCCTATATCGCATATATCGGCGAAGAACAGGAACCTGTTCTTCAATTACAAAGTTCGCGTTCAAGAGGACTGAAATATATTTTTTGACAAACTAGATAAGTTAGCTCAAGAAACTGTTGTAACCCGCAGGGATTAAATCCAATCAATTCAGAATGACAGACGCAGTGTGCCACATCGTCACCTTTATCACATGCACTCTTGCCAACATACCTATTCCTCCTTTTTCGATTGTCTCATATTCCCATGGTATCGTTATTCCATTTCTTTTGTCGTCGTTCTTTGCCAGTTCTGTGTCATATATTTATTTCCACTTCTGTCGCAATCAGCGATTTTATAATTTGTGGAACGTACTTTTTTCATATTCATATTTTCAACTCTGTCCAAATTTCCTTATCAAAGTTTATTCATTTGAACTTTTCATATATCTTTTTTCTTCTAGAGCATCCTTAGTTTTTGACTAATTTATTAGGTTGTATTGTTTGCAATTCGTCTTCTAAAATTTTTTATTCGAATATTGTTCGGCATCATAATGTCCGGCATCAATAAGTGCGAATAATAGAAGTGTTAATCGGTTGTTACTACGACTTTGTCCATGTCATGTTGAAATTTAAACACCATTTTTGCGAATACACTCCCAGACATTCAAGTAAATGAGCATCACACCCATTATTCTAGGCTCAAAAGAGCCTAAAGAAGATGAGGATTGAGTTCAAAGGAAAATATGTCATACGCAATTTATGACTCTTGATGCGTACTCTATAGCACCGTACGATTCGCCATATACCAGGTCTATAAATATGAAACCGGAATTTGCCCATAGATCGCCCTAGCTGTCAATGTAGTTACCATCAAACTGCGTCATTGGCGCCATTTCCTTGTTGACATCTCTGACAAAGATTTTCAACTCACAACAATACAAGTTTCATACAACAGCATAGTTTGTAATAGCGTTGAACATGTCGAATTTTGTGCCTGGAAACTACGATTTGCGGACAGCATTGATTTTCTGTTACCAATTGAACAAAACTGCTGCAGAATCGCATCGAATGCTTGTCGAAGCTTACGGTGAGCATGCTCTTGGTAAATCACAGTGCTTTGAGTGGTTTAAAAAATTCAAAAGTGGCGATTTTGACGTGAGAAACGAAGAACGTGGAAGACCACCGAAAAAGTTTGAACACAATGAATTGCAAGCATTGTTGGATGAGGATGACGCTCAAACGCAACAACAACTCGCGGATCAATCAAATGTGACACAAGAAGCCGTCTCCATACGTTTGAAAGCCATGGGAAAGATCCAGAAGATGGGAAAATGGGTTCCACATGAACTGAATGAAAGACAGCAGGAAAACCGAAAAACCACTTGCGAAATGCTGCTCGCCAGGTACAAAAAAAAGTCATTTCTTCATCGAATTGATTGCAAGGACATCGACTGCAAGGTCAAATCGCTATGGACGGAAGACAATGCTCTGTGTTTGGTGGGATCAGAAGGGTGTGATCTATTATGAGCTGCTAAAACCTGGCGAAACCGTTAATACCGAACGCTACCGACAACAAATGATCGATTTGAATCAAGCTTTGCGTGAAAAACGACCAGAATATCAAAAACGGCAACACAAAGTGATTTTGCTTCATGATAATGTACCATCACACACAGCAAAACTGGTCAAGGAAACGATTGAGGCGTTTAGTTGGGAAATACTTTCGCATGCGGCTTACTCACCAGACTTGGCTCCGTCCGATTACTACTTATTTGCATCGATGGGACGCGCACTTGCTGAGCAGCGCTTTACTTCTTACGAAAATGTACGAAAATGGCTCGATGACTGGTTTGCCTCAAAAGAGCAACAGTTTTTTTGGCGTGGCATCCACAAATTGTCAGACAGGTGAGAAAAATGTATAGCTAGTGATGGGCAATACTTCGAATAAAATATTTTTTATCATTTTCATACAATAAACGTGTATTTTCTATACAAAAATTCCGGTTTCATATTTATAGACTTGGTACATTGTTAAAAATACGGAGTTAAAATTAAGCCGCGCGCGGTGTTCATATAAGTTCACAGTGACAACTGGTGTGCATTAGCTGGTGTTGGTTTGCATTCTAACCTTAAAACTTTCAATGTGATTTACTTCAAAATAGGGGAATGAAATTTAATTACATTTTTGGATTATATTCGTAACATAATTCTCTATTGATTGCTGATAATATATTGATTTTAATTTACTCATTCCGAGCATAAATATGTTTAAATTTTGCGGTAGGGCCTAATGAGACGAGTTCAGTGACGATACAAGGTAATTATAGTCACGCAAAGTATGAAAATAGTCGAAAAATTACACTCACATTAGAAGTTACTGCGTGACTGATTGATACGTCAACAGAAAACCCGTACTTCCTACCGACATAAACAATAACTGTCGATCATGGGTATCGAAATAAATGAAATTTATATTTAAATAAATTATTAAAAATCCATAATTTATAATTATTAATAATTCATTTTTAACACTTTACCGACCGATAGCCTATTAATCGGCTTTTGGTCGTTGATGCTTACCGACCGATAGCCTATTAATCAGCTTTTGGTCGCTGATGCTTATCGACAGATAGCGTATTAATCGATTGCAACGGCGATAAAGAATGACTATTATATGGGCAGTCATTTGTTATTTAGTATTGAGGTACGTTGCTCAGTTGCGTTAGTTGCATCGCTTTGTAAGCTCCCACATTTTCATACCGTTTTAAAAAATGTACCCCTCGCAAAGATGAAAGTTGAATACTTTTTTACGTATTTTCTTCTCTGCAACAACTTTTGTCTGATATATTTTTCGATAAAGTTATTAGGCTCCGAATTAAAGAATTTAACACTTCGTTTTTCAATGTTTAAACAATAACCCGGGGGTTTATTGCAACATTGTTATCGCCAATCGATTCAGCGCCATCCAATTACTCAATTACATCAATTATTCACATTCATGACTAAAAGTTCTTACTTTCGTGCATTTTTACTGGACTAACAGTCTAAACCGAAACAGAGCCGGGGCCAGGGAGAATCTGCGGCCGAGCGACCCTTGTCAAGCTAGCAGACGAAATTCCCGAAAATGGATTTACTATATACCTAAATAAGGTGCTTTTTAGGTGCTAATTTGGTGCTAAGTTTATAATTTTAGTGCTCCTTTAATTTAGCCAGGAATGCAATTTGAAAAACCCTCTGCTAGCTTGATATCAATTGAAATTGCATTCCTGGCTAAATTAAAGGAGCACTAAAATTATAAACTTAGCACCAAATTAGCACCTAAAAAGCACCTTATTTAGGTATATAGTAAATCCATTTTCGGGAATTTCGTCTGCTAGCTTGACAAGGGTGGCCGAGCGGCCGGTCGGTAAAGTGTTAATATTAAATTTCAAGTTTTTCGTCATTGAACTAGTCTCAACATCAGTAATAATGACATGAAGATAAAGCACATGGTTCGATTTAAAAAAGTGGAGTTGACCTTGAAGTAGCTTTAGCGCTTTCACCGAAAAAATTACGATTTTCCCGACATCCTTCTCCAACGATACAATTTTCATCTGAAAATTCTTTAGATATCACCAATGGTTTGAGTGCTGTAGTTCTGTAACACTTTAAAAGTCCCACCCTGTATATTTAGCTATGTTTACGTTATACTTTTATCAGTTATGAACTCCCGTTGGAAGCATATTCTCAAAAACTTCTTGATCCTTTTCGAAAAGCCTCGAACATATTCTCAAACAATGCTCGATTTTTCTTCGAACCCCATCCTTACCTTCTTTAAGTTTTTTTGAACCTGGAATAATGGGTGCGGCCCTCATGTAAACGGCAATGCCGGCGAGATATATTTATAATATAGACTAATATTCTCTCAAAATTGAAAAAAAATGTCGAAAATGCACAACGTGCACGCTGATTTAGAGATTTTTAGAGACGCAAGATTTTCGTTATACATGTTCATTTTCAAAAAAGGCAAAAAAGAAAAATTTGTTTTTTTTTTATCACAAAAGCTTGTAAAGAAACATTTTTTATTAAAGTTTGACCGTCGCTTTCTCATTTTTCGAGCGAAATAAAACACCAAAAAAACTTAGGAAAATT
The DNA here is from genome assembly GCA_963942595.1 of Cylloceria caligata. NCBI lineage: Eukaryota > Metazoa > Arthropoda > Insecta > Hymenoptera > Ichneumonidae > Cylloceria > Cylloceria caligata. The sequence goes on from OZ012711.1 coordinate 3,434,819, forward strand.
CAATTAAAACTTTCTCTGAAGCATAAGAATATTTCGAGAAAAACCTTGACGTCATACGATGCAGGAATAAGTTTGTCGTTCAATGACATCTTTCTTTATCACGAAGCATTAACTATTTAATAGAAACACCTAACCGAAAAATTGCAGCTACCTCTTGTACTCGCGTTTGACTACTACTAGCCTTTCATTTCATAAAATCGAGTCTTGTTAAGAATTAACAACTTCATTTATTTGAACTATGTACTGTGTGAAAAAAATATCATATGTACGTTATTCGTATGCTTGTATGCCAAATTACCGAGTAATAATGATTACTAGGAAGTGTTCTAGCATTGTTTAGAGGATTCTTCTGGAATTCTGTAGGAAATATTTAATTCCTCGCGGATCTTTCGTTCGCGAGTGCAAGCCACGTTCACGTTCTAAACATGCGGTACGTGTCATCACGTTGTGCAGTTGGAACATTTTTAGTTACGAAAGGTTGTGCCGAGAGTGCGACGAAACTCGCAAGCTGTGCAGGTGAAGCGTATATGGTAGAAGCCACCCAGAGTGCAACTACCTCCAACGCAGCAACCGTCCGCTAAAAAACGAGAAACAAAGCAGTAAGGAAAAAAGTTGAGGCTAACGACAACGAGGAAGAGAAGGAAGTAGACAGCGGAAAAAGGCCCGCCACAACTGTACCCTACTGTTTACGCTAGGACGATTAAACGCGGCGACTCTGGGAATAGGAGGGAAAAGAGCAGAGAAGCAAAATGTAACGGCAGTCTGAGAAAGGAATTAAAGAGAAGGATGGGTAGGTGGGTATGCTGCACCTAGAGAACACAAAAGTTTTGTGAACACGTGGGCTTCGTGATTCAGGCTTTACTTACCATATCCCGGCGCTTTTGAGGATGTTGGAAGGCAAGCCTGAATTTTAAGAATATAAAAATATAGGCGAGTGATAGAGACGAGTCGTGGCGAGAGAAAGAAAGTGAAAAGGAAAGCGGACAAGAAAGAAGGAGAAGAGAATGGAGCACAACGAGCTGTTACTTGAAATTTCGAGACTCTATGGGCTCCCTTGAAAGAGGTAAATACTAAAAGACTGAGGGAGGACAATCGCGCGTGTCGTTGCTTGGGGATAAACTGTCGTTGCTCTAAGAATGGGTGTAACAGTGGTGAAGCAGCTTGGTGAGTGGAATTTCCTGCAGAGAAGTTGGTCCTTTTTCTCCAGTTGGATGAGCACTACAACGGTATTAAGTAGCATAAAGACAAACTTATATGGTCAGGAACGGAAAGTAATGAAAATGTCATCTTTCGTGAGAGGGTAGTTAATAGAAAAAGTTAAGCTGCTGTTTAGAATACAGGCACGATCTAAACTTGTATATATCTTATTTTTCGTTATATTTTGTTTCGTACTTTTTAAAGATTAAGCGAACATTATAGCAAGTTTTAGACCGGCTTGATTCTGTGCAGTGCAAGGTTTTACTATAGACGAGCTAATAATAATATTAGTCATCTGAGCGAAATATTAGTTTGACTGACTGCCCTCCATGATTGTGAACCTTGCGAATGAGTTATTTTGTTATAACTGTTTATAGGTAGCGGCAAGTTATAACAAGCAGATAAGGTTTATATCCGGATTTTCTACAATTATTTCTATCCAATGCACTGAAACGGAAAAAGTTGCACGACATTCATCGCTGTTCAGTTTCGTGTCGAAATTTCTCAAGTGGCGAAGAGCTCTGTGATATGGAAAACTGAAAAACAACGGTCAAAGTGGTTGTCTAAGGATTGAGGAGGACACATAACAGAGACGGAAGGAGCAGCCGCTTTTTCTATGCAGATGTGCAAATATCTCACGGGCGCCACGTTGAGAAAAGGAGTCGTGGATGCATATTATTCTTTGTACCGTAAAGAAGCGAAACGAAAGATAAGAAACAGGAACAAGAACGGAAGATAAAAAGCATATAGAAAGGTCGCGTACTAATGGTAATAGGTCGGGTCGAGGACGAGAAAGTGAGGCGACGCAGCGATAAAAAAGTGCAACGACTGACGCGGGCAGTGTAGAAGAGTTTGAGGCATGCCGCGAGTTCGACAACCCAATTTCGAATCTAGAAAAATACGAGTAGAGTGCAAAACAAACTGTACGAAGAGTAAACTACAGTAAAACTGTAAAACGTCCCATTGGGACATTTCAGAAGGCACACATAGGATTGACGAGGAAAATGACACGACACGAATGAAAGCCAAATAATAATGAATGAAACAGCAACAGAAAAACAAACAGAAAAAGAAGAAAAAAATGAAAACCAGATACAATATAATATTCCTCGTGATTCTTGCCGACCCACAGATTCTCCTCTCTATGGGTAATGGTTACCTTAATTCTGGCTTCCTCATAGAGGAAGTGGTATTTATATTTTCAATAGAATAGAACATTTATTAAAATTGCAAATTGCATGAAGTGTAAATCCTTTAATTAATCCTTATCAAATTCAAGACCAAGTATCCTTGTTCCCTAGCCAATTCGTATGTCAAGTTTCAGTTTGATAGATGTAAATTTACGAAAGTTGGAGCGAAAGTAGATTTGTTTCAAAAAATTACAAATATATATGCATGGTTCAATAAAATCTGAACGCCTTGATCGATTCATGCCAAACTCAATACCGAATAATCTTGTCCCCTGGCTTATTCTTGTAGCCGGTTTTAATTCGATAGCTAAAAATTGATGAAAGAGAGCGAACCACCTTTTTGCGAAAAAATCACACAACCATGAAATGAGATACCTGTTAGCGATTTGGCTGAAAATTGCAGTGTACTCAGACGAGTTGCGATCCAGCCCATGGGCAAAGTTTCAGGATGATCAATAATCCGATCTTGGGATATATCCATCATAATTTTGTAAGCTATCACGCAAGCACGCACACACTCACATACACGCGCGCGCGGACCTTTCTAAATATGATTTCTCGACGTTTTGGGACTTTTTAAATACTCTGGCATCAAAATCTCGAGAATTTTTTTTTCACAAAAACAGCCTCCTTTATGAGGAAGCAAAATGAAACAAGGAAGAAAAAAACAAGTTTGAGGTCTGGCCGAACAGGATACAGAAGAATACGAAGGTTGGAATCGACCGAGAAATAGAGAGGTAATGATTTACGTTCACTGCACAGGTACAGTTTCTCAATATCGCGTGCGCTAATTAATGACCGCCAAATACTGCAATTAGTCTACCAATCATTAGCACACTTTCCCGCTTTGGTGAAGACCTCATAAAGCGCAACCACTTGAGATTTACAAGTTTTATCAAGCAAAACGTTAGGAGACATTACGCTTATGTCTACTTTTTTACTAAGCCCAGACACTGCTAATTGTACTGCACAGGTACGATGTTTCAATATCGTGTGCGCTAATTAAAAACCACCAAATGTTGCAATTAGTCTACCAATCATTAGTGAATATTCCGGCTTTGATTGAGACCCCGTAGAAGTCAACCAGTTGAGATTTACAAGTTTGATCATGCAGAATGTGAGGACGTATTTTGTCTGCCTACTTTACGACGAACCTCAGCGTTCGTCTTGAAATGATATGCTACCCCTCGGTTAGTAGCAAAAACTATAATGTAAATTTTTCAGCTATAATTAATGTTCCTGTACAACGGTAGAGTTGTAAAACTCAGTTCACTGTTCTTCTTTTATATTTGAAAGAATAATTATGACAGAATATTTCGCGATGGGAAAATTCTGCTATTTCTCTCGCATTCATGGCGATCTGAGAGAGTAATAATCAATTCTTCATAATAGTTTGTTTTTATCATTTCAATACTTTTGTTAAGATCGAGTTTGACTATAATTGATTCAATTTAATTATTATTTCATATATATATAGTATTGATAATACGGTACTAGCCCGAATACAAGACGAGTACCAAAAAAGTCAAATCAAAATTTTTTTTAATTTCAAACATTCAGACCAATATAATTAGTGAGTTTCATGTCTTTACTACCGACGTGGTAATGTTTATGTTTCATTTTACGGTTACTTTTTGACAGTGAAATCGCTGAATGTAATATTTTACTTTGTGTTTATTTTGTAACGGAACATACGAGGGTCGATCAATAAATAGTCGGCTTGGTAAAGAAAATCGCGTTTTTTTGGACAAAAATCTTTTTATTTGTTAACATAATCTCCTTTTAGTTCGATACACTTATTCCAACGATCTTCCAATTTTTTGATGCCCTCCGAATAATACGATTTCGGAAGGTCCTCAAAATAGGTCTCTGTTTCGGCGATGAGGTCATCTCTGAAACCAAATCTCTTTCCGCCAAGCCATTTTTTCAGGTTAGGAAACAGAAAGTAGTCGGAGGGGGCCAAATCTGGAGAATACGGTGGATGCGAAAGCAATTCGTATTTAAATTCATGAATTTTGGCCATCAGCTACACGTTCTTTTTTATGGTCGACAATGAGCAACCGCGGCGCCTATCTTGCGGATAACTTTATCATACCCAACTGATCACTCAGGATTGAAATCACTGAGCCATATGATATGCCTGTGACCTCAGCAATCTCACGCACTTATAGTCTCCGATCATTTAACACCATACCGTGGACTTTTTCAATTGTTTCTGGTATGACGACCTCATTTGGACGACCTGGACGTTCATCGTCAACAATGCTCGTACGACCGCGTTTAAATTCAGCTGTCCAATACTTAATGGTTGATAACGAAGGTGCATGGTCCATATAAACTTCGTCTAGCTCCGCTTTGATTTCATTGTTCGTTTTCTTTTTCAAAAACAAAAATCGAATTACTGCACGATACTCAATTTTTTCCATTTATGTGAAAACACAAAAGTTGTTTGTCTTCCGACGCTGTCAAACGCAAACTAAACATCGCAGCGAGCTGAAACTTTGACAACAGTCATGTGAAGGATGGCACTAGTAAACGTCGCTATTGATTTCTTTCCTCGACCAACAGATGACGAAAGGCCGACTATTTATTGATCGACCCTCGTATGTCTGGTGAGTATTAGTTTATTTTTTATTTTAATATATTTGTATTATTGTCATGATTTATTTATTCTTATTTGCATTTTTTGCAAGAAAACGTCTGATTATAGCAAAAATTTTCAAGAAATTGCAATAACAAAAAATGCCTTATTTTTGTCAATTTGTAATTTCTCGCTATCAGAAATGATTTAGACCAGGGGTCTCCAAACTTTCCAGCCTTAGGGCCATACTGATTACTCCAGTAAGTTCCGAGGGCCAAAACCATATTATCATTGTTGCCGGTGGTAAAAAGTGAAATAGTCCAAAATCTGTCCGCGGGCCGAATGTGGCCCTCGGGCCGTAGTTTGGAGACCCCTGATTTAGACTACGTCAGATTTTTCATTTTTATCGGACACAAAAGTGGTAATTTTAGCTAAAAATCATTGTTTTTTCCACGAACTCCAAATCTGGCCTGGGACAAATTTATTTAAACTCCATGGACCATAAGGTCCATACCAAGACAAAGAAATCCTAACGAAGAACCATATCGGTTCAATAGATATTCCTGAAGATATTATTCCGAACGGACAACCGACGAGACATTTTCAGGAAGGTGAAAATAGTAGACCCTCTTTTAAAAGAGTCAGTGCGTAAAAACGAGAGGAAAGTCAGGTACGTGAGAGGAAGAGAGACTTAAAAAAATAAGGACCGAGTAACGCGAACAGCAAGAAAATTTCTGCGGGTTCTGAGTTTAGTGTACCATTGCTATTATATATAGCATGGTATCAGGTATACGACAGACGTATACGGAGATCTTTTGCGAAGGAGAGAGTCTGGTGCGGGTAAAGAAGAACGACGACAGAATGAAAGGTGGAAGCGATTGACCGATCGGGAATTCCCAACACGACAACCTATTGAAAATTGGCATCATGATCCAGGCAGTGAACCACGTGTACGTATCTCGCGCACTCTATAGTAACCTTATACGAACGGAATGAAAGAATCCTATAAGTGTAGCAGTAGTGTGAAAAATCCAGCAGCCGAATCAGCAGTGCTATAGATATGTATCAGGAGTACAAATTGAAAATGCGGGATTTTTTTCTATTTTTGAACGTTTATTCTGAAAAAATGGTAACAAATGAATTATTCAAAGTATTGTCCATCGCTAGCCACAACTTTTTCCCATCTTTCTGGCAATTTACGGATACCGTCGCGAAAAAATTCGGCCGGCTTGGCTGCTATCCAGTCATCGACCCATTTTTGGGCTTCTTCGTAAGAATGGAAGCGCTGGTCAGCTAGGCCATGTGTCATCGATCGGAAAAGGTGGTAATCGGAAGGAGCAATATCTGGGCTATACGGCGGGTGGGGTAAGACTTCCCATTTCAGCGTTTGTAGGTATGTTTTGACCGGCGCTGCAACATGTGGCCGAGCGTTGTCATGTTGCAAAATTACTTTGTCGTGTCTTTGCTCGTATTGTGGCCGTTTTTCTTTGAGTGCGCGGCTCAAACGCATCAATTGAGTTCGGTATAGTGCTCCTGTGATGGTTTCGTTCGATTTCAATAGCTCATAATACACCACACCCAGCTGGTCCCACCAAATACAGAGCATGAGCTTGGCGCCGTGAATATTTGGTTTGGCCGTCGATGATGATGCATGGCCGGGGTAACCATATGATTTTTTGCGCTTCGGGTTATCGTAATGGATCCACTTTTCATCACCAGTGACAATGCGATGCAAAAAACCCTTCCGTTTTTGCCGTTCGAGCAGCAGTTCGCATGCAAAAAAACGGCGCTCGACGTCTCTCGGCTTCAGCTCATACGGCACCCAATGTCCTTGCTTTTGGATCATTCCGAGGGCTTTTATACGATGGGAAATGGCTTGTTGTGTCACTCCCAATGAATCTGCGAGCTCTTGTTGAGTTTGACACGAGTCTTCATTGAGTATTGCCTCCAATTCAGCATTCTCAAACTTTTTCACTTGGCCCGGCCGCTCTTTGTCCTCAACGTCAAAATCACCACTTCTAAACCGCACAAACCATCTCTCGCACGTTGAAACCGATGGAACATGACTCGGATAAGCCTCGGAGACCAATCGATGTGCTTCAGCAGCACTTTTCTTCAAATTAAAGAAGTAAATTAAAACTTCCCGCAAATGCTGTTTCGTTGGCACGAAACTCGACATATTGAGAGCTCAAAAAAACTATGAATTTGACACTGCGACAAATTGACACATACTGAAAATTAAAGCTATAAGACGTAGCTTTGACATGAACATAGTCACAGTACTGCCTGATGCGTATAGCGTTAGTAACGCCATCTGTTATCAAACCCGCATTTTCAATTTGTACCCCTGATATATGGCATATACATTCTTGAAGCATACTTTCTTGGACAAGTATCGACTGCTCGTATTAGACTTTTCATCCAAGTTCCTGCTCCGCAGCCAGAACCTCTGCATAAGTAACCTGGAGGACCAACTATGGGTAGTAGTTTTTGCGAAGTAACTTACCATCAAAAAGTACTCGGAATTTGTCAATAAAACGAAAACGGTTCAATTATTCATCGACATTTATTTCATTCCCTTCAAAGTAATCTCCATCATAAGCAATACACATATTCCAATGCTTCTTCCAATCTTTAAAACACTTTTCATAGGCCGATTTTAGAATCGCCTTCAGCTCCTTCTGCGAATTCTCTTTTATCGCCTCAATCGTCTCAAAATGCTTTCCGCGAAGTGGTAACTTGAGTTGTGAGAACAGGAAAAAGTCACTCGGAGCCATGTCAGGTGAATGCGGAGCTTGCGGAACGGTATTAACGTTGTTTTTGGTCAAATAGTCCAAGTTGGTCAAGTCGTACAAGATGAGATGTATGAGCCGTTGCATTGTCGTGGTGAAGAAACCACGAGTTGCTTCCCCACATGAAACTCGTTTCATGCCCAAAACATCGTGCATAACGCTCTGCACCGATCCGAACGACACACCAAGACCGGCTGCTAGCTCCCTGATGCTCACACAACGATCTTCCAGCACAATTTTCTTAACTTTTTCGATGTTTTCATCAGTCACAGAGGTGGATGGACGACCGGAATGAGGCAAATCATCAACCACAGTACGGCCCGCTTTAAGGGGGGAAAAGGGTCTGAGATACAAAAAAAAGCCTATTTTTGTGATTTTTTTTTCAGAGTACCTTATTAGTTAATATTTTTTTAATTTGTAACATTATTAAGCATTATTCTAATAATATTCTGCTAAATTTTCATTTTTAAATATTGAAAAATAAACCAGTGGTAGTGGTGAGAACCGAGTCACCTCAAAAAAAAGTTTGCATGCGGTAGTCAGGATAACTCATGATTGCTTCATCCGAAATTAAAAAACCAAATAGATTTCTTTAGTACATAAGTTTATCTTGGATTTGAACGAAGGAATTAATAAAATATTCATTTTTTAATTTTTAGTAAAGGTGCAATAAAAAACTCTGATTTTTGCCAAAAATTGCTCTTTATGTTCAATTAAAAAATAAGTTGTAATTGAAAAAAAAATCCTTCGTTCAGAACCGAGTATTTGGTATGTAAAAGAAGTGTGCAAAGTTTAGGCGAAATCGGTCCAAACGTTTTCGAGAAATTTTGACTACCGACTTAAAAAAAAAGTTTTGACAAAAACGCGATTAAAGTCTCATGACGGTCAAGGGAGACCGAGCGCCCGGAGACTCAATTGTCCATAACTCGAAAAGTTTTGCTCCTAATGACTTCAAATTTTCTGACAATATTTCTTATAAGTTGTAGTATCAGAAAAAAAAGAGAAAAAAAAACAATTTTCCGACCCTCTTCCCCCCTTAAGCTCTTTGCATGTGTTTTCGACATTGCCGAGTCCCCGTAGGCTACCGTTAACATTTTCAACGCTTCCGCACATGATATTTTGTTAGAAACATAAAATTTCAGGCACGCTCTTTGCTCAACGAAATTCGACATAGCGAAACTCACAGAGTACACCAAACAATGACTTGTTTACAAAGCTATTACGCATAAACTATCTGACATATTGCGCTTAAAAGTGACATGTAAACAACTGACAGATGTACCAATCTAGAAAAAAATAATTTTGACAATATATCAAGGGTGGCTAGTTTAAATGAGAAATTTCGGATATTTTTCGTTCAGAGTATATCCCGTATCCAACGATTAAGTTTATTTTCTTTGACATTGTATAAAAAGAAAACAAATCTGAAGGAAAATCGTATACGAAAATCAAATGTTATGCTACAAAAAATCTTTATTATATTTATTATTTATTAAATAGTCAATAGTTAAAAAAAATGTTTTAGTGCCTGCTTCATTTAACTGTAACACTTTGCAATGGAAAGAATAAGTGTAGACTTGACCATTGATGACCTTTAATCTCGTATAATACCGTACAGTGACGGCATTCTTTGTTGTTTGTGGCAAGAGTCGACAGTGGCTTTTGCTAGTCATGTGAGTATGGCGAACAGAAGTGTGGTCCTGTATGTGGCGCGCATATGCCGCTCTTTTTCGCCTGACCTAGCGGTTGACGTGCGCTAGTCACAAGCCAACGAACCTTTGTAGTCGTACGTCTCTTGTTCTCTCGAAGCCTTCCACTATACACCATATACATCTTCTCAGAGCAGTGCGTGTCATCCGATCTGCCACTGTACGCTATATATATGTATCTCGAGACTAGATGCAACTACAGGCACGGGTTGCGTGGTAAGAGGATTGAGGACCCCACAACGAGGTCTCCAACGAGACCCTGGAATCCCTCTGCTTCTTTCATTCGTTCATTCGATCGACAATAATTAAATGAGAGACAAATCACAAAGAGAGGAGTTCAATGGATGTAAAAAAAATGAAAATGATAAGCCAAAGGGCTCGCGAGTCCCAAGGCAATACGCTATCATAGAATCCGAGAAAACGAAAAACGCTACGAAATAATGCCTTTCATGTCTTCAATACCTTTTTGCATCCTTATAAAGGAAATGTTGTTTCGACCAAATCAAATTTGTTCAAGATTTCTATGTCAGGATACCCAAAATGGCTCAAAACACCGAGAAAAGTGATTCAGAAGAAATGATCGCGCGCGTGGGTATGTGTGCATGTCTAAAAACGATGTAGCACATCTGTAGCCATCTTTCTCTCTTAGATCGCCATACGTGTGAGAGAGATAACAGAATTTTCCCATCGCGAATTTCTCTGTCACGATTGATGTTTCGGATAAAAATTGAGTATGGTGAACTGTAGAATTTTCAGACACAGTTTACCATTCTTCTCTTTTATTCGAAAGATCAATCGTGGCAGAAAAATTTGCATTCCAGTTTTTGTTACTGATCGAGACGTAGCACATCATCTTAACACTTCGTCTGTAAACGTTTTTTCCGCACCTCCCGTCTGTAAACGTGGGTCTTTCGCGTCCGGCCATTATTTCACCCCTTTGATGCACTCAAAAAATTCTGAAAAAATTCTTGCTACTGTTCGAAATATTCATTTTGAAGTACCAATTGTAAGATATTCGAAAATAAATTTTTTCATAATTTTTTGGTTAATATAATGAAGTAATGGGGGAAAAAAATTTAATTTACAAAAAAAATTGTATCTCAGAGAAAAATGAAGATTTTCCGAATTGTAAATTAAAGGTGAATAGTGTAGGTTTAAGAAACAAATTATTTCGTTTTGTTTGTTTAAAGCTAAATGCTTAAGTTTTCGACATGAAAACAGGCAATAAATTATGTACGATACATTGCTATTCACACATTTTATTAGCAAAAAATGTTTTTTTTCTTTTTTCACAATGAAAGGTATCTTACATTTATTATACAATAACGTCGTATTATTATTACAATAACGGCGTTCATTTTCAAAAATACTAAAAAAAAAAAATTCCAAAATATTTGCTTCATTGCCGAAAATACTAAAGAAAAATTTTTTTTAGGCATACTGAAGAATCACTGATGCCAAAAACACGATAAAACAAAAAAAATTTCCTTAACTTACTTGTTTACTACACGCCGTCTGTAAACCTGGGTCGTTCGTGTCCACTACGAAATTTGTGCGCTCGTCACCACTGCCTGGAAAGTACTAAAAATTTGAAACTTGGGCGTCAGTTCCCCCTCCTATATAACTTTTTTTAGGGACAGGAGGAAGCGTCCGCCCTTCTCCTATTTCCCAGATACAAACAAAAATTATTTTTGCTCGGATACGAACGACCCCGGTTTACAGACGAACTGTTAAAATCTCGGAAAATGCAAACTTCTGTCTTCAGAATTACGTGACCGATCGAACTGAAATTTGTCAAATAAATAAAGCAAAAGCGCCCCTTTACTTGATATGTGTTTCGTAAACATTGATAGATGGATTCGGATTTTATGCCATTTTTAATTTTCGAAAAAATGTCTGTGAAGACTCTCGTCGCTAATTTTCAGCTGTCGATAAAAACAGTTAATCATAAATGTAGTTATGTTCCTATGTTTAGTCTTATAGTTAGTTTAGGAATTTATTGATTTCGACTAAATACGTGAATTTGGCCGGAATCGATGACACGGTTCGAATTTGATAGAATTTTGATAATACTTTCGAAAAATCTACGAAGTCCCTCTAACTCACGTAAACTTTGATCAGTTGAACTCATATTTTGTACTGAAACGGACTAATGTTCAGGGGTTCTAAGTGCTCAATTTGGTGATGATCAGTGGAAGGGGTTCGGATTTTATAGCGCTTTTAATTTTCTTTCGAAACGAGTTAGAACTTTAGACACCGACGTAACAAAATTCATGGATATTTCATATCAAATTTGATGAAAATCAATAGGGATGGCTCACTTCATGTATCTCTTATTAGAAGAACTAAGAAGCACTTAATAAGAGGAAGTTCGTCATGTGGAATGAATTTCTTCTGAGGACCAAGAGGGAGGCATCTCTCGACGGAAAGTAAACAAGGAAAGTCAGAATAAGTGAGAAGATCACAGAGTAGCTAATAGTATGAAATAAGGATGTCCCGTACAATCAGCAAAGTACAATGGAGTCCTGCGGGTATATGGAAGACACGGTGCTGACGAGGTATGCATAACGCAAATCTCGAGCTATCTGTAATTCATAACAGATGGCAGAAGTGCAGTACAATACCATAGGGAAACCAGCAGCAACCGCAAAGATTGTATCGGTTGAGTAGTGAGTGACGTTATGGTAGAGAATCTGCGAAAAGAGAAGCCGTTTAAGCTCTCTGTGCTATATAGCTGTGTTGTCTTTTGTATACCGGTTATTCGGGTCGCAGGTACACGTTTAACGTATTGCAGTTGTGACACTGAGCTGCGCTGGCGTGGCTGGAGGGAAGATGAAAAGAGTCCACAAATGACATGAGATATGTGGATGTGTGAAAAGGAATACGGTGTAGACCGCAGCAGCATGCGAGATGTAGACGATGTAGATATATATATATGACTGTACCACACAGTCGGATCAGGGAGCAAAGGCGAGAACGGTAAGCGCGATGCGGGCCTTTCCATCTTTCTCTTCGTCCTGTAGCTTGGCAATGTTGCTGCCCTCCGTTATACCGATCCCAGGAAGTCGTTTAGATCGCAGTAGAGCCACTTTCCTTTCGGTAGTGAATGTGGTTGGGCACTGTGCTGATTGTTTTAGATTCGATTGTTGATCAGCTGTGGCCAACCAGCACAGCCAATTCCATAGTACTATAGTGATATATAGTCAGTAGTAACGATGGATACTTCCACCGTGAGCTTATTTTTCAGTTAAAGGAAGGCTCAGGTGATATACCAGGTCTATAAATATGAAACCGGAATTTGCCCATAGATGGCCCTGGCTGTCAATGTAGTTACCGTCAAACCGCGTCATTGGTGCCATTTCCTTGTTGACATCTCTGACAAAGATTTTCAACTCACAACAATACAAGTTTCATACAACAGCATAGTTTGTAATAGCGTTGAACATGTCGAATTTTGTGCCTGGAAACTACGATTTGCGGACAGCATGGATTTTCTGTTACCAATTGAAGAAAACTGCTGCAGAATCGCATCGAATGCTTGTCGAAGCTTACGGTGAGCATGCTCTTGGTAAATCACAGTGCTTTGAGTGGTTTAAAAAATTCAAAAGTGGCGATTTTGACGTGAGAAACGACGAACGTGGAAGACCACCGAAAAAGTTTGAAGACAGCGAATTGCAAGCATTGTTGGATGAGGATGACGCTCAAAGGCAACAACAACTTGCGGATCAATTAAATGTGACACAAGAAGCCGTCTCCATACGTTTGAAAGCCATGGGAAAGATCCAGAAGATGGGAAAATGGGTTCCATATGAACTGAATGAAAGACAGCAGGAAAACCGAAAAACCACTTGCGAAATGCTGCTCGCCAGGTACAAAAGAAAGTCATTTCTCCATAGAATTGTGACTGACGATGAAAAGTGGATATATTTTGAGAATCCTAAGCGTAAAAGATCATGGGTAACTCCAGGCGAACCATCGACATCGACTGCAAGGCCAAATCGCTATGGACGGAAGACAATGCTCTGTGTTTGGTGGGATCAGAAGGGTGTGATCTATTATGAACTGCTAAAACCTGGCGAAACCGTTAATACTGAATGCTACCGACAACAAATGATCGATTTGAATCAAGCTTTGCGTGAAAAACGACCAGAATATCAAAAACGGCAACACAAAGTGATTTTGCTTCATGATAATGCACCATCACACACAGCAAAACTGGTCAAGGAAACGATTGAGGCGTTTAGTTGGGAAATACTTTCGCATGCGGCTTACTCACCAGACTTGGCTCCGCCCGATTACTACTGATTTGCATCGATGGGACACGCACTTGCTGCGCAGCGCTTTACTTCTTACGAAAATGTACGAAAATGGCTCGATGACTGGTTTGCCTCAAAAGAGCAACAGTTTTTTTGGCGTGGCATCCACAAATTGTCTGACAGGTGGGAAAAATGTAGCGATAGGCAATACTTCGAATAAAATATTTTTTATCATTTTCATATAATAAACGTGTATTTTCTATACAAAAATTCCGGTTTCATATTTATAGACCTGGTAATCTACGGTCCGTGAATCCGTAAGTCCCAAAAAATGTCTAACACATTTCTCTCGTACACATATCTTTCGATATGTGTCGGATTTGCGGGACTGATTTCGTAAGACCTTTGCGCCGTGAGCCCAACTCTTCTGACGTCCTTACAAAAATCTGAGTTCGAGAAAAATATCAGGGGTACAAATTGAAAATGCGGGTTTGATAACAGATGGCGTTACTAACGCTATACGCATCAGGCAGTACTGTGACTATGTTCATGTCAAAGCTACGTCTTATAGCTTTAATTTTCAGTATGTGTCAATTTGTCGCAGTGTCAAATTCATAGTTTTTTTGAGCTCTCAATATGTCGAGTTTCGTGCCAACAAAACAGCATTTGCGGGAAGTTTTAATTTACTTCTTTAATTTGAAGAAAAGTGCTGCTGAAGCACATCGATTGGTCTCCGAGGCTTATCCGAGTCATGTTCCATCGGTTTCAACGTGCGAGAGATGGTTTGTGCGGTTTAGAAGTGGTGATTTTGACGTTGAGGACAAAGAGCGGCCGGGCCAAGTGAAAAAGTTTGAGAATGCTGAATTGGAGGCAATACTCAATGAAGACTCGTGTCAAACTCAACAAGAGCTCGCAGATTCATTGGGAGTGACACAACAAGCCATTTCCCATCGTATAAAAGCCCTCGGAATGATCCAAAAGCAAGGACATTGGGTGCCGTATGAGCTGAAGCCGAGAGACGTCGAGCGCCGTTTTTTTGCATGCGAACTGCTGCTCGAACGGCAAAAACGGAAGGGTTTTTTGCATCGCATTGTCACTGGTGATGAAAAGTGGATCCATTACGATAACCCGAAGCGCAAAAAATCATATGGTTACCCCGGCCATGCATCATCATCGACGGCCAAACCAAATATTCACGGCGCCAAGCTCATGCTCTGTATTTGGTGGGACCAGCTGGGTGTGGTGTATTATGAGCTATTGAAATCGAACGAAACCATCACAGGAGCACTATACCGAACTCAATTGATGCGTTTGAGCCGCGCACTCAAAGAAAAACGGCCACAATACGAGCAAAGACACGACAAAGTAATTTTGCAACATGACAACGCTCGGCCACATGTTGCAGCGCCGGTCAAAACATACCTACAAACGCTGAAATGGGAAGTCTTACCCCACCCGCCGTATAGCCCAGATATTGCTCCTTCCGATTACCACCTTTTCCGATCGATGACACATGGCCTAGCTGACCAGCGCTTCCATTCTTACGAAGAAGCCCAAAAATGGGTCGATGACTGGATAGCAGCCAAGCCGGCCGAATTTTTTCGCGACGGTATCCGTAAATTGCCAGAAAGATGGGAAAAAGTTGTGGCTAGCGATGGACAATACTTTGAATAATTCATTTGTTACCATTTTTTCAGAATAAACGTTCAAAAATAGAAAAAAATCCCGCATTTTCAATTTGTACTCCTGAGTTTTGAAGTGTATTGTAGGTATCGAATTTCACCTGACGGTGATAAGCTATACCGATTATGTAAAGGTTTGCTATTATCTATAAACTTCCAACACCGTAGAAAAAATTTGGACGGAAAAGTTTGTTACTAACGGAGTTGGTATTTACGGGATGACAAAGGAGTAAGAGGGAAGGGTTTCGCCTCCTCTTAAGAGCCTGCAGAGCCGTATCCGACATGCGTCGGGAATTTGCGTTGGCAGCAGGGGTGCATCATAGGGGCAGCTCCGGGAACATGGAACCTGTCTCAGTGCCTATTATCAGGGTCAAACGTAAACACAGTGGTTGGCGCGTTCGTGGAAGGGTACAGTAAGTTTTGGGAAACTGGTAAACTTTATACAAAAATTCGTGTTTGTTTAAATTCCAGATGACTTATACAGGGTGGCCGATTTATCTGAAGACATTGAAATATTTCGAAAACTACGCATCGGATCAAAAAAAGTTTTGAATAAAATTTGTTCGCCTGGAAGGGGGTCATCCAATGATACCAAAGTCGACCCCTCACACCTACCCCTTGGGGTGGGGGTGGGGGCAAGTTTGAAATCGTAAATGGGAACCCCTATTTTTTATTGCAGATTCGGATTCCCCATAAAAAAATAAGTAACTTTTATCTGAAACATTTTTTTTCGATTCGTGATAGATGGCGCTGTAATCTAATGTGCAGCTGAAACCTGTATGTACTCGTATACTATGTACCATTTTAGAATAGGTCTTTTTTACTTCTATTCCGAATATTCGTCCTCGTTGTAAACTTTGTTGTCTGTTTAAACTTAGGTTGAAACTTAATTTTGATATGAAGTGTCAAGCCGCAAATTTGCATTCTAATTATTATTTAACAGTCAGAAAATTATTAATCTATCATGTAGGTTTCTATTTGTTGCATCTAATATTAGTGAGGCACTCTAAATAATTTATTAATGATATCATAATTAGAAACTTTATTGTAGCTGGGTCACTGGAATCAAATGGCTCTACCACTGATCGTACAATCTGCAACGACTCGTTCGACAGTCGTGTCAATGAACGAGAGCTCAGCTGTATTGGTTTGCCTACCCAGTACTTGGCCCGATATTCTCATCTGCACGGATCGTCTCTCGCGTAGTATTCCTACTTGCCGATGTTTCTATCTCTTTACCAGAGTAGCAGTCTCCCTGTATGAACTCAAAATCTGTGCGAGCACCATTGGTAACAACTCGACTTTCCCATCGGCCACTTTCCCATAGTAGTGCGAGAGACTAGTTATACCAGTGCTTAGTGGTGGTTATATACGTCGGTAAACGACATAAGGACCGAGTTAAATTGCCGAAGCTGCAGTATTCTGAGACGGGCTCTTCAGCGGAACTTTGTAGAAGACCTGGAACAGCGGAATTGAATCGAGCGTCTCGATTTTCTTGGCGTATTAGACCGGTAAGAGAGCGGGAAAGGCTTTCCACTAATAGAGGTTAGCTTCGAGTTAATTCTAGATTCAGGGGATAATAACTTTTGTATATATGCAGCCATTCGATACATCTAACAGATATAAACATTAATATCAATACATCATCATCATCATCATCTAATAATAATAACAACAACAACAACAATAATAATAATAATATCATCTAAGTCAGGAATATAACAACATTTGTACTTCACTCATACATGGAACTGTTACTATGTGCTAATGCTTTTGTTACTACCCGGCCAGTAACAAAAACTGTCATGGACTTTTCTCCACCACGATTGATTTTTCAGATAAAAAAAGAAAATGGTGGCTTGCATCTTAATATTCCACAGTTCACAGTTCTTGTCTTTTGACTGAAATATCAATGGGGGCAGAGAAATTCATGGTGGGAAAATTCTGCTCTTTCTCTCGCAGGTATAGCTATCTGAAAGAGACAAACATCGTGTAGTACATCGTCTTAATGAGCATAATTGGCAGTCTTTGTATCAAATTATGTTAGCTAAACCGAACCCGACTCGAAATGTTTACCCTCCGTTTCCACTCCGTGATCCTTTGTGCATGCAGATGCCGACGCCGGTTTCACACTCCGTTCAATCTACATTACCTCATAGTGTATTGGGCTTTATGAAAGATGGATAATAATGAGGAAGCAATGTGTAAGGTTTAACTTTGCAGGCTTGTTATAATCGAGAAACATGTCGAAATTCTAGATCATTCTTAATTCCTGGAAATTAACGGTCTGATGTTATTTCTCTCGATAATCGATAGATATTTAAACCACTCATATAGATCCTAGAAGTTCACACAGCGTTAATTACTTCCACGATTCTGTGCACGTGTCCGTTCTCAAGCATTTAACTGTAAAAAAATAGTTAACTTCAAGTTGGTTAAGATTATGAATTGATACCTGTTTTTATGTAGAAAAATGATAAAAGCAATACATTTTTGTCTCCATCGATGCGGAATGTTAAACTTTTTTGATAAAACAAAAGCCAACATAGGATTAAATGTCAAGCGATGTACTACTAAAACCAACGGATTCAGCGTAGTCTTAGAATGTTTACAATATTAGTGATACTAACTGGGATCGATAAATTTTGGTTTCTCATTTATTACCAAAAACATGATTCAAGAATTTTCAAAAGAACATTTCTATCATTTCAGTATGCGATTACCGAGTTGGTAAATTAATTGTTTCGCAATACGAATTCGAATTCAAATTATTGCGTTGCTTAAATTATAATTAAGAAGCGACATTTATCAATACTATTGCCAGTCCCAGAGATAGGTAATATAGTTTCACATTCCCTTCTATTCCTTACTAATATTGTCCTACAATGCGTTTTTGGCATGCGCAGATATAGCTCTACCCAGGAATATAATGTCGATACGAGAGACATACGCTTCGTACAGCAATTCGAAATTCCCGCATGGCGTATGCAGCAAAATCGTGTCGAGGAGGGATGAAGTGCGGCGCGAATTGGCGCAGTGGTCGAGGTAGTCGCGAGCCCGTCACATTCACCAATGACTAATCGTCCGATATCTCGAGATGGTGAATACACATTGGGAGGGGGGGGCATGAACAAAAATAGCAGAATCGTGTCAACGAGATTTCGCAAAAGAGCCATGAAAAAACGATGCAGCGATGGATGAGGTAAAAGTCATGTGAGACATACATACAGACGCGACCGGTTCTCGGATTCCTACATGACAATCTGGCTTCGGCTCTATGTGCATCTGCACACTTACAGTGCGTACATATTAGCGTAGAGTATGAGAAACAGTTTCGTCGAAATCTCGAGAGTGGTCGAGAGCTCGTGGTACACACGAAGTGGCAGGTGAGCTTGTTCGATGAACGATAACGACGTTCGTCAAACCGAAATGGCAACAAAGCTAGGTCAGTGTTTCATACAGGAGAACGGATGCGCAGAAGGATACATAGCCCCACTATAGGTATATCATAGCGAACGTTATGCTCGTTGCAATGGATGTGTTATGTACGGTTGGATTGTTCTGCTTGTGGTATGCGAACCATCATTATAGTTCTGTTAAGTGATAATACTCCTGTACAATCCCATGCAGAAATTTAGTTGGGGCTGTTGCATGGTCCCTTCTAGTTTTCTCCAACTTTGTAGGGGCCTAGTGAAGAAATGTCATGACGGTCCATTAGGTTGGTCACGCTTGAAAGTATGGGGCTGTCAAGGTTTCATTGTTAAGGCTTATAAAGTGTTTTCCCATTAAACCCCAACTAAATTAACTAAAAAAAGTAATTACAAAATATATATTTCAGCTTATTTGATCGGTTTATATTGCACTTTTATTTAGATATTCGAACTTATTCTACAAATTGATACATATTGATTACTGAAAAACAATTTTCAAAATTCGAGAGGTGTCACAGAATTACTAACTTACTTTAAAAATACTGCTAGGTTTAAATCTAAACCTATACACCTCCAGCGTAAAAAAAAAGTAGTACGGCGGAGATTCTTGCCGAGAACCTTACCAGTAATCTTGCGGACATCTCACCGAGAGTCCAGATAGAAACACGCATGGGTACCGAACCCAAATTCCTTGCGCGATTGCCGATAAAATACCTCAGATACTTTCTGATATTCACCCAATAAATATATAAGATCTAACACAAATTCTTTGTATATGCCCGAAAATCTGTCGCAGATGTTTTCTGACATTCGCTCAATAAACATAATAATAATGACAGAATCTACCACAGATTATGTGCGAGATTCCCAAGAATCCCACTTAAAAATATTCGCCCAAAAAATACTGGCAGTGGTACGCGTACAATAGTAATGCTCAGAGAAAATTAGAAATTTGGATGAGCTATTAAAGAAATGATGAAAACAAAATTTGTTTAGCGTTATTTAAACTTTTTAAAGAATGTTTTGTTTATTTCTTGGATTTTTAATGTTATCTCAAGAAGCAAGTATAAAGAGTCACAGTGCCTTTTGACTTTAGTCTTGTAAGAGGCTTTGCAGTCAAAGTACCGAGGGATGGGTCGGCGATTATGCGTAAAATGCCTGTAAAGCATGCATTCTTACAATGTAGGCCCAATGCATCAATGTAACTCGAGAATGAAAAAGAGATATAGACGTACGGAGCAGGACGGTAACAACGTCTCATAGACTTCGAATTGACAACGTCGCTACGAATCCGACAATTTGGAGCTCTTGTATTCTAGTTACACCAGTTCAGTTTCGCGGTACGTATACAGGGCCGCGGTAACCGAGTCTCAGACCCAGAGACTCGAGGACTCAGTGCACTTGTTTTACCTCCTCTAATAACAAAAAAACTAGAAACTAAAAACTAGTTCTGGTTCTTTTGGGAATAATTTATGGTCGTAATAGAATAATGTAGTAATCATTTTTGTTCTATCAAATAAAAAGTAATAACACAGGATGGATTAAAATAAGTTGTATTTATGTACAGTAACAATAGTAAAAATACGGTAAAATACAAATTTTCCGAAATATTAAAAGAAATATACGAGGGCTATTTGAAAAGTTTCCGGCCTTTTTAAGAAAAACACATATTTCGAAGCAAAACAAAATTTATTTCTCGACGTAGTCTCCCTGCAACTCGATACATGTGGTACAATGTTTCTCCCATTCTTTTAAACCGTCAGAAAAAAAATTGATTGTCTAAACCTGAACAATACTGGTTTACAGCGTTTTCCACCTCAGCATTTGACTTATATTTTTTCTCCCGAGAAAATTTTTCAAATTAGGAAACAGGAAAAAGTCGATGGAAGCTAGTGTGGCCAATAGGGTGGGTGCTGAACCAATTCGAACTTCAATTCGTTCAATTTTGACATTGTGACCATGCACGTGTGAACACGAGCGTTATCCTGGTCAAAGGATTTTTTTCTTGGCCAAATGCGGACGTTTTTTTTAAATTTTGGCCTTCAATTTATCTAGGAATGCAGCTGTCCGTTGATTGTTTCGTTGGTGTACCCAGGTTTCATCGACGGTTATCAATCTCCGCAAAAATTCCGCTGGATTTTTTTGATACAGGCTAAGGCACTCAAATGAAGAATTTTTATCACTGCGGGATACTCAATTTTCTCCATTGTTGACAGACAATGTCAGCTGACAACTTGGAATAGTGCCATAAACAAAGTAATGGTCAGAATGACCAATTTTTACGGCTTACATATGCCAAGCCCATCTATCGGACGGTGAAAGAAATTTTTTTCTACAGTTACTTTATGTCGATGAGGCCCAAAACTTATCAAATGGCCCTCGTATGTTAAGAAGTAAAAATTACTGTTACAGTGGTAATAATAATTTATTGACGTTTTATTCGTGTAACAGAACTTTGGTCATTAGGTACGGAAATTAACAGTTCTGTTAATAGTTACCAGGTTAACGATGTCCTATGTATCACATCATCAGACATTTACAATTTGCCTTTTATGTACGCTGAGAAAGAAAGAAACTATATTTGCGGTTACGGTTCGCGAACCAAATCTCTAGAAACGAAATGATTTATTGATTAGCTAAATATTTTTATGTTCAGTTCGTATGATCGGCTAATAATATAGGTTCCATAAACTACATATTTGGTTCGCTACTCGCAACAGGAGACTTACAATTAGTCGATTTGACGAACTTTTTCTCTCAGTGGCTATGTGTTACGTTGCTCGTCTCAGCGTAACATCCATACTAACTCTAATAGATGAGTTGTTTCTCTCTCACTGTGTCATGAGTGCCATACTAGTTCCATATCTTTCGCACTCATGGATGGAGTATGCAGGTTTCGTCTCCTCTTAAGGTGATAAGTTGAATAAAGCATCGACAAACTGGATGTATGGAACACGGGAGGGAAAGGAAGTCCTGTATCCTTCGGGTTTTACTGCCACTCGAATTGGTCTTTTATACTCACAACGCATATATACATATACAAATCGAAGCACTTTTAAATTTGTTAAAGCTTGTTAAAAACTTCTCTACAGGAAAATTTGAGGGAGCATGCAGTTTCATCTGCCACCGCTTGCAACAACTGTTATCTACCCGTTTGCTTTCCTACCTCGTCGGACGTATGATACCCTCGTCTTGCATGCTTGTATTTTTACTCCAGACTGCCGAACTCGTCCTGCGCCACGTTCAGCAGCGGCAAGCCAACACCAACAGAATAAGCGGTGTAATGGTTGGCCACACCGAGAGGTCGACATTTATTCTAGTGCGCAAATCAGAGTTGGGCACCTCTCAAAACTTTAAAATAGATTTAGAAGTGACTATAACTGTACGCTGCCTGTAATTTTTGTTGAATAATATATATCACATGTTTTTTTTATATAGATTTTTGTGAAAAGAATAAAAAAAAATATATGTAACGAATAAAAAAGCGATCCTTCATAGATGGAAAAAGTGTAACTAAAATGCATTTTGTAACAAATGAAATATTCTTTATGTATATACTGCTTTTTCATGTCCGCTACTTTTTCTCATACACTTTACAATTTTTTCATAATATTTATTTTTACAAAATTCAATAAAAAAACATAATTAATATTGAATGCATCGCGTGTGATAAAGTTAACAAATTATGTCTATGTGAAAGTCTGTGAATGATGATCATCGTCGGTACAGAATGGAAGAAGACACAACCATGGCAATAACTGTATTTTTCGTTGACTTAGATGGCCGATGACTGTATGAGCATACTTTAGAGTACTGCTACATTATGCTACTGTTTTGAAAGTCCTGCCTGTATTACATTCCAGTATGTAACGTACTTAGACAATCTTTTGCACGTAAGTGAAGGGGCATTCGCGGGTATTGGGTTCGAGAAAAGCCAGTGACTACATTATAAGAGAGACTCGTGCGGGCCATTATCGCATCTTGGAGTGTACAAAACTCTCGAATATTACGAGATGAGGAGAAGAGAAGAAGGCTATAAAGATTGCATCTCCTACCAACCCTCCTCGCGTTACATATTCGTTCTTTCTAAAATTTTTCGCACCTTTTATTTCTGGATCACTCATCCTATCTAACCAAGGAATGTGTCGTAGATACATGCATCTTAATAGACTTAAGATTTTGGAAATTAAATTCGTGAAACAAATAGAGTACTTTGCACATTGTTTTCTTGTTACTTTTCATTTTTGACAAAGTCACCGCTATGAGGAAGTATATTGATGAATTAGGGTTCTCTCGTAGGAAAAGCTGTGAAAATAATGAATAAAGCAATTTGTAAAGCAATACCAAGCATCCTTGTTTTTTTTTTAATGTAGACATGTAATATGAACAAGATTGATTATGAAATTAAGGAGTTAAAAGTGCTCTGAAATATCATTGCTTCAATATATTTAAATAAATATTGCAGCTAATAACAAGAATTGACTGTATAACTGGTGTTATATAATTTCAAATCAATTGGTCAACATATATTTACGAGTTACAGACCTTTCATTTTTGAAAATTTGGCAATCTCGAAAATAAGAATTCAATGTTCTATCCAATTGAACCCCTCTGTCGACTTTCATGAAATCTCTTACCAAATGTCTTTGACATTATTACGTACGCATTTACAACTGGAAAATTTCAAATTGTAAAATCCGAAGCTCTCTATCATTTTCGACTAAATTCAATATCAAACATCCTACAACTTTATTGCAATTATAAATAACATTTCAGCCCGATCGTTAAAAATTTGCCACTGTTCGTCGTGGGACAATTATTTAAAATTTGTTATTTTATGACAATGGAATCAGTACATCAAATTTGACGAAAATCATACCAAACAAAGAGGTGCGCCTCTGCTTTACTTATGTAGCAAATTTAAGCTCATAAGCTCGGCATTCTTGATATACAAAGGTTTACATTTTTCAATATTTCAACACACACACGCACACACACATGCGCGTGTACGCGTACATGCAGCCATGATTTTGTTCTAAATCACCTTTCTGAACATTTTAGACTATTTTTTAGACCTGACATTAAAATCTCGAAAATAATCATAAAAATCAAACTTCTTCTATGCGGAAGCAAAATTAATTATAACATTTTTATTGGTAGCAATAAAAAATTATGCTTGCTGGCGGTCCTGTTGTAGGTATATATATTATTTTGTATTCGTTTCCTTCACGTGACCGTTAGAACTTTAAAGGAAACATCCGCCAAATCGCTTTTACCGGACAAAAATGCAACATGCGCCTCTTCGATTAACGCGATACATTTCACTTTTTAATTTTCTAATTTTTGAGGGGAACGTTGGAACGAATTGCTCACTTTTATTTACCCCAGAGAAATAAAAAAAAACTGCACAAATGTTTAAAAAAAATAGACTATTTCCATTTACAACTAAAATGAATAATTGATTAAATAACAATTCCGTGAAAGTCAAATGAATTAAATATTTTATAAGTTCTTATGATGTATTGCATAACTTTCTTTTACTACAATAGAAAGTGTAATACATTTTTGCTCCACGTACGTCAGAAATAAATAATTTATAAAATTCAAATTTATTTTCAGTAGAGTATGAAAAGGGTGGTATAGTAGCTATTTTCAGCGAGTGACGAATCGTAGTACGTGACCGAGACCTATGAACGTCAAACAGGATAACGTTCGAAGTAGTGTGCTTGAGGTGCCCACGGTACAAGTAGAGTTTCGAGATTTCGAGTAGTGCCAAAGCTACTCTCTTTTTCTCCGGTTGCCGATGGAGAGATGGAAGAAAGCGAGGAAGTGATGAAGGAACCCAGCGAGTGTAGAGAGCTCCCACACGGGTCGCAGTCGAGCGTGCCAGCACGGTGCTCAAACTACTGTCGAACAAAGCCTCTTTGTGACTATAGTCTCGAACCCCCGCGAGAGACCCCCTCCCAAACTTTGCTCCGCTTATTCGTTCACTCGTAATACGTACATACACAGTGCAAGTACACATATATATATAGACACGGAACGAGAACAGCAAGCCAGCCTAGCTCATACACGAGGAGAACTGCACCACTCGTAATACACTCACGTGCCATTCCGCACCAGCCCAAGAAAGCGAGAGAGGAGTGGAAGATAGTAGGGGGTAAAAAATACCAGCTCGCTCCGATCTAAATATACTGGAGCCGTTGATAGGCGCAATCCAGTTTTCAAAGCACAGTGCAGTGTACATTGAGCACTCGGGACAGGGAGACACGAGTAAGACAGAACTAAAGAATAGCCCGGTGTCGATATATCCGGAAGATTGTACAATGTGGATATATATTGTGTAGAGTTTGTAAGTTAGTTACTTATTGCACATAGGGACTCCAATTGATTCAGCAATTCAGCTACTATTACTTTTGTGCCTGTTACAAGATTACATGCGAAAATAAAAGCCGAATTCTTCGCGAATTGGATCAACGAACATCACTTCGAACAAGGGTTAAAACAATTGGTATAAAATGGGATTTATGATTCTCATCGGATAGATAACCAAAGTCCACAATTTAATACTCCTTAAATTAATTGGCACTTTGGTAGAACTAGGTTTACTATTTATTTCCTTGTCCGCTACATTAAAAACCTTGCACATTACTTCCTCATTATTATCCACTTTTCACAAAGCCACCTCTATCAGGAAGTGGTACGCTGTCATATGCCTCAATACTCATATACCCAAATGTCATATCACCTAGAATCGCACCATCCAAAAATGTCTGATTGTAAAACTGTTATACGGAAAAACGTAAGTTCGACAAATTTTGGATTATAGATGTGGAAATTTTATAATATTATTACCATTTTTGGAGTATAAGTTCGTCGCATTATGGTTTTCGGAGTCTAGGCTCATCATGTCTTGGTTGTCGGAGTCTAGGCCCATCATGTCTTGGTTGTCGGAGTCTAGGCTCATCATGTCTTGGTTGTCGGAGTCTAGGTTCGTCGCATCATGAGTTTCGAAGGCAAGGCTCGTCGTGTCATAGTTTTCGGTATAAAGTAATAAATGTCGTCTTCGAAAATCATTACGATATGCAGCTGGACAGAAAAAATCACGGAGAAATGAATCTAGACTTACAAAGCTATAAAGCAGCAAACTTGAATAGCAAAAACTATGGAAAGATGAACTTTGACCAGGGGTCTCCAAACTTTCCAGCCTTAGGGTCATACTGATTACTCCAGTAAGTTCCGAGGGCCAAAACCATATTATCATTGTTGCCGGTGGTAAAAAGTGAAATAGTCCAAAATCTGTCCGCGGGCCGTAGTTTGGAGACCCCTGACTTTGACTTATAAAACCTCGCAGTAGTAAATCTGGGGATAAAAAGTACCAATGGCGTGTTGGTACCTCATAACTTTCTCATGATATTTGTTATTGGAGTGAAGTTACAAGTGATCTTGTGGTCTATGGAAGTTTAAAAATCGGGTATATGCATCGAGCAAATAATTTTCAATATATTATTAGATGCGCATCTAAGTTCCCGCTGTTTTTTTTTTTATGAAAATGCAACTTTATTGTGAAAAAATGTTTACAAATGAATCATTCAAAATATTGCCCATCGCTAGCGACAACTTTTTCCCATCTTTCTGGCAGAGCTCGAATACCGTCACGGTAGAAGTGTTTGTCTTTTGAGGCTATCCACGAATCAAGCCATTTTGAGATGTCTTCATATGAGCTGAACCGCTGATTAGCTAGACCATGTGCCATCGAACGGAACAAGTAATAATCGGACGGCGCAATATCTGGGGAATATGGTGGGTGGGGTAGGACTTCGCATTTGAGCGTTTCTAAGTAGGTTTTAACGGGTTTGGCAACGTGAGGCCGCGCGTTGTCATGCTGTAGAAGCATGACCGGGCAGTCCCCATGATTTTGTTCTCTTTGGGTTGCTGTAATGAATCCATTTTTCATCACCCGTAACGATGCGATGAAGAAAAGCCTTCTTTTTTTGCCATTGGAGCAGTTGTTCACAGGCGAAAAAACGACGCTCAACGTCTCTTGGCTTCAAATCATAAGGAACCCAAGTTCCTTGTTTTTGAATTATTCCCAACGCATGCAATCTTGGCGGGTAATGCTTGGCGGGTAACTCCTAATGCTGAAGCAAGCTCTTTTTGCGTTTGGCACGGATCCTCATCGAGCATGCCTCCAATTCAGCGTCTTCGAAGGTTTTTGGCCTTCCTTCACGCGAACGTTCGTCAAGATCAAAATCACCGTCTTTGAAGCGACGGAACCAATCACGGCATGTTGTTTCACTTACAAGGAAAGGTACTTTGGTGTCCCCCTCCGATTTTAATGCAACTCACGTATGTTGTAAAGCATCGAAAACTAAAAGACACGTATTTTTTTTTATCGGCGGAAAAACATTTTTAAGGGGTGAAATCGCCCTTCAAAAATAGCATGTCGAGGGGTGATTTTGCAGTTTCCCCCAGAAGGCGTCAACCGATTTTAATAAAACAAAAACCAAAATACTCCTCATTGAAGACAATAAAAATTCCACGTCGAGTTGAAGAAAACAATTCATTTTTAGGGGTGAAACTGCATAATCACCCCTATTTTTGAAGGGCGATTTCATCCCTTAAAAATGTTTTTCCGCCGATAAAAAAAAATACGTGTCTTTTAGTTTTCGATGCTCTACAACATACGTGAGTTGCATTAAAATCGGAGGGGGACACCAAAGTACCTTTCCTTGTTAGAGCAGCATCTCCGTAAACTTTTTGGAGTTCTCGATGCGCTTCAGCCGCCATTTTCTTCGAATGAAAGAAGGAAAGCAACACTTCCCGCAAATGACGATTATTTGGCACAAAATCAGACATTTTCACACAACCAAAAGTATATAACGCAAAAACAAAATCACTAATATGTCAAAGCGGTTTGTTTACCATATGTCTAAGCTTGGTTCATGACGTTTTAGTTATGTCCCAATCGACCAGCACTTACTACTGGAGCCATCTCTTGAAAAACAGCGGGAACTTAGTTGTGCACCTAATAGTTTTTTGTCACCAGGTAACTAGAGGGTCTTTCTCAACGACGATCGATTTTGAAGGATATGGCAACGCACTAAAAAATGTTATTACGTATATCATTCGTTTAACGTTCAATAAGATTTTGATTTAGATAATATTGTGGAACGGGTTTGGTTAAAAATTATCCATTTCCTGTAGGAAGAAACGCGCGGATCACAATAACATACTTGTTACATATAAAATACATTAAAAATAACGCTTTTCATCAAATAGAAAAAAGGCATATCGGGTAAGCGATTAAGTTTTGATTCGAAATCCGAATTAACTTGTGAATGGGAGCAACGAATGTCGAGAGTCAAATTCCGTCGCATGTATTAATGCGTACTGATCCGAACACGAGAAAACCGTCTGTTTTCTCGTTCATTAACAATGTACGTGTTAACTGCATTGAATGCGTAACTCACGGGACTAGGTATGGTACGGAAAATTACAGAATTCGTAGCAACGCGAGGATCGTAACGTATGTGCCTAAATATACGACACGTCACGGGCTTCCCACACTGGTTCGTTATTTTAAACGAGGTAATGATTCGATGCCAAGCGAGCAAGTACCGTACATTCTTATACTTACAAAATCTGCGGTGACGCATATGCGCGCGCATGCGCATATGTGCTATTTCGTAGTCGAAATAAAGGAAAAAGCGTTAACTCTAAGAGGATGGCAGTTGGCTGTAAAAGAGCGTTTGTACATTGTACATGATTATCATCTACACTCGTTACATATGAGGTATTAATGAATACGCAATTAAAGTCAGTGAAAAAGATACATTCAAATCTCTTTTTTAATAGATGCATTCCATGGCATCGCGATCAAGACATGATGATGATACCTTGGATCTGTTCCGAAATTTTTATATGTAAATACTTGTCGAAGAACCAATCTCCACTTTTGTATAGATTTTTAAAACCTTTTAAATCGGCGACATAAAAAAAATGTCAAACCTCCAATTTCTAAATCCTGAAAAATTTTTTTTTAACTTTTAAAATATAACATGTTTTTTACCGCTTACTAATTTTTAAAAAATACGGAGCACATCTGAGACGTCATCGTCAGATCTTTATCGAGATGTTATGAAGCGCCCTATATATCATATATTAAACATATTCTCATCACGTCTAGAATTCGTTAAAACGTAACAGAGCAAAATCGTCAAAATGACTTTATTGTATACATAAATGTTGTGGTTTTTATGTGTCAAATCCAACATTTTTTATTCGCCTTCATACACATTTGTTAAACGATCAAAGATAACATCAAACTAAGTTATATGATAATTATAAAGTACTACTCGAATATCATCTTCCAATAATAATGTTATTAATAAAATACATGTTTTTAATATTAAAAAAATATCTATCTGAGGACTCAGCACCTCTGGTGGTGTAATATTGCGAAGCGACTGATTTTTCGAGTTCGGCTAGGGACATTTGAGAAGCACACATACAGAATTTAATTACCATATATTTTTATTTGGCGATCTTTATTTGCTCCCTTTCGAAGCCAATTATGGGAATAATCCTAAGAAAATAATAACACCAATTTATGCCAAATGATTTTTTATACATTCTTAATTATCGAGAATCGTTTAATTCAAATATCTGAAAATAATTTAGTATAATTTTGATAGGTTCATGGGTATATTGCCCATTATAAAATAATGAATAATTATGTCATAAGGAGTAATTATTCAATTCAATTTTTATTTTATTTTACCTACAATTTATTAGCATTTTATAAAATTTACAATTCCTATAGTTTTTTATTTCATTATTTTTATTAATTTCGTTTATGCATGAAATATTTTGTTGCGAACAGCAATAACAAATTAACGTTGGAAAGAGGAGATTCTACGAATATATGAACTTTGAAGTTGCTTCTTAGTGGCGAGTCGGATTAGAAAATCGTACCAAACACGAGTGGAAATAGCGACCATCTCGATAAATGTAAAATGTTATTTACACACGCGCAACACGCCCGTACAGTCGCAAACAAGTGCGAAGGCTGTTTCTTTTTCTATCTCTCCAGAACCTTCAGGAGGGAGTATACGATGTGAATTATACATAAACTTGGTATCTCTTGCTAGGATTCCCTCCAGGGACGTGGTATCCGCAATGACGCGATGAAAACGAGCTGGTCCAGTGCAAACTGAGTGTGTAGTGTCAGTATAAACAGAACGATCGTCAAGTGTTGTAGGCCGAGTTGTGCGTAAAAGACCGTTGTCTTTACAAATAGAGTTTCCTTTTAGAAGTAATGAAGATTGATTCAGTATTCAATTTTAAAAACTTAATTTTATTCATTTAAATTTAATACCAACAATTTTTTTTTTAAATAAAAATAAAAATTCGTCGGTTTGAATTCAAATCAGCTTCTCGTCTCTCACATAATTACTATTTTCTCAGTTTCCAACATTACGAAATTAATCGCAAAAAATATCAGAACATTTTATCGTGCAAAAAAAGGTTTTTGACATATTAATATTAGAATGCTTTATATAGTATAAAGCATCGTAAAACAAAATTCAGAAAACGGGTCAGATTAACGTTATGTAGATGTATTTTATTTATTTAATTTAATGTTGTTCTAATCTATACATGCGAAAGGCAAAAAATAATTCGCAGCGAGGATACAAAAAGTAACGATGTCAACGCGATGCTTCCTGTAAGAAACAAAAGTGATTCTCCGTTGATTTTTTGGTCAACTTTTTGTGCCTGCAAGAGGTGAGAAAGTGTTTATACACAGTCTCGATGAAAATAGAAAAACGAGATAAAGAGAAAGAGGGTCGTGGGAAGTAGGGTGGATGGTTTTGCGTTTTTATTTAACGCTAACGGCTGCGGAATCCGCCCCTTATCGCGTGCCGAACGTCGACTCTATTCAGAGTCAGCGGGACGGAAATGCCAGTGACGCAGGCAGGGGACCCCGAGGATGAGTTAGACGCTTTTCGTCACTATAATCGCCTCTGGCCCTGGCTCGTCTGCTTGCCAGGTATTATCGCAGTTTCCGGCGCTACGTGCGGTTTTACATTACTCTTTCACTCAATATATGCCTGTAAACCTATCCATGAAGTTCATCGTACAAAAACAACGACTACCAGGCTACAGTCTCTCTCAAACTGAGACGTAAAGTGAGAGAGATCCACGCGAGGCCTCCAGAAAATCGATTTTCCAAGCACTATTTGCCTAGCTTTATCAATTTCAAGTGGCAGTCAAGGATGCGAAACTGATTCTACTTATTGTTAGACGAAGAATTGGCTCAGTGAGATAGTACGACAGTATAAAAAGTTCGGGTGAAGTGTAAAGTGAATTTAGTAATTTTATATACTTAATTTTTTTTTAAGTCAATCATTTTCAGTTTGTTTTAATATCATCAAACATCTTTGCAGTTCAAAGTCAACTACAACATTATAAATACCTGATGTAAGAAAAAACAAGAGTTAACTTAGGAAACCATTTTTGAAAGTTGTATGAAAATCTTTCAGTAATCGAAGAATGAAACTATTTGGCAATTTAGATCGCTTACGCATCTTATTATAATAATTATTGATAATGTATACATTTTTCACTTTTATATAACGCGCCGTTTGAGGTATATTGTTCTTTCCTGTTTTTACGGTTCAAAATCAAGTTCAAATTCAAAATGGTGAATTGAATGCAAAAAAATCGAAATGTTAAAAGTTTATGAGTTTGTACAAGAATGACTTCCGTTTTTTCGAAAAAATTAAGTTTTCCGTTAACTGATTTTTAATACTTTGACGGACGACAATCTTTATGTGAAGCAATAAACTGAAAAATACATATATTCTTCAAGTAGATGAACGACAAATTGAGTAATTTATTTTTCATTACAGCGTATACCAACATTTTCCGAATTTATTATACTAGATTTTATATAACCGTCAGTTATAGATATACGGTTGTGTTGCGGCTCCAGTGGTCCCCTGAGTTCAGCAGTATTGCGTGCTTCTATTACTCGGATGGGTGACCCACCTAGCCGTGCGTTGATTAGCGCATCGAATCATGGAGCGGGAAGTAATTTTTTCGGAGATTAGTTATTTCTTGTAAAAATACCGGTTTTTGTTGAAAAGGCCGGCCGAGTAAGACAGTTTTTGTAAATTGTAAAAAGTCGAAGAACAAATATTTGCTTAAACAAATTCAATATTAATAATTTTTATAAACACGTGACTCGATCAGGAGTCATCACGGAGCACTAAAATCCGACGATGCATTTATCAAAAGCACCTAAATCGTACGATATATACGTGCAAGGACAGGGCGATATTGTCTTTATCAAAAATATTTCACTTCAACGAGAAGTTTCCCTGTCAAGGGAGTGGGTTTTACAGTCACTGGGGTGGAGCACTAAAATCGAGTCTATCGTATTTCCAATGTACTTGATTCGTTCAACATGATGTTGCATCATAAATCCGGCTATTTTATTAATTTTACATTTACACGGATTTTTTATTTGAAATAAATTCAATTTAATTGAAAAATAATGTTTCGGGGTAAAATTTTATATGGTTGTAAAGCACTTCAAAAGCACTTAATTTCTGGCAAAAGACATTTGGCGATAATGCAAACCTTGAAAAACCCTCTGCTAGCTTGATACCAAGGGTTTTTCAAATTGCGTTACTGGCTAAATTAAAGTAGCACTAAAATTATAAACTTAGCACCAAATTAGCATCCAAAAAGCACCTTATTTAGATATATAGTGAATCCATTTTCGGGAGTTCTGTCTGATAGCTTGACAAGGGTCTTTAAATCGACCTTTTTTTAGAACGACTATTCAGCTGTTTCAGAAGAGTTCGACGTTGAGTAGAAAGTAACAACAATAATAATAATACTGACAATAATAATTGTGAACCATTACAGTACTCCCTCAAATACGGAGGATTGCAATGGGAATGTATGAATGAGTGTCCTTCTCCGTGGGGATATAGTTCAGATAATGAAAACCGTGAAAAATATTTGAAAAAGATACACGAAAGCGACGAAAAACCAAGATAAAAGTATTGATCACGTATTCTTGTTTCGAGCAAAAAACATACTGCAAATAACACGATAAACTAGATGAAGCGCGTTAAGTTTGATAGGTTTTATCTCGCATCTTCAACAGCTCTGAAAAAAGTTAAATTGATGATGACTTTCAACTGTTAATTATTACAAGAAGCAGTAGACAGGTTAGTATGTATAAGAATAGAATAGTCGACCTAAAGCAACAGACGACTATAGCGTTGTTAACTTTTGTATAGTTCACCATTTTGTCAATAAATAATTCTTTGATATTTATAAAAATGGTTAATTATTACAAGCGACTGAATAGATCCGTCAACTAATTACGTGGCTATCTCAACTAACTTATTAGAGAGGTCAAGATTGACAGAAAACTTTTTTCACACTTTCGCTTATTGAACGAAGTTACTTCACGTTTACAATAACATTAAATAGGCTTTCCATATAAAAATTGGTGTTACGCTAAGCAATAATGTCGTTTAGCTTAAATACATAAAAATATTTTAAAACAAGTAAGAATGGTGAAAAACTATTATGACGGGATAATAGATAGTGCAGCTTTGTACCAGCACGACAACAGCGAGTGACACTGCAGCAGCTGACTATTTTCGTCAGGATAAAATAATACTCAATCTGATTTGTCAGTCCAGTAATAAAGTTAACAAGTAATTAAACATTGCTACAGCGGGGTAGGGGGCTTCTCCCGCCGTTATAAATAACCTTGTCGTTGCCAAACATCACAAGTCTCGTCGACGAGGCAGAGTAGGAAACAAAAAAAATCGATGGTACCTCACTGTACTTGAGTTTTCATGAATTCGCGCCAAGACACCTCTTTCCGAGTTTTCAAATTTAATTTGACTCGAGTATATGTATTCAACTACCTAATGGAATTCATTACATTAGTTAAAGTTAAAAATCGTGGCGTCTGTAGCAACGTCGACGTAGAGACCCACTGTCAGGGAGTTTTATCTTTGGCTCGCAGAGGCCCCCTTATTCTCCACTGCCAGGTCTAATCGAATACACGCGAATTACCGAATTAGAATGGTGTGCTTGTCCGGGAAACGACTCGCGATAATTGCTTTGAACGGTTCACGTTCGGACTGTAGCAACGTGCATCTAGTATACCAGGGGGACACCCCTGCTCCGGCGCCATCTCCAACTTTAATATTGCTAGCGTACTCTTACTAATCCTCAATCGACCTTTTTGTCAATTTTTTTCTTCATCTAATACAACGTAGGCCGTCGCTCCTTCTTAGTGAATCTGCAGAACATTCAGAGCTCTACCTGTGGGCGATAGTTTCGATTGCTACGGCATTGAGCCCTGGTCACCTCGGTCGTGACACGTACTGAAAGTCGTGGCGCGTCTTCTCGACGTCCCCGTCTTCGTCGACCAGCAGCACGAGCAGTCGCCAGGATGAATCACGCGTGAGGTAGTTAGAATCCTTCTTAGTTCTTACTAGCAGATTGCCAGCAAGCCTGTGTACTTCGCACTCTCGTGGAGCGCGGTTGGCGCTATAGCTATAGCGTGTGTGGGACAATCTACTCTCAGTTCCAAAGTTCCGTCAGAGAGCATCACGTGGCTCTTCCCTTTGGGTTCTCAGCTCCAACTTATCAAGCTACCCCCCCCTCTCGCGCGAGTGCATTTAGAACCTGAAGAAACAGAGATAATGTGTATTCCTTCGACAGCTCAAGGCGGTGGCATAATTTAAAAACCTTCTGATCGAGTCACGTGTTTAAAAAAATTAATAATATTGAATTTTTTTAAGCAAATATTTGTTCTTCGACTTTTTACAATTTACAAAAACTGTCTTATTCAGCCGGCCTTTTCAATAAAAACCGGTATTTTTACAAGAAATAACTAATTTCCGAAAAAATTACTTCCCGTTCCATGATTCGATGCGCTAATCAACGCACGGCTAGGTGGGTCATCCATCCGAGTAATAGAAGCACGCAATACTGCTGAACTCAGGGGACCACTGGAGCCGCAACTCAACCGTGCATCTATAACTGACGGTTTATAAAATCTAGTATAATAAATTCGGAAAATGTTGGTATACGCTGTAATGAAAAATAAATTACTCAATTTGTCGTTCATCTACTTGGAGAATATATGTATTGTTCAGTTTATTGCTTCACATAAAGATTGTCGTCCGTCAAAGTAAAGGGTTTTTCAATAAGAGCACTTCAACTTTTTTTTTGAATAAAACACAAACTGTTCGACTTTTGAACTAACTTTTTTTTTATTAACGAATTTGAACATATACATTTAAGTATGAAACTCGATTTCTTTTGCATGACCACCGCGTGCACGTTTTACGAAGTCCAATCTTTGAACCCAATTTTCGACCACTCTTTCGCATAAATCGGCCGAAATTCCAGCAATTTCACGTTCAATATTGGCTCTGAGCTCTTGCAACGTCGCCGGCTTATTGGCATAGACCAATGACTTCACATAACCTCAAAGAAAATAATCTAGAGGTGTCAAATCACACGAGCGCGGCGGCCACTGGACGGGCCCATTTCGCGAAATAACACGCTCATCGAACTTAGTCTTCAATAACGCGATTGTATCGTGTGCTGTGTGGCATGTGGCCCCGTCCTGTTGAAACCACATGTCGTCCAAGTTCATTCCATTCAATTGCGGCCAAAAAAAATCGTTTATCATATCGCGGTATCGATTTCCATTAACAGTAACGTGGCGATCGTTATCGTCGATGAAAAAATATGGCCCAATGACGCCGCCGGCATGTAATCCGCACCAAACAGTGACTTTTTCGGGATGCAACGGTGCCTTATGAATCACGCGTGGGTTGCTTCCTGCCCAGTAACGCATATTTTGCTTGTTGACAAATCCATTTAGCCAAAAGTGAGCCTCATCGCTGAAGATGATTTTTCGGTGAAAATCTGCATCATTTTCGATTTGCTCTTGAGCCCAATTCACGAATCGGCGTCGCTTCAAATGGTCAAACGGCTTTAGTTGTTGTGTCAGCTTGATCTTATACGGATGTAGGCCAAGATCTTTACGTAAAATTCGCCACAATGATGTCACAGAAAGGCCCAATTGTTGCGAACGTCGTGTGAGCGACACATTCGCGTCTTCTTGAACTGAAGCCCTGGCGGCTGCGATGTTTTCAACACTTCGAGCACTTCTTGCTCTCGAGGGCACCGGAACATTATGTAGCGAAAACGTAGACTCAAATTTTGCCACTATACGGTCGATTGTCGAACGGGCTGGCTTGTTAAATGGACCGTAAAATGGCCGTAATGCTCTTAAAGTAGCAGCAACAGAACGATTATTTTGATAAAAAATTTGCACTCGCTGTTCACGTGTGTAGCGTTCCATGATGAAATGTATACTAATGAAGTTTCCAAATGACAAAAGAACAATAAAAAATATGGCGTCGTTCGCCGTCCCTATCGGAAAAAAGTTGAAGCGCACCTGTTGAAACACCCTTTATTAAAAATCAGTTAACGAAAAACTTAATTTTTTCGAAAAAATGGAAGTCATTCTTGTACAAACTCATCAACGTTTAACATTTCGATTTTTTTGCATTCGATTCACCATTTTGAATTTGAACTCGATTTTGAACGGTTGCGATCTGAAAATATTCTTGAATATTAGTGTCTTGCATATTGGATTGGAAAAATATGTTATATTTAATTTTTACAACGGGTTGCACATGAGAATATTGTATTTCAGAAAGTTAATAGAAGGCGGTTGGCAATTTGTCAAAATGCCTTAGTTGCTTTTTTATGTGAGTTCTGCTCAGTCGTATTGTGTTTGCATATCTATTATATATATATACACACACCCACACACACACAACATGCATGTATCTTCTATATGCGAGAACAAGGCAGAGTGCTAGATAAGCGCATGGCTGCTTGGCGACCTCCGCAATTAGGAGAGAAACCAGTCGTCTCTCATCTTATGGTTGTCTTATGGCCATCGTACTAACTTCTTGCAGCGTAAGTATACTCACGTTTATATACGTTACGTTCTCTCCGCTCTGCGATTGCGTGTGCGTCACGCTCGTGAAGATTCCTCTCTTCGCTCGATGACTCCGGCAGGGAGCCTGCAGCGAACAGCAAGACTGTAAATCGGTAAAGGTAAGAAAACCACGAGCCGATTGTTCCTTTTAAAGAAAAAAACATGTTTCTTCGTTTGCGAGTGTGACGTCCTGCGTTCATCATGTGTAAATTTTCAAAATTTTATTGTAAAATGTAATGGATATATATGTATTACATATATCTTTTAAGCACACACATATATATGTATGTATACGCTTAACCCGTTTATGGAAGTGTTGCATTCTTTTATTGGAATTGCAACACTCTCTACAAAACGTTCAGGGATCGCCACGCGCAACACGGAACTCTTGCGCGGCGAAATCCCCACGAACGTACATAGGTTTACATACACACATAAGGTGCCCCGTTTACTAGGCTGTATGCGAGAGACGGTGAGCGAAGCATCGCACGCCAATCACCCGTGCAACTTTGTTCAGTCCCACGATGAAGTAGTTATAGCTACTCGATAAGCTGTTCATAGGTCGTATTTGCAGCAGCAACGCACAATTTCCCTCGCACCAATGGGAGAACATCGTCGAGACGCGCTGCGTCCCGCTAATCATTCGCTACCTTTTTCGCGATATAGTTACGCTGTGCATTCTTGCACTGATTTATTGATTGGTTTGTCAGTTCATCTCCAGGGGCCGGTTGCGACGGTCGACCCTTGCAACAGCAAAATTAACAGTTCCATTCACAATTGTGTCCCCGCGTTCAACGTTTATTCGTAACTCCTTTAATCAACATCGCGGTGAATTCAGACATTTAAATATCAATGATCGGTTTTCTACTGTGTTAATTCCGAGCTTTAATTGGTAGCTGCGTTAAATCGACGTCGCAGTGAATTCAGACCTTTAAATATCAACCTTTGACTTTTGAATGTGTTAATTCAAATCATTAACAGTATAATGTAATTTCAATCTTTTACCACTATTTTAATATATTGTGATGTTCATATTGTGTTATAATCCTGCCTGTGTAAACATTTATGTATTTAAACTCCCCATGACCAAACCGTTCTCCGATCCCTAGCTAGCGTATTCTGGCTTAAAACGGAGACAAAACGGTTTATTCTTCGTTGCGTTCGCCCTTTATAATATCCAGGACGTAACAGTGAGTACGGAACGTTCGGCGAGTTTCAGAACCATGAAAGTATTCAGGTGCGCGAATACATTCCCCATATTTTTCGAATGGTCGGAGTTCAATGTATCATACAAATATAGAAGGATTCGGCTATACAAAACAGTAGCATTAATTCGGTACTGTTCAGTTCGGCTTTTCATTACCATGCCAACTGCCATACAATAATTCTGATTTGTAAATTAAGTAAAAATTAATTTCTTGTTGACCCCTTTGAAGCAATACGCGCAGAAATAGTTTAGTCCAAACGATTAGCAGAGGGTTTGAATGTGCCCCAAAGAACTTATTAGTTCACTAATCAGCTGCAATTACAATACTTAACTGGAACATAATTAATATTCCGTTAGTTTACCCAACTAAATTATCTTCAACATGCGGCGTAAAGCAATTCATGTGTTCAAAGCGGAATGAGCATAGTAATTCTCATTTTCTTTAAGTATATTCAGATGTTTACAAGTTTTTGAGATTTTTTATTTCGAATCCGAAGGTAAAATAAAATCAAACAGCACATGCGTGAGGTTTGCAAAAAACTATTACTCGGAACTTATTTCGATCGCAGGTTTCCAATCTGATGCTTTACTTTCCAAATTGAAAATACGGATGGGTGATAGCTAGACAGGATGTCCCTAGAAATGTAGAATTAGTGAGACGACGAAATGACGACTTGGCAACAGTCACCAAATGAGATTCCAACCTACTACAATACTCGAAGGCATGACGTGCGCAGTGTTTAAAGATTGAATATTTTATTTAACTGAAATAAAATGTTCTGCCGTATCTGTACCCGGACAGCTGAATATTGCTCCACCTATCTCTGCACATTGCTCTTGAATTCGATGCACTATTTTCAGTGTTCCTTTTTAACTTGTTCATTCCTACCAAAGACAAACGTTGCGCTTGGGGTGTATCGTAACGATTGAGAATGTTTTATTCACCAAACGAGGATTTGTATGTATTTACTTCTTCGCCTTTATTTTTACCCTGTGAACAGGATGAAATCAGAGCTATTGAATGCAGAAAAGAGCGAAAATTTCGGTATTTATACTACGTTATGATATATGCACGTGCACACAGAACGTACAGTATACTGTACCTATATATGTATACACTTATGGAAAGAATAGTTAAAAAGCTCGACGGCCAAGCCCTCATGCTCCATCGAACCTTGGAAATTCAACCATCTGTCTTTCTGTTTCTCAGTCTTCTATTGTTGCTGCGTATAGTCAAATATACGAGTATATGGAGCAATATTCATCGTTGTTAGTGAAAAGAAGAAGGGTGCAGTGTTACATTACTCCACGGATCGAACACTCGCAAACCAACGTACACAAAGAAATAGAAGAAAAAGTGTGGCCCATGATGTGTTCTGTCTGTGAACAAAATTATCTCATTTCTCCGTGTGCGAGTTCGCCACGCGGATACTTCTCGTGCAGTCGAAGCCGCGACACACGCGTCACTTTCGTTTGCTCGACTAACAATTAGTCAACCAGGGCGTGGTTGAATTATAAGTCAGTCAGCGATGTACTGACTTTTTTTTTCCTGCTGTTTTAAGGTAGTTGTCACCTGGTGTACCTTTTTAACGTTTTTTTGAAACTATATGGTAGACTTTTCTAAATTATCATTTTTTTCAACGGCTGTAAACTTTTAGAGAAATTGACCATTTCAAATTTGAGATAACAAGTATTGATATCAGTCCTATTTACATATATGACCTATTCCGAACGCATTCCGAAGTCCTGTTTTGTTATTCAGTTTTTAAACGATTCTTAAAATTTCTATGAACTACGACAAAAGGGCGGAGAGACACAACCCGGACAATCTGTAAAAAAATTCAATCCTCGGTTTCCGCCTACTCCCCACCGATAGTCAGACAATAACTATTTTAACACCCCAAGAAGTTCTTTTCGTGTTTTATCGATATTTCGAATTCTTTCCAGTCGCATTGGTCAGAATATGCCAATGCTGCAGAATGCCGAAAGATTTTCCTCTCGAACCAATAAAACATTTTGATTATTCAATTTATATTATAGATTTATCGATTTTGGCTTTCCCAGAAGAAGCAGTGTGAAAGATGACAAATAATGAAGAATCAATGTGCAAGGTTCTAATTTGCAGACTTGTTTAAATAGTGTGTACATTAATTTATGTGCTCGAAATTTGTAAAAGTTAATAATCATTTTAACCAAGGAAATGAACCATTTAAAAAAAAATAAAAACTTCCATAACTTCTGATGCCAACACTAAGGAAAGAGTTTATTCACTATAACTAAATATATTTTGTTGTCTCGTTATCTAAAATATTTGTTAAGTAATAAAAAATATATCAAGCACACTAACAGATTTGTTAATAGTTACCAAATCTATATTTGAGATAAGCACCGTCCATTTGGTGGCATTACTATTATGTTTATTGTCAATCGTTGATGCCATCGAATAGTGTCAATGAACAATGCAAATGAGTTGACAGTAGGCTAGTGTTGCATAAGTGAAAATTTATCAGGATTATCGTTAAACAACCTTAACGATCTCCTCGTTTAGTGAGGCCTGCATGTAGAGTTGAGACACCCCTTTAAACGTAAATATAGAAAATATTAATTATTATATGTATTCGCAATAGCTCTGTTCAACAAAATCGATCCGACGACACATATATGTACAGCTCCCTGAATAAACATTTTTCCATTAATATCAATGCTATGTTGAATCAACAAGATATTCATCAGACCCTAATAAAGGAACATTTATTTATTTATCAAATATTTATTTATTGACTGTTAACAAATAATTATTTATGCCAATTTAGAGATTTATATATAAACGATTTGTTCACTTCAACTGTTAACAGCTATAAAAATCCTGGTGCCTACAAATAAACTCTTCTCTCAGTGCATTGTCAATCCTTGACCAAGTGCATACCAACCAATTTTCGTCATAATTACGCTTGTGCAGCCAATTTTAGTTCGACATCTTGAAATTTGCACAAATTAGCGAGTTTACATTGTTTTACATTTTCGAAAAATTAAATAATAAAATAAATGAAATGCTGATAAATTTTTAGTCTCCTAATTAATTACAATTAAATTCAATGCATTTTGATATTTTTGCCTCCCGTGGAAAGACTCTCCAACGAACTTGTATTATAATCATTCTCCTAAGAACAAAATTTTACTGAAATACCTTCACGGAATAAAAACCTCCTGCTTAATTAATTAACTGTAATTAGAATCCCCGGTAATTGCAAACATTTAACTTTATCGCTTGAGATTCATTGCAATATATGTTGTAAAAGTCCACACTGCGGCATTATATAAAAGAATTGAGTTTGACAAAAAAAAATGTCAGCGTAGAACGAGTGTTGAATTGATAAAAGCAGAAATTGATACGGAACGTAGCGTCGATATATCGGTGCGATACGAAGCGTGAGTCTACCGATCGATGTACACATTTCTTGTTATTGACAAAGCAAGATTACGTGTCGCTTTTTACGATAACGATGATGGGAGAGGGGTCGTGATAGCAGACTGCAGGCGATCGTTCTGCGAGAATTCTCGATTGGGTTCTCGTTGGCGGTTTTAGGGTCTACAAAATTGTAGAGCGACGAAAATAAATGTGGCTAGGGCCCCGTGTCATCGGGTTACACGCTTGGTGAGGGTTTGAACGGGCCCAGACGCTATGCTATGCACTATGCAGTACGGTGTTATCCACAGCTACGAGCTGTGCAGATTGCTTCACTGCAGCGTCAGCTGCATTTTCTACACACGGCCGGTCATCCCAACGTTGCAATACAGTAGAACGCTGCTTCTTTGTCCCAGAAGGAACCCAGGTGCCCCCTATACGTATTTACCTCATTCTTCGATCGGTTTAGCCGCTCGACCGCGACCGTTACTGGCCCGCACGATGCGCCCGCACCGCCTCTTTGCCTCTCGTAGTATTCATATCGACATCGTCATCCTGGGGACCTTAGCCGCATGTACAGAGATTTGGACATAAATGACGACACGGCGTTGTACCTCGCCCAACCGACGCTCAACGTTAATGCGATAATACCGGCGCTCACCCGCGGTTAAGCGTTCCCGAAACGTGGGATAGAAAAATCGACAAAACACCGGGATGAAAAATAGATATAAAAAAAAACAAACGAGGCTGAGAGTGAGCTACCAGAGAAATGTTAGTCCTGCGGTGAATACCCCTTTGGGGATGCTGAGACGAATTCATGAGTTATAAATGAATGCTCGAAAGTATAATTTCGACAGGTCCGGCCAATTGGATAAAATAGCTTATTCATGTTCCGAAGAGCAACTCGTGTTAACGAAAAAGGGCTTGAAGCTGAATGAGTAGATTAAACCAGAAATATATTTGATAATTCTGTATTCTTCTACATTTAAGAGTAATTTAAGCGAGATGGGCACTTTTTGCTGATCTAAATTAGATTTTAAAAATTCGTTTCATTATACATATTATATTGCATTTATTTTATATAACTCGATAGCAATGCTTGTACATATGCGAGCGAACGTTGCGTTCCATTTTTTCATATTCTTTCTCTTGATATAATAACGCAGCAATAGAGAAAAGGAAAATTTATAAATATTTTATCATAACGGTGATATATTATAGAACAGAATAACGATTGATATCGCGTGTTCATGATTATGTATTATATATTCGTAGTCATCTCAACTTAGGCGATGCGAAGTTGCTACCGGATAAATCCGAAACTCGCTTCGTAAATAGTCAAATAACAACGTAGTTGCATTATAAACCATTTAGAAAACGTCCAATTACTGGCTTTGAGTATTCATTTCAAGTAAAAAAAAGAAATTTAAAAAATGACACTTTGGAACATGTTTAAAAATCAAATTCTGGCAAGTTTCGGAGTTTATATAAGAACATTATTGGCGTAGTTTTTACGACAACACGATTTACATAATCGGCCCGTATACTTGTTTCTGCGGCAGCTGTGATGTCATACGTTATATACGAAGAATATATTTTCACGTTAGCTCTCACGCTAAGCCCAATCACAATGTGGGAGAGGGGGCGACTACGAGTTTCCCGGTAAACGTCTGGCTTGTGGGGGTACAACGTGAATGGGAAATCGCAGCAGCGTGCGTCCAGGCTCTTCCTCCACTCCCAATTTCTCTCTCTCTCTCTCTATATATAATATAAGAGAGTGTGTGTCTCTTATATATATATATAAGAGAGTATATATATACACATATACACACACACTCTCTTGCACCATATGGAAT
Source organism: Cylloceria caligata (assembly GCA_963942595.1). NCBI lineage: Eukaryota > Metazoa > Arthropoda > Insecta > Hymenoptera > Ichneumonidae > Cylloceria > Cylloceria caligata. The sequence goes on from OZ012711.1 coordinate 3,478,196, forward strand.
CCGATAGACGTAAGCTACGGCACGTCGGGATAAAGCAGTTTCTCGTACGACGGGCTCTTGTACTTCGTGTTTATTATGAGTACAATTTACCGTTTAATACATAGTGCTATTATTAGAAAGACAGCGAAAAAAAACCGCGTCGTCTCGACGCCCCAGGCAACTCATTTCCAAATCTCACATTTCATAGGAGGCCATATGCCGAACAGAATTACGATTGAACGACGAATAAGCGCACACGAGACACTCAGCGTCACTAATGTGAGGTTTCGAGGTCAGATTAATCACGAATGAGTCAACTGATGATGATTCAGACGAAAGATTACCCGGAAATATTTCACTACGCTATACAGCTAATAATATTCATAAAATATAAAATTTAATTTAAAAAGTTTTGTATGTTGATTAATTAGCGTACTATATTACACATCATTAGAATGTATAATAAAATTTTCTTTTTTTTTTAGGAAGTAAAGATCTTTTAAATTTTACATTTCCAATGACACACGTAGGACGAGAGGTCAAACCAGAGTGAATAAACGCTACAATGGTTAATCCTGAAGTGTTCAGGTAAAAGTTAACTTGAATAAACTTAGCTTCATGTTCGCGTTAATACAATATTTGGCAGAAAATATTGTCGATCGAGGATCTAGCTGTTTTAGAATTCAATATTTTGCGTAGTCACGACAAAGCATAATCTATAATCATTGCGATTGAAGATATCGGTTGCGATAAAATGGAATCCACTAGACTACTGAATCGTTAAAATGTGATTCAGGCGTTGTTTTGACGAGTTCAACTAGAAGAATGAGAAAGAAAAAAAAAAGTTTTAGTCCAACATTATTTTCACAAGGTATATTTATTCTCTAGTATGTATACAATATTAAGTGTACAAAGGGTGAAGATTCGTTCATGTATAAATATGAATGAAACGACGAATGTCGTGGTGACAGAAGCGATAGTGTTGTTGCAGCACGCGTTTCTAAAGCTGACAAAAGCCGTTCCGGCTATGAAAGTAACTCGCGAGAAATTTCCAGTGTTTCTGTCGTGTATTCCGGAGCTCTTTTAGCATTGCACATAAAATACTTGCAATAGGGAACGTAATATTGAAAGAAAAAAAATAATATTCTCATTGGAAATCAAATAAGAAGAGGAAGGTGAATATTCCAATCAGTGAGCCCGTAGCAGTACTTTTCAGAGTAATACCATAAACACTTTCGTTGAGAACTTCTTTCAGTTTTTATGTCACAAGTTAGATAAAACGAAATAAATAAAAAATAGTTTATTTGAAATGTTTTCGTCTTAAAGAGAGCGATAGATGCGAGAAATACAGGGTGCGCCATCTCAATCTGGTCGATGGAAGTATTGAATAACTTAGAGAATTTTCAACAGATTTCACAAAGTCGTATTTTTTTATTAAATTTGATTCATTACAATTTATTTTGATTAGTTTCCAAAAACCACATCGATCAAATGTCCGCCTTTATTACTGAGACAAAAATGAGCTCTTTTTTCGGCATTTTCCGTTGTATTTGCCAGCGTCTCGGGCGATATCGCTGCGATTTCGGCTCGAATGTTGTTTTTTAGCTCCTCTATGGTCTTCGGCTTGTTGGCATAGACTTTACTTTTCAAAAATCCCCACAAGAAGAAGTCCGGTGCAGTCAAATCCGGCGATCTTGGTGGCCAGTCAATATCACCTTTCTTTGATATCACACGTCCTGGGAACTTCCGACGCAAATAGTCCATTGTTGAGCGCGCAGTGTGACATGTCGCACCATCTTGTTGGAACCAAAATTCCTTAAGACCTTTTAACGCATTTGTGGTAAAACAAAGTGTGCCAACATCCACCGATATCGATCCCCATTGACAGTTTCACCAGCTCTGAAGAAAAATGGTCCAATGGTGGTTTTTGAGCAAACACCGGCCCAAACTGTCACTTTCTCATCGTGCAATGGAGTTTCGTGAATAATATGAGGATTATCGGTGCCCCACATGCGACAGTTTTGTTTGTTGACAGCGCCAGATAGGGTGAAATGAGCCTCGTCGGTCATCAGAATTCGCTCCCAAAAATCCGGCTCAGCTTCCTTCATTCGACTAACGTTATTAGCGTAAGCCAAGCGTCGCGGCTTGTCAGTTTCCAATAATCTTTGAGTCAACTGCACTTTGTACGGAAACATGTGAAGATCTTGCTTTAAAATCCTTCTTAAAGTGGTTCCACTGATGTTTAATTGCTGAGACCGGCGGCGGTATGAGACATTTGGATTTTCTGCAACACTCTGTCGAACAGCTTCGATATTTTCATTTGAACGACCTGGACGCGGTCGAGCTTGATGTTGGAGATTCGCTACAGACCCGTGCTCCATGAAATTTGAAGCTAAATGACGGATAGTGTCACCTTTGGGCGCAGAACGTCCACGATATTTTTTACGATACGCACGCTGAGTTGACACAACTGAACGATTATTTTCAATGTAAAGCGAAACTATTTCGGCGCGTTCTTTCGGCGTATAGCGATACATGGTTGAAATTGTACTGAAATAACCTATACGAAACGTGTTGTACGATGCTGGTCGGTTAAAATCTGTCAGAGTTATTCAATACTTCCATCGACCAGATTGAGATGGCGCACCCTGTATAAATTTCAATTTATATAAAATTGTAGTAAAGTAAAAAGCAAGTAAGTAAAAATTAATTTATTTATTTGCCAGTTTGACGAAATTTCCCTTCGCTTGCTTTTGTCTTGCAAAGTCCTTGCTTTGTAACAATCTCACGGTTACCAGCCCTCGTAAATTTCAGTGAGTAGATCAAATTCTCTCCGTTAATATTTTTTCATGAAAAACGTAGTTTTTTCCGTAGATATATTATAGGAACTATGCTGAGTTGTATTAAAAAGATTAAATTCATTTGTTTTTTTAAATTTCCTATAATCTTCTATTCACTTTTTCGTTATCCCTACGAGAACGACTTTTTTTTGTCAGATACTTTCCGAATGTTACAAGGATTGGATGAAGTGTAGAATGTCGTTATGAGTAGGCATAATTTTTTATTTTCTTGCGAAAATTTGTTACGCATGAATATCCAGTAGAAGAGATATCAAGACGCATCTTAGGATCTTGGATCATTATTCCTATGCAATGGGTAGGAATAAAAATTTCGATCAAACTGCTGATAACATCTTTCTCAAATGAGAATAGGACTGGTGGGATTTGATATGGTCGACATGCAATTATTATCTTTTTAGCAACTAATCTTATGATAACTATCCTTTATTTTATAATTTTATCGAATCCATAATGTTTGCCTATTATCGACACCCAACTTATTATACAGACTTAAATTCCACACGTAAAATAATATTAGAATACTTTTGTTATAATGATGTGCCATTGCACAGCAGTTTAACTGATAACACTTAACACTTAAAACTTCGTAAATTAAACTTAAATAGGTACGACATAAACAAGAACTTCATACAATCTCGAAAATTTGCACAATGTTGGCCACGTAGTTTTTTTGTAATGATTTTGAAGAGAATAAAGCATTGCGTACATGAAGAAATGTATTCCCAAGACAGGATCTATTGACGTTTCGTATAGACACAGCCAACTTTGAACGTTAGATAACAAGCATTTGGCAAATTAGGTATAACAAAATACGTAAAAAAACGTGCTAATTTGAAATTTGCACATTGCTTCCTCGTGCTTCTCGCCCACCCACAGCTCCTTCTCTATAGGTAATGATTATCTTAATTTTGGCTTCCTCATATAGGAAGTGGTATTAAAATGTTCAATACAATTCAAAATGTGGTAAAATTGCAAATTTCATAAAGTTTAAACTCCTTGATCGATTCTTATCAAATTCAAGACCAAGTAATATTGCCCTCTAGCTACATTGTGTGCCAAGTTTTGGTTCGATAGGTGTACATTTAGGAAAGTTAGAGCGAAAATAGTATTGTCGAAACATTAAAAAAAAATTATAGTTCCATAAAATCTCAACACTCTAATCGATTCTGGCCGAGCTCAATACCGTACAACCTTGTCCCCTAGCCCATTCTTGTAAAAAGTTTTAGCTTGATAGATCAGAATTTACGAAAGTTAGGTAGATCACACTGTTTTTTCGAAAATCTCAAACTACTATAAAATGAGACACCCATCAGCGATTTGGGCAAAAGCTGCAGCAGATCGACGGGGGTAGCAACCAGACTCGTGTGGACACTTTCAGGAAGATCGATCAACCCGTCTCGTGATGGAGTCATTTCACACTTCCAAGCTTAACACACACACACACACACACACGCACGCACGCACGCGTGGACATTTTTTACTAAATATAATTCCTCGATGTTTTGAAGCATTTTAAGTACTCTGACTTCAAAATCTCAAAAAAAAATTTTTTTCAGAAAGCAAAGCACTTTATGAAGAAGCAAATTTAACACTAACAGAATACAAAGTATGTTTTTAATATCAAAATTGTTAGTCGTGACGTATAATTCCAATGTAAGGGTCAGCAACTGATGTGTCAAAAAAAAATGAAACACAAACTCACCTCGGATAGATCTATGGCGTTTTGCCGCTAACCATATACCGTTTACAAAATGAAATTACCATTCCGTTTATTGCCATAGATTCATAGTTTTCATTGCTAATTATCCTCATGTCAATTTATATCAATTTCAAGTAAATTTCGACGATAGGATAGTGTTGGACTAAACTGGAAGTACCTGACATCGATTCCAGAGTTGTTGAAAATCTTATATTCCGGGTTGAAATTAATTTATTTTTGATAAAATGAAGGTAAAAAATTCAGAAAACTAGGCATAAGAGTAGTACTTGCAATAAAAAATACTAATGTTGAGGTTAATTCGGGACAGTTAGATTTATTGCAAATACATGTTCGTCTTCACAGTAATAGTCGGACCACTTAAAAGCAATTATAACCATATTACATGAAAGAAGCCCGAAAATTTGCAAACCTCACTCCTGTATTTTATTCCAAAACTCGCGGAAGAAGAGGAATTCCCAAACGGGATAGAGCGAAATATGCCGGTTTTCATCACGTTCGGTCGCTGTTTGCGCCATTCGCTTAGCGCGCAAGGGTTATTTGTTGTCGGGGTACATTCAAACCTCGCCTGTCCCCAGTCGTCGAGCCTTGCTCAATACACGAGAGTCCCGTGTAAAGCAAGGAGGAGCCCTCCTCATCCTCTTACGACTTCACCTCCGCCGTCTTTTCTTTTATTCGTCATCTCTCTCGCTCTCTACACAACTTGTCGGTATGCGCTTCGTGCTCAGCTTTGTCGTCGCGTCCAGCGAACTCGTCGGCTCGGTCACAAATCCGGGCCTCACCGGTGCCACCCCACTACTACTGGCCCCTGACTCGGCGAGGCCTCGCGTACTTACACGCATGCGCACAGTCCCCGAACCGTTCGTGCACACGCACGTATCCGGGGACGCGCACACCTGAAGAAAAAGCGGCTCTAACTCTACTCTACGCTATAGTTTAAGTACATATATAGATAGGCTCGACTCACCGAGAGTTCCGTAAAGCAGGAGCAACAATGAGATCTGGGGCCTTGCCCAGGTCCATCGACTCCTGTAGTTTCCGTGAGACCGCCACTCTTCCATGTTTCTTCTTTGTTGCGCTTAACCGAGAACGTTCGGCTTGTCGCGTTTACAACGACAACGGCGTCGTTGTCTACTTCTTCACCGTCTCCGCGCGCACTTAAGTTACCCCGCCGATTACTCGTCACTTCAAAATCTTTTTCCCCCTTTAACTCGTTCTGCACACGCTTCACTTCTATTTTATTTACTTTTTTCTTCACAACACGTTATGTTTCTTCTTCGTTGTAAGGAAATTACGATAATAACAATAATTATAAAGGGTCGAACAACTAAGTACTAGTCCGATCCACCGGCTGCTCTCGTTTATCCACCACTAGTTGCAGTCGTATGCGTCATCCCGCACCCGACACATTTATATTCACGTCACACGCGCTAGAAACAATACGTCTAGACTCTATTTTCGATACATTTGTTATCGTAGATTTTCTTCATATTTCAATATCAAATTAAAGTATACGATTGCACGTTCACCGCACTCATCGAGGGTAAACTAAATAAAATGATCAAAGTAGTCCTCGAGTTAACCGGTTTGTCGTTATCGGAGCTCCTCGTGGGGAGAGCAGCGTCACGATGCAAAGATCGACGCTGAACAAACGCGCTTACCCAACTGAACTCCGGAGACGCGATGCCTTCGGTTTGCCCTGCCTGCTGGATGACGCGCGCGGCCGTGGCAGCGGCAGTAGTCCGTAATCCTACCCCTCCCCCACCGCCTTCGACTCGCTTTCCTCATCCAGCCGAACGACGACTCGTTCACTCACTCGCTCTCTCTACTCCCCTTGCAACGCCATACCCCAACGTACAAGCGGATCCAACCTTCCTCTCTCCAGTTTCATTCCACAGAAACTACTTGTTGATCGCTCAGGTACGTAGCTACGTGCGCCGTGAACCCTCGACTCGTTTGTTTCTCGATTAATGTACACCCCCGCGTGCTGAAATTGACTGATAGTATATATGGGAAACCCATTGTGTGTGTCATGAATACTGCCATGTAACATATCACGTTCATCAGGCTGGCATTTAATCGTAAATACTGCATGTCCAGGTATCAGCGATAAACTTTTTTCTCTAATTTTTATCATAAAAAAATAAAACATTTTAAAAACTCCCGATTGCTAAAAAGTTTAATAAACAGGATTTTAACTTAAAAAAGTTTTCATATGAAAATAAATCTAAAAAGGATAAAATAACTTCCGATGTTATATTAGTCTTCGTATTCAAATGACAATAATTAATTTATTGCTGTCCCTACAGTCAGCAGACGCCTTCTTCTGCGTTAGAAACCGTCTATATCGCATATAATTATTCTTTTAAATTAAAGTTTAGATGCCAGCATATTTTTTGTTATATCAAAAACGGTTGCTATGTTCAGAAGACGCTTCCCGACTGAAATGACAGCAGTAAATTAATTATTATAATTTAAATATGAAGTTAACTAAAATGACATCGGAAGTTATTTCATCCTTTTGAGATTAATTTTCATATGAAAACTTTTTAAAGTTTAAGTCTTGTTTATTATAGTTTTTTGTTGTCGGAAAATACTTTTAAAGCTAGTTCAATATGACTTTCTACAGCATTTTTATAATTGCTATATATTTTTATAGATAATATATTTTTTGAAACTAAAGCAGCTAAATAATTTTTAATATCTCTATTTAATTTAATCGCTTAATCATTTTTGCACTCTTGTATTTAAAATGATAACTGTACTTTATTTAATCCCTCAATAATTTTTCCACTCCTGTATTTAGAATTAAACCAACAAAGGTAATTAGAAAAGTATAAAGTGGTCATCATTTCTAATAATTCATCTTTTTCACTCATTTTTTGCACTTGTGTAATCAGAATTGAATTAACAAGCGCAATGACAAAGTTGCATTGCGTTTTTATTAATTTCTAGTTGTTATCAACTTCTCTGAGGTACAACCACCTTATTAAAATGTACACGCTGTTGAATAAAATATATATACAAATATTGAATAAATCGCACATGTTCTTTCTGTCACTGCACCGTGAGCTCTGAAGTTGGGTACAGATGAACGAGTATAGTAGGAATGACAGACATCTCGCGGCATTTCGATATATACAACGGTGCGTCTCATAGTTTTTTAAGGGTGTTCTGGCAATATAGGTATGTTTTCCCTGCTAAAAGTCTGACTTTCTATGTACCATCAATTAAAAAAATTAGTTCACTTTCGAAATGTTGCAACATTGCGTGGTGGTCGGTACTGCGCATGTTACGTCGAGCCTCAGCTGTAGTTGAACGTAGGCCAAAGAATGAAAAAATAGAGTCTAAAACCCCGGTAAAATTATTATTACAAAAGCGGTAAAAAAATATTTTTATGGAAAAGAAAACATGTCACTGAAGCGGTTTTCACTCAGAGATTACGTCAAGTAGAATCTGGTAGAAAAATATGTAAAATTCCTAAGGAAAAAGCGAGTGGAAGTTCTACTAAGCCAAGTGATAACCTCCAAATTGTCGTTGGTCGACGTTTTGTTAATGATGTTCTCGGTTAAAATTTGAAATGTTCGAAGTGCAAAGAGGCACTATCTTTATCGAAAATAATAGATGCGAGACGGGTGGGGTTAGCTTTGGTATTCACATTAACATGTGTCAAATGTGCGACTATGCCACTGTCCCAATGGATATGACACATCGTGAAATCCGAAAAGAAGTAGTTCAACATAAGAACAGAAGCAGCTTTCGGTAAGCCATATTAATGTTAACTTGAAGCTACATTTTTAATTGTATTATTTATTCTTGCTGTTGTTTTTTTATTATAAGTATTTTACATTCAGGAATGGGGTGCTCTCATTTGAACAAATTACTTGCATGTGGCGACATATCAACAATAGACTCTGAAATTGTCAAGAGACATGAAATAGAGGTTGGATCAACTGTGGAGACTATCGCCAAGAAAAACAGCAAACAATGGGCTCAGGTGGAACGAGATGCAACGAATAAAAATGTTGGTAGATTGAAAATTTATCTGTAAGAATATTTGAATTTTTTTTAGAGTTTGGAGCATCGTGTTATCAGTTATAATACCCTGAAAGCTTAGAAGTTCCTGATTCATTTGGAAGCTCTAGGTGTATTTAGCAAATTATTTTTTTCACCCGAATTTCAACCGATACGAGTTTGGTATTTAATATTTTCTGACACTCACACAGGTTACAAGCTATTGGACATTTTTGTTTATTACCTAGCAACGACAGGGAAATCATAGAAAAATTACAGATATAATTTCGTCACGATAAAAATTATCAAGCTTATTTTACTAACCAAAATGCATAATCTGTAGATAAATCAGTAGATTACTAATGACATTTCGTGCTCATAATATATCAATTTTATCGAATTGTCTAATATAATTGGGAACATAATCAATGAGCTTTCATTCAATTATAATTTTGCTATGATGATATCTTTGGATTTTGGTCCTTATTCACAGTCGTCTTCAAACATGCTTCCTATATAGCAATTGTAAATATATTACGTTCCTCCTATATTATGCAAAATATACCATTATGTATTATAATATCAGTGTATTATCATAATATGAATACGACATTCTGTAACTATTATGGACCGAAAATAAAGTTCTTTATTGTCAATGAACTGCGAGATATGAAAATTACATTTATTTAATATTTGTATACATTTCGGCCCCTCCGAATTGCAATCGGCATTTATAATTAGAAAGATATTGACGATAAAACTCAGAATATAAAGTTTTGCAGATACTTTACTCACCATCAATCGTCTCAGTGGAAAAAAGATAAAAGGAAAGAATACATTGACTGGATTAACAACATCGTTAGGAATTATAATAGACGGAGTGCACAATGCAATCCATGATGTCAACGTGATAGAAAAACCTACAGAAAAACTTGAAATATCAAAACAAATCATCATTGATGATAGCCAAGATTGGGAGTCTTGAATTAATAAGAAAAGATGTCGAGAACAATTTAATAAAAGTCTACAAATATTATCACCTTTGAGCAATCGTTTGAGTCTTCAGGCAGGAGTCGTGATATCCTATGATATTGTTGTTGATACATTCTGAAATGAAGAAGAAGTTGGAAAGAAAATACTGCTAGGAATTGATGGGAACGGTATTCGAGTAACTAAGTCATCAAAACTAATTAAAAATATTGTTGTGTTCATGGTAAAATATATTAAAGATTTATAGAGTAACTAAGTCATCAAAAATTATTATAGCGTTTATGCTACAAGTGCGCTATTCTGGCGATGCCACTGATCGTGTTAGGTTATTTATTATCTATTTATGACGGGTAGTGACGTCTCATTACTAGATAAAGTTAAAACAGTGAAAGGATATAGCACTTAACCGCACTAGTGCAGTAAAGTAATGTCGATAGTGGGAGTGCGTTATCGGCCACTTCGACTATGGAATACGCTCAAGAAGTGAACTTTCCAAACAGGCGTTGCTTAAAAAAATATTGATGAGTTCATGATAAAATTTATTGAAGATTTGTTATATACTTTACGTGTAACAAGTAAGTTTTATTTTGCTAGCAATGAGTTATATACATTGTTTCTATACAATCCATACCCACGAAGATCGAGTCCTATAGAACTCCAAAGCCCGCTTGAAGCGATTTACACTGGGGTGATCGCACCTAGTAATCACTCTAGTGTTAAGGGGGCGCTTATGTCGCCTTTGCTTGAGTGTCCTCACCGACAACACTCTACCATGCAACTGCCTCGTAGAGTTGGCTCCGCCGCAGCGACCAATCACGAACTGGGGTGATCATGCCATCTTTCTTGTACGCATCATAATTGATGGTGCATTCTTTCTCGCAAGCATCGTAATTGATTGTGCATTCTTTCTCGCACCCGATTGAAAACAGACGCAAAGTGGGGATCTCATATCCAGCATGTGATTTCTCGTATATTTTGGTTGTTTCGTCGCGATGCCTAATAAATGCTGACTAGAACCCCTTGTTATTTATTGCATAAAAAAATACAGACAATTATAGGAACAATGATACTATTAATCGACCAAGCAAACCAAACGGAATTAAAATCCGAGCGGTGCTTTAACTTAAGTATTATAATTACATTTGTGTATTTTCTATTTTTATTAATTTTTTTAAATTAATGTAAAGATTGAAGTACTTGCTTTTGTTATTTGTATGCAATATACTAGTATATCATTTATACACAAATATATGATTACAATAAAAAAAAATTTGTACAGAATTGTCTCTCCCACGCTCATTCGGTGTAATAACGACTATCTCTTTCGAACTGCGATAGCTCTACGGCACACTTTCGTGCCAAATTCTCTCGTGTGTTGACGTTTTAGCCAAAGACATTTTATTTATATTATTACAAAAAATTTATAAAATTTATAAAATTTAGACAAGTTATAAAAGTTATAACATTTATAGAGTTTATTATGCCATTAATTTGTTTTGGGTTTGTTTGGGTTGCTTTGGGTTTGTTTGTGTTGTTTTGGGTTTGTTCGGGTTGTTTGTTGGTTTGTTTTGATTGAATCTCTATGTAAAAACTTTTTATTCATTTTATTCATGTTATCTTTGTGTACTTGGTTACTTAATTTTTTTATTCGTTTTCTTTTCATGTGATTAATTTACTTTGTACACTGTGATCCTTGGATTTATTTCGTTTATTTATTTACTGTATTTATTTAATTGTTTTTAATCTAATTTTTTTTTTTTATAACGATAAAAAAATACATTTTGTAAAAAACGAAACGAATATTTTTTTGGATGTATTAATAATGTTTTTATCAACATTTTTCGTGTTTAAACGAATGTATTTTGGATTTTTTTTATTGCAGGGCAGTATTATGAATAGTTATGAATTATTATAAAAAATATATTGTAATAATTAATGATTTATAGGTATGTTCAATTAATTTTTTCCATTATATTTTGAAAAAAAAAAGCGGGATTTGATCATGCGAACGCCGTATCGCGATAGAGATGGCATGTGCAACAGTTAGATTTCTCACCGCGAGCACGTCGTCGAAAACAGCAGACATCAACCGAGCGCGCGAGGCTTGTAAGCAGAGCTTATCAATTGGTCGTCAGTAGCGCCGCCATGCGGCCATAAATATCGATAAGAGCTTTGCTTCAAGCGGGCTATAGGCTTTAGAGATCTAAAGGACTCGATCTTCGTTGTCCATACCTTCTAACCTATAAAAACTACTCCTTAATTCGAAACGTGTTATTTGATTATAACGATATTTTTTTATGATGACAAGATTGATTTATTTTTCCTTTTTTTCATTTCTCATTGGTACTCCGCGTCTACGAATTTGAAAAGCAGTGCGGATACTCCACATGACATTATTTTCGAATCAACCGCGCCACAATAAAGATGTGGCGACGTTGCCACGTTTCGGTATGCAAATAGCTGGACAAATAGTTAAATAAATAAAAACCGCGTCTCCTAATCAAACTTAAAATATTGTGGATAATTAATATAGTTTTGTTTGTTCTACTCGTGAAATTTCAGATTTTTCTCGTAATTTTTCATTGAAATATCTTAATTTTTTGACATAAGTCTATTTGTAATTATATTATTTTTCTCAGTAACAAACTTTCTAAACAGTACGACGTTTTGACTGATTTTTTTTTTTAGATAAAATCTATCGAATGCACTTGGATTCAAAACATTTTCATCATTTTCGTCGTAGTGCTTGAATATGCTAAACGCTTTTATCTTTCTGAAATCTCGCCTAATACAACATTTTAGGGCAAAAATGATGGTTACGATCCACAGAATCTGTGTACCAAGTTCTGTTGAGACATCTTTAGCCGATTCGGAGAATAATAGACACGAAAAGCTGGCATATTCGTGTCATACCAGTGAAACATACTTATACTCCTTTCCTTTTGCCCTACGGGCAGTGGGGAGTAAAAAACGTTGGTTGATAAGATTTTTACTGAAATATCTTCTAAGATCGTTGCCGAATATATGCATTTTTATTGAAGTTTTGAAAATACCGTTTATTATAGATCGCACATTCAACCTTCAGTATCTAACTGTACTTTTGGTCCTACTCGGGAACGTACTTTACTGATTTTGGGCTCATTAGAACAGCAACAAAGTCAGCACTTTTCAATGATCTAGAGGTATAGAAATGTTAAACGTTCAGATTAATTAATCAATACGCCGTCATTATGAGTCAACGAGCGAGGGCATACGAAGCGCCAAGTGGCCAAATATAGTAAACTACGATTTCGTAGTTTTCGGATTTCGCCGAAAATACAATAGTATTATATAAAAAAACATTACAAATGAATTCTTTTGTTTCGTATGATTTGCGGTCTGGTCCGTCTCTCCATGCAATTTTTTTTGCGTACACACAATCAATTATCGAAAATTCGAGGCAGCTTTAATTACAATTTTCACGTATATCTGCCACACTTCACTGGACCAGACTGCAAAGCTTACCACTGCACGCACTTAAACAAAAAAATTCTAACTGGTTTCATTGCAAATCCAAGCGATAATCCGAAAAGTACAAACGGATATGTCAAAGTCGTGTTCGCGGCCATATTGCACTCTATGCTATGTAATTGTTAGTTGCAGCTCCTGACGGTAGATTCGCGATTCACGGTTGTCGGTATAAGCGGATAAGCAGGTGTGAAGGCATAAGCGTAAAGCGGGCCCCGAGATAAGACATTTTTTTATTCTGACTCAATGTTGCTGTAGAATCTATATTGGTTTCTCAATAGAAAGTTCATAAAATCGAGAGGCCGTTTTTCAAAAGAACATAAGTTCGTATTCCTCGACTAAATATATGGGCGACATACGAAGAAATTGTGTATACATATGTGTTTGAGAAATCCGTCCGATGGTGTAGTTTGACAGATCTTGAACCTGTGAATGTATTGGAAATAATGAGTCTTCACTCAAGACAGGGTGAAATAAAACCAGACTTGTAGATGGAAAACAGAGAAAGTGGTTTATTTTGTACCATCCGCTTGCAATTTACAAAGTATATAAAAAAGGAACAAATAATATAAAAAATGAACAAATTGAATTTTGAATCTAAATGTGAGCAGCACACAATTATATTAATTGCGTGCTGAATTTAAACTTGAGACAGCGGTGCGTGCAACGTAGCGAGAGCTACGCAGCACGACACGCTGATACCATTGAGTGCGAAAATGTTTGTGCGTAATTCACTGCAACCACTCAGCAGTGTATTGCAAAGTGGTTGCAGTGAATTAATGAGAGCATTTGCAATAACCTTTGCTTGAGTGCTATTGCGGTGTGAACTCAGCTACGCAGTCAGGACTGCGCAGCACAATACAACATATATTGAGGATGCACAAGTGAGCAGTGTATAGTCACTGTGCTTTCCCAGCAGATTTCCGGGAGGAAAGCACAGTGAATATAAACACCAGCATAATTGTATTAATTATCTGGCAAAAGAATTGATGCAAAACGTGGTGCAGCATGTGCTGCAGCGCACGCCAAGAGTGAGGCCAAGTGCTGATGTACCATATTTTCTCCGCACTGGTATTGAATTACGCATAATTGTGCCAGAGCACTCTTACCTTGAGCAATGAGTCCTGGTGAGTGTTGTTGAGCGATGCCGATGTAGAAGGTTGGTGAAAAGGTCCGAGAAGTTCAAAGATGCGCGTGCTGTCCGAAGGGATGTGTGTCGCCAAAAGTGCCAAATTCTCAAGATGGCTACGAGTATGAAAGTTTCGTTGGGCGCTGGAGTCAGTTGAGCGAGACAGCCGGTGAGCGAAACCGAAGTCAAGCGAGAGAGACATCCTCTCGCTTGACGCGGCGTGCCAATGAGGCACATCCTCGGCTTCGCGAAGCCCATGCTTCGGCTGTCTTCGACTCAACCGAACACCGCGTAGCAAAGCAGCGCAACAGGTAGGCGCACGACGATTATCGATCGCCGTGCGCCAGCTGATTTTCTAACAATATGCATGTGGACATATGATATATATCGGCGTAAACAGACATATGTGAAATATAAACGATTTTGGCGTAAAAAATGTATATAACATATATATTTCATATTTATCATACGTTTCACATATACTGCTGTGTTCAAAAAGTAAGGTGAATTTTGTTTTAAAATAAAATTTTTAAATTTATTCTTCCAAATCGATTTCGTCCCCCTCAAAATAATCCCCCCTAGCTACAATACACTTATGCCAACGTTTTTTCCAATCTTTGAAGCATGCTAAAAAGTCGTCCTCAGGTATAGCCTTCAATGCGCGTAGCGATTCACGTTTGATCTCTTCAATCGACTGAAAACGATTTCCCCGGAGTGGTCTCTTGAGCTTTGGGAACCGCCAGAAGTCACACGGTGCTAAATCAGGCGAATACGGTGGTTGTGGAGTGACATGAGTGGAGTGGAGTCGAAAAAATTGAGAAATTTGAGAAATGTCGGGAAGGTCTCGAATTGTTAATCGACGATTTTCGAGCACCAATTCCTTGATTTTCTTGATGTGTTGCTCATCAATTGACGTCGATGGTCGTCCAGAGCGTTTGAAATCATCAACACGTTCTCTGCCTTCTTTGAAGTCTTTGTACCACTTGTAAACATTTTTCTGTGACATAGTCTCGTCACCGAAGGCCTTTTGTAACATTCGATACGTTTCAGCGGCGGAAATTTTATTCCGCAAGCAAAATTTAATAGCACTTCTCTGCTCAACAAAATTCGACATCGTAAAAATCGCCAAATTCACTTCTCTTTGTTCACAAAACCAAGCGTAAACTAAAAACTAATGATGATATTGACATGTAATTTGTCACAGATGTCACCAACAGTCCTACGAACTTGAAAAAAAATTCATTTGTCCGATTCGGTTAACGCGGGAAGTTTAAATAAAAATTCACCTTACTTTTTGAACCCAGTAGTATTTCACGGGAGTTTTAAAAATGTTAAAATTAAAAAATTTAATACTTTTTAAAGCTATAGTTCAATGTGACTTTCAACAACATTTTTATAACTGATATATATATGTTTATATATTATATATTAATAGTTTCTATATTTTTTGAAACTAACACGGTTACATTTTTTTTAATAACTCTATTTTATTTAATCGCTCAATTATTTTTGCACTTGAAAAAGAATAAATTTTCCAAGACAGTTTTTTTTCGAGTATTAACGCTACATAAATTTTTTCTTCTACACTAATTGTTCTCCGTTAATTTGAATGCACAGCCATCTTGCTGCAACCGTCTATCAGTGCTGCCAGTGTCCCGTTCGGGAACTATGCTGCGTTGTACACAGTTTCTGCTCCGAGCAAGCATATGTAAAACTCAGTTTGACGTCCGTACTCCACCCATGAGTGCGAATTTCCTCGACAGTTCGTTTTTTCGAACAACATTAACGCTACAATTTTTTTTTCTTTTACACCACTTTTTCTCCGTAAATTTGAATGGGCAGCCATCTTGTTGCAATCATATACCAGGTGTATGCATAAGTTTTTTCCGGTTTAACTAAGAGATGGCGCCAGCGAAAAGTACGCAGCGTATTAATTTGACACATACGTCATTTTGTTCGTCTGAAATTAACCTACAAACATACACAAGTTGAGTCCGCCAAAAACTAGCGTCTTTGTTTTATCGTTCAGTGATCATGTCGAGTTTTGTGCCTGAAAAAGAACATTTGCGGCACGCATTGCTTTTCTTATTTAATCAAAAGAAAAAGGCTGCTGAAAGTCAACGTTTGCTGGTAGAAACATATGGTGAACACGCTCCATCGATTAGGACATGTGAGACATGGTTTCGACAATTTAAAAGTGGTGATTTCAATGTGAACGACAGTGAGCGCTCTGGTAGACCACAAAAATGCGAAGACGAGCAATTGCAGGAGTTATTGGATGATGACCCAACTCAAACTCAACGGCAATTAGCAGAAGCATTACATGTGTCACAAGAAACAATCAGCAGACGTTTACGAGTAATGGGGAAGATCAATAAACTCGGTAAATGGGTCCCACACGATTTGAATGAACGTCAAATAGAAAATCGCAAAGTCACTTGTGAAGTGCTGCTTCAACGCCACGAAAGGAAATCATTTTTGCATCGAATTGTGACGGGTGACGAAAAATGGATTTATTTTGAAAACCCGAAGCGGAAAAAATCGTGGCTTTCACCTGGCGAAGCCGGTCCTTCAACACCAAGGCCAAATCGCTTCGGCAAGAAGACCATGCTCTGTGTCTGGTGGGACCAGAGCGGTATTGTGTATTATGAACTCTTGAAGCCCGGCGAAACCGTTAATACACAACGCTATCGCCAACAAATTATTAATTTAAACCACGCATTAATCGAAAGACGACCGGAATGGGCCAGAAGACATGGCAAAGTGATTTTGTTACACGATAATGCGCCGTCTCACACAGCAAAGGCAGTAAAAGACACCTTGAAATCGCTTGGATGGGACATCCTTCCGCATCCGCCGTATTCGCCAGACCTGGTGCCATCTGACTATCACCTCTTCGCATCAATTGGGCACGCGCTCCCAGAGCAGCACTTCAGCAATTTCGAGGAAGTTGGAAAATGGCTCGACGGATGGTTTGCCGCAAAAGACAAGCAGTTTTTCTGGCATGGTATTCATAAGTTACCTGAAAGATGGGCGAAATGTGTAGAAGCCGATGGCGAATATTTTGATTAAAACAAAAATTAAGTTCCCTTGAAAATTACGTGTTTTTTTTACCAAAAAACCGGAAAAAACTTATGCATACACCTGGTATCAGCACCGCCAGTGTCACATTCGAAAACTATGCTCCACATAGTGTGTACATATGGATATTAAAATTTACTCGCTGTTGAACAATAGAATATGTATAGAAATATTGACTAGATCCCACGTGCTCTTTCTCTCACTCCATCGTGAGCGCTCTGAAGTTAGGTACACATAAACGAGTAGGAATGACGGCCATCTTTTTGCATTTCGACATATAATAGTACTTCTCATAGATTGTTTTAGACAAGAAAGATCACGATGCACAGAATCTGTGTACCAAGTTTTGTTAAGACATCTTTAGGTGATTTTGAGAATATTGGACATCAAAAACTGGCATATTCGCGCCATGCCAGTCAAACGCATATTCCCTTTTTTGCCCTATGGGTAGTCGGGAGTAAAAATTGCAAAATTCCCAATCTCTTTGTCCCCAGATTATTGGGCGGAGAAAAATATAATATAAACTAATTCTAAAATGAAATTGGATGGCTATAGTTTTTTCACATTAATTATGGAAAAAATGTATCTACTACTACTTCGGAAATGATTCAAGTTTCGATCCTGAAGCTTTACCGAATTACTATTAAAAAAGGTAAATATTTAGCTATGAGATACACCTTCCAATCTCAAGAATTTTAATTGTATATTACGTAGATCATCACTCTAAGTAATGCTGTGAAGGTTTTAGCCGGCGGTCACTCTTTGTTAAAAAGTTATTAACAAACAAAGATTGAAATTTGAAATATAATTTTTCGACGTTATACGCGTAGTTTGTCCTTTCAAACTCGTTTCGTTCATTGAACGCAAGTTGACTTTGTTTAGTTTCGTGACTAGTGTTGATGTCGAAGCTTAAAGAAACCTAATTAAATAAAGAACTTGAAGAACCTAAAGAGCCTGAAGAACCTTAAGAACCGTTATTTAAAAATAAAAAATGAATCATTTGCATTTATGTTTTTTCGTTTGTTTGTGCACAGATAGTTTAACAACTCATCGTATTTTGTTATTAATACGAAAAACTCATAGAATTTCATATTTCACATTTTAGATATTATCTGTACAAAAACTCGTCGGATACTGCCTCATTCAGTCTCAAGTGCGCGATCTTGTGTACAGAAAGTACGAGGGTCGATCAATAAATAGTCGGCCTTGCGTCATCTGTTGGTCGAGGAAAGAAATCAATAGCGACGTTTTGTAGTGCCATTCTTCACATGACTGTTGTCAAAGTTTCAGCTTGCTGCGATGTTTAGTTTGCGTTTGACAGCGTCGAAAGACAAACAACTTTAGTGTTTTTACAAAAATAGAAGAAATTGAGTATCGTGCAGTGATTCGATTTTTGTTTTTGAAAAAGAAAACGAACATTGAAATCAAAGCGGAGCTACACGAAGTTTATATGGACCTTGCACATTCGTTATCAACCATTAAATATTGGACAGCTGAATTTAAATGTGGTGTACGAGCATTGTTGACGATGAACGCCCAGGTCGTCAAAATGAGGTCGTCATACCAGAAACAATTGAAAAAGTCCACGATATGGTGTTAAATGATCGGAGACTAAAAGTGCGTGAGATTGCTGAGGCCACAGGCATATCATATGGCTCAGTGTTTTCAATCCTAAGTGATCAGTTGGGTATGAAAAAGTTATCCGCAAGATGGGTGCCGTGCTTGCTCACTGTCGACCAAAATTTATGAATTTAAATACGAATTGCTTTCGCATCCACCGTATTCTCCAGATTTCCCCCCCTCCGACTACTTTCTGTTTCCAAACCTGAAAAAATGGTTTGGCGGAAAGAGATTTGGTTCCAGAGATAACCTCATCGCTGAAACAGAGACCTATTTTGAGGACCTTCCGAAATCGTATTATTCGGAGGGCATCAACAAATTGGAAAATCGTTGGAATAAGTGTATCGAGCTAAAAGGAGATTATGTTAACATCGCTGAAACAGAGACCTATTTTGAGGACCTTCCGAAATCGTATTATTCGGAGGGCATCAAAAAATTGGAAAATCGTTGGAATAAGTGTATCGAGCTAAAAGGAGATTATGTTAACAAATAAAAAGATTTTGGTCCAAAAAAACGCGATTTTCTTTACCAAGCCGAATATTTATTGATCGACCCTCGTACAGTGTTCATACTGAAAGGAAAATATCCGGAAAATCACGTTAGTACGAAATAATAATTCTTCATATTATATGCTTCACCTCCAAGCGTAAGGCGCGTGGTCACGTGCATGTGTGCGTGAGACGACAAGTCGCGCGCGGCTGTAATCGCGCTGTTGCCGCGCTATAGCTGCGTTGTTGGAAGAGTTTTCTCTGTATACTTTAGAACTCGATGTGCAGATCCACAGCCGAGCGAGAGAAAGAGAGAGAGAGAGAGAGAGAGAGAGAGAGAGAGAGAGAGAGAGAGAGAGAGAGAGAGAGAGAGAGAGAGAGAGACGGAACGAAAACATTCACTATTCATCTTTTTTTCACTGCAGCACGTGGAGTTATCGTGCAGCTCGTTCAGTGTACCGTGCTATGAGAGAAAGTGGGCTAGAATGAAAACAAATGCCGGTGTCCTGTTCTCATCATGGCACGGTGCATTACCATAAGTGCTTCGATTTTTGCTTTCAGATAACATAATCAGAAATTGCAATTTTCTAATTTGCATGCTTTTTCAATTGGCATATCAAGATATCGAACCAACATGTGGCACATGAATAGATTTATGGTCATTATTTCAAATTGTGGTTTTTTTCCGAACTTTAATGATTTTTCTTTGTTCATTAGTTTACTGTATGAGAATAAGCGAACCAAACATACCCGCACAAACCCGGATATATATTTTATCCGGGCTTTTCGGGATTTAATTGGGAATGTGGTATATTTTCGACTATTTTGTCTCCAACCCTTCATATTAGATTTATTTGGATTGGTTTGGGGTTGGGATTGGATTGTGCAGTTGATCGCGAGGATGCATAGCGCCCGAGCCGTAAGAACATGCTACTATTGTTTATACACGGTACTAATTGTAGGCAAGCGATGGTGTACATTTTAAATATCGATATAGCTATAGCGTCTATGATCTATTTATTGCTTCCTTATAGGAAAGCTGTTTTCGTGGAAAAAAATATTCTCGAGATTTTTATGTCAGAGCACTTGAAAAGTCCCAAAACGTCGAGAAATTATTTACAAAAATGTACGCACGCACGCACGCACGCACGCACGCGGGCGTGTGTGTGTGTGTGTGTGTGTGTGTGTGTGTGTGTGTGTGTGTGTGTGTGTGTGTGTGTGTGTGTGTGTGTGTGTGTGTGTGTGTGTGTGTGTGTGTGTGTGTGTGTGATGAGTTTCCAAAGTTGCAATGGATATATCTCGAGAACGTGCTACTCGATCATCCTGAAACCTTATTTTATGGTTGTTTGAATTTTTCGAAAAAAGTAGGTACGCTCTCTACCTTTCGTATATTTTTTGTTATCGAGTTAAAAATGTCTACTAGCATAGGCCAGGAGAGGCCTAAGGTTGTTCGGTATTGAGTTTGGCAAACATTGATCAATTTTATAGAATCATGCATTTTTCTAATTTTTCGGGAAAAAATTATTTTTGCTCTAACTTTCGTAAGTTTTCATCTATCAAACTGAAATACTATTTTCTCTATGAAGTCACAACTGAGATACTATTTGTAGAGGAGAATCTGTGGGTTGGCGAGAATTATGAGAAAGGGTGTGAAAATTTCATATTTACACGCCTTTTTCTAATCATTAATCCATGGGAGGGGCTAGTAAATACATAATTTAAAATATAATTTTTATGAATTTTATTTTTAAAAATTTAACAGTAAAATTACCGACGTGAAAAATATTTTATGTTGAAATATTCTGGATGAGGGTCCTCATCGAGACTGTATTACCTATTGGCGGAACTTCGGAACCAGCAAACGCAGACTCGGCAGCATCTTCCGAAAGTGTCTTGTATGAAGAAAAGCAGTGTATTGTACGCAGCATAACTTCCGATTCGGCAGACAGTGATGCAACACAACAAGCGGAATCTCTTATTCGTTCTGAAAACGTTCTGCAATTTTCCGTAAATGACAAACAGTACACCTCCGAATGCATGAATATCGACGATGAGCAATCAATAACTCAGGAAGTTGAACGTATTTGGGAGGAAAAACGGTCTATTGAGGGGTACAGTTTGATTCGTAGCAGTTCATCGGTTGAAGAATCCGCAACGAGGAATCCAGTGAAAGAGGAATTTATCAGTTCGGCTATGTTTGGAAGCAGCTACATGAAAACTTTGACAATCACGCGCCAACGTTCAACTGTGGTTTCGAAAATGTCGTCTTATTAAATACACGATGCTCCGGACTCAAATCAATCCTCAGATTCAAATGTTCTCTATGTCATTTCGAGTAGCACATATGGAATGAGTCGCCTGATGATAGCGAGTTAGATGTAAATAGCGCAATGGTTCTTGGTGCTATTGTTAACGGAATAGGATTCTTCCAAGCAGAGAGTTTGCCTGCAGCTATGAATATTCGCCGCATGGCCGAATCAACATATCAACGGTACCACGAATCAGTCGTATCGGGCTTATCGGAGACTGCTTTTCTTGACATGAAGAAAGCAGGGGACGAAGAACGTGAATGAGCAATTGCACGAGGAGATATTATCAATCGAGTCCATCATATTCGTGTGATTGCCGATGGCAGTTGGATGAAAAGATCGTATCAAACTGGGAAATTTGACTCGCCCTCAGGTGCCGGTGCAATTGTTGGCCAGCAAACGGGAAAGGTTCTATTTATTGGTTTGCGAAATAAGTTTTGCTCCATGTGTGATTTTGCTTCGACTCATAACACAGAACCTCAGCAACACACATAATATAAAAATTGGGGTAGCAGCCAAAGCTCATCCAGTATGGAGGCACATGCTATTGTAGAAGGCTTTAAAGTGAGCATCGAGCAGCATGGACTCATATATTCGGTACTGATCGCTGATGGAGATAGCAGCGTCTTCAATCGAATTAGTGAAATGGTGCCTTATAGAGACTACGATGTGCATGTAAAAAAAATTTAATGTCATAATCACATGTTACGAAGTGCTCGAAGAAATTTTATGGAAGTTGTCTATACTGGAAAACTAGGGCCATTAAAACGAGTCGTTAAAAATAACATAGAAAACATCATACGCCATACGCGTACGGCAGTCCAATACAGATTGGAGGAAACTACACCGTGGATCGCGAAAAGTGAGCCTCAGGGAGGATATTTTGAACATACCGAGTCATGTCTTCGGCGAATACGTCAAATGCCTGTAGACTGGTTATTGCGATTATAGAGCTGTTACCGGAACCAAAATTAATTATGCGATAACTTTGAAGGAAGTAGGCAAATTCGATGATATTCTGGATTGTGTCCGTCGTTTGGCGGAAAATGCTGATAGTTTTTTGTGCGGTGTCAGCAATAATGTCGTTGAAAGCTTTCATAATATTATCGCAAGGTTTATCGGCGGAAAACGGGTATATTGGGGAAAGCGGCGTTCATATAAAGCCTGAGTTTCTGGTGCAGTCGTTCAATTTAATACGAACGGCGTGATGACTGCATTTTCAAAAACAACTGGGAACAAACCAGTCGATGTTGTTCTCGCGCTAGAAGAATGACGAGCTCATTTGAATGTATTGAGGCAACACAGATTGAATGCTAAAAGGGATCAGCCTAAGAAAACTATTTATAAATAGACTGGTCCTGATAAAGATTACGGACCTTAAGCGGAAAAACTCGATCTGCACAAAGACACGTATACGGCCGAATATGTAAGACTTGTCCATAAGCTGATGGAGTTTCAATGGACACGTGAAGAATTCGAAAGAGATACATTACTTCAGAGTGACAGTATGCTTTGGCAATCGGCGCGCCGAAAACTACTCACTGCATCTAATTTTGGTGCTGTTTGTCACATTAAGGACTATACATCGTGCTGTGGCATTGTCCAACGAATCGTTTATCCTAAAGAAATGGGTTACATTCCATCCATTCGATACGGCAAGCAAAACGAGGATGTCGCTCGATAAACTCTGCAGCAGCATCTGGGCTGCGATATTGAGCCATGTGGTTTGTTTATAGATCCTGAAACAATCGGATTAGGGACAACGCCCGATGGTCTGATTGGCAATAATGCCATCGTCGAGATCAAGTGCCCTTATGCACCTAGGTTTTGTTCAATCAATGCGGCGATTAAACAAAAAAAGGAGTATACAAAGAATATTCCTCAAAAATGATCTGACACGGATAAATACGGAACACTCCTACTACTACCAAGTACAAGGGCAGCTTCATGTGACGCAAATACAGTACTGCTATTTTATGTTATGGACGCCAAATTATTTAGTCCTTATTGTAATTGAGAGACTTTATACTTTCTGGAAGAATAAGAGGGAAGCAGCGTTGATAACTTTTACAAAAACTGCATGATTCTAGAAATTGTTGATCCGAGACATGTAAGATCTATGCCGATAAGAAATCCTCCATACATACGAGGAGCTATTGCGAACGAGAAACGTATGAAGGTATGGAAAGATACAATTGTGATGAAATTGAAGTCGGTCACGGTTGAACTACTTGTACTACCTTTAAAAACAAATGGAACCATGTATTTCTTCCACCATATCGCTAGGTTTAACCTTATATCATCAAAAGCAGCAGCAGTATATCGACGCTAACATTTTGCAGGACAGTATGAGGTCTTCAGCAAGTTCAATTTTGGGATCCGAACTTGATCGGTCTCTGGCTGAAAACATGTAACGCGTTGAGTTATCGCGCGCGCCACGTGGCATAAAATATGATCGAGATCTTGAGCGAGTTCCGAGTTGTATTTTGAAATTCAGACTTGATCGATCTCTCAACTTATTTAACATGCGTTGAATTATCGCGCGAACCACGTGGCATAAAATATGATCGAGATCTTGAGCGAGTCGCGAGTTCCATTTTGGAATTCGGGTTTGATCGATCTCTCAACTTATTTAACACGCGTTGAATTATCGCGCGAGCCACGTGGCATAAAATATGATCGAGATCTTGAGCGAGTCGCGAGTTCCATTTTGGAATTCGGGTTTGATCGATCTCTCAACTTATTTAACACGCGTTGAATTATCGCGCGGGCCATATGCATGATACGACGGTCGATCAATAAATAGTCGGCTTGGTGAAGAAAATCGCGTTTTTTTGGACAAAAATGTTTTTATTTCTCAACATAATCTCCTTTTAGCTCGCTACACTTATTCCAACGATTTTCCAATTTTTCGATGCCCTCCGAATAATACGATTTCGGAAGGTCCTCAAAATAGGTCTCTGTTTCGGCGATGAGGTCATCTCTGGAACCAAATCTCTGTCCGCCAAGCCATTTTTTCAGGTTTGAAAACAGAAAATAGTCGGAGGCGGCCAAATCTGGAGAATACGGTGGATGCGAAAGCAATTCGTATTTAAATTCATGAATTTTGGCCTTGGCAACTGGGCACGTGTGAACGCGTGCATTGTCTTGATGGAAGAGCCCTTTTTTCCTCGCCAAATGTGGACGTTTTTTCTTCAATTCGTCGTTGAATCGGTTCAGTACGGCTGCATAGTATTCGCCATTGATCGTTTTTTTCGGCGGAAGGTAATAGATGTAGATTATGCCGCGTGCATCCCAAAAAACTGTAGCCGTGACCTTACCGGCCGATGACACCATATTCGCCTTCTTCGGAGCACGTTCGGTCGGTGAAGTCCATTGTTCCGATTGTTCCTTTGTCTCTGGTGTATAGTGATGGATCCATGTTTCGTCCACGATTACGTAACGGCGCAAAAACTCAACAGGATCACGCTTATAGATCGCCAAACACGCCTTTGAATCAGCTACATGTTCTCTTTTATAGTTGACAGTGAGCAAACGCGGCACCCATGTTGCGGATAACTTTTTCATACCCAACTGATCACTCAGGATTGAAAACACTGAGTCATGTGATATGCCTGTGGCCTCAGCAATCTCACGCACTTTTAGTCTCCGATCATTTAACACCATATCGTGAACTTTTTCAATTGTTTCTGGTATGATGATCTCATTTGGACGACCTGGACGTTCATCGTCAACAATGCTCGTACGACCGCATTTAAATTCAGCTGTCCAATATTTAATGGTTGATAACGAAGGTGCAAGGTCCATATAAACTTCGTCTAGCTCCGCTTTGATTTCATTGGTCGTTTTCTTTTTCAAAAACAAAAATCGAATCACTGCACGATACTCAATTTTTTCCATTTTTGTAAAAACACAAAAGTTGTTTGTCTTTCGATGGCTGTCAAACGCAAACTAAACATCGCAGCGAGCTGAAACTTTGACAACAGTCTTGTGAAAGATGGCACTACTAAACGTCGCCATTGATTTCTTTCCTCGACCAACAGATGGCGCAAGGCAGACTATTTATTGATCGACCCTCGTATATCTATACATATAAATATATAGTATGAGAGAGGGTCGCTAGAAGTCGTAGACTTAGCGGGGGTGGTGGAGGGCCTCTCAATATAAATAATATAAACTTATATTTTAGAAATTTCTACCTGACAAGCCAAATTGGCAAACTTACGCGATGCCACATCAATTTCTTATCACCGGTGAGACTTTTTTGCGTTATAATATATTCAATGCTGGATCTATGTCACAGATAATGAATCTTACTAAAATTTGTTTTACTTTTTACTGTACGTTTGGCGATAACTTCTATGAAGCAGTGTCCATCCATTTTGTGAGGGATGACGAACGTATAGCTATTTCCGGTTTAATGATAGCGTTACACCGGGACTATGAGGCATCACAATAGGCGGTCAAGAGTTCATGGCAAGCAGCTTATTTACGTTTTGAACTTCTTCGTGCAATTTCCAGCCGCTGGTGATTTTTTTTTACTCCAATAAAAAATTGATCGGCCATTTAAAGTCAATCGAAAATAAAAGTAATTGTCTTTCCATATTATCGCATGGTTACATGGGTTCCTAGATGAGCCTATACAAAATATATATTATAATATATAAAACGAATATATAAAATAAATATATATTATGATATATAAAACGAGCATGCAAAGTAGAACCTTGAACGTCGCTTTTGCATTTTTTCCACCTTTGACTAAGTCAATTGGAGACTTATGATGTAACTCGTGTGCAAAGTTTCAGAAAGATTGATCAACCCGTTCTCGGAATAAATCCATTTCCATGTTTTAATCTCATCACAAATACATACACACGGACATTTTTTCTAAATATGATTTATCGATGTTTTGGAATTTTTAAACCACCCTGGCATTTAAATGTCGAAAAAAAATATTTCACGACACCAAATCTTCTTATTGCTGGCAATTTGTATTAAGGGGTGATACGCAGTTATGATTTTCAAAAAATCGATTTTTTATTGCATTTTTGTAATGTACATATATTCAAATGTATACACACAAAATTTCAAGTCGATCCGAGCAATACTTTCGGAGTTATACCTATATATGTAGAGACACCTCGGCGCGTTTGAAAGTAGGTGGGGCAGAGGCTCAAGCGGCAATTGTTTACCTGGACCGTTGCTCCTTTTATATACCTGTGTATTGTATTCTTATACATTGTGTGAGAGTGTAGTAGTGTTTTCCAATTTACGGAGACCTCAGCAGCGAGACATTATTGGAACGATGTGTAGGCGGCTTTACACAAAATAATAACGAGAGTTACAACCAAATCATCTGGAAAATTATGCCGAAAATCATTCCGAGTGGCTCAAATATTGTTGAAATGGCCGCAAATATCGCCGCCGGTATGTTTAATGAAGGTTCAATTTCACTTTTATACCATATGAATGCAATGGGACTGTCTTTGGGGCCCAATGCGCATGCATATGTACAAAAGGAGGACGAAGAGCGCGTTACGCTATCCGAGCGCAGAGCGCACGAAGCGACACGAGAGGGAAGGATGGCTCGAAGACAGCACCAAATTGAATTGCTGGAGGCTGCTGAAGGAATGGAGGGTTTATTATATGGTCCTGGAATAGACGACACCATGTGAGTTGAAAAAAAATTTTTTTTTTCTATGTGTGAACCGGTTTTGAAACTTTAAACGCGTTTTTTTTAAAACAGCATTTTTCAAGTCGGTGTACACGATATCTCAAAAACGGCTTGTTCGATCGGTCTAAAATTTTAACGCAATCTTCTGAGATACATTTTCTCGTAATTGATCGTTCCTTTTGTCAATCCGATACTTATTTTCCATTTTATGAACAATTTAAGGCCAAATTTTACATAAAAAATCGAAACCATTTTTTTTGAGAAGCCGCCATTTTGTGAAAATTTAATATTTTGATTAGCCGAACGATTAATTACTAGATAATCTAATATATTAACGAAATTTGTTTGGTTTTTTGATTTTAGATAATCCAATGTTGAGTTACAATGTACACCGTAAATCGTCTTTTTTTAGAGGAGGTTCCGGAAATCGCCTGCAGCCCCCTCTATAATCAACATTTTTATAAATAAAAAATTTGTTTACGTCCTTGAAGGATGCTTTTATAACCACAAAAATGTTTAAATTAATAAATTCAAAAGTCTCTTCAGGATAAATCCTTGAAAAACTATCTTTTTTTGCCTCATAACTGCGTATAACCCCTTAAACGAAAAATAGCACAGATTCTCCGCCTTACGACTGAAGTATTATGTGGTACCGCTCAGCACCTCGCGCGTCGCCTCCAAAAGAGCAGAGCAAACTCTTGGAACTCCGCGACGACGGTGCGGCAACAGAGCGGTGACAGCGCGGCATCAGCGCGGTTACAGCCATGCGAGGTAGCGAGGCTCGCTGTTCTCGCAGCACACGCGGCAGTGCCTCGTATCGACGGATTCCAACCGTATACGGGCCAATCCCAATACGAGTCGTTATATACTCTGTATAAGGATTGGGCTCCATACAATTGGAATCTATAGAAATGAGGCACTGATACACATGCATGCGGATGTGCACCGCCGCACCTTAGAGGCGGGACATATGAAATTAAAACAGTCTAATTTCATACTAACGCAATTTTCCGGATATTTTAGTTACCATGGAATAATTATGTTATTGTTGGAAGTAATTTCGTAAGGTTCCAGCATTAAAACTTGAATTGTTTCTGAGATGATACTTTTTTTCAACAATTAAAGTTCAAAATCTATGAGAATTCCGACTTTATTTACAAAATTAATCATTCTCTCGGCACCAATAATTTCCGTACGAAATAATAACTCCGTGAGAAGCAATGAATTTCCCAAGCCACTTTTTTGGCCAAATTTTCTCGGTAGATTTGAATCGGGCAGCCATATTGTTGAGCTCGTCTATTAACGCCACCCGTGTTACGTCCAGAAGCTATGCTCCACTATAAACACTTTCTGCTCTAAGTAAGCGGAAGTCGTATGGGGAGGCGAAACATCCATGAGTGCGAAAGAGGTAGAACTAGTATGGCGGACACGGCGGAGTGAAAGAGAAGCAGCACATCCTTACTCCGCCGTGATCGCCATACTAGCCTATCTCTTTCGCACTCATAGGTGAAGTATGGAGGTTTTGCTTCCCCTTAACGAGCACTAGTAATATTTGAAGCCGTGAAGCATTGGTGACATTGTCAAAGCTTAAATTTACATATATCTCTGTTTGCTCGGAGCAGAAACTGAGAACGGCGGAGCATAGTTCCTGTGTTCCTGAACGTGGCACTGGCGCACAGTAGACGCAGAGCCCGAAATCGTGGCAGAAAAGTCAGAAAAAAATTTTTACAATCGGGATATTTGAGCAGGCAGTCAGGTAGAGGACTAATGGCTGCGTTAAATTGTAAAAGGGGAACCTTTTTCACCGTATACCTTCGTCGCTGCGTCAGTTGGAAGTTAGCCTTCGAGACGAGTGTGCGCATCGCGCGCTGAACGAGCGAAAACTACCGTGACTTATAAAATCGATAACTTTAAAGTGAAGTGTTTTAAATCAATCCGGAGACATGGATACGACTTCTGGAGGTATGTAGAAGATATTTTTACATTGGTTGAGTTTAAAATAAATATGTAAATTATTGAAGTGTAGTATAAACTACTGCATAAATAAAGTGAAAGAATTTTGTAAACTTATATTTTCAACTATCCGAAAAGTTATACTTTCTGCCATATTCTGCGACAGCCAATGTCTAGGCCTTTAGTTTATTATATAAGCTTGCGAAATTAACAGGAATTAGCTGCCTAGAGCTGCCTAACTTTGTCTGTTATGGTTTTCGGCAACGTAAAACAGGCGGTTGCCGACCGTGCACGCGCGCGCGGCGCCATACGCCATGCCATGGGGCCATTGAACAGCTGCTACTTGAGCAATAGGACTATATCCATACATATACCATATAATATATATATATATATACATATATATATTGAGACATACGAACTATCTGAGAACGCGCGGTGCACACACTAAGGCATCGCTACCGCGCGTTACGCACACAGGGTAAGACCGGCCCTATACTCGGCAACTCACGACGCTCGGTACGCGCACAACGAAGCACCGCTACCGAGCGCCACTCACACCAGTTAGGCCGGCAGATCGGTGACCAAGTCCCGTTATTCCGTTCGAAAAATACAAGAAACGGAATATTAAAAACCAACGACGATTTTTAAATGACGTACCAGTGGGCTACAGGACATGGGCTACAGGACCGCCACCAACTATAGTGATACCAAAAGCATGGGCCAGCTGGAGGGGATTCTGGTATAAAAAGACCAGAATTTCGGCATTCGAGGAACAGTTTTGTTCGCAGGTCCCGCCAACGCAGAAGTCCAGCTACCAGGAAGGAAGAGCAACCAACCCTCGCTAGGTGCAGCCGCACTGGTACCAAGAGAGCCCAGCTGTGGTACCTGACGTACATTTGACGGGAAGCAGCTGAGTTGGTGCTGCGTTCAAGGCCGACGCACCGTA
The DNA here is from genome assembly GCA_963942595.1 of Cylloceria caligata. Taxonomy (NCBI): domain Eukaryota; kingdom Metazoa; phylum Arthropoda; class Insecta; order Hymenoptera; family Ichneumonidae; genus Cylloceria; species Cylloceria caligata. Next base: position 3,508,470 of record OZ012711.1, read on the forward strand.
GACCCAAACATCAACAGAGCGGTCTATCTCTGTCTCTCTTCCTCACACTAGTAGCCACGGACGGAGCTATCTAATCAAGCAAACTCAACAGTCTTCTCTCTCTGACACGAAATACGTTCCGAAATATTTTAAATAACGAAGATATAAGATCTTCATAGTCAAGACCAGGAAATTATGATAGAAATTTCAGTAGGGAAACGAATTAAAAGATAGATTGGAGGCAAAATATTAAACGAGAAATATACAAGCTACGGCCCTGAAATACCGAGTCACTGCGCATGCACTCGGAATGCATCCCACTGACGCCGGATCGTAGCGGCGGTCGGGTGGACGCGCAAGTCGACCTCTAAAAAATTTGTTATATCAGCAGGAAACTCCACGCCCACCGACGGGTCTGTAGCGAGTCAGTAGTAGACACAAGGCTAGTCGCGATTCTATCAGCAGCGGCCGGCTAGTTACCGACGGTACGCGTGCTAAATAGCATACCCACGGAACACGAAGGTTAAACAAATTTATCGAATAACGCTCAACTGCATTATCATCAATTATATCATTAATTAACGAATATATTTGCATCATATAACTATCAACGTCTTCTCACAAATTATAGAGCATACTACGACCATCGTCTAAAATCTGTCACCAACTAAAAACATATTACCGAGGATCTTCATAAATATTCTAGATTTTTTTTGCGTACACGATTATATTTGCACTCGAGTGCCCGGGAATAATAAAATTGTAAGGCCCGAGGTAGCCACAATACCGAGAAAAAGGGGCGAAATAATTGAATTTTCTATAATGTATCGCATAATTCTTATCTGTTTTATTGAATAAACCCTACTTCTACCTATTACAAAAGCCTAAAATTACTTTCCTTCCTGCTCGAGTCCGAACAAGCCCATTAAGGGCAATGTTAACGTTTAATACCGTTACATTTGGCGCCCGAACAGGGACTCGAGCATAGGAAAAAAAGGCTGGTAGTGGGTGCCAAGTAGGAGAATTATGCGTTTCGAGTCGACATTTGCAAATCGTTTAGTCCAGCAGGCATTATTAGACGCGAGTCAAGAACTCAGTACATCTCTGTTGGACCGGTCTCTCGCGTGGGAATCCACTACGGCAGACGGGCTATTAAGACAACAACGTAGACGAGACCGTGAAGAAATTGCGCGTTTATCTGAGATCCATAGTATAACGCAAACAATGGATTTAAACGAGTCAAGTATACAAGGGGAGGGTCAATCGACTCCAGTATTAGGAAATACTCTCCCTGTTGTACCTGATCCAGTTGGAATGAGTCAGATAATGGCCTTCCTACAGACTATGGATGGAAAATTCGAGGAAATCCGGACTGAATTAAAACAAACCAATAATTCATGTACCACGAGAACAGCGGCACTCCAGGAGAATATGCGGGAACACGTCGAAACCAGTATCACCAAAGCAGAGGAAAGGACAGATACTAAAATCGAGGCAGTCCGGCAAGAAATCCTTAAGGGCCAAGAAGTAGTTAACGATTACCAGCGGGATATCATTGTTAACGAGCAAATGATTCGGGAAAGGCTTGAGAGGGAAATGAAGGAGGCCAAGGAGCGAATAAAAAAAAATCAGGCGGTCAACGAAAATCACGCTGCAAGAATAAAAGAATTGGAACAACGCGTGACCACCGGCATGAATAGCTCGGCCTGTGGGTTTTCAATGTTGCAGGCAGGAAACCTCACACGTTTCCAGGCCGTATCACAGAAACCACCAAAATTTGCAGCTGATGGCAAACAACGACCGATGAAATTCCTCAAGGAACTACAGGAGTACTGCGAAGCAGCCGGCACTGAAGGATCGGACGTGCGTTTTGTTATTAAGGACGCACTAGAGGGCCAAGCGAAAAATTGGTGGCATCTAGTGGAAAGTACGATCCATAGTTTCTCGGAATTTTCGGAGGCATTTACGGCGCGGTATTGGACACGAGAAATGCAGGACAAGGTCCGAAGCAATCTCGAGTTCGGAACGTACGATACTGAAGGCCAGAACCGTACGAGAGCCGAGTATGCCACTCTCATTTTCGGAAATGCTCGTGACCTCGGTGAAAAAATGTCCGACGAGGCCATCATCCGTCGCCTGGCCAGGCATTTTGATGAAGAAGTCCGATGTGCGGTTAGGATACGTCAGATCAGCGCAGTACCGGAATTCCTCGAGTTACTAGAAAGCATCGACATGGCAGGACCTCTGAACAGCAAAAGAGGCGGCCAAAGGAGAGAGTTTCAAGGACGTGGAGGAACCAGAGATCAGGGATGGCGTGGACCACCTCGGAATGAGTGGCAGGCGCCACGGGACATGGAGAACCGGCCACGGTGGCAGAACCATCCATATAATGGAACTGCGCGACCGCAGGCATGGCAGCCGACGCCGCCAGAACAACCGCCGCGGTATCAAACGCCTCCGCCTCTACCACGCGCTCAAGGAAATTCTCAACCAGCGGCATGGCAGCAGACACCTCCACCAACTCCTAGGAGGGAGCAGGAACCAGCCAGACAAATGAATGTGATCCAGGGGCATCCTCCTGGACCATTTATCGAGCACACGATAACACCAACAGTACGAGCCCAACAGAGCGGTTCCCAGGTAAATAATCCGGGAAACGCCTAGACGTTGCGCCCGTGGAAAGGATTAAGAAGGAAGAAAGCAGAAGACGAGGCGCAACGAAAATGAATGAAGGACGAAAACAAAAAGAGGAGGAGCGAAGCGAGGTCGTGGAGAAGAGGAATAAGAAAAGGAAGGAACGAAGAGTAATAAAGAAAAAAGAAGGAGAAGGAAAGTCGAAGGCAGACACGGGGAAATTTGCAGGAGAGCCATCCAAAAATTAAGCCATTCCGAGGAAGACTGAAAAGCCAAAACTTTCGAGCCAAGAACAGGGCATCACAACCCCCAGTAAGGCCGATGATCGGCGGAATAAGTCTGAAGGAGCGGCGAAAAAATGGAGCGGCAATGACCAATATGCGAGAGACTACCCGCTTTTCACCGTCACCGAAGATCCACGAGAATTCTTACGAGAGGAACCGAGGAAGGAGGAAAAATGGTACGACGATGTACATCCTCGGTGTCCTGAGATTCCTGTGGAGGTCGAGGGGGTGACTGTGAAGAGTCTGATCGACAGTGGCAGTGAGGTAAGCTGCATTTCGGAAGATTTTTTTTATCAAAATAAAGAGAAACTGGAGAAATGCCCCACACTGCCTGTCACTTCGACAAAGGTCGTAGGAGCATTTGGCGGAGAGGCGGAAAAAGTGAAGAAACAGATTCTGGTAGGAGCGAATACGTATGGATCGAGAGGAGAGATCCAGTTATTAATTGTTCCGAAACTGCTGCGACCGATCCTGATCGGTATTGACGGAATGATGAATCTTCAGATTTCTGTCGATGCTCGAAATAAATGTGTCGCGGTCAAAGATCTGGTAGTCGCAGAATTGATCAACGGATTATGGAGACTAGCTGATCCGAGCTCGGTACCAAAAGAAGATGGAAAAACGATCTGCACCATCCGAGAAGAAACAACGACAATGCCTCAAGAATTTCAATTATCGGAGAGGGAATTCGAGGAGAAGATGGAAGAGTGCCAAGGTCTCGAAATTAATATTAAAAACAATTTTAAGGCCATCGTCGAACAGAATCTGGTTGTATTCGATAGAAGACCGGGAAGAATGTCAAAATATATCCATCATTTGACGCTCAAGGATCCGAAACCATATTTTCATCGGTCGTATCCAGTAGCACTGGCACAGCGAGAGAGAGTCCAACGAGAAATCGAACGGATGCTCGAGTACGGGGTAATACAAAAATCGGAAAGTATTTTTATTAACCCCTTAATGCCAGTGACAAAGGATGACGAAAGTGTGCGATTGTGTTTGGATGCCAGGGAACTTAATAATTACCTGGTAAACGATCATAATAATGCACCTCCGATCGAAGAAATTTTCCAGAGATGTGGAGGAAAATCGGTAATCTCAACGCTAGATCTCACGAGCAGTTTCTGGCAAATTCCGTTACACCCGGATTCCCGGAAATATACTGCTTTCCAGCATAACGGAAAATGCTATGAGTTTACGGTTACGCCTTTCGGACTGAAGACAAGTACAGCGAGTTTAATACGAGCACTAGACATAGTATTGGACGAGTTAGATTTTGTCATTAATTTTGTTGACGATCTCCTGGTATTATCGAAAAATCATAAAGAACATCTCACGCATCTCGAGATTCTATTTTTACGATTTAAAGAACATGGGATGACCCTCAAATTCAAGAAGTCACACTTTTTCCGACAAGAAGTGTCCTTTCTGGGCCACATTCTCACGACAGAAGGACTCAAACCCGATCCTGAGAAGATTAAGGCAATTAAAGAATATCCGGCACCGAAAAATCTGAAGCAATTGAGAGGATTTTTGGGTTTAATAAATTTCTACACGAAGTTTACCAACCGCCATGCCCACGAGACTACTCCACTTCTCGAGTTACTAAGGAAAGGGGTGAGGTGGAAATGGGACGTAATTCACCAAGAAGCTTTTGGCAAAGTCAAAGATTTATTCTGCGAAGCCGTGATTCTTCGATTTCCTGACGTACAGAAGCCATACACACTAACCACAAATGCAAGTGGGTATGCGCTTGGAGCTATTTTATCACAAGAAAATGAGCAAGGAGAAAGCGAGGTTGTATCTTTCGCGAGCCGTACTCTGAAAGGAGCCGAACATGGCTATATGACTACTGAAAAGGAATTATTAGCTATTGTTTGGGCTCTGGAAAAATTCAGAACTTATCTTCGAGGTGCTAAAATAAATATTAAGACAGACCACAAGGCATTAACATTTCTTAAAACATGTCGCTTTACAGCAGAAAGACTAATGCGGTGGGCCCTGGCGATCCAAGATTACGATCTAAATATAGAGCATCTCGAAGGAAGAAAAAACGCGGTGGCTGACGCTCTGAGCCGTATGGAAGGAAACGAGGATACAACGAAAGGATTAGTAGTAATTGCTGCAACTCTGGCACGGAAGGCCTCAAAGGATTTAATCAAAGAAATGAAGAAGATCGCGAAGCACCAAAGAGACCAGGAGGACCTGTGTAGAATTATGGAGGTGCTAGAAAAAGAAAACGACACCGAAGAAGAGAGGAAATACCGATTACGGGAGGGCTTTCTACAAAAACACACGAAAGCTCGTATCTGGAAAGTCGTACTCCCGAAATGTTTGGTTCGACAAGTCATTTCGGAATGCCACGAGCTATATGGGCATATCGGAGCCCGAAAATGCTTCCGTATCCTCGATGAAGATTTTTCACACCCACATCTGGTAAAACTCACAAGGTCACTCATCGCCTGTTGTGATATCTGTCAACGCAGCAAGGTTGCGGTACAAACGAATTATGCAGAAATGCAGACGATTATCCCTGAGAGGCCGGGGGACCTAGTCTCAATCGATTTTTATGGGCCTCTGCCGACATCCATTGGAGGAGTGAAACATATCTTAGTAACAATCGATGCATTTAGTAAATACGTAGTACTGTTTCCGATGCGGAAAGCGAATACAGCGACAGTGATCAAACGAATATTCCACGATTATATTCCGCAGTTTGGGAAACCAAACCGTATTCAATTCGATCACGGTACACAATTTACTGCGAAAAATTGGTTAAAAAAATTAGAGGATGAAAACATAAAGGCAGTGTTTTCCTCAATACGCCATCCTCAAGGTAACATTGTGGAACGAGTGAATCGAGAGTTGGGACGATTTTTTAGGACCTTCCTGAGGGACAATCATGCTGGTTGGTATAAATGGGTGCAGGTGGTTCAAGACTGCATAAATGAATCTCATCACGACACCACGGAATTCACTCCAACGGAATTACAACGGAAAAAAAAACCAATCCGGCTATGGAATAAATGGTTAGGAATACCGGCGAGCGAAGAGGATGATCCACTCACCTACGATGCCAAGATAAGGATTGCCAGAGAAAGGATTATAAAAAAAGGAGCAATGAGGGCCGAACGTTTTAATAGTACACACAAATTAACAACTTTCGAGGAAGGAGATGTTGTACTAGTAAAGGCGCTCAATGTCTCAGATCCGGCAAACCAAATCACGTCAAAATTTCTACCGCTCCGTGAAGGCCCATATACCATCAAGCGATGCGTGGGACTGGCTACGTACGAACTCATGGATCCGCTCACAAAGAAAGTACGTGGAAAGTTCCATGCGAGCTTGCTCACGAAGTACCAAGTGCACCGCGTTGAAGAGGAAGACGAGGAAAAATAGGAGGGTGGAAACTAAATCGGACCATGGAAAAAAAAATAAATAAATAAATAAAAATAAAAATAAATCAAATCATAAATAAATAAACGAACAAATAGATAAAAAAAAATAAAAAAAAATAGATAGATAACAATAAAAATAGAGTAGAAATAAGAGATAGAAGTTAAGTGTTAAAAGATACTCAATCGAGAAAAAGATAGAGAGAAGGATAGTAGTATTTATCGACAAATTAAAAGAAAAATAAATAAATAAATGAAAAAAAGAGAGTCTTTTTAAATGATGAGAATATAAATAAGAATCATAGGGATTAGCATAGGCACATAGTATAAAGGAAAAAGAAGACCACTCAACAGCCTCGAGGAAACCACCATCGACGAACCATCTGTGAAGAAAAAGAATTACTCGAGCAGCAATCAGCCGGAATATTGCCTACTCGACATAACGTCGAAAGGTAAACAAAGGCAATATTCACGGACGATAACAACATCGGAATACACCATCGATCGAACACCTAGGACCGATAAGGAAGATCTAGAGGAGCCAAGCAGTACATAGAGGGAATCGTATAACTAAAAGAATTTAAAAATTACAGAATTTTTTTTCAATAACGAAGAAATTAAGAATAAGACCTGGACTGTCGAGAGGCAACAGCAGTAAACCGCTGGCCAGCAACTGAGCACCAAGACCCGGAGAATCGCTGAAAATGGAACCGTCCACGCAGAAAACAATAAAAAATTGGAGGCTAAAAAAAATCAGCATGAGAAAGAGAGAAGTAAAAAGCTGGAGATTAATTTTGGAATACTATAATGCAAGAACATCTAAGACTCTACGCTGGGATATTATCTATCCAATCGACCGAGACGGCTGTATAGTGCTAACCGACGACAACATCAAAGGTTGGTGTCCAGGCCAAAATTCAAAGCAGTAGAGGAAGGGACAGACGAATCTCTCTCACAGTTTGACAGGCGTCCGACAGTTGGAAATTCGAAACCATACTGTAAACACCGTGCGAAACAAAATGTATCGGAACTATCCAGTGCAATCGATGGAAGGAGGGTATGAAAACATAGAAATTTTGAGTGTGGCGGATCCGAGGAGGATATACATTTATCGAGAGGACACTGAAGGGGTGAGGGAAAGAATCATCGAACATTTCGAGACGTGGGAAGGACCAGCTCCACTACCCCTTGAAGAAGCATGGCCGGGAACAGCAATACTTTGTCATCAGCAAGGCAAGTATTACCGCGGCCTAATAACGACTGAAGCCCAAGAGGACGGGAATATGTTAGTCTGGTTGGGCGATATCGGGGTGGACGTGGCGGCCACGATCGACGAATGCTTCACACCACCACACCACGCCTACCATCTGGCATTCCAGGCTATCCCGGTGGGCTTACACCAGACTGGCCCTCCTCAAGGTGGATGGACAGACGACCATGTCCAGCAGCTACGGGAGTTATTGCACAATGGACCGTGGAATATGGTGATACTCCCGCATCACACTGGAGCTGAGGCCCGATGGGTCCAAATGTGGCGGCGAAATGAGGGCGGGGAGATCACCATCCTGTCTGAGGAATTGATCCGCATGGGAATCGCGGTACAGGCGGATAATCCACCTAATTTCGACTGGGGAACAGACGGCGGACGGCTACTGGATCCGCATTTCGAGGAGCCCTCGACGGACTCCGGATACGAATCCGGCCACCAAGCCAACCATGAGGACAGGATGTCTGTCGACACCGACAACGACATCGGATGGGAGAGCTTCGATGAAGAATGAGACTATAAAATCAAAACATCTAAAATTTCTCTCAAATAAATAGAAACATATACATACATGAGTCTCCAAATCATTTATAGTTGTAGAACCCTCTTGCGATAATAGATGTTAAGGAAAATAGGTATAAAAAATATATATATATAATAAACAAGAATAGTAATAACGATAAATAGAATAGAAAGAAATTTAGGAACGATAGAATAATAAAATCGGAAAAAAATATAGCGATAAGAACAGAGAATAGATACAAATGAAATAAGAATAGCACGGTGGGAGACAACAGCGAGAGGAAGAGAGAGAAGCAACATCGCAGAGATCCTCGGTTCACCGGTAGACAGGTTCCCCTCGGATCGGGGGACAATGAGACATACGAACTATCTGAGAACGCGCGGTGCACACACTAAGGCATCGCTACCGCGCGTTACGCACACAGGGTAAGACCGGCCCTATACTCGGCAACTCACGACGCTCGGTACGCGCACAACGAAGCACCGCTACCGAGCGCCACTCACACCAGTTAGGCCGGCAGATCGGTGACCAAGTCCCGTTATTCCGTTCGAAAAATACAAGAAACGGAATATTAAAAACCAACGACGATTTTTAAATGACGTACCAGTGGGCTACAGGACATGGGCTACAGGACCGCCACCAACTATAGTGATACCAAAAGCATGGGCCAGCTGGAGGGGATTCTGGTATAAAAAGACCAGAATTTCGGCATTCGAGGAACAGTTTTGTTCGCAGGTCCCGCCAACGCAGAAGTCCAGCTACCAGGAAGGAAGAGCAACTAACCCTCGCTAGGTGCAGCCGCACTGGTACCAAGAGAGCCCAGCTGTGGTACCTGACGTACATTTGACGGGAAGCAGCTGAGTTGGTGCTGCGTTCAAGGCCGACGCACCGTAGACCCAAACATCAACAGAGCGGTCTATCTTTGTCTCTCTTCCTCACACTAGTAGCCACGGACGGAGCTATCTAATCAAGCAAACTCAACAGTCTTCTCTCTCTGACACGAAATACGTTCCGAAATATTTTAAATAACGAAGATATAAGATCTTCATAGTCAAGACCAGGAAATTATGATAGAAATTTCAGTAGGGAAACGAATTAAAAGATAGATTGGAGGCAAAATATTAAACGAGAAATATACAAGCTACGGCCCTGAAATACCGAGTCACTGCGCATGCACTCGGAATGCATCCCACTGACGCCGGATCGTAGCGGCGGTCGGGTGGACGCGCAAGTCGACCTCTAAAAAATTTGTTATATCAGCAGGAAACTCCACGCCCACCGACGGGTCTGTAGCGAGTCAGTAGTAGACACAAGGCTAGTCGCGATTCTATCAGCAGCGGCCGGCTAGTTACCGACGGTACGCGTGCTAAATAGCATACCCACGGAACACGAAGGTTAAACAAATTTATCGAATAACGCTCAACTGCATTATCATCAATTATATCATTAATTAACGAATATATTTGCATCATATAACTATCAACGTCTTCTCACAAATTATAGAGCATACTACGACCATCGTCTAAAATCTGTCACCAACTAAAAACATATTACCGAGGATCTTCATAAATATTCTAGATTTTTTTTGCGTACACGATTATATTTGCACTCGAGTGCCCGGGAATAATAAAATTGTAAGGCCCGAGGTAGCCACAATACCGAGAAAAAGGGGCGAAATAATTGAATTTTCTATAATGTATCGCATAATTCTTATCTGTTTTATTGAATAAACCCTACTTCTACCTATTACAAAAGCCTAAAATTACTTTCCTTCCTGCTCGAGTCCGAACAAGCCCATTAAGGGCAATGTTAACGTTTAATACCGTTACTATATACAAAATACAAATTCAAGCAAATCATTTATATATCTATTTTTGTAGACATACAACAATACATATATATGTAAGTATATACTAAAGTAATTAATTTGAATCGTCACATTTTATTTATATTTGAGACATTTTTATTATTTATATAGGTATATATGGGGCATTCCACGCCAAATCGGACAGTTCAATTTTTTTTCCCTTGATTTTGTCATATTTTCATGTATTCATCAAAAATCGGCTTCTGGTACATTTTGAGATGTTTTTGGTCACCCGTTCAAAAAATATTTGTTTATGTTTTTTCGCTCATAACTTCTTTCATAATAGTCTAAATTCAATTTTTTTTTCATAACTGTTGTTTTTTATGTACTTTAAAAAAAAAAATACGAATAATTATTGCGGCTACATATTTGTTACAATAATTAAAATTCATTAAAATTTTGATCTGATCCTTCAACACAAATTCTATACAATTTTATGTCTTTATTACAGGGTCCCATTACGAAGGAGTACATTTGACGAGGAAAGAATTATATCTTATTATAAAGGATAATTTGAACGATAATTTCGCTACGTTATTGAATTTCGTGGAAACTAAAATTTCCGAGAAAAGTGGACGTAAAGTTGTGGTGCCTGAGGACTCGAGAACCGCCTTTTCAATGCTGTTTAATAAAATAAGAACCAGGTGGCAAGAAGCTAATAGAACATCGGACATTTTCTTCAAGAAAAACAGTAAATGGCTTAGCGGGCAGGTATATTTTGCCGTACCTACAGACACTGTTGAGAAAGACCCAGGTAGTAAAAGAGGCCGCCCGTCCCTTGAGTTTACATCGGCAAGTGAAAGGTCAAAACGAAAGAAGACCGAAGATATTCGTAAATCCTCAACCCCGGAAGAATTAGCATACGCTACTCAAATGAGCCTTCGCGCTTCGGGACAATTAGACGCTTCGAAAGTTGTTAAGGACGTAACAATGACGAGTCCTTTAAGAGCTTCTAAGTATCGAAAAGCTTATGCAGTAACGGGTGAAACCTCTTTATCGGAAGAGGCTACACTTTCCGCTTTGATCGAATGTAAATTGTCAAAGGGAGCTTACCTAACGATGAGAAAAATATCGTTGGCACACAACTGTCGTCTATATCCGTCTTACGAAAAAGTGGTGGAAGCAAAAAAGCGTCGTTATCCTCGGTCTGACGCAATTACCATTACAGAGACGAGTGCAGAAGTCGAATTGCAGGCATTATTAGATCATACAGTTAAACGTATTTTACTCGTCCAAACAGAAGTCGTTGAAACCTTGACTAACGGTAATGCTCGTAATATGGATTTAATTTGCAAATGGGGTTGTGATAGAAGCTCTGGGCAAAGTGAATATAAGCAGACTTTTACTGATGATAGCAAATCAGATGCGCATGTGTTTTTTACTTCGGTTGTGCCATTACAACTCATCTGCATTGATCAACAAACAAAAGCAGAAATCATGGTTTGGAAGAACCCTAGGCCCTCGTCTCCACGATTTTGTAGGCCGCTTAGACTACAGTTTCTGCACGAAGATACAGAGTCCACACTAAATGAAGTTGGAATTGTCGAAGCACAAATAAAGTCGCTTAGTCCACTCCAAACTGTAGTAAGTGGAAAAGATATCTCCATAACGTACAAGTTGGCGTTCACCATGATAGATGGTAAAGTTTGCAATGCTGTGTCATCGACGAAATCTGCTCAACGGTGCTATTTGTGTGGAGCAACCAGCAAAGATTTTAATGCCATCGACGTTATGTTGCAAAAGGAGGTCGTTGAAACGAATTTGAAGTTCGGGTTGTCGACACTGCATGTGTGGATACGGTGCTTCGAGTATTGCATACATTTGTCGTACAAACTCGGCATTAAAAAATGGCAAGCACGAAATTCCGAAGAAAAAAAAATTACCGAAGAAACCAAGAAGAGGATTCAACGCGAATTCAAGAGCGAATCGGGTCTAAGCATTGATCGTCCGAAGCCTGGATACGGCAGCAGCAATGATGGCAACACAGCTCGGCGATTTTTTGAGAATTGGAAGGTTTCTGCTTTGATAACCGGGGTCAACGAAAAAGTAATTAACCGTTTCTACGTTATCCTACAAGTTATCTCGTGTGGCCACAAGATAAATTGTGAACTATTTGAGCAGTATACTATTGAAACGGCAAGAACTATCGTTGCATTATACCCTTGGTACCACATGCCTACTTCGGTACACAAGCTATTAATTCACGGTTCACTGATAATAGCTCATGCGCTTTTACCAATCGGCGAATTATCCGAAGACGCTCAGGAAGCTCGAAATAAAGATATTAAACGATACCGAGAAAACTTCTCGCGAAAAACTTCCAGGATAAAAACAATGCAAGATGTTTTCCACCGGCTGCTAATTTCTTCAGACCCGTACATATCTAGCATCCGGCAACTACCGAAGAAACCACTAAAAAGTTTGTCGCCGGAAGCTGTCGCGATGCTGCTCACTCCAACTATCAATGCTGCAGCACATCAAGGTTTCGTCACAATAACATCGAATCGGGTCTTGTGGACGATACAAGCTCGGTAGATGGTTCCGACATCGACGACGGCGACGGCGACTCCGAATCCGATGTTCCATTCGACTAAAAATTTAATTCGATTACACGATTTCGAGAATAATGTATTTTGAAAATAAAAATATTAATTCCGTAAAAGACACGGCTCACGTTTATTTCATTATGATTATTATATTTTATATTATATCTCATCCATTTAACAGGATACGTTTTGTGTACCATAATTTGTCTGTCAGATTCGTGATCAGTGACCCTAAAAACCCGCGTATACCAATTTTTGTCAAGATCTGACACCTTTTTCCATCTATGTCCGCCATATTGGATCGGCCATTTTGTTCAAAATTGTTTGGCTTTCTGATTCGTAATCAGTCACTTTCACAACCCGAGTATATCAATTTTCTTCAAGATCTGACACCTTTTTACCATTTATGTCCGCCATATTGGATCGGCCATTTTGTTCGAAATTGTTTGGCTTTCTGATTCGCAATCAGTCACTTTCACAACCCGCGTATATCAATTTTGTTCAATTCAATTATAATAATTAAAATTCAAATAACTAATGCAAGTTATATATCATTGTATACGAAAACGTCATACTAAATAAGTAAATTATTTCATCCTTTTTTGAGTGGTACGGCAGGAGGGAGTTTTTTTGGAAATTTTTAATTTTTTTTAACATACTTGTCCGCCATATTGGATCAGCCATTTTGTTTACAATAATTTGGCTTTCGGATTCGTAATGAGCGACCCTCAAAACCCACATATAGCAGTTTTTGTCAAGATCGGACACCTTTTTAACATTCATGTCCGCCATATTGGATCGGCCATTTTGTTTACAATAATTTGGCTTTCGGATTCGTAATAAGCGACCCTAAAAACCCGCATATACCAATTTTTGTCAAGATCGGACACCTTTTTAACATCCATGTCCGCTATATTGGATCGGCCATTTTGTTTAGAATAATTTAGCTTTCAGATTCGTAATCAGCGACCTTAAAAACCCCTGCATACCAATTTTCATTCCGATCGGAGGTTATTTGTATTTACTGCCACGATTTCGGGCTCTGCGTCTACTGTGTGGCGGCGTTGATACACGGACCCAGCAATATAGCTGCCCATTCAAATGTACCGAGAAAAATAAATGTAACAGAAGAACATTTTGCAGCGATACTATTGCTTGAAAAAAAAACTGTCCTGGGAAATTCATTCTTTTTCATCCGACTGTCGAGCTCGGTAAAGAAATATAGAAATTTCAAATGCATGCAAGTTCCCTAGTCATGATAAATAATCTACACTCCTTACTATAAATAATGAATTTTATTTCGCATTTTTTTTCAACACAGTTATGTGCAACGAATTTTATATATTTACTGTACCCGGCCACATGGATCGGTGGGATACGACTCGGCGCAGAACCAACGATACTTGGGAGTTGGAGGATTAATCATGGCGACCAGGGCCCACATGTACCATAGCCCGCCACTGTAATCCTTAGATCCTGCAATATCGACAACTGTTACTTTTCGCTGGATGCCTTGATTGACATACTTGCTACAAGCAGTGCTAGCTACAATGTGTATTTTTTCGGCGAGATGCGCTATTCTCGATTTTGAGTTGGTCACGTGTGCTCGATGACTCTTAATGCTTCTTTAGAGTCGTAAATCTATGCGACAATGTTTTGACCAAATATTAAGATGGAATATTTTTGGCAGATCGCAACCCGGGTTGCGTCAGCGCCGCCTGGATTCCTGTGTTATCGATCTCAGAAAGATCTCTAACAATCGAATCAATCATTTTTAGTCAACTCTGATTGCCTCACTCATTCATTAAGAATTAATAAGGCAACCAGACCTGACAGTTTTTAACTTCTAAAGAAATCGTGAAAAAATACTGCCACAGCCCGGGTTCGAACCGGGAACTCCGGAATTCTAGTCTGGTACGTTACCAATTACGCCACCGCGGCTCTGGCAATATTAATTTTACGATCCCTATTTTTAATGTCAAATGGTAAACGTTCAGATTAATCAATCAATATGCGGTCATTAAAGTTTCTGTAGATTGTTAGAGATCTTTCTGAGATCGATAACACAGGAATCCAGGCAGCGCTGACTCAACCAGTGACGCCAGATCAGGGAATTTTTCCTCTATCTCGCTGCCCCCACCACGCTGCCCGTGCTAGGCGCGTCAGGGGAAGGCTTGTGCCGCTCGTAATCAATCTCGTCTTGATTGCGCTTTACGCTGTCTCGCCCCACCCACTTCACAACAGCTACTGCGCGGGTTTTTATGAAATGAGTTATGAAAGATTTTTTAATGAATATATATAAATATTATATAAATAAATAAATAATGAAATTAAAGAAATATATCAAACGTTCGCTAATTTTGCAGCCGTCAGCAAATGAATAATGCATTACAATATCCAACACCAAATTGTAGTCCTTTACACGAAAGGTTCATTATAATTTGTTGAATAAAAAAAAATTGTAATCCTCTACGTGGAGATCGCTTCATAAGGATCCACCCGTGGGGCCGTTGCCTTGTTTCTATAGCTAAGCAAATACGGACACAGGAAAGACCCCTCTCCATCCCTCCAACAATTAAACGTCTTATTTCTTCATTAAGCTAAGAGCAACAAATAAAATATGATTTGGCAAGAACAGTATTTTCTTTTCAAATAAATAATAAATAATGTTTTCAAATAAAAAAACAAACAAATTTCTGTTTTTGTCTTAGGTTAATGGAATGCGTCATGAAAAGTTAATAAAAGCCAAGTTACAAATTTGGAAAAAAATAAATTGCTATATATAATCAACGGTATTATATTACATCTTTCTAAATTATTAAGTAATAAATAAATATATTTCTCTTTTTTTGTGCCGTTACTATACTGGAAGCTCTTTCTCCGCAAAGCAGAATCTATAAAATAACGGGCTATACTGCCATAAAGCAGTTATGCGCTCATGTGGGAAAATGCACATAATTAACGATATTAACGTCAGCACGGATAAGTGATATTAATAGTGCCATATCGAATAACAGAGAAGTTGAGTAACATAGTGGTAGCGTTCCAGACTGATAATCCGAAAATAGCAGATTTGAATCTCGAGCTAGTCAATTCGAAATTTTTTTTTTCTCGCGACGAATCACTTTTCAAAAGAGAATTGTTACGACAAAAAGACAAAATCGAAAAATATCGATATACGACCTACTAAGTATCCATGTCATTGACACTACAAGATTTATTTTCCCGATTCTCACTGAAAAACCGCTACAACGTCATGAATTTCTTACAAATACTAATAAAAAACACATAAAAAGATTGACAATTTCAATAATGAATGAAAACAAACATTTTATTCATGGATTAAGAGTACACAGAAATAATAGTACAGCTAATAATTGCATTAATTAATTTTGTACTTTGAACGTTTGAACAGCGAGCGGCGTAGTGAAAGATGTCCGCGCTGCCTGACTGTTGATTGGTCGGTGAGCCGAGTCTGCGCACGGCGTAGTGTGTGACGTCACAAGCTGCCTGACTGCTGATTGGTCGGTGCGCCGGGTGCGCGCGCAGTGGGCGCTAAAGCAGACCCAGTGGAGAGGGTACCAAAAGGGAACAAATTTCCCGCATTTGGCATCACTGCGCGGCATGCCTATGAGGCACAGCCTCGGCTCCGCGAAGCCCTGCCTCGGCTATCTCCGGCCCAACCGAACGCAGCGTGCTAGAGCACAGCAACAGGTCGACGCACGGCGAATATCGATCGCCGTGCGCCAGCTGATTATCCAACACAACTGGTTTTCTTATAGTGTGAAAATGAATTCATTTAAACCAAATATACCCTATTATTATTGATAATGTTTCGCCATTTTTCGGGTAGAGCCATGATGCCATCGGTGAAGAACTTCTGTGGTTTCTGGTTGAAAAACTGAATCAAGTGGTTTTCACAGGCTTTTTTTGAAAGCCGCTCAGTTCCATTGAGAGAGCTCTGCAGAAATCGGAATAAGTGATAGTCAGAGGGTCCTATGTCTGGACTATACGGTGGATGCATCAAAACTTCCCAACCAAGCTCTCGCAATTTTTGACGGTTCATCAAAGAAGTGTGTGGTCGGGCGTTGTCATGATGGAAGGCAACACCTTTCTTATTAATCAATTCGGATGATTTCTTTCTATTGCTTGGCGTAATCTCTGGAAGTGGCTCATGGTGGACGATTCTCTTCCAGTCCCACCACGCACACAGCATCATCTTTTTCGCCGTCAATCCTGGCTTCGCGAACGCTTGTGGCGGCTCACCATCCCTTGTCCACGATCTTTGACGCTTTCGATTGTCGTACGTGATCCATTTTTCATCACCGGTTATGACACATTTCAGAAAAGGCTCGATTTTATTGCGTTTCAGCAGTGCATCGCAGATGTTAATTTGGTCGGTCATGTTTTTCGCGCTCAACTCATGAGGAACCCATACATCGAGCTTCTTTTTGTAGCCAGCTTTGTGTAAATGGTTCAAAACAGTTTTGTGGTCAATGCCTAGCTCCATACCAATATCGACACTGCTGACGTGCTTATTTTACTGGACTTTTTCAAGAATTTCATCAACTTTTTCAGTGATTGGACGACCAGAGCATGACTCATCTTTCGCATCAAAATTACCAGAACGAAAGCGAGAATTTTTTCACAAGCCTGCGGTGCGTTCTTTCGTTTGTCGTAATAATATTGCAAAATATAGCGCAATTCTTCATTACTTTTCTCCATTTTCAAATGCAAACAACTTTCAAACCACTGTACCAATTTCGATGTTTATACGCTCAAAGTAACGCTCGAAGTGTGTCCTTTCCAACGAGCGTTTAGTAGTGTCGCTGCGATCTGTGTTTCCTGACTTATTTGCAATTGATGCCATCTATCCGGAAAAACGCCACAAACTTTTTCCCAGACCCAATATAATACATATTAATAAATAATAATAAAAGAAAATATTGGCATGGCAAGGCGACCTTTCTTACCGGACGAAAATCCGCGGTCTTGAGAGAACTGCGATCTTTGCTTCAAATGGTTAACATGATTGGATCACGTTACGTCGATATATAAAGCCCCCCTCTCATTATGTATAGGTGGATAATGGTGCTTTAACTTTTCACTTCCTCATCAATTTATTGTTCATATCAATAGTTTTTAATATTATGTATATATTGAGACGTACGAACTATCTAAGAACGCGCGGTGTACACACTAAGGCATCGCTACTGCGCGTTACGTACACCAAGTAAGACCGGCCTATACTCGGCAACTCACGACGCTCGGCACGCACACAACAAAGCACTGCTACCGAGCGTCACTCACACCATTAGGCCGGCACGTCGGTGACCAAGTCCCGTTATTCCGTCCGAAAAATACAAGCAACGGAGTATTAAAAGACCAACGACGATTTTTAAAAGAAGGACCAGTGGGCTACAGGAAGATGGGCTAAAGGACTGCCACCAGCTATAGTGATATAAAAAAAGCAGCAGCTGGAGGGGAGGCTTGTATAAAAAGGCCAGAATTTCGGCACTCGGGGAACAGTTCTGTTCACAGATCCCGCCAACGCAGAAGTCCAGCTACCAGGAAGGAAGAGCAGCCAACCCTCGCTAGGTGCAGCCGCACTGGTACCAAGAGAGGCCAGCTGTGGTACCTGACGTACATTTAAACGGGAAGCAGCTGAGTCGGTGCTGCGTTCGAGGCCAACGCACCGCAGACCCAAACAACAACAGAGCGGCCTATCTCTGTCTCTTTTTCTCTCTCACTCTGGTAGCCGAGGATAGCCTAATACACGGGCCAGGCTTTTGAGAAACAAAGCTAATAAACTCCGCTCATTAAGATACTGCATACCAATACTATTATGTCTAAGACCTATCAGTAATATTAACGTGGATAATTCAACAGAGATACAAATTAAACGTAGATCAGATGAAAAATATAAAAAGGCAATAACTGCACAGGGTACGGCCCTGGTATATCGAGTAGCTGCGGATGCACCCAGAGTGCATACCACTGACGCCAGACCGCAGCCGCGATCAGGTGGACGCGTGAGTCGGCCTTTAAAAAGTACCAGCCTCCCACCAACGGGCCTGTAGCGTTAGAAATTGAACAACTCAGCGGTAAAATCGAGCAACGGCCGGTTAGTTACCGACGGTACACATGCTAAGCCTTCTACCTAGGGAACGCGATGAATAGATAAAAATTATCAAGCAGCGTTTATCTTTCTGTTGTAAGTCCAATTCTGGTTAAAGAATAGCTTCGAATTAGAAATATATTACTTATCAACCTCTTTTTTCGAGCCCTAGTGCATATTGTTAATTGAATGTTACATCTCTATTCTCATACATTCTTTAAATTCACCCGCGGACACGATTATAAATGCACTCAAGTGCCCGGGAATAATTTATTGTAAGGCGCGTGGTAGCCATAATACCAAGAGAAAAGGGTTAGATAATTGAATTATCTATTTATTATTTTTTTTATGTATCACAAAATTCCATCTTTGTCTTTCTTTGAATAAACCCTACTTTTACCTACTACAAAAGCCTTATATTACTTTCCTTCCTGCTCGAGTCCGAACAAGCCCATTAAGGGTAATGGTAACGCTTAATACCGTTACATTTGGCGCCCGAACAGGGACTCGAACATAGGAAAAAAAGGCTGGTAGTGGGTGCTAAGTAGAGGAATTATGCGCTTCGAGTCTACGTTTGCAAATCGATTAGTCCAGCGGGCACTGCTAGATGCAAGCCAGGAGCTCAGCACATCACTGTTAGAACGATCCCTTGAGTGGAAATCAACCACAGCAGACGGTTTGCTAAGACATCAGCGTAGACATGACCGTGAAGAAATCGCACGATTGTCAGAAATCCACAGCATTACACAATCAATGGATTCAAACGAGTCAGGCATACAAGGGGATGGTCAATCAACTCCGGTACTAGGGAATACCCTCCCTGTTGTTCCGAATCCAGTCGACATGACTCAAATCTTGGCGCTCCTGCATACAGTAAAAGAGAGCCAGGATGAAAATTTTGACAAGCTTCAAGCCAAACTAGACAACGCCACCGATTCATGTATGTCAAAGACAGCGACACTCCGAGAAAATCTGCAAGAACATGTGCAGACCAGTATCTCCCAGGCAGAAGAAAGAACTGATAATAAAATCGAAACAGTCCGTCAGGAAATTGTCCAAGAGCAAGAGACAATAAACAATTATCATCGGGGGTTGATAGTCAACGAGCAAATGGTTAGAGCGAGGATTGACAAAGAGATGAAAGAAACCATGGAGCGGTTAAAAAATAATCAAACAATTACCGAGAGTCATGCAATAAAAATTAAGGAGTTGGAACAATGGACCACCACAGGCATGAATAATTCGGCCTATGGATTTTCGATGTTGCAGGCAGGAAACCTTACTCGTTTCCAAGCAGTGTCGCAGAAGCCTCCAAAGTTCGCAGCGGATGGTAAACAACGGCCAATGAAATTCCTAAAGGAATTACAGGAATACTGTGAGGCAGCCGGAACAGAGGGATCGGACGTGCGTTTCGTCATCAAGGACGCACTAGAGGGTCAAGCAAAAAATTGGTGGCATCTGGTGGAGAGTACTATCCATAGTTTTTCTGAATTTTCAGAGGCATTCACGGCACGGTACTGGACACGAGAGATGCAGGATAAAGTCCGAAGCAATCTCGAGTTCGGAACGTACGAGACCGAGGGCCAGAATCGTACAAGAGCAGAGTACGCCACACTGATTTTCGGGAATGCTCGTGACCTTGAGGAGAAGATGTCTGATGAGGCTATTGTTACGTCCTGACGTAACGTCGCGTTTATCTTTTTCATTTCGATTACGTTAAAGTTCTTCTGCTTTAGTTTCGCTACAGTAAAAGTAACTTCCCAAATTTTTCCTTCAGTCTCGAACTTCTCAAGAGGAGAGGAGAGCGATTTTAGCGACGGAGATCGGAACAGGGTGAAGATGCGGCCCTACCGACCGTCTCCCGGGAAAAACTAATCTTGTAAAGATGGAATTTTTCAGCATCCTGGTTAAAAGGCAAACTTTCAAACCATGGGATCTACTGCGTAGACCCGGTTATCGACTGCCGTTTATGGATCTATGATTCAGCGCGGCCTTACCCTCAATCCTAGACCAGGGGTTCGGCTAGTCGCCGTCGGGGCGTTGTTGGTCATAAGGGAGCGGTTGGAAGGAACGCTATCACGTGACCAAGCGACCGCACCCTTCTCGCTCTTGCCTGAAATCTTCTCTCTCTCTCTCTCTCTTTACAAAGATGATGAAATTACGAACAATTATTAACTAAGCGAAACAATTAACAAAAGTGGAGGAACTGTTGATTTAAACGAAAGAGTTATGACTATTAAAATGTTCACACGAATACTCTAGGTAAAATATCAGCAGCAAAAAGAACAATTATGCTTCCATATGGAAACTACTCAGGGCTGTCACTCGAAAACGAGTGCAACCCACATGAACTTACCAGGTATAGTCGGGTAATAGAAGAAAGATCAGTATATCAGGATTAATCTCCTTTTTCTGTCGGGATTATTTTAATATGTCTCTCGTAAAATATTGGAATTTATAGTAAAAATACCATCATAAATATATAGAACATGTTATGCCTATATAGAAAGGACAAAGGAAATATTAGGATTCATTTATGGTAAAATAGCGAAAAATAGACAGAAAAACGAGAAAGAGATGAGACTAAAATTAAGTTGCAATGGAGTTTCTGCTGCAGGAAAGCGAGACTGGCCGACTCTCCACGCAACGATAAGCGCCTTGCGCGAGGTCTGAACAGCGATCTAGCCGACTTGCGTACGAACGAAAAATACGAGTAACTAAGTCGGGCGAGTCGCTCTCAAGAAAAGTACTCTCTCGCTCTCTCTCGTTTCCATGTATAAAAACACTAGTTTTACCAGCAAATTATATATATGGAATATGTTACATATATATATAGGATAAAATGAAATGTTAAGATTATTTTACAGCGGAATACCAAAAGTAAGACGAAACGAGAAAGAGAGAAAACTATAA
Source organism: Cylloceria caligata (assembly GCA_963942595.1). NCBI lineage: Eukaryota > Metazoa > Arthropoda > Insecta > Hymenoptera > Ichneumonidae > Cylloceria > Cylloceria caligata. Next base: position 3,529,996 of record OZ012711.1, read on the forward strand.
CACATTTCAATAAAGTTTCCTCTGCAGGAAAGCGAGCCTGGCCGACTCTCTGCGCCACGACGAACGCCTTATCGCTAGGGCTGAACGGCGATCTAGCCGACTTGGGTACGAACGAAATGTACGAGTAACCAAGTTAGGCAAGTCGCTCTCAATAGAAGTTCTCTCTCGCTCTCTCTCGTTTCCATGTATAAAAACACTAGTTTTACCAGCAAATTATATGTATGGAATATGTTACATATATATATAGGATAAAATGAAATGTTAAGATTATTTTACAGCGGAATACCAAAAGTAAAACGAATCGAGAAAGAGAGAAAACGGTAACGCGTTTCAATAAAGCTTCCTCTGCAGGAAAGCGAGGCTGGCCGACGCCCCATGCCACGACAAACGCTTTATCGCTAGGGCTGAACGGCGATCTAGCCGACTTGCGTACGAACGAAATGTACGAGTAACCAAGTTAGACGAGTCGCTCTCAAGTAAAATCCTTCTCTCTCTCTCTCTCGCTCTCGTTTCTATAGCATGAGAATAATCGTCTAACTAACAAATTATTTAAGAAACCTTATTAACTATAAGAAGTCTAACGTCTAACCAGCAAATTATTTAAGAAAACTTATTAACTATAAGAAGTTTAACGTCTAACTAACAAATTATTTAAGAAAACTTATTAACTATAAGAAGTCTAACGTCTAACTAACAAATTATTTAAGAACACTTATTAACTATAAGTAGAGTAATCACTCATTTAACGAATAACCAATGATGCTTGGAATAAGCCATAGCTCAACAAAACCATTTATACTGATAAGAGATTCACGCAGATATCAGGTTGCATACGTCGAAGTTAACTACAGAATCTGTAACAAAATTATTACTAGTGGTTTCATGTGAAGGATTTAATTAAGTTCCGTACAAACGCTGAAAGACTAAGCCATTACCATAGACACATCTACATAGAAGCGAGCATAAGGATATTACCTAGACTAGGAAACTCTATCGAAAGTAGTCCTAGAAGCGGGGTGGTAAAAATCGCCTCATTTTCAGGGGAAAAACGCCTCGAACGCGTTCCCTCACCTAATCGCGTGGTCCTCTGTGTAGCACATCGCGCGGACAAATCAGAGCGCGCTATACCGATGCACTTGCATAGATCTATGGCTCTGCATGTCGAGAAGCTACTTTGCGGAGTAAGGGGAATGAATACGTGTATGGTCGAGATAGACCACGGGGAAATTCTTATAATCAGGATAGAGTTTTATCCCTTTTCTTCTTTTACGCGCTTAACAAGAATTTTCGACGCTCAGGAGCCCTATAAAAGGCCGCGAAAATCGGCCGGCGATACTTTTTCACGGGGAGTCAAGTAAGACAGTTTCACGGGGGAGTCAATTAGAGGACTAATCACTAGCTTGGCAGTCAATAAGTCGCTGGCAGTGAGTTAGACTTTTTTCCAAGGCAACAAGTAGTACTGTTTGCCGGGAAATAAAGTAGTACAGAACGATAATTTTTCACCACGGGTGAATTTTCACAAAGTATAGTTTTAAGTAGTACAGAGTAAGAGTACAGTACTTATAATTATTAACGCTTGAAAAATCGGGAATATTGAACGTGCAACATTCAACTACTCATGTAGTTTTGATTCAATAACTATTAATACGCACCAACACCTACGTTCGATTTTGAGTTTGTACGACTATACCAGTCTACGTCTAAACCAACGTTCAACAGCAAGAACCAGAGCGACAAACAACCGTAAGTACAATTTTCAATTACCAATTAAAGTGAAATCTTGCTCCGCGTGAAATTGTCAGTTAAGTCCCACCCCCTTATTCGTGAAGTGATTATCCCCAACCAAGAACAAAACACACTCAAGCCCTATCCCGAGTAATTTTCCGCGAGGTTAGACTCAAAAACGGGCTTGCGTCTTCGGTATTTTCTCGTCGGGTGTGGTAAAGGGAGGATTTATTCTCCTTGACCAGAGCACGGAAAATATACACCAAAACGTGCATCTATGTTAAATTCGTGGGTTTCGTAAGATAGGCCGCGATTTTGACGTAACACTATCATCCATCGCCTCGTCAGGCCTTTTGATGAAGAGGTCAGGTGTGCTGTCAGGATCCGCCAGATCAGCTCGGTACCAGAATTCTTAGAATTACTAGAAAGCATCGACATGGCGGGACCTCTCAACAGCAAAAGAGGTAATCAGAGAACAGATTCCCAAGGACGCGGAGGACCAAGGGATCAAGGATGGCGGGGACCACCGCGGAGCGAGTGGCAGGCGCCACGGGATTCGGAGAACCGGCCACGCTGGCAAAATCATCCGTATCATGGAAATATGAGATCACCAGCATGGCAACAGGTACAACAAGAACAACCACCACGGTACTAAATACCTCCACCTCCACCACGTGATCAAGGGAGTTCTAGACCTGTGGCATGGCAACAAGCGCCTCCACCAACTCCTAGGAGGGAGCAAGAGCCACCGAGTCAAATGAATGTGATCCAGGGGCATCCTCCTGGACCATTCATCGGAAACACGGTGACTCCAACAGCACGGGCACAACAGAACGTTTCCCAGAGGACAAATCCGCGAAACGCTTAGACGTTGCGCCCGTAGAAGAAACTGAGGATTAAGAAATCAAAGGACGAGGCGCAACGGGAATAAATGAGAACCGAAGACAAGAGGAGGCGGAGCGAAGTAAGGTAGTAGAAAAGAAGAATAAGAGAAGGAAGGAACGAAGAGTAATAAAAGAGAAGAAAGAGGAAGAAGAGTCAAAGTCAGACAAGGAAAAACTTGCATGTGAGCCATCCAAAAATTAAGCCATTATGAAGAATATTGGAAGGCCGAACTCGTCGAGCCAAGAATAGGGAATTGCAACCCTTAGTAAGGCCGATGATCGGCGAGATATGTCTAGAGAAGCGGCGGAAAAATGGAGCGGCAATGACCAAAATGCGAGAGATTACCCGGTCTTTACGATCACCGAAGATCCACGGGAATTTTTACGAGAGGAACCGAGGAAGACGGAAAAATGGTACGACGATGTACATCCTCGGTGTCGTGAAATTCCAGTGGAGGTCGAGGGGGTGACTATAAAGAGTCTGATTGACAGTGGCAGTGAGGTAAGTTGCATCTCGGAAGATTTTTTTCATCAATATAAAGAAAAATTTGAGAAATGCCCCACACTGCCTGTTACTTCGACAAAGGTGGTAGGAGCATTTGGCAGAGAAGCGGAGAGAGTGAAAAAACAGATCATGGTAGGGGCAAATACATATGGATCTAGAGGAGAGATCCAGTTATTAATTGTTCCAAAATTGCTGCGACCGATCCTGATCGGTATTGACGGAATGATGAGTCTTCAGATTTCCGTCGATGCTCGTAATAAATGTGTGGCAGTCAGAGATCTGGTAGTAGCAAAATTAATTGACGGATTATGGCAATTAGCTGATCCGAGCTCGATACCGAAAGAGGATGGTAAAGAGATCTGCACCATCCAAGAAGTACCACCAGCAATGCCTCAAGAATTTCAATTGTCGGAGAGGGAATTCGAGGAGAAAATGAAAGAGTGTAAAGATCTTGAAATTAATATCAAAAATAATTTCAAGTCCATCGTCGAAAAAAATCAGGTGGTATTCGTTAAAAGACCAGGAAGAATGTCAAGTTATGTCCATCATCTGACACTCAAGGACCCGAAACCGTATTTTCATCGGTCGTATCCGGTAGCACTGGCACAGCGAGATAGGGTCCAACGGGAGATCGAGCGGATGCTCGATTACGGGGTTATACAAAAATCTGAAAGTATTTTTATTAACCCCTTAATGCCAGTCACAAAGGACGACGAGAGTGTTCGATTGTGTTTGGATGCCAGGGAACTTAATAATTACTTGGTAAACGATCATAATAATTCACCTCCTATCGGAGAAATTTTCCAGAGATATGGAGGAAAATCAGTAATCTCAACGCTAGATCTCACGAGCAGTTTCTGGCAGATTCCATTACACCCGGATTCCAGGAAATATACAGCATTCCAGCACAATGGAAAATGCTATGAGTTTACTGTCACGCCTTTTGGACTGAAGACAAGTACGGCAAGTTTAATTCGAGCATTAGGCATAGTGCTGGACGAGTTAGATTTTGTCATAAATTTCGTTGACGATCTACTGGTGCTATCGAAAAACCATGAGAATGGTATGACTCTCAAATTTCAAAAGTCACACTTCTTCCGACAAGAAGTGTCCTTTCTCGGCCACATTCTCACGACAGGGGGACTTAAACCCGATCCTGAGAAGATAAAGGCAATTAAAGAATATCCGGCACCGAAAAATCTAAAACAATTGAGAGGATTTCTGGGGTTGATAAATTTGTATACAAAATTTACCAACCGCCATGCCCACGAGACCGCTCCACTTCTAGAATTGCTGAGGAAGGGGGTGAAGTGGAAATGGGACATAACTTACCAAGAAGCTTTTGGCCGAGTCAAGGATTTATTTTGCAAAGCCGTGATCCTTGGATTCCCTGATGTAAAGAAGCCATACACACTAACAACGGATGCAAGTATGCGCTTGGGTATGCGCTTGGGGCCATCTTATCACAAGAAAATGAGCAAGGAGAAAGCGAGGGGATCTCTTTTGCGAGTCGGACTCTGAAAGGAGCAGAACATGGCTATATGACTACTGAAAAGGAATTATTAGCTATTGTATGGGCTCTGGAAAAATTCAGAACTTATCTTCGGGGCGCTAGAATAAATATTAAGACTGACCACAAAGCATTAATATTCCTTAAAACGTGTCGGTTTACGGCAGAAAGATTAATGCGGTGGGTCCTGTCAATCCAAGATTACGATATAAACATAGAGCACCTCGAAGGGAGAAAGAACACCGTCGCCGACGCTCTGAGCTGGATGAAAGGAAATGAGGAAACAACGAAAGGATTGGTAGTAATTGCAGCAACTCTGGCACGGGAGACATCAAAAGATTTAATAAAGGAAATGAAGAAAATCGCGAAACATCAAAGGAACCAGGAGGATTTGTGTAGAATTATGGAAATTCTAGAGAAAGAAAACGACACCGAAGAAGAGAAGAAATTTCGATTACGGGAGGGTATTCTACAGAAACACACGAAAGCTCGGATCTGGAAAGTCGTGCTTCCGAAATGTTTGGTTCAACAAATAATTTTGGAATGTCATGAACTTTATGGGCATATTGGAGCCCGAAAGTGTTTCCGTTTTCTCGATGAAGATTTCTCACATCCACACCTGGTAAAACTCACAAGGTCACTCATCGCATGCTGTGATATTTGTCAACGCAGCAAGGTTGCAGTACAGACAAATTACGCCGAAATGCAGACGATTGTTCCCGAGAGGCCGGGGGACTTATGGGCCTCTGCCGACATCCATTGGAGGGGTAAAACATATCCTAGTAACAATCGATGCATTTAGTAAGTATGTAGTACTGTTTCCTATGCGAAAAGCGAATACAGCAACCGTAATAAAGAGGATATTCCAAGACTATATCCCGCAGTTTGGAAAACCAAATCGTATCCAATTCGATCATGGTACACAATTTACTGCGAAAAATTGGTTTCAAAAATTAGAGGATGAAAACATAAAGGCAGTATTTTCTTCGATACGCCATCCTCAAGGGAATATTGTGGAACGAGTAAATCGAAAGTTGGAACGATTTTTTAGGACTTTCCTGAGGGATAACCACGCCGGTTGGTACAAATGGGTGCAGGTGGTGCAAGACTGCATAAATAAATCCCATCACGAAACCACAGAATTCACTCCAACGGAATTACAACGAAAGAAAAAACCTATCCGGCTGTGGAACAAGTGGTTAGGAATACCAGCGAATGAAGAGAATGATCCACACACCTACGATGCCAAAATAAAGATTGCCCGGGAGAGGATTATAAAAACACGAGCAAAGAGGGCCGAACGTTTTAACAGTACACATAAATTAACAACTTTTGAGGAAGGAGATGTAGTACTGGTAAAGGCACTCAATGTCTCTGATCCGGCAAATCAGATAACATCAAAATTTCTACCACTCCGAGAGCGCCCATATACAATAAAGAAATGCGTTGGACTCGCTACGTACGAACTCATGGACCCACTCACGAAGAAAGTACGTGGAAAATTCCATGCGAGGCTGCTCACAAAGTACAAAGTGTACCGCGGTGAAAAGGAAGACGAGGAACAATAGGAGAGTGGAAAATGAATCGGACCATACATAAAAAAGAATAATAATAATAATAATAAGAAAAATAAAGATAAATAAGTAGATCAAAAGAGATGAAATTGGGGAATAGTGATAAAAGGAATTTATCTGAAAATAACAGAATGAATAAATAGATAAATAAATAGAAATAAGAATGTAGGGATAAGAGATAGAATTTAAATACTAAGAATATTTTTAAGATAATCAAAATAACAATAATAATAATAATAATAGCAGATATAGTGATAATAATGAATAAATAGAGAAATAGAAGGAGATAAGAATGTAGAGCTCAAATTTTTTTACCACTGTATTGCTAAATAAAAAATCAGAAATGTAGGTAAATAGTAGGTTATTTATAAATAACGGGTACTCCGCTCTGTTATTAGTATTAGAGACTAGTTATAGTATTAGAACCCTCGATGAAATTAGATAAAAAAAAAAAAATAAAAAAAAAAATAAGGATGATAAAAGTACAAAAGAGTTAAAATTGAGGAAATTAGCAATAAAGAAAAGAAACGAAGTCAAATAAGAACCAACACCATAGGAGGCAACTACCAGTCAAAGAGAAAGAAATACATGTGTCCCGAATTATTTATAGCAATAAACCCTTCGGCGATAATAGAATAGATAGAAGAAAGATATATAATAAATAATCATAATAAATAAATAAAATAGAACGAAATTTAGGGATGATAAAATAATAAAATCGAAAAGAATTTAGCGACAAGAACAGAGAAGGAAATAGATACAAATGAAATAAGAATAGCACGGTGAAAGACAACAGCAAGAGGAAGAGAGAGAATAACAACATCGCAGAGATCCTCGGTTCACCGGTACACAGGTTCCCCTCGGATCGGGGGACGATGAGACGTACGAACTATCTAAGAACGCGTGGTGCACACACTAAGGCATCGCTACCGCGCGTTACGTACACCAAGTAAGACTCGGCAACTCACGACGCTCGGCACGCACACAACAAAGCACTGCTACCGAGCGTCACTCACACCATTAGGCCGGCACGTCGGTGACCAAGTCCCGTTATTCCGTCCGAAAAATACAAGCAACGGAGTATTAAAAGACCAACGACGATTTTTAAAAGAAGGACCAGTGGGCTACAAAGAAGATGGGCTAAAGGACTGCCACCAGCTATAGTGATATAAAAAAAGCATGACAGAGGTGACAAAAATAATTAATGATTCGATTGTTAAAGATCTTTCTGAGATCGATAACACAGGGATCTTAGGTGGCGCTGACTCTAACCGGGTTGCGAACTGCCAGAAATTTTCCATCAAAAATTTGGTCAAATCATTGTCGCTTAGATTTATCACTCTTAAGAAACATATGACCGCGTATAATAAAATAACAAAGGTGTATTAATTGACATTAAAATAGAGATCGTGAATTGATGTTGCTAGAGCCGCGGTGGCGTAATTGGTAACGTACCAGGCTAGAATTCTGGAGTTCCCGGTTCGAACCCGGGCTGTGGCAGTATTTTTTCACGATTTCTTTAAAAAGTAAAAAATCGTCAGTTCTGGTTGCCTCATTAATTCTTAATGAATGAGTGAGGCAGTCAGAGGTGACAAAAATAATTAATGATTCGATTGTTAAAGATCTTTCTGAGATCGATAACACAGGGATCTTAGGTGGCGCTGACTCTAACCGGGTTGCGAACTGCCAGAAATTTTCCATCAAAAATTTGGTCAAATCATTGTCGCTTAGATTTATCACTCTTAAGAAACATATGACCGCGTATAATAAAATAACAAAGGTGTATTAATTGACATTAAAATAGAGATCGTGAATTGATGTTGCTAGAGCCGCGGTGGCGTAATTGGTAACGTACCAGGCTAGAATTCTGGAGTTCCCGGTTCGAACCCGGGCTGTGGCAGTATTTTTTCACGATTTCTTTAAAAAGTAAAAAATCGTCAGTTCTGGTTGCCTCATTAATTCTTAATGAATGAGTGAGGCAATCAGAGGTGACAAAAATAATTAATGATTCGATTGTTAAAGATCTTTCTGAGATCGATAACACAGGGATCTTAGGTGGCGCTGACTCTAACCGGGTTGCGAACTGCCAGAAATTTTCCATCAAAAATTTGGTCAAATCATTGTCGCTTAGATTTATCACTCTTAAGAAACATATGACCGCGTATAATAAAATAACAAAGGTAAAAAAAGCATGGGCCAGCTGGAGGGGAGGCTTGTATAAAAAGGCCAGAATTTCGGCACTCGGGGAACAGTTCTGTTCACAGGTCCCGCCAACCCAGAAGTCCAGCTACCAGGAAGGAAGAGCAGCCAACCCTCGCTAGGTGCAGCCGCACTGGTACCAAGAGAGGCCAGCTGTGGTACCTGACGTACATTTAAACGGGAAGCAGCTGAGTCGGTGCTGCGTTCGAGGCCAACGCACCGCAGACCCAAACAACAACAGAGCGGCCTATCTCTGTCTCTTTTTCTCTCTCGCTGTGGTAGCCGAGGATAGCCTAATACACGGGCCAGGCTTTTGAGAAACAAAACTAATAAACTCCGCTCATTAAGATACTGCATACCAATACTATTATGTCTAAGACCTATCAGTAATATTAACGTGGATAATTCAACAGAGATACAAATTAAACGTAGATCAGATGAAAAATATAAAAAGGCAATAACTGCACAGGGTACGGCCCTGGTATATCGAGTAGCTGCGGATGCACCCAGAGTGCATACCACTGACGCCAGACCGCAGCCGCGGTCAGGTGGACGCGTGAGTCGGCCTTTAAAAAGTACCAGCCTCCCACCAACGGGCCTGTAGCGTTAGAAATTGAACACCTCAGCGGTAAAATCGAGCAACGGCCGGTTAGTTACCGACGTTACACATGCTAAGCCTTCTACCTAGGGAACGCGACGAATAGATAAAAATTATCAAGCAGCGTTTATCTTTCTGTTGTAAGTCCAATTCTAGTTAAAGAATAGCTTCACATTAGGAATATATTATTTATCAACCTCTCTTTTCGAGCCATAGTGCATATTGTTAATTGAATGTTACATCTCTATTCTCATACATTCTTTAAATTCACCCGCGGACACGATTATAAATGCACTCAAGTGCCCGGGAATAATTGATTGTAAGGCGCGTGGTAGCCATAATACCAAGAGAAAAGTGTGAGATAATTGAATTATCTATTTTTTTTTATGTATCACAAAATTCTATCTTTGTCTTACTTTGAATAAACCCTACTTTTACCTACTACAAAAGCCTAAAATTACTTTCCTTCCTGCTCGAATCCAAACAAGTCCATTAAGGGTAATGTTAACGCCTAATACCGTTACAATATTGTAGCGTACTGGTCATTTCATGACGCGCGGTGCACACAACTAAGGACCGCTAGCGCGCGTCACTCACACCATGTAGGCTGACACGTCGAGGACCAAGTCCCGTTACTCTGGTCATAATGGCACGGCTAGAGGAGCATTGCCAGAGACCAGTTGGGAATTAAAAAACTGTAGTTAGACAAACGACGAATTTCAAAGAGGACCAAGGCTATCGATGAGCTACAGGAATTGAGCTAAAGAACCATCACTAAATATAGTAATACTCGTACCGAAACTACAACACGAACAGATGGGGTGCTCCTATAAAACAGCAAGAAATTTGTCAGTCGAGGAACACTTTAGTTCGCAAACCAGATAAGCTATCGGTAGCATGTAGCCGTTCTGGTATACACGGGACCAAGCTGTGACGTCAGACCCCACACTAGACGTCTAGCAGCTGAGTTTTAATTGCTGCGTCCAACCAGGCAGCAGTGGAGTCAAAACAACAACAAAGCGGACTCACACTGGTAGCTGTGGATAACGATCCGGCCAACCATCACCACTACGGATTCGAAGAAATATAACAGTGCGAGCATTTCAAATTATCAACAAGGTATATCTAATAATAGAATAGTAATAGAGAGAAATAACTAGCAGGAATCATTCGCGGTAACCAGAAAAATATTCGGATCGATAGAGAATAATTATAAATACGGCCCTGGCATGTACCACATATGCGAATGCACTCTGAGTGCATCACACTAACACCAGGCTGCAGTGGCAGTCGGTGAGCGAACGGCAAGTACGTCACGTGGATCTCAGGCGGGAGCTCCACTCCCACCACAGGGACTCGTGACGTAGGAAGGAAGACCAGCAATCCGCGGTAGAAAATCACTCTCTCAGAGATACACAGTATCACGCAAACAATGATTTCAAATGCGTTCGGCGAGTGAGGAGACGGTCAATCGACTTCGGAGCTAGGGGAGATTCTTCCTGTTGTTCCGGACCTGGTCGGTATGAGCCAGATCATGGCATTTCTGCAGACCATGAAGAAGGGTCAGGATGAGTTCTGTGCAGAATTGACTATGACAAAGTCATACGTCTCAAGGACGATATCGGTTCGAGATGATCTCCAGGAACAGGTCAAGAGTAGCATTTCCAAGGTAGATGAACGGACTGACAGTAAAATCTAGGCGGTACGTCAGGAAATCGTTCAAGAGCAGGAAGCCGTCAATAATTATCACCGGGATGTTATTGTAAACGAGCAAATGGTTGGAGCGAGATTAGAGAAGGAGATGAAAGCGGCCATGGAACGGATAAGAAATAACCGAATTTTCGCAGAAGAACATGCAACGAGAATCAAAGCATTAGAACAGCGTGCTCCCACAGGCATGGATAATTCAGCTTGTGGATTTTCGATATTCTAGGCAGGTAATCTTACTCGTCTCCAAACGGTAACACAGAAGCTCTCGAAATATGCAGCAGTTGGAAAACAAAGTCCCGTGAAGTTCCATAAAGAACTACACGTATATTGCGAGGCAGCAGGGATTGAGGGATCGGACGTGCGTTTTGTCATAAAGAATGCATTAGAAGGTCAAGCCAAAAACTGGTGGCATCTTATGGAAGGTGCCATCCACAGTTTTGTCGAATTTTCAGATGCATTCACGTCACGATACTGGACGCGAGAAGCGCAGGACAAGGTACGCAATAACCTCGAGTTCGGCACCTACGACACGGGAGATCAAACCGTACCGAATACGCAACGCTGATCTTTGGGAATGCACGTGACCTGGCAGAGAAAATGTCCGATGAAGCGATGATTCGTCGGCTCGCTAGGCATTTCGTCGAGGGAGCACGCTGTGCTGTGAGGATCCGGCGGATCCAATGGGCTCAGAAGTTCCTAGAATTATTAGAAAGTATTCACATGGCGGGACCTCTTAACAGCCGAAGGGGATACCAGAGGCGAGATATTCCAGGATGCGGTGCACTGAGGGACCAGGGATGACGGGGGCCACCGAGGGCGAGTGGCAGCGGCATCGATTCTCGGAGAGTCGGCCACGATGCCAGACCCATCCGTATAAAAGAAGTGGGAGACCACCGGTAGGGCAGAGTGTGCAGCATGAACAGCGGCAGCAATATTTAGGACCTCCACGATCGCCACGTGACAACGGAGGACCGAGGCAGATGGAGTGGCAGACAGCACCTCCACCACTACCAGTAAGGAAACAAGAGGCAGCAGGTCCGCAAGTGAACGCTTTCCAGGGGTATTCTCCTGGACCATTCAGGGGATATACACGAATGCCAGAGATTAAACAACAGGAAACATCGAAGAGAGCCGATTCGGGAAACGCGTAGACGTTGTGGAAGAAAGAAAGAATCAGAAATCGACAAGGGGACCATAGCCAATGGGCCACCCACGAGTCAGGTTATTCCAAAGCATATCGGGATGTCAAGATCATCGGAGCGGAGACAAGGGATCACTACCCCAAGGAACGCAGATGATCGGCAAGAGATGTCAACAGGAAACAACTCACAAAGGAGCGGCGATGACCAACGCAGAAAGGAGTACTCCGTTTTTGCGGTAACTGAGGATCCACGTGAATTTGTAAGAGAAGAACCGGAGAGGGACGAGAAATGGTACGACGATGTATGTCCACGGTGTCCTGAAATTCCCGTGGAGATGGTGAAGAGCTTAATTGACAGTGGCAGTGACGTGAGCTGCATTTCGGAAGAATTTTTCAATCAATATCGGGAGGAATTCGAGAAATGTCCCACACTGCCAGTCTCTTCCACAAACGTTGTGGGAGCGTTCGGAGAAGAGGCAGAGAGGGTAAAAAACAATTCATGGTTGCGGCGAATAGATACGGATCTAAAGGAGGAATATAGCTACCAGGTCTATAAATATGAAACCGGAATTTGCCCATAGATGGCCCTAGCTGTCAATGTAGTTACCGTCAAACCGTGTCATTGGCGCCATTTCCTTGTTGACATCTCTGACAAAGATTTTCAACTCACAACAATACAAGTTTCATACAACAGCATAGTTTGTAATAGCGTTGAACATATCGAATTTTGTGCCTGGAAACTACGATTTGCGGACAGCATTGATTTTCTGTTATCATTTGAAGAAAACTGGTGCAGAATCGCATCGAATGCTTGTCGAAGCTTACGGTGAGCATGCTCTTGGTAAATCACAGTGCTTTGAGTGGTTTAAAAAATTCAAGTGGCGATTTTGACGTGAGAAACGAAGAACGTGGAAGACCACCGATAAAAATTTGAAGACAGCGAATTGCAAGCATTGTTCGATGAGGATGACGCTCAAACGCAACAACAACTCGCGGATCAATTAAATGTGACACAAGAAGCCGTCTCCATACGTTTGAAAGCCATGGGAAAGATCCAAAAGATGGGAAAATGGGTTCCACATGAACTGAATGAAAGACAGCAGGAAAACCGAAAAAACACTTGCGAAATGCTGCTCGCCAGGTACAAAAGAAAGTCATTTCTCCATCAAATTGTGACTGGCGATGAAAAGTGGATACATTTTGAGAATCCTAAGCGTAAAAGATCATGGGTAACTCCAGGCGAACCATCGACATCGACTGCAAGGCCTAATCATTATGGACGCAAGACAATGCTCTGTGTTTGGTGGGATCAGAAGGGTGTGATCTATTATGAGCAGCTAAAACCTGGTGAAACCGTTAATACTGAACGCTACCGACAACAAATGATCGATTTGAATCAAGCTTTGCGTGAAAAACGACCAGAATATCAAAAAAGGCAACACAAAGTGATTTTGCTTTATGATAATGCACCATCACACACAGCAAAACTGGTCAAGGAAACGATTGAGGCGTTTAGTTGGGAAATACTTTCGCATGCGGCTTACTCACCAGACTTGGCTCCGTCCGATTACTACTTATTTGCATCGATGGGACACGCACTTGCTGAGCAGCGCTTTACTTCTTACGAAAATGTACGAAAATGGCTCGATGACTGGTTTGCCTCAAAAGAGCAATAGTTTTTTTGGCGTGGCATCCACAAATTGTCAGACCGCTGAGAAACATGTATAGCTAGCGATGGGCAATACTTCGAATAAAATATTTTTTATCATTTTCATACAATGAACGTGTATTTTCTATACAAAAATTCCGGTTGCATATTTATACACCTAGTACGCAGCAACTAACGGTACACAAAGGATCCGAGGAAGGCTGTTGATAAACGGTTACCTTTATGTAAATAGAGACAGGATCCTCGAACGCCGGACCATAATAAATATCCGAACGGTAATTACTCAGGTGTAAAACAATGGATAGTACACCGAAAATCGGTAAGGAAGATCAGGCTGGAATTAACGAAGAAGCAATTCAAAAAGTTCACTGGAGGAACAACCGGCTTTTTGAGTATAAATTAGTCTATTTTTGGAAGTCACTGTGTAACCAGGGTCTACCAAAACAAATCATCATGTCTGCACTAGCTCAACCAGGAGATATCAAGGCGACGATCGCTTTAAACCTTACAGGAAGCTGGAAATTAATAAAAATATGGGAAGTAAAAACGTTTAAGATAAAAAGTTGAAAGCCAATACTGGGACGCGATCGGATAAAGACAACTGAAATCAAAGGCTGGGACGTCATTTACCCAGTAGATCGGGATGGGCTGATCATCTTAATCGACGACAATATTCGAGGATAGTACCCCGGCAGCCGTTTGGGTCTCTAGAGGGCATCAGATCGGTGTCACTTGCTCGGATTCGAAATCGAACGGCCAGTAGTCAAAAGCGATCCTTAATCGTAGCAACATCGAAACGATGTACCAGAATTATCCAGTCGATCGGTTAAACGGCAGCTATGCCAATATTTACATTTTTAGTGTGGCGGACCCAAGACGGATCTACATTTTCAAAGAAGATCTTGAAAGAGTCAGAAAGAAGGTCGTTCAGTACTTCCAGGGCTTGGATGAAGGCGAGGAGGATATTTTAGCTCTCCAGCCTGGAGACGCATACCCGGGATGCCCTGTCCTGTGCCGGCATCAGGGAAAGATGTATTGTGGCCTCATAACAACGGAGGGGGAGGTGCACGGCAACATGTTGGTTTGGCTGGAAGACATCGTGGTGGACGTGGCGGCCACCGTCAACGACGTTTCATGCCGCCACCGAACGCATATCACCTAGCATTGTAGGCCATTCTGGTGGGTCTTCACCAGACCAGGCCTCCAGAGGGTGGCTGGACCGACTACCATATCCAGGGTCTACAACAACTACTCCAGGGAGGGGACTGGAGCATGGCCGTCCTCCCTATCGAGACACTTGCCGAGGCCAGGTGGGTGGAAATGTGGAGATCTGCAAAAGGGGGAGGGATCACCCTCCTCAGCGAAGAGTTAATCCGCCTCGGAGTGGCAGTCCGAGCGGAAAATCCAGTACAATTTGACTGGGGTACTGATGGAAAAAAGATTCTCGACCCTCATTTCGCCGACGAGGAGTCGACGGGGGATTCGGGGTACAGCAGCGCTTTCGAAGACATGGAGTTCGACGAGGAGGACAGGACTCTGGAGGCCATCACGGACTATGCTGGGTGGGAAAATTTCGAGATAGAGTGAAATAAGATATATCGTTATATACCAGATCTACAAGTATGAAATGCGGATTTTTTTTCGAAACAAAACATGTTAAATTCGGAACAATGATAAAAAGTGCTTTATTCAAAGTCTGCTTTATCGCTTGTTATACATTTTTCCCATCTTTCGGGCAATTTATGAATACCACGCCAGTAAAAATCTTCCCCTTTTGCTGCAAACCATTCATCGAGCCAATTTTTCACATCTTCGTACGAACCAAAGAGCTGCTCAACAAGTGCGTGACCCATCGGTGCAAACAAGTAGTAATCGGAAGGAATCAAGTCTGGTGAATAAGCCGCATGGGGTAGAACTTCCCAGCTGAGTGCTTCCAGCGTGTCGCGAACCTGTTTTGCCGTATATGATGGAGTATTGTTATGAAGAAAAATGACTTTGTGTTGCCTCTTTCGGTACTCTAGCCTTTTTTCAAGCAGCGAACGGTTCTAATCGGTCAATTATTGTTGGCAACGTTTAGTATTAACCGTTTCCCCAGGTTTTAACAACTCATAATAGACCACGCCTTTCTAGTCCCACCAAACACAGCATCGTCTTTCTGCCAAAGCGATTCGGTCTTGCGGTAGATGTGGATGGTGTGCCTGGGTCTACCCACGATTTTTTACGCTTGGGATTCTCAAAATAAATCCACTTTTCATCTCCTGTAATTATACGATGCAAAAAACGACTTCCTTTTGTACATAGCGAGCAAAATGTCACATGTGTTTTGCGCTTTTTTATTTGCCTGTTGTTTAACTCATGTGGTACCCATCTACCCGCCTTCTGAATCTTTCCGATCTCTCGTAGCCGGCTGGAAACAGCTTGTTGACTAACGCCCAATTGCTGGGCGAGTGGTTTTTGTGTTTGCAAATCATCTTCGTCCAACAATGCTTGCAATTCTACCTCGTCGAATTTTTTTTTGGCGGCTTTCCACGTTCCTTGTCTGTAACAACACTCTTAAAACGCGAAAACCATCGTTCAAATGTATCTTGCGATGAAGCATATTCACCATAAGCTTCTCGAAATAATAGGTATGATTCAGCAGCAGTTTTCTTCGAATGAAAACAAAAAATTAAAGCTGTCCGCGAATGCTTTTTGTTCGGTATAAATTTCGACATATTGAACACAACAGCATAAGACTATACACACACTTTTCCAATTTATCACTCGTGCGCGTCTGACACTTGATAATGATACAACAAAATGGCGCAGTGTCAAATCTTTATAGCACAAACTGCATTCGTGCGACGTCTGTTGTCTGAAATCCGCTTTTCATACTTGTACACCTGGTATTTAAAAAAAAAACATAATAACTTACTGTAATAAGCCAATGATTCTCTTGATCATTACCAACAGTATAAGAAAAAGAAAAAAACCTTCTTTTCTCATTTCTAGATATAAAACCCACAACTGACCTAAATTTTAAGTTAGCTATATATATAAGAAAATATAATAATAATAATAAATCAATAATAAAGTAACGTGAGAGAAACAATAAATGCAAGAACGATAGGTACTTGTTCAGTTTTCACGCTTACCAAGTACACACTCAACTCATGCACACGCTACAGTCACAATCATCTGACGCCTCGCGTCATATGGTATAGCTCGCAGGTATGCTATATCGATTTATCGACCGCGCACTCATGCATATTGTCCATCTGCTCACATCCTCGATCGAAGCTCACTCAAGCGGCCAACGCTGTTAGCGTGGCCCCATCGGCAAGACCACTCACAAGTCTCGCCTTCCATCGCTGACAGCAAATCACCAGCAAGCTGTGACGCACGTCCGTCTTCTTGATACTCTGCCGCGTGGTCGACGGATGTGGCCATTGTTCTCACTCGAGTCGCTCGCAGTACACGTTCCCGCGTAAAACTCACAGAGATATTCACTCGTTCTAATCACTTTTGTGTGCATTCATTATTGTAGTGTAATACATTCTTGGTCAAATCACCCGTGTTTAAACTCAGTGTTAGTGAAACTCACAGCAGATCATCAGAACCACAGAACCAATCACATAAACGTCAACGGCGTGGTTCGCGCGTTGGCTGCACAGACGCCATTCTGCTCAGCACCGATCATCGGCGTCCGGACTCTCATAGACTGCCGTGTGGCACTATTCGAGCTCTACAATCAGACCTTATCACCAGGATCAACCACACGGAATCACCAAGGCAACTCACAGGCCTGAGACCCAATCACCAACAGTACATCAACACGCAGGCCAGACCAATCACAGTAATATATTAAACACAATCAACAGGTATTTTTTCATGCAGCCAATGTTACATACTTTCA
The DNA here is from genome assembly GCA_963942595.1 of Cylloceria caligata. Lineage (NCBI taxonomy): Eukaryota > Metazoa > Arthropoda > Insecta > Hymenoptera > Ichneumonidae > Cylloceria > Cylloceria caligata. The sequence continues at coordinate 3,547,406 of OZ012711.1, forward strand.
ATAAACGTTGAATTTATTATTGTTCATTACCGAGTGCTTTCAATTATTTATACTTGTCACCAGGATCCTTAATCTTACTATTCGCATCTGTCACTCGACATGCTACGTGCGAATGCATCAACCCGCTATCCACCAACAGCGTAGTAATACTCAAGTGATACAGGTTCACTGTGCAGAGCACTATATTCATTGTTATTTATTATGTTGTACTCAGTCCCAATAGGCACTTACTCTACGCACTTGTTAATTCATCTCATAGTGCCTTGCCGCATCAGTTAGTGTATATCTTAAAGGTTTTTAACACTTTTGTTGGAACATTATCAAATATTTAGAATATACTCATATTCAACCATCATACATTTTTTTGGTCCTTCGAGCCGGATATAATGTACTCATACTCATTAACATACATTTTTTGGTCCTTCGAGCCGGATCCTGGTCAAGTATATAAATTTTATGCCTCGATACTCACATAAATCACCAATCAACACATGTAATACACTACAGATTGCGCAACTCAGCATGCATCGATACAAGACAATGCTCAATAATAATAAAATACTCACCCAAGTGCGCTAATCATTTATTGTAAACCAATCACCAGGCTCAACCAGTTCAAATCATGGCTGACGATAAGAAAGCGCTGTCAGACCAAAGCAAATCCTCGCAGGAAGGCGACTCACATGATGGTAATGTGGAAGCAACCGATGAAGCAACAGTCGTTATCGAGACACTTAATGTACCACCCACGGTACAGAGACCACGCACCAGATCTTCATAACCAAGCACCAATCAAGCTAACCTCATGGATTATAAGGTCGCATCACAGCATGCGAGGATAGCAATGATCAATCAGCTACATGATCACCTGCAAAACTCACCAGGCTGCGTTTTCGAAGAACTCAACGGCCATTTAGAGATTTTAAATCGCACTTGGGAGTGTTTTTGTAATGAACATAATCAAATGGGAGAAACATGTAAACGTGCTTTTCTCACTCACCCTTATGTTACAGATAAGTTTACGAATCAGGCTTTGACAGTTATTTCAAGGCACTCACAATCATCCTGCGAAAGAAGGCAATCGCAAAAACTCAAGAGACCACATCAAACAGAGCTGATCAACAGAGTCAACCAAGTCAGCACAGATCAACATTGCCGAAAATACCGTTGCCGGAATTTGACGGTGATTTTACAAAGTGGCCGGCATTTAGAGACTTGTTTGCTTCAATGGTGGTCGACAATGAACAAATCAGTGATGTAGAGAAACTTCACTATTTAAAGATCAGCCTCAAAGGATCAGCCGCTCAACTGATCTCCAATGTGCCGATCAACAATGATTCATTCAACTCATCGTGGCAAATAATCAAAGACAGATTTAACAACAAGGAAAGACTCATCCTGTCTTATGTTGAGAAACTCCTTAGCAACACTCGACCAGTGGCGAAATCTGCAGCCACACTCAACACATTAATCAGCTCAACGAAAGAGATAATCAACGCACTCAACGTTCTCGGAGTTGATACAGAATCTTGGAATTATGTATTAATTTTCGTAGTTGCTCAACGCCTTGACACGTCCATGCGTGAAGCATGGGAATACAGAAGGAGTGCACACAAGCAGCCAACCTCGTTTGAAGATTTGATGGGATTCATCGAATCCAGAGCGAGAGCTTTAGAAGTCATCCCAATCAATCCAGATCAATCGGCTGACAGAGCCAGCAACACCTCAAGACACTCAACAAAATCTACACTTCTGCCAGCAAGAACGGCTCACCATGCGTCCACTCAACCGAGGACACACCAATATCCATGCGATCACTGTGGTGGTTTGCATTACATTATGAGCTGCGCCAAATTCAGAGAGCTACAACCTGCAGATCGCCACAAAGTTGTGACTGAACACCGACTGTGTTTCAACTGCTTTGGTCATCACAACCTCCACTCGTGCCAATCAACCATCAACTGCAAGACGTGCGGTGCCAAACACCACACGATGATTCATTTGCCATCCACCGCAAGAACCACACCAAAGTCAAATCAACCAAGCACCTCAGCTACACCTGCCACAGCTCATCCAAGCACCAGTTCACGTCAATGAGAAATTGACGTGCCATTTTGCCAACTCATCAACTCACACGGTAGAACAGCAGTTCTACTAGCAACGTGTCAAGCATTACTCATCACATCTTTCGGCACTCACCAAGTCAGATTACTCATTGATCCAGGATCAGAGCTCACCTTCGTCTCAGAACAACTTGTATCGGATCATGGGCTTACTCGTCAACACTCATCAATTCCAGTCATTGGCATTGGAAACACGAGATCAACACAAACCAGAGGTACCACCACATTAACATTACGATCAATTCATTCATCACGTGGTGTTACCATCGCAGCTCAAATACTCAATAAATTGACGAGTACATTGCCTTCAGTCCACACTCAACCACAGCAGTGGCCACACATTTCATCACTGCAATTGGCAGACCCTGACTTCTTAACACCACGGCCAGTAGATATCATCGTCGGGGCTGATTCATACGGGCTCATCATCCAGCCTGGCATCAAGAAACACTCGGACTTCTTACCGATTGCACAATCAACAATCTTTGGGTGGATTATTCTTGGTCCAGTCCCAGAGAATTATTCAACACCAAGCAACTCATACCACATCACAGTAGAATCATCAAACAAGGAAATTCAAGATCTTCTCACGCAGTTCTGGGTTCAAGAAGAAACACCATCGACAATAGATCACAAGCTCACCCCAGACGAAGAAGCGTGTGAAAAGCATTTTCAAACGACTCACACTCGAGACGAAGAAGGACGGTACATCGTGCGAATCCCGCTCAAATCATCACCATCGAGTCTAGGAGACTCAAAACTCACTGCTCAACGATGTCTACAACGACTCATGAAGAAACTCTCAACAAATAATTCATACACCAATTTATACAACTCATTCATGAAAGAGTATGAAGAGTGTGGTCACATGATACGTGTACCATCCTACCACCAGTCAACTCAAATGAGCGAATCTGTTCATGACTATTGTGAAACCGAGACGACCTTGGCACATGATGCAGTAGCATCAGGAGGGTTGAGGGTCTCGGAAGATCAATTGTCAGAACACACTTACGCTCATCCTCCATATTATCTTCCTCATCATGGTGTACTGAAAGAAGATCGAATCACAACAAAGTTGAGAGTTGTCTTCAACGGATCCAGCCCAACGACGTCGCAAGTATCACTCAACGACATCCAGCATGTTGGAGCAAAATGTCAACGTGACATCTCAGACATGCTCTTATGGATCCGACAGCACAAACTCATCTTTTCAACAGACATCACAAAGATGTACAGACAAATCAAAGTCCACCCGGACGATTGGGATTTGCAACGAATCATATGGCGAGATGACCAACTCAATATGGTGCCATATCACCTAACAACAGTGACGTATGGAACTCGCTCAGCACCATTCTTAGCAATCAGATCATTGCTTCAACTAGTTGAAGACGAAGGTCATCGCTTCCCGCTCACAATTGGACCACTCATGAAAGGCAGATATGTTGATGACATATTTGGAGGAGCTGATCAGCTTGACACACTCATCGAAATCTCAAATCAAGTCACCCAGCTCTGCATGGCGGGCGGGTTGCCTCTAGCAAAATGGCACAGCAACATCGAGCAATTCATCGAGCATATCGACCACCACTCACCATCAAACTCACACTCATTCGAAGATAGCAGTACCAAGTTACTCGGCCTGTCATGGATACCTCGTGAAGACGTATTCAAGTTCCACGCAAAGCCTCCATGCTCAAGTTCCAAGCTCACCAAGAGAATCATCTTGTCTGAAACAGCACAACTCTACGATCCACTCGGGTTTCTCTCACCATTCATCATCAAGGCCAAATCATTATTACAAGAATTATGGCTGGAGAAACTCAGCTGGGACGATCAAGTTTCAGATCAGATACACACCAAGTGGACGTTGCTCAGACAAGAGCTCACTCAAGTCGATGAAATCTCAATTCCACGATGGATTCAACTCACAAGCTCAACACTTGTGGAGTTGCACGGATTCTCCGACGCATCTCAAATAGCAATGGCGGCTGCTATCTATATCAAAACAACAACTCCAGGAGAAGAAACCAAGGTTACACTCATCTGCGCGAAATCAAAAGTAACACCACTCAAGCGACTCTCCATCCCTCGACTCGAGCTCACAGCAGCACTGATCTTAGCAAAGCTCATGAAGTACTTGCAAACAACCTTGGAACTCGCCAACACTCAAACGTTCCTGTGGACTGATTCCTCAGTAACGCTCACCTGGATTAACTCACACCCATCACGGTGGAAGGACTTTGTCAGGAACCGAGTGTCAGCAATTCAAGAACTAACTCCAAACAGCGTATGGAAATTTGTTCCTGGCAAAGACAATCCAGCCGATTGTGCTTCAAGGGGCATCAGCATCTCCCAGCTCCAGAAGCACCTCCTGTGGTGGACAGGACCACAGTGGCTCACAGGCGATCAATGTTCATGGCCAACTCAACACTATCAACAAGACTCACAGACTCATCAGGAAGAGCGACCGGGGCTCGCATTCACAGTGGCAACAAATCAAGCCGTATATCATTGGGAGATGATATACAGACACTCTTCTCTCACTAGACTACTCAGAGTAACCGCAATATGCTTTCGAGTAAGTCAACTCATCAAGAAATTGCCAAACTCAACGCTCTTTAACCCTCTCTCGCCACAAGATATTGAGAGAGCAAGAGTATTTTGGATCAAAGCAACTCAAGCAGCATATTTCTCAACAGAGCTCAAATTGATCACCATAGCTCAACTACCAACAGCTCATCCCTTCAATCGCCTGACTGCCTATATCGACACTCAAGGCATCATTCGGGTTGGAGGAAGATTGACCAACTCACAACTGGAACTTGAGGCAATTCACCCAGCAATACTCCCACGACATTCTCACTTCACCACACTCATCATAGCAGATGCACATCACAAAACCATGCATGGAGGCACTCAACTCACCCTGAACTACACAAGGCAATCGTACTGGATTATTGGTGGTAGAGCTCCTGTACGGTCGCATATACTCAGCTGCATGAAATGTGCTCGACAACGTGGCGTCAGAGCACAACAACTCATGGGTCAATTACCAACCAAGAGAGTCACCCCAGCACGACCATTCTTCTACTCAGGTGTGGACTACGCTGGTCCGCTGACCATCAAAACCTGGAAAGGTAGAGGCGCCAAACAACATAAAGGATGGCTGTGCATTTTCGTGTGCTTCGTCACCTCGGCCTTGCATCTGGAGGCCGTGAGTGACTACTCAACTGACTCATTCATCGCTGCATTCAGACGGTTCACTGGACGCAGAGGCATCTGCAACACTCTCTATAGTGATTGCGGCACAAACTTCATAGGAGCAGATGCCATACTCACCAAACTCTTCACTCAAGGTACAACAGAATCACTCTCACTGCATTGCTCACTCACCAGCGATGGAACTACGTGGAAGTTCAACCCACCAGCAGCTCCACATATGGGAGGAAAATGGGAAGCAGCAGTCAAATCAGTAAAATATCATCTGAACCGAACAGTAGGAGACATCGCACTCACGTTCGAGGAATTAACCACGTTGCTCACCCAGATCGAAGCAACGCTCAACTCACGACCATTGGAACCACTCACAGAAGACCCTGAAGATACTTCAGCACTCACACCAGCTCACTTTCTCATCGGAGAGCCGCTCACAGCCATACCAGAGCCATCACTCACAGATCTGAACGTTACTAGACTATCACGATGGCAACTAATACAACAAAGGCTTCAATATTTTTGGTCCAAATGGTCAATTCAATATCTCCAGCGCCAACTGTCTACATCGAAATGGCATCATCCATCGAACATTATCAATGTCGGTTCATTAGTACTGATCACTGATGAGAGGTCTCCGCCATCAAAATGGCCTCTCGCCAGAGTCACTCAACTCCATCTAGGAAAGGATGGACTGACCAGGGTAGTGCCACTCAAAACTGCAACAACAACACTCGTTCGACCAATCACCAAGCTCGCCATCTTACCAGCTCAAACTGAATGAAGAACAGATCACACTTAATCATCAACACCGTTGCTGATGGCGGGCGGAATGTTCAGTTTTCACGCTTACCAAGTACACACTCAACTCATGCACACGCTACAGTCACAATCATCTGACGCCTCGCGTCATATGGTATAGCTCGCAGGTATGCTATATCGATTTATCGACCGCGCACTCATGCATATTGTCCATCTGCTCACATCCTCGATCGAAGCTCACTCAAGCGGCCAACGCTGTTAGCGTGGCCCCATCGGCAAGACCACTCACAAGTCTCGCCTTCCATCGCTGACAGCAAATCACCAGCAAGCTGTGACGCACGTCCGTCTTCTTGATACTCTGCCGCGTGGTCGACGGATGTGGCCATTGTTCTCACTCGAGTCGCTCGCAGTACACGTTCCCGCGTAAAACTCACAGAGATATTCACTCGTTCTAATCACTTTTGTGTGCATTCATTATTGTAGTGTAATACATTCTTGGTCAAATCACCCGTGTTTAAACTCAGTGTTAGTGAAACTCACAGCAGATCATCAGAACCACAGAACCAATCACATAAACGTCAACGGCGTGGTTCGCGCGTTGGCTGCACAGACGCCATTCTGCTCAGCACCGATCATCGGCGTCCGGACTCTCATAGACTGCCGTGTGGCACTATTCGAGCTCTACAATCAGACCTTATCACCAGGATCAACCACACGGAATCACCAAGGCAACTCACAGGCCTGAGACCCAATCACCAACAGTACATCAACACGCAGGCCAGACCAATCACAGTAATATATTAAACACAATCAACAGGTATTTTTTCATGCAGCCAATGTTACATACTTTCAATAAACGTTGAATTTATTATTGTTCATTACCGAGTGCTTTCAATTATTTATACTTGTCACCAGGATCCTTAATCTTACTATTCGCATCTGTCACTCGACATGCTACGTGCGAATGCATCAACCCGCTATCCACCAACAGCGTAGTAATACTCAAGTGATACAGGTTCACTGTGCAGAGCACTATATTCATTGTTATTTATTATGTTGTACTCAGTCCCAATAGGCACTTACTCTACGCACTTGTTAATTCATCTCATAGTGCCTTGCCGCATCAGTTAGTGTATATCTTAAAGGTTTTTAACACTTTTGTTGGAACATTATCAAATATTTAGAATATACTCATATTCAACCATCATACATTTTTTTGGTCCTTCGAGCCGGATATAATGTACTCATACTCATTAACATACAGTACTGTTACGTCCTGACATAACCATGCTCCAATATCTATCTTTCTTTTAAAGAAGATCATAAACCTGCACCGTTGTCGAGTCCTATAGCTACCAGAGATTAGACAGGTACAATGACGGCGGGAGGGGTGAAGCCTGTAGCTACACCGAGGCAGGGCAGTGGGAACACATGGTGCGCGCCAGGAACAGACGGCCAGGTTCACCACTGTACCTGACAACGGAGCCGGGAGTACGCTGTACCGGGCTCGGGAGTACGTGCTGCTGGAGGAGGTCTTCGGCTTGTGAAGGTGGCTATACCAGTGTCAGGAGTACGTTGTACCAGACACTGTACATATCGCTGGAGAAGGTCGGGAGTACGTCAAGTGTTTTGTGGTTGCTTGCCCTGGGTGAACGTGCTTACCAAGCGAGACGTTAAGTCTTCGGACTAATTGGGAGACAGGGAGGTTGTTGCAGCCCCACGGCTATGCCGTGGACAACCTTTAAATGGGTTGGACTCTGTCGGGCAAAAGGTTTTTGTGGCTTTGATGGTAGGTCAAGATTACATAATTGTCCGTCGACCACCGGACGTGAGTTAACAGTGCTGGTGTGGGGTTTACCCGAGGTACAGCCTTCTCGCAAGAGAGTGGACATAAATCACAAACTTCTGTACCTGACAACGAGAAACCAAGAGTTGGTAGGCCACTGCCCCACTCTGAACGGCCAGCGTAGAGGGACTTGAATCTCGTATCAAGAGTTTTCCCTCTACGGCCGGTGGATATCATTGGCGGCGCGTGTCATCGAAATCTTTAATTGATTCATGTCCGCGTGTTCTATTGGTGACTGTCGGGTGGTCGCTTCCTTCCCCCCGTCATGTACCGTATCTGGCTCACGAAGATAGACCAACTGCCGTGGCAACGTTTTCGTTGTTTTAGAAGTCCCTAAATGCTAAGACGAATGATGCAATAAACAAGAATATTACACGAAGATAGACTAACTGCCGTGGCAACGTTTTCGTTGCTTTAAAAGTCCCTATATGCTACAACGAATGATGCAATAAACAAGAAGATTACGCGAAGACATACTAACTGACGTGGCAACGTTTTCGTTGCTTCGGAAGTTCTTATATCCTACGACAAATGATGCAATGAACAAGAATATTACATGAAGACCTATGTCTTATTAATGGTATTGATAGAAAATTGGAATTTTGTTTTTGACTACAGAACACCAAAAGCCCAAAAGGCATTTCTTCAGAATCTCTGAACGTTTAAATATAAATTTAAACACAATCGTAGCAAAGATTTTGACTTTTTATGAAGTAAATACTGAAACTATGGAATATATATATTTAATAAGTAAATCGATAATTTAAAATGAATAAACCATCTAAACGGAAGTTCGACATAAGAGCTAAGCAATAGTATCATACACATAATCAGAGTTAAAATAGAATAGAATAAGAAAAGACGATTCATATTAGTTATTGAATAGATGTTAAAGACGACTCGAAGCTACGGTAGCGGTTGTTGGCGTAGGAGCATGCCGCTCAACGCTCTCAGGTCGCACCCGAGATGATGCCGTCTTTCCCGTCTCTCTCTGTGTTAACACCATAAGACGAGGAGTGTTCCCTTGCAACAATACATATTTATAGAACATATACTTTGCGACCCAGTGTGAATCTAAGCAGCCATTTGATATAGAATCATTTGGACTGATGAACAATTTTAATCTAAAATTATGATAGGAATTCAGAAAAGAAATGCTTACTTAAAAGCATATAAGAAATAATTGCAAATATGAAAATTAAACATTAACGAACATCGAAAAGCCAATATATTGTTTTAACGAAACAGTTAGGATCGTGAGAGGATATAAAAACCATAGACAGTTTGTTACTATAGTAGTAATATATGCTCATTTACGTTATACGCTATTAAGAATTAAAATAAGTTTAACATTATCGAAGAACTATATTCGGTATTAGTCATAAAAGGGACAGCGGAAGCGACTCGGATCTACAGCGCAGTGAGGCCCGAAACCCTCGACACCTCGCTACCTGACCAAGGCGCTTTTCGCGCTCTCTTTCTCTCTCTCTCTCTCTCTCTCTCTCTTTCTCTCTCTCTCTCTCTCTCTCTCTCTCTCTCTCTCTCTCTCTCTCTCTCTCTCTCTCTCTCTCTCTCTCTCTCTATCTCGATGCGTGCCACCGAAGCAAGGAATAATACTTCAACTACTTCGCGACATGGGGTATCGCCTCGCATGCAACTCAGGAAAAGAATCGAACGATGACGACGTCACAGCTAGAAGAAAAAAAATGGATCGTCGATAAAGTCCAAAGTCCGAGTTCTATTGTAATTCCAAGAATCCCCCGCATAGAAAATTAAGCCCTCCAGGACCTATATAAGGACGGAAAAATGCCCGAAAAAGTGAGTATACAGTATGCAGTCGACAGTTCAACTTTGTAGTTCATAGTGCAGTCAGTCGCCGGGCAGTCAGTAGACAGTCAGTTGGCAATAATTACCGCGGAGGAACCCCACCCTGTAGAGTCAGCTAAAGTCCAGAGTGAGTACTGAAAATAAAAACGGTCGAACAGTCTTAATTCAGTTCGAATTTACTTTTTCTCAGTTTTAATCATACGGAATTTATCTAAAGTTTAGAAGACATTGAATTCAACTGTTTTCTGCCGTTTTTGTACAAGTCCACACTGTTTATTTCGTTTTACTGTTTTATCGAACCATAAGTATCGCGTTATGAGTATTGTGTCGAAAAATAACGATCGCTCCTGCACGGTAATAGCGAACGTACGTGTATCACTTATTCGGTTATTTGAATAAATTCTAACAGCTTCACGAATCATCGAGTGTAACGATTTTTATTTTTTAACAAACGATTGCCATTATTTTTCCCTTCAACGCATCGGTTACCGGCGAAACAACTTCACCACGAAAACCAAACGTAAGTACCAACGCAATTTTTCTAATTTATTTTATCTGATAGTTCCGTAAACTTTTCCCCAAGTGAAAGTAACCTACCACTTGCCTTCCCACCTAAAATCCCTTCCTCCGCGGGGTAATTTATCAATTTAGTTTATCGAGACGAGTGACGGGTTAACGCGAATAATCAACAAGCATTCTCAGCCCTGTCCCGAGTAATTTTCCGAAAGGTTAGACTTAAAAGGAGGCTTGCGCCTTCGGTGTTTCTTGTCAGGTGTGGTAAAGGGAGGATTCATTCTCCTTGACCAGAGTACGGAAAACTCACGCCGAAACGCCTCACACATCTTAAATTTGTCGGTTTTTGTAAAAACACCGCGCGGATTCGACGTAACAGTACCAAGGGAAACTATCAGAATAAATAGGAAAATAAAAAGATCGAGACAGTAGGATTCCAGTAAGAGTTGCTAAGAGAATGACATCAGTCAGAAGAGAGAACGAAACAATATCATCGCAGAAATCCTCGGCTCATCGGCTTACCGGTTGACATCGGATCGGGGGACAATGTAACTGGTCATCTCATGACGCGTGGTATACACAAGTGAGCGCCATTATGGGCGTCACTCACACCATGTAGGTACGTCGAGGACCAAGTCCCGTTATTCGGATCAGAAGGGTACGGCTAGGGGAGTGCCATCGGAGACCAGTTGGGAATTTAAAAACTGTCGTTAAGACAAACGACGACTGTCAAAGGGGACCAAGACTATCGATGGGCTACAGGAAATGGGCAAAGGGACCATCACTAAATATAGTGATACCGAAACTACAAGGCGAACAGAGGGGATGCTCCTATAAAACAGCAGGAAATTTGGCAGTTGAAAAACACTTTTGTTCGCAGATCCTGCCAATGCAGAAGCCCAGCTGTGCCATGGATAGCATACAGCCGCTCTGGTATACATGGGACCAAGCTGTGACGCAGACTTCACACTAGACATCTAGTAGCTGAGTCTTTGCTGCGTCCAGCCAGGCAGCAGTCAAAACATAAAAAAAGCGGACTCACACCGGTAGCTGTGGATAGACGATCCGGCCAGCCATCACCACTACGGAATCGAAGAAATATAACAGCGCGAGCATTTAAAATTATCAGCAAGGTATACCTAATAATATAATAGTAATAGAGAGAAATAAGTAGCAAGAATCATTCGCGTTAACCAGAAAAAGATTCGGAACGATAGAGAATAATAATAAATACGGCCCTGACATGTACCACCTATGTGAATGGAATCTGATTGCATCATACTAACACCAGGCTGCAGTGGCAGTCGGGTGAGCGAGCGGTAAGTACGTCACGGTGATCTCAGACGGGAGCTCCACTCCCACCACAGGGACACGTGACGTAGGAGGAAGACCATCGATCCGCGGTAGAAAATAAGACCATAGCGATAGACTTACGGTAGCGCACCGGTGACTTACCCAGATCGGATATGAGCGGATAGGTAGACATGGTAGGTTAAGTTATCCTGTGAACGCGGTAGGTAAAACAAATTATCTGCAAACACCGATAAATTTACTCAGAAGCTAATCACATGCTATTGCAGATTTAAATTCTTTTTCTCTGCGTACACGATTGTAAAGTCGTGCATGAGCCCAGTAAAACCATTTGTAAGGCGTGGAGTAACCGAAAATACCAGAGAAGCGTGTTATGCCGGTACCGGGTAATTGGATTAGTCAGTATTCGGTATAATATTAAAAAGTTATTATTTGTCGGGATCGTTTGCCGATCAGGAGATGGATATCGAGTAATTGATGAAAACGCGAATTTATATAAAAGGAAGTATTTATTATAGGCAACGGTAACTTTCCGTTGTCTATTTAAAAGTCAATGTAAGAATGTACAATAATATGTTGTTTCGAGTATTTGACGAGGAACCTCTTCTCTCTTGAGTCTAACTTATAACTGATTTTCGTAAAGCAGTTGTTAACTGTGTTCACGAAAATCCCTTGATTCGCAATTTTAGCGTTAGCCTATCGTCGAACGCTAAGCGAGTTGCCTCATTCTGCGTCGGCGTTCTTGGTGTCGATCGCACGATCGGGCATTGGACTTCGTTTCCTGTCTTGAACAAATTCCAATGTGTCTTTGTTATATTCCCGAATATACGAAATATGAAGTGGAATATTCCGCGGCACCACATCTTTCCCCCCTTAGAAGGAAACATTTTTTTTACTTTAAAAATTTTTTCTTAGGTTAGTTTCCCGTACCTTTACAATTTGATGCAATTTTACAGTTTGACGTTATATGACAATACAATAAAATTTTTTCATTTTTTCATTCGTTAACGATGAAGTTTTTCCTTTGGCTTCTTATCGTCGTTCGGGCCGAGCGACTCGTTCTCGGTTGGGGGGACGGGCGCATACCCTGGTCAGCTCGGATCGCAGTTGCTTCTCTGGCTGTTGTCGTCCGAGCTGCTCGAGGTTGATGTTTACCTCGGCTGCTGCCGGGATCGTTGCCTCACTTGTCCTTGTTGGTGTTCTGTTTCGTTGGTATCTGTAACATTTAAACAGAACGTAGCCAACCAAGGCTATTGGTGCTACTGCACCCAGTGAGTAGAAACTTAGATTGTGGATGTGCTGCATTCCGTCTCCGCCAGTTTTGAGGTTGTCCATGATTTGGTCGGCTCCAGCTCCGAGCTTTTGAAGCTCTTCTGGGTCTCGCAGCACGCTCTGTAGTGGAATTGTCCTCTCGGTCTGCGTAGGGGGCGCTTGAGCTTCAATTTCCGTTAATTTTAGATTGAACGACGGAAGGTAGTTTATTCGGATGACCTGAGACGTTCGCCCGATTGTTCTGATACTGAAGTCTTGGGCGGTTACTACACATACGCCTATCAATGCCAGTATTCTCGAATTGTTTAGTATTTCGTGCTGAGTGGGATTTTTTCCACAGTTTATTCCTACGTGTTCGGGGGTTGGCGCGACGTATAGTCATCGCCCTTGCTGTTGCATTTGGACGATTAGGGGATGGGTTATTTCAATAACTCTTTTTGCGCATTTTCTGCCGTTATCGGTGTCCATTTTTGCGTAGATTAGGACTTCGCTGGGTGCATCGTTCGTAATCGGAATTGTACGGTGTGTTGGAGGGCAAATGTATGATTTATCCAGTACCTTGCAATTTTTTCGTCATCGGTTGTCATCCTTAGGTATCTGCAATTCTCGATATCTATGACTATGTGATTCTCAGTCGTGGCTATGTAGTAGTGCCTGCCGTTGTCAGCTCGCATGGGTATAGGATATACTTTTTGTATACTATACCGTTGCTGCCCGATCAGTGGTTTATCCAGCACGAGCACTACCGCGTTGCCTTTGCTGTAGGCCCTGGTATCTGCCAGTCGCATAAGTATTGACACTTGGTCGTGTGCTATTGCGACTGGGAAACTACTGCCTGACGGTAGGTGTGGTAGTGCTTCGACGACGTGCCTAGCGAGCGTGCGTGGCGGCAGGGACGTTGCTCTAGCCCTACCGCTAGCTATATCGTCCACCACCCACACTAGCTCTTGTACCTCGCTGAGTAATGCTTCGACCGCAATACTTATCGCGTTGAGTGTCTCGTCCAAGTGTTGGCGTCTCTTTATGTAGTATATGTCGCCGTTGTGTGTGTGGTTTAAATGCTGCATTTGGGTCAGCAGAGTCAGTTCGTTAGCCTGTATGTGATGCACGCTTTCGTTAAATAGGCTGAGCGTGGTTTTTATGACTTGGCTTTGATTTTTCAGCCCTTCCTTTAGGGTCTGGTGGGAAGCCTTAAGGTGCGTTATCTCTTCATGGAGCTCTCGTGCGTCGGCGGCGTCCATGTTTCCCGTGACGGCCTTGATTATGCTTCCAAGGCCGTCTACCAATCCTCTGCGCTCTCTGACGGGGCGCGTCCCAGGACGTCGAATATGGTCCATACCCCCACCTCTATCCTTCTCTTCATTCTTAGAACTGAGTTGCTTATGACGGGACATATATCGTTGACGCGAATTTCCCCTTCGCACAGCTCTGTGAGACGTTATAGACTTTTGCTGATCTCTGCTTCTCGGTGCATTAGAGCGGCGCGGTCCAGCCTGATAATCAACCGCCACGTCGATTGGATTATCGTGAGGCTTCCTATGTCTTCGTAGTAGATGCCCGGAGTGCTGGTAAAAGCGCTGACGACGTAGTCTGGTGTATGCTCCGTGGCTACGGTTAGTCCACCTTTTGCTGCGGTCAACCTGTAATGAGGTGGGAGGAAAAAGCGTGAGAATGCATACTTTCTTAATTCCCCCTCTTTTTCTTGCGGTCTTGCGGGTTCCGTCTCGCGGGAGCTTCTTTGCTCAATCTTTATCCAACCTGCAACGATGTCGGCTGTAATTTTTTAAAAATCTGGATTTTATGGAGCTGTCATGATCAGGGGGGAAGATTTAACCCCCGAGGCACTTGCTTTCGCGGTAAGTGTTTTCTTTTCTCCCTTTGATTTTTTAAGTATATACAATTTTCTATAAATTTCCCTTTTCCTTTTAAGACAGGTCTGTTAGTACAGGGGCGAGACCGACGCAGCCGCTCGGACGCGGTCTTGGCGGCGTTGACCATTCGTAGCCGCCGGCAGAGTTGTCGCCGGGCGGTCGAATGTCTATGGGGCCTGGGGCCCTGGGTCGGCGATGATGCGGAGCCTTTCTTCGATTTATGACCTTTTCCCCCGTCTAAATGACCTTAAAAAATTGTATGTTTTTTTTCTACGGTACTGCGTACACCAGCGAAATTTTCCAATAAATTGTTTTACTTTCAATAAGTCTGAGTCTGATTTTTCTGTTCCTTCCGGACGACGTAGTTGACGGGGGGCCTCCTTTCCACTATTTCGTGGGGTCCCGTCCACTTGGGGGTCAGTTTTGCAGACAGCCCCCTGTGCACCGTCTCATCTCGGAGGAGTACTCGTTCGCCGACGCGGTACTTCTATTCCTGCGCATTGTGGTCATATGCATTCTTCGACTGTCTTTTCGCGCCTTCTAGGTTGTCGCGCGCTATAATCCATGCGGCGCGTAGTCGCTCTCGTAGTTCTTGGACCTAGTCGTCATACGCATAGGTACCTCGGGGCTCCTGTCTTACGGCCGTCGGTAATTCAGCTTCGCTCCCGTACACCAGCACGTGGGGAGATAGTCCGGTCCCCGTATGCGGAATGGTGTTGTACGTAAATATTGCGTACGGCAGCCACTCGTCCCAGTCTCCTTGATCCTCTCTTATGACAATTTTCAGGTATTCTGTGAGAGTGCGGTGCGACATTTCCCGGGCACCATTCGGTTCCGGGTGGTATACCGTGGTCTGTATTTTCTTAATTCTCAGCAGTGGACACATTTCTTTGAAGGTTGCACTGAGGAAGTTGGTGCCCTGGTCTGACAGTATCATTTCCGGCGTTCTGTGCGGCAAATTAATTCTTCAACAGCGCCCTTGCTGCTTCCGAAGCCTCTTGGTTCGGCAGGGGGATCGCTGCACTGTATTTGGTAAGTGCGTCTTGAAACGTACGTATTTTTTCCCGGAAGCGCTTTCCGGTAGCGGTCCTACGATGTCGACCGCAACTTTTTTAAATGACCCGATGGGGTTTATGTTACCACCATCGGCACTCGCTCGTTTTTCCTGATTTTATTCTTTTGGCAGAATCCGCAGGATGATATGTATTTTTCCAAATTCCTTCTTATGCCGGGCCAGTCATACTTGGTCCGGACCCGATGCAACGTACGCCTGATACCCTGATGCACTCCTATCGGGGTGTCGTGGTATTCTTTTATGATTTTCAGGCGGTGATCTTCGAAGGAGGAAATGGCTTAACCACTGCGGCAGTCGCTGCGCTTTTTCATAATGCTGTCTTCTTCTGTGCTGCTGAAGGTTTGCGACTGCGGCCCTCGCTTTGCCTCGCTTCCACAGCAGGCTTGTGCGGTGCTTGGCCCGCAGTTTCTTTGCTCGGTGTGCCCATCGGTAGCTCTGCTGTTGCGTCGCTCTCTGTCTCGAGTGGCCTTGCAACGTTTTCCTTTCTTGGCCTACCGCGCCTTACGGGTCGGCCATGCTGTGCTGCGCTCGCTCTGTCCTTTTCGGTGATGCTCGCAGTCTTACTCGTGCTTGTCTGTACTAGCTTGCGTGGTCTGTCCCTTTCCCGACCGCTCGGCTTCGCGACGGGGCTGTGGGATTCAGTAGAGGGATCTGCATCCACGGTGCGGATCTCTCTGTCTTCTTCTGAAACGTTGGCAGGCGCTGCCTTTCGCTCTGCCTCGTTGCTGGGCTGGCTCCGGGTATTCTCGGCTCTCCGCTTTGTGCGGCTATCCGTACCCGGGCTCT
The DNA here is from genome assembly GCA_963942595.1 of Cylloceria caligata. Classification (NCBI taxonomy): domain Eukaryota; kingdom Metazoa; phylum Arthropoda; class Insecta; order Hymenoptera; family Ichneumonidae; genus Cylloceria; species Cylloceria caligata. Next base: position 3,564,011 of record OZ012711.1, read on the forward strand.
TGCCGTCCTTGTTCGTCTCGTGGGCGAGCTCGACTTCTCGCTCCGACGACCAACCATGGCTATACGGGGTATCTTCGGCCCTCCGCTTTGTGCGGTCGTTCGTTGTGCCTACTTGTCCCGTAGTGCTGTCCTCTTCCGACTCACAGACTACGTTCTCTGCTCGCGTTTGGGCCCTCGTAGTAAGGAATATACGGCTTAGCGCATCTGCATTTGTGTTGCGCTTACCTGCCTTGTATTCTACATTAAACTTATGTTCCGCTAATTTAATTTTCCAACGCATCAATCTCGAACCTATGTCCTTCACTCCAAACAGCCAGGTGAGCGGTTGGTGGTCCGTCACTACAGTGAAACGGGTACCATAAATATATGGCCGAAATTGAGCGAGAGCCCAAACTATTGTGAGTAATTCCTTTTCCGTAGTCGTGTAATTCTGCCCGGCCTTCGTCATGGTGCGGCTAGCGTAGAATATGGGCAAATCGTCCCGGATCTTGCCTTGCGAAACGATAGCGCCGAGTACCCGATCGGATGCGTCTGTCGTCACAACGAACGGCTTTCCGAAGTCCGGATACTGCAATATTGGTGCCGTGGTAAGCGCTGTCTTCAGTTTTTTGAATGCGGCATCGCTTACTGCGGTCCACTGGAATTTAACCCCTTTCTGGGTTAATTCTGTGAGTGACTTGGCTGTTTTCGAGAAATCTCTGATGAATTTCCGGTAATAACTAGCTAGTCCCAGGAAGGATTGTACTCCTTTTACGTCTCTCGGCACCGGGAATTCCCCTACCGCTTCCAGCTTTTTCGGACCGGCTCGTACACCCTCTTCGGAGATGATGTGGCCGTTTCTCGTTTCTCTGCTAATCTGGCTTCTGTGAGCCGCTGCAGTACCTCTCGCAGCCTGTCATTGTGCTCCTTTAAGGTTTTTCCGTGGATTACTATGTCGTCTAGGTATACATAGCATTTAACTCCCTGTAGTTCAACTAGTGCGATGTTCATCAGCCTCTGGAAAGTCGGCGGCGCGTTCTTTAGTCCGAATGGCATGCGGTTATATTCAAAATAGCCTTCTGGTGTAGAAAAAGCGGTTTTTTCTTTGTTTTGCTGCGCCATCGGGATTTGGTGAAATCCCGAGGCGAGATCCAAGGTCGTGTAATATCAGGCCCGTCCCAACTGGTTTAATATTTCGGTGATATTGGGCAGTGGGTATGAGTCTCCGATGGTGTCTTCATTCAACTTCCGAAAGTCCACTACTACGCGCATTTTCCTCACCCCGGCTGCATCAGGTTTTTTCGCTACACCTAACAGCAGCGCATTCCACCAACTTCTGCTGGATCGGACGATGCCTTCTGTCAGCATTTCAATGGACTGCCTTTCCACTTCCTTTTTGTGGGTTTCCAGCAGCCTATATGGGTGCACCTTAATGGGCCGCACTCCTTCCTTAAGGGGAATCACGTGCTCCACGAGTGGTGTACATGGCAGGTTGTCCCCTGGCAGGTGGAATACATCTTCATATTCCCTAGTAATCTCATCGAGCGCTTCGCGCTCTTCTTTATTAAGATTTTCCGTGTCTAGCTCTTGAGCTAGCTGCGCGAGGCGGTCAGCCCCTCGCTCTGCGCTTACGGTGCCTACTTCGGGCGTCGCGGCTTCGAGACCATGACCCACTGCCGTTATCTCCAGGGGCTCGAGTTCCACCACGGGGCGTTGTACCTCAACAGCCTGCTCTGTGGTGTTTATAAGACTTACTGCACAGCTACTACCGTGCGGCGGCGTGATGCAGGCTCCTATAATTATTCCGTTTCCGAGTTCCATTTTCGAGACTAGCCCGATGAATTTACTCTTGGTCGCGGCATACACGACGGTCTCGCTGCGTGGCAGCAGGGTCATCTTGACTGATCCATCCAAAAGCGGCATGCAGTGTCCGTACAATTTAAGCATTTCGCCATGCAAGATATCTGCTTTATGACGTTTAATGAAATCCATTCCGAGCAGTCCATTTACCCTCAGTGACACGGTGTTAGGAACGATGTAAAACCAATGCTCTACATTTAGAGCCGGTGTCTCGAGCACGATTATTGTGATTCCTAACGGAGTAAATTTTTCGCCCGCCACCCCCTGCAGCTCTACGGTGCAGTCTTTGACCATCGTCTCTGGCTTGAGGCAGCCTTCCTTGATGATGCTGCACTGTGCCCCGGTGTCTGCCTTGAGGGTGAGTACCCCGGTCACGGCCAACGGTGCGACGATATCGAAGTCGCTGGCAGTGGCGCTTGACGCCGGCAACGTTACCTGTAGCAGTTGTAGAGTCGTTTCCTTTAGCTGGCGTGCATGTCTTTGCTGGGCCGTCAGTGAATTCAGTCTCATTGTTTCCAGTGGGCGGGTGTCGGTATTCGCTCGACTAGTTCCTGCTGTTACAGTTATTTTTTCCGTCTTGCCCCCTGCGTCCCTCTGACGTTGGGGCCGCTGTGACGTCTGAGCTAGCTCCCTCTTATTTTGCGACAACCTCTTTCTTCAGTCCTCTCACACGTGGCCCTTCTTCTGACAGTAATTGCACACGATGTCTACGTTGTGTATGGACTTATTCTCACTAGGCATCGGCAAGCTCACTCTTCCCGATCTTCGGGTGCAGTCTCGTGCCATGTGTCCAGCTTTCCCGCAGGTGAAGCAATTCTCGCCCTGTCGGGATGGTGCGCCTTGGGACCTTCTGGGGTGGCTAATGCTCCACCTACCCCTCCCTTTGGCTGTACTATATTTGGTATCTCTATGGCCCCTGCCACAGAGTCATGCAGTGTTTGGTAATTTCTCGCACGCACCAGCACTTGCACCTGACCGTGAAGGCCGTTTTCGAAGATGGCCTGTGCGCTTCGTCGGGTGACACTCTCGACGGTGATCTTCTGATCCTCTGTTTTCAACGGTTCGCAGAGTATTTCGGTGATGTCTACCGTAATTCTCTCCGTTCTTGCCGCGTAGGCGGCGATGTCCTCGTTCTGTCCCTGCCGGAGGGGGCTGAACTCCATTTGCAACGCAGCCAGGGACTTCCATTGTCCGTACAACGCTTCCAACTCGCTCCTGAGTTGCGCCGTGGTACTAATGGTTTTGTGCTGCAGTTGTCTTGCTGCCGCACCCTCTAACTTACTCATGACTATCTTCTCCAAGAAGGGTGTCATGCTCCTCCTCTGCTACCCTGCGGAATATCGTTTCGCAGGACTTTAAGGGGTTATACGCAGTTATGAGGCAAAAAAAAGACGGGTTTTCAAGGATTTATCCTGAAGAGACTTTTGAATTTATTAATTTGAAAATTTTTGTGGTTATAAAAGCATTCTTCAAGAACGTAAAAAAAATGTTTATTTATAAAAATGTTGATTATAGAGGGCGCTGCAGGCGATTTCCGGAACCTCCTCTAAAAAAGACGATTTACGGTGTACATCGTAACTCAAGATTGGATTATCTGAAATCAAAAAACCAAACAAATTTCGTTAATATATTAGATTATCTAGTAATTAATCGGTCGGCTAATCAAAATATTGAATTTTCACAAAATGGCGGCTTCTCAAAAAAATGGTTTCGATTTTTTGTGTAAAATTTGCCTTAAATTGTTTATAAAATGGAAAATAAGTATCGGATTGTCAAAAGGAACGATTAATTACTAGAAAATGTATCTAAGAAAATTGTGTTAAAATTTTAGACCGATCGAACAAGCCGTTTTTGAGATATCGTGTACACCGACTTGAAAAATGCTGTTTTGAGAAAAACGCGTTTAAAGTTTTAAAACCGGTTCACACATAGAAAAAATTTTTTTTTTTCAACTTACATGGTGTCGTCTATTCTAGGGCCATATAATAAACCCTCCATTCCTTCAGCAGCCTCCAGCAATTCAATTTGGTGCTGTCTTCGAGCCATCCTTCCTTCTCGTGTCGCTTCGTGCGCTCTGCGCTCGGATAGCGTAACGCGCTCTTTGTCCTCCTTTTGTACATATGCATGCGCATTGGGCCCCAAAAACAGTCCCATTGCATTCATATGGTACAAAAGTGAAATTGAACTTTCATTAAACATACCGGCGGCGATATTTGCGGCCATTTCAACAATTTTTGAGCCACTCGGAATGATTTTCGGCGTAATTTTCCAGATGATTTGGTTGTAACTCTCAGGTACAAGGAAAACACTACTACACTCTCACACAATGTATAAGAATACAATACACAGGTATATAAAAGGAGCAACGGTCCAGGTAAACAGCTGCCGCTTGAGCCTCTGCCCCACCTACTTTCAAACGCGCCGAGGCGTCTCTACATATATAGGTATAACTCCGAAAGTATTGCTCGGATCGACTTGAAATTTTGTGTGTATACTTTTGAATATATGTACATTACAAAAATGCAATTTAAAAAATCGATTTTTTGAAAATCATAACTCCGTATAACCCCTTAAGAAGAGCGACAATGCCTTCGAATCCTTGCCGTCGAACGTTTTCACAATTTTTATTCCGAGGCTGAAGCTGAGCATATTTGAGAGCCTCTGCGTTTCCTCGAACCGCGTGCGTCTCGGGGGCTGCGCGGGGGGCGGATAGTCCTCCATCCCTCCTCCTCCTAACCGTCGCTGGAACTCGGCAATTTGCTCTCTTAGGGAGTGGATGAGCTCATACTCGTCCGCACCAACCTTGTTTAGCGTATCCGCCAAGTGCCGTCTTGCCGACGGTGTTTCAGCCTCCCTGAGTTCGCGATCGAGTTCGCGTTGGCCTTGGTCGTGCTCGCGCTGCAGCCTTTCGCACTGCCATCGAGCTCTTTCCAATTCGCGTTGGTTCCGGTCGATCGCCTCCAACCGATCGCGTACTCTTGCTGGTACCGACTGGGCTGCCATACCGGTTGCTGCAGGGAATACTATGCGATCTATCTTACGCATGTTCTCTATTTCCCGCTCGACCCTGTCCTCGATTACGCTTTCAGGCGTCCCTTCGCCAGTAGCTATATTAAACATGTCGTCGCTACCTATACTACTGTTATCGCGAAACGCCGCACCCCTGAGTGGGTTTATGCCGAATTCAGCGTCCAGTCGGCCTGCCAGGGTCTTCTGCCTGGCTGCGGGGATTCGTGCCGATGGCGAGAGCTCTGATAATGCCCTGCGCACTTCGTACACGATGTCCCCGACGGCTGCAGCTAAGCCCGCTGCAGGGTCCACCCCTTCGCCGGGCATCGTAGTTTCTAACGAATTGACTCGGCGTTTCGGTTTCGCTCCCCTAAATCCCGGCATGTTGCTAATTTCGCGGCGAACAAGACTCTAAAATATATACTCGCAAAATCTCGAAAGAAATATCTCTGGTGGAATATATTTATTTTGAAAATTATTACTGTCATTATTATTAATTAATTAAATTATTATTATATTATTATTAAATTAATTAATTAAATTATCAAGATCTCGAGTAATTGATGAAAACGCGAATTTATATAAAAGGAAGTATTTATTATAGGCAACGGTAACTTTCCGTTGTCTAGTTAAAAGTCAATGTAAGAATGTACAATAATATGTTGTTCCGAGTATTTGACGAGGAACCAACCGTTCTCTCCTGAGTCTATTTTATAACTGATTTTCGTAAAGCAGTTGTTAACTATGTTCACGAAAATCTCTTGATTCGCAATTTTAGCGTTAGCCTATCGTCGAATGCCAAGCGAGTCGCCTCATGCTACGTCGGCGTTCTTGGTGTCGATCGCACTATCGGGCATTGGACTTCGTTTCCTCTCTTGAACGAATTCCAATGTTTCTTTGCTATGGAATATTCCCGAATATATGAAATACGAAGTGGAATATTCCGAGGCACGACAAGGGTGAGAAAGCAATAACGACTAAATTCTATTTTCATCACTTTCATGTAAATATATAGGCCTTTATTAATTTCCTCCTTGCTCGAGTCCGAACTAAACCCCTTCAGGGTAATAAAATTTAATGTTAACAGTTAACACCGTTACAATATTCACTAATTCACTTCATGGAACTTTAATGCATACCGTATTACAGATAAAAATCGGCGTATTACACTCGTGAAAAAGACACACGCGTCTACAGTGTACGACATCTGGGCTACTCTCGTCTGAGTGAGTGCGTCTGTACTTAGATAGATGGATTTCAGCGATGCGGGCTTCCATAAGCTTTGCCTTTCCATAGTTACAGCGCTGAATAGTGTGCTTTTAAATAGCGATGGACTGCTGGCGAAAGTATAAAGTATTCATCTGAAATGAAAAATGTTAAAAGATTTTCAATTAGTATGAGTGTCGTTAGCATCCAAACCAGAATTATTTTTATTAATGAATGTTTAACAATTTGGATAATAGAAAAGTTATTTTGCGCGTTATAAGCCATGTGATTGCCACTGGTGTACTGCATATCATGTATAACCTTAAGACCGATTGGTCGAATAGTTTTCTTCCAATCACATACGCCAGCAGTAAAAATGACGTTTGGAGGAAATCGAGTTATTAAGTTGGGCGCTCCGCCATCTTTGCAATGTTCGCCTGTCGTGGCCAAATTAAATCGAATCAGACCCGTAAAATTTGACAGTACATTCTTAAATATATACTTTCGATAAATGAAAATATATTTTTTCGATTTTCGGAAGATACCACAGTGGCCTATTAAAGGAGCTTCGCAACAGTACCGTGACGCGAGTAACAATCATTATAAAAAAGTCTCTTGATATAAATATAATTCTTCAAGTGTGAATACTTTATTTCCGTCTTTTGTAACTTTGTATTTCGAAACCACGATTTAGTCAAACGCTTGAAATTATTTACCGTGATTCTTGGAAAATACCTTTAAAACAAATTAATAAAGAGTAAAAGTAAAAATAAAACATAAACAAGATATACAAAGTCCCTGAGGGACATCGCACTCACGAGTTGGACGTCACGCTACACTGTCATGTCTATATCTGATGTTTAGATTATGGTGACCGACAGAAAATATGGGTGGTGTTTTCACCATATATTCAGGGGTCTACCCTAATTAGACGCGCAAAAAAGGCTAATATTGTCAGACCTAATAAATACACTTTTAAAATATACAAAATTAAAAAAAAAATTTAATTTAGTCCGTTTTTGTAGAGAAAAATGGGGGGGGGGGAAAGGTCACAAAAAGATGGGTGTGCGATGTTGATGAAATCTCTGGAATGGATGATCTGAAAAATAATAAATGGATTTAGATTCACTAGGTTAATAGCTATAGCGCATATCATACGATTTTTAATTTTTTCAAAAATGATCAAATGGCGGCCATTTTTCGAAAAACCACGAAAAAGCACGTTTTTTTTCATCGTTTTTTGCAAAAAAAAAAATAGTTCAACTCAAAATTTCAAAAATTGTATGATATGCGCTATAGCTATAGTCATAAAGAACATGTGGTAACATTTTGGTAAGTATCGGTCAATAGTTTCGGAGATTTTATCAACAAGCCGTCCAAAAACGTCATTTTGAGAAAAACGCGTTTAACCCTTTCGCTACTACGGGCCACTATAGTGGCCTTTCACAAGATGCCACTGAGGTACTACGGGCCACTATAGTGGCTCTCCGCAAGATGCCACTGAGCTATTGCGGCCAACCGTTTTGCATAAGTTCCTGACTCTGGGCATGCACTGATAGTGTTTTTTTGCATCATTTGTTGCTGACAACCGAAAAATCAGCTGCGAAAGTGTGTAGTTTGTTCAAGAAATGACAAGAGAAAGAGATCGCGATACCAATGCGAAATTTGCAATGTTGGCCTGTGTGTAACACCATGCTTTAAAAAATATCATACTCAGTTACATTATTAGAATTGTATTATATTATGTTATATTATTTGTATTTTTTGTAGAATTGTGTTATAATATGTTATATTGTTTTATTATATTATATTATATTGCATAATGTTACTTCCTCTCATACTATAAATTAAAGAGCGCATACTAAGACGTTATAAATACCCTGGAATACTCTTTATTTATAAATACCCTTTGGAGAAAAATTTTTTCGTCCGAAAACATTCAAGCAGCTTGGGTTCTCCGCCGCGGTACTCTCGCTGACGATCGGCGTCGCGTAGCGTGCAGTGATGTCGCGGCGCTCCGTTCAGCAGAAGTACCGCGGCGGAGAACCCGCACGTAGCGAAAAGGTTAAAGTTTTTTTTAACGAAAAATCGTGAAAAAATCTTACCTCCGTCTAATCAGCGATGCCTGCACCGTACATTATGTCTTCAGTTTTTTCATAATGTTCATTTTCATCCAAAATAGCCTGCCTTCGTTTCGTTCTGGCTTCCTTAGAGGCATCGCTGCTGCGGCGGTTCGCAACTCGTATGCGTGTCACGGTTAGCGACGAACTGGACCGCGGTCGGACGATTTTGACGCCCATTACTTCCAAGATTTTTAAGACTGGCTGTAATCCGTCGTTAAAATTACAAGCAGCTGTTCGACCCGCTATTACAATAACTTTTTTTTCGCTAAAGATGTGTTTGGGAGCCATTGACCAGACGCAGTTGTTGAAAGATTCGTTATTATTCTGCGTGTTTCCGCCGAGACATTTTTCAAGTAGTTCTTGTTTTGTCAAATCGTCGTAGATCGGTTTTAGAACTTCTTGAACATCTTCAGCAAGAGCAGGAGGATGTTTGAACTTATCAACGGTATTATCATTTACAGTTTTCTTATATTTACACCAGGATTCAGAGCAGTATGAATGCTGTGGATTGCTGTCAGTTGAAATCTTATGATAAAATCCTGCCCAGATCTCCTTGCGCAATTCTTCCACGGAATCGGGATGTCTTTGAATTGCTAAACCATAGTTTGCTGACAGTTCTTTCATTAATTTGATCGTCAAATCCTGAGTTTCTACAACAGGAACTTTTTTCACGACGGTTTTTCTCTTTTTCGCAACAACTTTTTTGCTGCACTTTTTTTCGCTGGAGTTTTTTTCTCGTCCACCTTTGCAGCTTTTCTTGCCTGTATAAGACGTTTTTTTGCTTCACTAGCACGTTTGAAAACTCTTTTTGCGAGGTGTAAGACGCACTCTAACTTTTTTACAATAAATTCTTCGCCATACGGTAGTGTATTGAGCAGCATTTTGAAAGTCTTCAAGTCACCATTTCCGATGTAAAAACCATAACGCACAGAAAAATTTTCGAGAGATTGCCAAAACATTTCACATATACCGTCAACTTCCATGTTTCCAGCACTACCTGAGTGGTTAGCACTACATTTTTTTTGTGCACTTCGTACCACGCTGCATATTCATTCGTGTGCTCTGTTCCTTTTTTTTCACACCCTTTGCAGTAAATTGATCTGACAGCGACGTTTGCAACTTTTTTACTGTGTTTATATATCAAAGAAATTATGCCAATAAAAGAAGAAAATCCTCTTTTTCGCCAGGAACCATCTCCTGTAACGGTTAAAATATCTTCGGATTCTCCGTGCTGAGCATTCAAGAGTTTTTCTTCTCCAACAGCCTTGAGCGTCACTATATCGAACACACTTTTTACCGCGATAGAGATCGAATCGATAATATAATAATAAACAGAGGAGCTCATTCCAGGTCCGAGTACCACGAGGCCACAAAACGTGTTGATACCACTCAATCCAATACCAATCAAACGCATAACGTACACTAGACGACGATTGATTTCGTATTCAGTCGCAATTACCGGACACGAATTGATGTATTTTTCTCCACAAGTAACACAAAGTTTAAAACCGAGTCCTCGCTGTCCATACTTAGTAAATGAAACATCTTTATCACACATTTTACATTTTAAAAACTGTTGTAACGTAGAAAAAACTAGGAAAAAACTGTATAATACTGTATCCTGACATTTAATCTACGTGTACGTCGAAACTCGTATCTTTCGACTTTTTTAACTTCTCCGCAGATGCACTAGCATGACTAGTATTTGCCTCATGGGCATGTGGAAGCACTTCATGAAAGTTTCGCTTTTTCGGCTTCGAACCTGGACGTCTCCAGTTGGTAGTTTGATGTACAGTCTTTTTTTCCATTTCGGCAATCACGAGCACAGATGTTGACGGTTGAAAATTTCAAACACAACTAATGTAGAGAGAACGTCGTAACTTGGATTTCAGTTACTTCTTGCTCCAAAAATTCTAATGTAAAGGTCTCCTTCGAATAATAAGCGATCATAAATAAATAGATTTCAGTAGAGATAGTACATTTACAAAAGGTAGCAACTGCTCGTGTATACAAAGTCAGGTACCGCTCCGAGCGGTGCGTATTAGCGCGCTCAGGTAGCTAAGTAAACGTCGCTCAAAAGTACACTTAGACTGCTCAGATCATCATAAAATTATAGTATGATACTTTTAAATATGTATTGTAACGGAACGTATTAAGGCGACCCGCTACTATGACTCACAACCCTCACCACATCTAAACCAACCTACACAAACTGAAATAAGACATAAAATATACCAAAATAAGATAAAGCACACAAAATACTTCTGGGTAGACAAAACACTTCAGACCGGATCGAAAGAAGTATCGACCGGACGAGGAGAATAGTAAGGACTAGTAGGTACACACGCAGAATTAAAAGTACACACCCTAAAAGTAATGGCGTAAATAAGAGGCCTGCCTGGCCAAAGATCGCGATGTAAACATAACACTAGGCGGAACAACAAGAACACACCGGCCTACTAGACAAGCGTAGTAGCCCCCGCCCTACACAATCACCAGAAAGCCTTAAACATACGGCACAACCCCCAAATAGGCCACTCTATCCAAAAGGCGAGAACATCGGGAACGCCACGGCCCGGCAAACGTAGGAAAGAATTCATGGAACTATCGAGATACCACGACACATAGAGAAAGATCAACAAGGTAACTCCTCATGAAACGTCGCTACGTACCCCCACTCATGAATAAAACATTAATATTAATAAAACACATAAAACAAACTCACATCGATCAAAAACCAAACAAAAAACATAGAGAAAAACGATCCTCACGTAGGAGAACACCGGAAAATAACAAAAAACATATAAATCCACGAGAAATCTGCCAAAAACACACCAAGGAAGAGATAATTAACCACAATTAATTATCCTGGGCAATTAGTCATCAACGAAACAGCAGGACAGCGGCCTACAAAACAGAGAAAGACCCATAGGGGCCTGAATCGGGAAAAACCATAATCAAACCGGAGAAAAAATAGATAAAAAGTTTGAACCTACAACAAGTAGGAGAATAACATTGTCCAACGAATTTCAACCTCGCAGAAACCTTGCTTGAAACCCTAGAGGGACAAAGATCGGCTAATAATAGAAATTCGAGAAATAACGGTACTCCTACACGTCACCCCGCACCTCTCTCACCTAGTGATTGAAGTGCGACAAACATCACGTGACCTACCTCAAAACACCCTCCCGGGGTCCATCCGCCAACCTATATAAACCGCGACAGGATAAGCCTCGGGGCTCTTGTCAAATCTAATAAGTCAAGACGAAGTGCTGCTCGACAGCACACCTAGTACATAAAATTACACGTAGACTCTCCATGTAACAAAGACGTGTTTTTTCGATCAAATCGATTCCCCTGCATTGCGCTTGGCCGTCGTTTGACCGAACGAACCGATAAAGAACAACATACAAACAGTTTGGGAAACACCATGTTAGAACGAGTGTTCTTTTTCTCAACTGATTCCCCTGCATTGCGCTTGGCCGTCAGTTGAGTAAACGAACTCATTAGGATACTCTGTGAGGAGTAAGGCTCCCCTGCACTGCGCTTGGCCGCCCCTACTCACAGCGTCAGGGCACACTCCACTAACGGGTCCCCACGTACGGCGTCGTGGCTATCCGTCTCTTGGAGTGTGAAGCAGCACGAGTGACACAAGGTCAAGGGAGTGGCATCTCGACTGAGTGCACCGCGCATTAGACTCGTAGGGTGTACCTGCGTGGGTGGGACCACGTTAGGGCCAGCACCAGCTACCACCTGCATCTTACGGATACCTCGGCTGGTCACAATTAATCAAGAACCAAATCGTACGCCTCTTAATGGCGCGAGAAGGTGCTTAATTAATTACGAATAAAGGCTTCAGTATCCGGGGTCTAGGAAGAGCTAGCTGGTCAAGCTGCGAACCCGGTGTCTCTTGCGAACAGAGAGCTATAGCTAGGGACCCAAACAATAACAAAGCGAGAAACGATAGGTAGGTAAAATCATACACACCACCTCACCACACGACACTCGCATCCCTACTATAAACTCTTTGCGCGACCATCGGCAGGGCGGAGCCTCAAGAGGCAAAGTCCGCAAACGGGCAGTCCGAAACAATAACATTCGAAATAGCATAACACCAGCTAACGTCCAATGATTAAAATAAGGCGAACTGGTACATCTAATGAAAGTACGAAGGAACGCCCCGTATGAGGACCAAGCCCAGCGACTTGGCCCCCCCTTCAACATCTAAAATAGAGACACGCAAAACGCAAATGGCCAACAGGATTCTGCCATTCATATCCTAATAGAGATCGATATCTAACGTCAAAATTATACCAGATTTAACGAACCCGAAATATACAAATTGAGTGTTGAGCTCCGTAAAGATGATATCTAATCACTTTGCGAATTATAAAATCAAAACCTGATTTGAACTGGAATTTCATAAATTCCACATACGTAGGATTAGAAAAATCGCGTACTAAGCAGCCGCGATTCCCTTGAAAATTGATAAATTGAGTGTTGAGCTCCGTAAAAATGATATCTAATCACTTTGCGAATTATAAAATCAAAACCTGATTTAAACATGGAATTTCATAAATTCCACATACGTAGGATTAGAAAAATCGCGTACTAACGAACGCGATTCCCTTGAAAATTGATAAATTGAGTGTTGAGCTCCGTAAAGATGATATCTAATCACTTTGCGAATTATAAAATCAAAACCTGATTTAAACATGGAATTTCATAAATTCCACATACGTAGGATTAGAAAAATCGCGTACTAAGCAGCCGCGATCCCCTTGAAATTGATAAATTGAGTGTCAAGCTCCGTACAAGTGATACCTAATCACTTTGCGAATATTAGAGTCGAAACCGATAAAAAAAGGAACTGGAAGCGATTCCTCATAGGTAGACGTTAAGTAACTAATGTAAAGCGAGCGTGAGTTCGTAAGAGCGACTAGATCGTTCCACATACCATCCTCCCTACCTTAGCTGAACCAACCATCGAGCAGAAGCTTCTCCAGCAATCACGGGCCTTCCGTCCAGTAAAAATAAAGAAAAGAATTACCCAAACAGTAAAAAAAAAGACCAATGATGAAAGGGTAAACAAAACCGCATGTCTGTCACGGACAAATGCGACGCAACAAAAACCTAAACTGAGGTCTGACCAACAAAAACAATAAAAATTACTAATAACAACCTAATATTGATTGCAAATCTACACATCCACGGATCCTCTTGCTCCCTCCAGCCCAGTGCACGAACTAGTTTCGAGCAAGCTGCCTCTCCACACGATCACGGTAGATATCACTCGGAACAAAATTCAAACTTGACGCGATTTTACACCGCAACCGAACTCTCGCGCATCGTAGCCGAAAACAAAAGTAGTGTTAGAATCGCGAAACGTTTCAGTATACTTTCGAAAAATGTAATAAAAAAAATAGATTTTTGGAAAATTCTAATTAGGGTAGACCCCTTCACAGCTGCATAATCGTGTTTTAAATTTCAAGTTACGTTAAAAATGTTTCGGGTTTAAGTAATTTACTTGTTAAATATATAAGCATTATTAAAGTGCTATATAAACGTAAAACTTACGAAAAATGTAATACTTCTTGCGGATCGGACAAAGGTAATAATAAATAAATAAGGTACATAAATTAATTACAGCCAGCTTCGTTGTGCTTGGTGTGCTCGGCTCCTCGTGGTATTTTCGGACGGAAATTATTAGTATATGATATTTATTTAATTTTTATAATACACGTGTTATTTTATAGTGACTTGGCTTCTTCAACGATAAGTTTCCTTAATAAAGCGAGTGACGGGTTGTTGGATTTGATAGCCGAATAGTAAGACCTACAAAGCTCTTGTAGATGGTATGGTATGTGGTAAGAACTTTATCATTGAAAAAAAAGAATGCGTAGGTCATGTACGAAAACGTATGGGGACGAGATTACGTAATGCGAAGAAAAAAAACAAGGGCATCGGTGGGAAAGGATCTGGAAAATTGACAGGTAAAGTCATCAATGAACTTACTACGTATTAAGGCTTGGCAATACGCAGAAATGCAGCTTCAGTATCAGAGATGAAGAAAGCTATATGGGCCACATTTGACCATAACCGATCGACCGATAGTGATCCACATCATGAAGGCTGCCCTGACGGCCCCGAGAGCTGGTGGAACATTGGATAGTTTCACACATGATAAACCACCGCTGAGCAATGCAGTTATGGGGGTCATCAGGCCCATTTATGAGGATTTGACATCAAACGATTTATTGGAGCGATGTCTCGGAGCATTTTACACAAAACAACAACGAAAGCTTGAACTCAACTATCTGGATGTTTGCTCCAAAACATTTGCACTGTGGCAAAAACACTATACATATTGCTAATTATTTAGCTGTTGTCATTTTTAAAGAAGGATTCAAGCAAATCCTAAAAATTATGGATGTATTGGGAATCAAAATCGGCCCTAATGCTAAATAATACGCAAAATGTAGAGACAACGAGCGTATACAACGGTGCAACAGACGGGCGTCTACCGCATCTAAAGAGGCGCGGACCGCCAAAAAAGAAGCGAGTACGGCTCAATATATTTTTTTTTGAAGCTGAGGAAGGTGGTGTATATGGACCGGTATAGCTGATTAAGGGGTTATACGCAGTTATGATTTTCAAAAAATCGATTTTTATATTGCATTTTTGTAATGTACATATATTCAAAAGTATACACACAAAATTTCAAGTCGATCCGAGCAATACTTTCGGAGTTATACCTACATATGTATATATCATATATTCAAAAGTATACACACAAAATTTCAAGTCGATCCGAGCAATACTTTCGGAGTTATACCTATATATGTAGAGACGCCTCGGCGCGTTTGAAAGTAGGTGGGGCAGAGGCTCAAGCGGCAGCTGTTTACCTGGGCCGTTGCTCCTTTTATATACCTGTGTATTGTATTCTTATGTATTGTGTGAGAGTGTAGTAGTGTTGGTTATTACACTGGAAAAATTATTGACATTGTGGTGAAAAGTGCATACTGCAAACAGTGTGAAGTATGGAGAAAAAATATGAATACTGAAGAATATAATGAGTGGTACGAAAACCATAAAGAAAGTTGCTGTGCAAATCATTCCGGTTCCTCAGGAAAAATGGAGGTCGATTCAGTCATCGAGATGTTTAAGCGTTCAATAGAAAAATACGGAGTTGTGTACAAAAATTACATCGGCGACGGTGATTCGAAAACTTACTCGGAGATTTTAAAAGCTTTACCGTATGGTAATAATGAAGTTATAAAAAAAGAGTGTATTGGACATGTACAGAAAAGAATGGGCACGCGGCTTCGAGAACTTGTAAAAAAAACTGTTGAAACCGTCAACAAAGCCGGAAAAAAAATTCAAAAAAAGTTCTCGGTGGCAAAGGAAAACTTACAGGCAAAACAATCGACAAACTTAAGGGGTAACACCACTCTAGAATTTTCCAAAAATCGATTTTTTTTTTTTTCGCTTAAAAGGTGCCTAAGGGTCTTAAGAATAAGACACAACATCATTTATAAGGTGTACAATCGTTGAAGTGCCTGAATTTTCATCCCGACCGTAGCCACCTGCTGCGCGCTCGGAGCAGGTATAAGACTCGGCGCGACGCGCCATTTGGGACGCTTGTAGTATAGTTCAATCTTCAGTGTTGGTGTAACCATTGAACTATTCGCACGACACGTGGGTTTTTTCGCTGCATTTCGTTAAATGTTGTGGTTTTTTGTCGCTATTTTTTCAGTGTACTAATAAAAATTTGCATCACGAGTGGCGGTGAAGTGAATCGTATTCGAAAAGGGACCAAACTTAGCAGTGGACATGAAAAAAGACGAAAATCATCAAGTAGGCGACCGTTGAACCGATTCGAATTGGAGACGCCGAACGATGCGAGAGTTAGTACAAGTGCAAAAAAATTGAAAGACTCCTGTGATGACTACAACATTGAAGTCGATAATGCTATTAGCTACCGCATCATAAACTTTCCTACAGTTTTTACTGATATTTCGAATGCTGTTGTGTGCAAAGAGTGTAAATCAAATGTAACATTTACAGAAAATGGAAAACGTGGCTTAGGCTTTAAAATCGTCATTTCTTGTGCAAACTGTGCTAAAAAAGAAGTGCCAAATTGCCCTAGGCAGGCTGCCAGATCGACTAGAAAGGACGAAGAACAAGAGAATACCAATTTAGAAGGTCAATCATACGGGGCAGGCATCGCAGATTAAGGTATACAACAAATTTCTATGATTTTTTCATAAGGAAAACTTTAAACGGGTTTTTCTCAAAACTACTTTTTTTGACACGGCCGGAAACATAAGTCATTCAATTCTTTATCGATCGACTCGAAATTTTAACAGTATCTTTCAAACAAGATTATCCGGAGAAAGACCTAGGGATTTTTTTTATGTTGCATATTTCATTTGTTATAAACATTTTTAGTGCATATTTTTAGGCAAAAAAACAATTTTTTTTGCAAATGTCCACTGTTTCTTAAAAAAAGTGATTAAAAAAAATCCCTACGTCTTTCGCGAGCTTTTTGTATGTGAAATTGAAAAAATTTTGGGTTTTTGTGCCAGAGTCACAATTGGAGGAGAAACTTTTCCGGCCGCGGAGCTCTACATTGATGGTGGGCGTTCAGTCAACCACCTGCTCAGCCGTCATTATGTTTTAGATTGCCATAAAAAAATGTATATACGTACTTTAATGTATAGGCAATAAAGAACCTTACACATAATTTTCATTTTTTTCGTTGTTTTCCCGGAAAAAAATCTTGAAATTAGGTAATTTTTCGACCTCCTAGAGTGGTGTTACCCCTTAAAGTTTATTACGGTTTAGCAATTCGGAGAAATTGCGAATCTGTTGAAGATATGCGCAATGCCATATGGGCAACGTATTTCCATTAATGTTCCACTGACGAAAATCCACAACACGAGAAGTGCCCGGTTGGGCCGGAGTCATGGTGTTCTTGGCAGCGAGCAGCAGCAGCAGACAAATTGATCGAATTTGAGCACGATTACCAGCCATTACCCACGGATGTTGCTGAAGCTGTGCGTCCAATTTACGAAGATCTCCGCAGCGAAACATTCTTGGAACGATGTGTAGGCGGCTTTACACAAAATAATAACGAGAGTTACAACCAAATCATCTGGAAAATTACGCGGAAAATCATTCCGAGTGGCTCAAAAATTGTTGAAATGGCCGCAAATATCGCCGCCGGTATGTTTAATGAAGATTCAATTTCACTTTTGTACCATATGAATGCAATGGGACTGTCTTTGGGGCCCAATGCGCATGCATATGTACAAAAGGAGGACAAAGAGCGCGTTACGCTATCCGAGCGCAGAGCGCACGAAACGACACGAGAGGGAAGGATGACTCGAAGACAGCACCAAATTGAATTGCTGGAGGGTGCTGAAGGAATGGAGGGTTTATTATATGGCCCTGGAATAGACGACACCATGTAAGTTGAAAAAAATTTTTTTTTTCTATGTGTGAACCGGTTTTAAAACTTTAAACGCGTTTTTCTCAAAACAGCATTTTTCAAGTCGGTGTACACGATATCTCAAAAACGGCTTGTTCGATCGGTCTAAAATTTTAACACAATCTTCTGAGATACATTTTCTCGTAATTGATCGTTCCTTTTGTCAATCCGATACTTATTTTCCATTTTATGAACAATTTAAGGCTAAATTTTACATAAAAAATCGAAACCATTTTTTTGAGAAGCCGCCATTTTGTGAAAATTCAATATTTTGATTAGCCGAACAATTAATTACTAGATAATCTAATATATTAACGAAATTTGTTTGGTTTTTTGATTTCAGATAATCCAATGTTGAGTTACAATGTACACCGTAAATCGTCTTTTTTAGAGGAGGTTCCGGAAATCGCCTGCAGCGCCCTCTATAATCAACATTTTTATAAATAAAAAATTTGTTTACGTTCTTGAAGGATGCTTTTATAGCCACAAACATTTTCAAATTAATAAATTCAAAAGTCTCTTCAGGATAAATCCTTGAAAAACCGTCTTTTTTTTGCCTCATAACTGCGTATACCCCCTTAAGGGTAAGTTACTCAAGTCAGTTGTTATCCACCGTCCGTTGAGCCGTATTAGTGTTAAATGTATGGCAAACTTTAAACGTTTTTCTCGAAACGACATTTTTCACGTCGGGCGCACGTTTTTATCAAAAACTATTGGACCGATTGACTTCTGGTTTTGCACACATTTCGAGGGAACCTTCACCCTTAGTCTGAACTAGAATGATACCGATAGCTTGAATATTTTAGCCTTGCTCTTATGTTTTAGTTGACAATTTTCCGGGAACATTAAACCTTAATTTTCAAACAGCTGCGATTCCGATAAAAAAATTTCTACTTACTTAGTTCTAGTTCAGACGATAACTACATTCATATAGATTAAAAAAAAAAAGAGTTCTTCTGTTTCAGACGACTAGAACCGCCACAACCTGTGCGCCCGATTGGACGTGCGTCTCACGCCACGACCGGCATAACAGCGCATAACTTGTATAGATTAAATTAATTCCTAAAAATTACTTAAAAAACAAGCTTCTAGACGGTTATACTCCCTTAATGCATCAGAATTGCTATACGTTGCTAAATCGTAGCACTCGCGGTAATCTGCTAGTCACCAATCCGTACTGCCGGTCCATACGAAATAGTCTGGGAATGAATCGTACACTGTGTCAGTAGTATATTACATCGGGCATAGTGTTACTGACTCATTCGATTTTCCCAAGCAGTACATGCACAGAAAAAAATAGTCCAGGATGGACTATTTGCTCGACTGCCCGGACGCCTGCCCGGACTCTATCTTGGCCTCCATCCTGGACTATTTTTTTCTTCGTGGGCATCTAAGAATTATTTCCAGATTTGTAACTTGTCCCACGTTTACTGTGCTGTCTAAATATTATTCCCAAACTATTTTAGATTATATTTCTAGAAAATTCTATTCGTGTGCAGTTTGTTTAAATTTGAATTTGCGTTTCAGATATCTCGGTTTAAAGTACAACCACTTAGTCGCAAACATTTTCAAAATTTTAAGTTCAAGTTTCGGCTCTATAGATGGAAGGTTCTGAAAATTGGAGGGAACACGCTGTTTTTTTATAAAAATAGAAAATATAATAAAATTGCAAATGTCATAAAATTTAATCCCCTCGATCGATTCTCACCAAATTCAAGGCCGTGCATCTTTGTCCCCTAGCTAATGTGTATGCTAAGTTTCGGTTCGATAGGTAATAATTTACGAAAATAAGACCGAAAATATAATAGTTTTTTTTCGAAAAATGAAAAAACTCATAATTCCATCAAATCTGAACCGGTCAGTTTAATCTTCCCAAACGCAATACCGAAGAATCTCGTACCCTAGCCCATTCTTGTAGAATATTTTAGTTCGATAGCTCAGAACTTACAAAAATTAGAGTGATCACACTTTTTTTCGAAAATTCTAAACTTCCATAAAATGAGACACCTAATGAGTTAGCAATTTAGGCAAAAATTGTAGTAAACCGACGGCGATCGCTACCTGACTCATGTAGACATTTAAATTTTCTAAGCTCGTCACCCACACACATACACACGTTCGCGCGCGCGTATATGATCTTTCAACTTTTTGAAACATTTTAAGTACTCTAGCATGAAAATCTCAACAAAAAACAATTATTACAAAAAAAGCAAAAAGATGCAAATTTGCACTTTCATATTTCTTTTTAATTTTTTTAATCTGTTGCAAAGACCCGCTACTTTTATCAATTTTGGCATAGATGAAGTTGGGTGCAAGTGTTAATTTGTATATCTTTCCGAACATTGACCAAGTTTAATAAAATGTGAACCACATAGTCGAATTTAATGTAATAAATGCTGAACAACATTTTATTTCCATTGCTCATTAATTGTGCGAGTTCATTCTAAATTTCCATAAAATTACAAGCCTTGCACTAATTTTCAAGAAAATCGCTTTTTCAAGTTTGCTAAAATAAAAGACCTGCAGATTGAGAATCACTTTATACTAGCTATGGAGTGAATACTTGACACACAAGTAAAGCAATGGGAACTCAGCGACTATTAGAATTTTCTTTCAAATACATTTAAATGATCGGGTTTGATGGGAATAAAAATTTGTTAACTTAATTCTCTAATATTTTCAAGTAGAAAAAAGTTCTTTACACGTTGCAAATTATAACCTCGCACGTTACTCTCTTATTTTGTTATTACGTCAGCTATAAATCTTCATTGATCAGCGAAATTCTTCACATTCTGTGTTGCGAAATTCTTCACAGGCTATGTGGACGACGGAATTAGGTATGAGAGATTAATGTGCAACATTCTACTGCACAATTTTTTTCAAATGTATTTTTGGAGAAAGTCTTATAATTAAAAGGACAATATCATTCGGGAGGGATGTAATTTTGTTCGTCGTCTTTGTAATCAATGCTTAGAAATTATCCACGCATGTGATATCATTCGGTCACTGTTGCATTCGATCAGGCACAGACGTTTACGATGAAATCGAAGGCTGCTGATAATGTACTGTAACGGTAATTTTTTATCGTTCACAATTCTTTTTATTTTTCGTGGGAATTCGGGCTCAATTTCAAGAAAATAATTTCATAAAAATGTCACTATTCAGTTTCTGGTCACTGATACCCCGTACAATGCATTTAAATTTCGTAATTTCGGCGATTATTTTAACATTATTTTCGTATATTTCGTGTACACAGATTCTCGGTATACCAGCCTGAAGGTCTGTTGTTATTTCGTACGCTGGTATGGAGCTGTACGCTCGAGGCATACCCACACGCACACCAACAGACCCGCTTGCCTCGCTCTTCGAGCCGATGTCTCGCTTGTATTCTCTCACTCACTTTCTTCCAAACAGTCCACTGTCATTCGATCTCTGTCACTTTTACTTGCTGATACGCTGTTTGTCTCGCTTACCGGTTTAAATGATGTGTGACCTAGTTCTACTTTCTTCCATATCGCTGACCTAATTATATTTAATTTATTCTCTACTCTTCGCATATTCACTTAATTCTATTTTCTTAAAAACTATTCGCTAAAGCCTATTTACTTAATTCTATGCCTTAATTCTATTCACTTACAACCTAGCTAAATCTCGATCAACGACAATTCCTAAATGCACGGCAAATTATGGTTTATTTTATGAAAATATCTCGCCTATCTTTCCTCTTTGGCAAATCTCCGTTTTCCACTCACTGGTTGTCTCTTTTCTCACAGAAACACGGCTTTTACACAATGTAATCGAAAATAACTTTTGATAATTTCATTCGTAATCTCAATGTTCGTTTTATTTCTTTTTACCGCAAGACGTGTGCTTTCAGAGCTAAGAGCCCCATTTCCCCCCGCGCAGGCTCTTTTATAGCCTTCCCCCCGGTCGGATCCCCTCTCTCTCATTATCGCTGTAATTTTTTAATATACCGAGATTTGTTATTTCCCGGTTTGCCGTTGCCGCGCTCCCCGTCTTCCCCACGCCGCCAAGCGACGCCAGCTGGTCGCAGACCTGCTGTTTACGGAAACGAGGGAATTCCGGAGAGGCTACGGCTCTAGTTTTTATGCTAGGCCCGGGTGCGATGGCCTCATGCCCGCTGTACTCGGTGCTTCTAAGCGTGGTTTCGGCTCTTTATACCGTTCGACATAATAACGTCTGCAAAAGCCTGTAACTATGTTACAGTACAGGTCTCTAGAGCGTAATTGCCGATTTCGATCACGATTCCAGAATCATATTTTGTGATCACGGGTGTATAGAGAATTGGTCGGAAAATCCATTGTAAAATAGAAGCATCGTTACTAGACTACCTCAAACCATTGAAACTGATCGTTCTAAAGTTACTCGTACATTCTTTGACCTAAAGTTATGTTCTGCACGTAAGGCGTTTTACATTGTCGCTTGCAGACGGTATAACTTCCTAAAATCGATTCTATTAGTGTTATACGGGTCACTCAACAGAGAATTCGTATGTTATTGTAAAATGTATACTACAAATTACTTTAATTTACTATTTAAATGTTGATAATGCTTGTTTTGTAATTAAACGGTAAAAATGTACGGATTAAAAATAAATGATTTAAGAAATAAAGCCCCAAAATGGCACAGTGTTATAACACTATATTCAACATATCTAATTAAATATGGATAATTTTATGTCAATTCAATAAAATTTTTCTAATAATTTCTATTTGTATCACCGATTTCGATTAATCTAAGGAGATATGCTTAGTCCATAATGAAAATGAATTTGAACATTTTTGTAATTGCCGCCTGGAAAAAATACATGAAATAATACTTTGAAATTTAAAAGTTTCCGTATGAAAATTAATCTGAATAAAGATGCAAAGTGCAACCTTGCACATTGCTTCCTCATTTTTTTTCCACAAAGCCTGTAACGGTAATTTTTTATCGTTAACAAATATTTTTATTTTTCGTGGGAATTCGGGCTCGATCACAGGACTAATTAATGTAGACTTCGTGGTGGTTGAGAGTGAGGCTTTATTCACAAAGAAACAGTTTGATAAAATGTTACTATTTAATTTCTGGTTACCGATATCACGTACACTGCGTTAAATTTCGTTATTTCGATGATTATTTGATAATTCTTATTTTATTTCGTGTACACAGATTCTCGGCTTGGAATTCCTGTTATGATTTCGGACGCTGGTATGGAGCGGTACGCTCGTTGCACACACACACACACACACCACCAGACTCACCTACCTCGCTCGTCGAACCAATGTTTCGCTCGTTGCTCTCTTTTCCTCTCTATCTAACACACGATTCACCGTCTGGCGTTCTCTTTCGCACTCTCACTTGCTTAGACTCTTCTCGATCATTCTTCCTGTTTAAATGCTAGCTGACCTACTTTTATTTCCTTTAAATATTTCTGACCCAATTCTATTTCATCAATTTTCTCTACTTAACTCTATTTACTTAATTCTATTCACTTTACACCTATTCGCTTAATCGTATTTAATTAATTCTATGCACTTACTCTATTCGCTTAGCTAACTATTTCCTTAAATATATTCACTGAACTGATGCGAATTTTTTTATGTTATGAATGTGACTCGCCTGTCTCTCCTTTTTCTGCGATCTCCGTTTTTCGCCGACTCGATTTTTTATTTATCGAAACCCGAATTTTTACAAAGTATAATCGATGATCAATTTTTTAATATTAACTCGTAATTTCAGAATGTTTCGTTTCTTGATTGCCTTGTACTATTACACTGGTGTTATCGGCGCTAAGAGAGCTCCTCTCTCCCCGCACCGACCTTTTATAGGCTACCCCTTGCCTCAGTCCCCTCTGTCTATTTTGCCATCGTGATTTTAAATGTAACGCATCTTTAGACTTTTGCGGTTCGCCGCTGCCGCGCTCTTGTTTTTACACTAGGTGCGATGGCCTCATGCCCGCAAACCTCGGTGCTTTTGTATTGAGTCTAATTTCGCAGGTGTTTTCGCATATACTCTCGGCTCTTATAGCCGTTCGAAATAATAAAATAAGCTAAAGAGTGTAACTATGTTACACGCCACCTCTATGAAAACTATAATTTTTATAAAATCCGAACAGATGTTTCAATTATCGGGTAAATTGTAACAAAGTGAAGATTTGAGCTGTATTAAAGTTTAGGATTTTAGCTCAATTAATAAAACCTTTCTTGAGATATGGAAGTTTGAATTACAAGCGTGTTACATACAACAAACGCGCGAGCGCACGCACCTTCTCTCTCTCTCTCTCTCTCTCTCTCTCTCTCTCTCTCTCTCTCTCTCTCTCATACACACAGAGAGAAAGAGAGAGACTCTGTTTTAAACCACTTTTCTCGACGTTTTAGACTATTCTCAGTATCCTAACCTGAAAATCTTTTCACGAAAACAGAGGTCTATGAGAAAGCAAAATTGAAACTCCCATTAAATACGAACCATCTAACAGCTTCTGATAAAACTCTGTAACATGCACCGCTGAATGTTTCGTCATTTATGTACAACATTTTTATTCAGCTGCTAAAAATTTGCATCTGTGATTGATGAAATCAATTTTTCTAGAAATTCGACATCCCAGAATCCGAAGCTCATTGCAGATTCTGTCAGAATACAATACCAAATATCCTTGAATTTTAATTCATTTGTGAAAATAGATTAAGCACTATTGCTGAAAACTTACGACAGAACGTGTACATACTTCATTTTAAAAATTCAAAAAATTAAAACAATTTAAAAAATTCACTTTTTTAAAAGTTTCAGACGATTTTAAGTATCCCGACATAAAACGTGGAAAAAAAGTTTTGTGATAAAGAAAATTCCCTTTAGGATGATTGTCGAATTAAAAAAAAAGAGTGCATGTCAACCAATAATAAAGAAAGTAAATTACATATTTTTTTTTACTATTTGTTATTTATGCGACATAAGATCGATGAAAATAGGTACTGGACATTGATTTTCATCTGGAAAACATGGAAATATCATGGAATTTCATAACATTGATATATTAAACGCCATGGGTTAAAATAAATTTTCGACATGAAGTTTATACAACTGCTTGTGCGATGATGATGTGCGTAGAACGAGATTAGAATTTTACCCAGGGTCGTCCAGAGCATCAATGCACTGTGAACGTCATTCAGCCAAGCCCTATAGTGTTTACTAACCGAAATCCTTTCCCAGCCGTAGATACGTAAAGGGTGGTTAAATTTTAAGGGCCGATGTTGAATGTGGACACACCTAAACGTCAAGTTTTTTTCTGCATTTCATTTGACATTTCTCAATTTCAGACTAACTCAATTTGAACCATGGAAAGATACACAATCGAGCAACGCGTTAAAGTTATTCAGGCTTATTATGAAAATGGGCGTTCAAATCAAAATGCAGATCATGCACTTCGTGATTTTTTCGGTCAATTTAATCGTCCAAATGTGCGTACAATCGGAAAAATCGTGCAAAAATTTGAGCAAACCGGGTCTGTAGGAGATATTAAAACACCAGTCCATGCTCGTACAGCTCGTACTGCAGAAAATATTGCTGCTGTTCGCGATAGTGTGGCTGAAGAGCCGTCCACCTCAACTCGTCGTCGTGCCCAACAATTGCACCTCTCACGCTCGTCGTTGATGAACATTATGCATAAAGAGTTGCATTTACACGCTTATAAGGTGCAATTAACTCAAGAACTAAAGCCCCTTGACCATTCCAAACGTCGTCAATGGTCAGAATGGTGGCAAGAAATGGCAACAGTGGATGATCAATTTTCGAAGAAAATCATCTTCAGTGATGAGGCACATTTTCACCTCAGTGGATTCGTCAATAAGCAGAATTGCCGCATTTGGGCGAATCATAATCCAAGAGTGATTGTCGAAAAACCAATGCACCCACAAAGAGTGACTGTTTGGTGCGGTTTATGGGCTGGCGGCATCATCGGGCCGTATTTTTTCCAAAATGAGGCCGGTCAGGCAGTTACTGTGAATGGTGTTCGCTATCGTGAGATGATAACGAACTTTTTATGGTCCGAATTGGAAGATATGGATGTGGGCGATATGTGGTTTCAACAGGACGGTGCCACTTGCCACACAGCTAACGAAACAATGGCTCTTTTGCGCGACAAATTCAATGGCCGTGTTATCTCACGTGGTGGCGATGTCAATTAGCCGCCAAGATCATGTGATTTGACACCGTTGGACTTCTTTCTTTGGGGTTATTTGAAAGAAAAGGTGTACGTCGATAAGCCAGCAACAATTCAAGAGCTAAAGGATGAGATAATTCGGCACATTAACGGCATAGAACCTCAATTATGCCTAAGCGTCATCGAAAATTTGGACCATCGGATGGAGGTGTGCCGCCGAGGTCGCGGCGGCCATTTGGCCGATATTTTGTTCCATACATAATTGAACCATACCATATTATCATAATAAAAAGAATTGACAATAATTTCCTAAATAATTTGTGTTTTATTCGAAATCAACATCGGCCCTTAAAATTTAACCACCCTTTAGTTACGCAGATAGCCGTATGCTACGTCTATCTGCTTCATTTTTATTGAGTTCACGAGCGACTTCAATCAAGCCCGTTAAATGTTCTCAGGCCTGCGGAATTTGCTCATATGATTACTCATCCTCCGCTTTTCCTCCTGAGAGTGCTGTTAATACAGTTCCTTCTATGGTCTGTCTATGCGCTTGGAATTACGCCGAAGTAATTCACATACATACAAGAGAGATATTCTGGGTTTGACGTTCGCCATATATTTTATTCGAGATTATATGCTAAGATCTGATTTTCCAACGAGGGTAATTGGATTGGCGTTGATGGGTGATTATTCAGAACTGTCACATTGAGTTTCTAATCTGTTGAATTATATTTTTCTACACTCTCGTAGATTTCTACACTCTCTTCTAGTGTCGGAATAAATTCACGCAAATTTGTATAGTATTTATGCTGTGTAAACGCGATAGTTAGAAATGGAAGCCGAATGTTGTTATTACAAAGTTTGTGAAACTCGCGACTGAAAAAAGGAGTTTAATAAATAAATTGGAATAACGAAAAATAGTGAAATAGTGCATAATTATTCGTATATTATAGCCGGGAGATTTCCACTCTCAATGCCGAATTGTAGTTTCATCTCATCCTTTGTGAAGTAATATCGCCTCTAGCGTGACATACAGCTGACTCGTATTGAACAAGCTTATCAGCCGCTACACAATTTTGGATAATGGTAGTGGTAAATTCGATAGTTACGAAAAAGTATTTTCATACATTTTTTGAAAGCGAATGAATGCCGACATTCCAGAAAACAAAACTGTTGCTCCAGTTCATAGTTCATAGAAATAATTAAATTAAAAGAAGATCCGTCTGCTCTGCAACTAAAGCGCTTTCTGATATACGAAGTTGTACCGAATATTGTGATATTTTTTAAATTCATAGACCCGGAAGAGCTTCGTTGCGGGAAAAAACGTGGCAAACATCATGGTGTCTGCTGCATTCATCATAGGTATTTAGTTGTTTCATTCAGGAAGTAGGGTTCTATGCTTTACGAATAAAGCGTTTGATAATAGAACAACTTCTTGCGGAGGTCTTGAAACACGTTTCAAGCTTGTAGATCCTTTGGAATATCTTCGTTTCAAGTTTCAACCTGAGCCACGGGAGACCTGTACCTCTACTCTCACGACTGTCAATTGGAGTTCGATTGGAGAAAGTAAGGTTATAATATTGCAGCATTCACTGATTTATATTTTACATTATTATGAAGGCGAATAATTCGATAAACCCTCCGGAAGCCCTTCGGAAGAATTTCCCTTCATAATGAATATAAATGGTCACTTTCTCAAATCAAACTGCATTGAGCAGTTGTGAAAGAAGAGATACCGTCTTACGTATCTCTGATTTTCTGTTGAAACAATGGTGTTCCGCAGGTTCTACAAGCATAAAACATGTCTTAAAATATCTGGAAGAGCACTTTTTCCAGAATATCTATTACAAAAGGTTTTATTTACAGAGCAGAGAACCCACGGTCCAGAAGAAAAAGATTAAAAACTTGTGCTGAGGGGAGCTGAGGCTATGATTTTTTTAACAAATGAAGACCTTCCGGCGTGTGTACAATCTTCAACGGTGTCTCAAAATATCCAAAATATAATTATTTATCAAAAAACTGGTTAGTTGCAGAGCAGAAGACTGTTCTTGCTGAAGAAAAATAAATAAATACCTATAACGAGCATGGCAGAAACTATGATTTTTTCCTAAAACGAAGGGGGTTATATACTTAGCAATCATAGTTGGGCCGAAGATAACGACATTTATAAAACAACTTTTTTTTATAATAAATGTAAAAATGTCATATTAAGACACTTTAGAAAGCACTCACAGGATTGTCCGTCACCCTTCGTATTTGAGTCTACGTTTCTAATGTTACGTTTCTATTGTGTTTTATAGGTTGTATATGACATTCAAATAATTTAAAGTTTTATTGAGGAATATTTATTAACATGATAAAAATGGATACAATTTAAAAAAAATAAAATGTATGTATTTTATAACGGAATTAATTACATAAGAATAGGAAATATCTGGAAAGTAACAAACAAACATATACGATGAAACATTGTTTATACCGCAAATTTATAAATGATTAATAATTTGTTTTACAAATTGGTCTATTAACATGGAATGATTACATTTATATGAGAAATATTCAGCATTGAATTTAAAACCATAATGGTTTATGACCGCTATTTATACTTTCGAAAATATTAATCACAATATTTGGATTATTGCTGAAACATAGGTCTATCAATGTATTATTATTTGCATTTATTGAGTTATTGTCTATTATCAGATGTAGATTTTTTGATTCCATAAACTTTAAGAAAGACCTACTCAAATTGGATCTTTCGTTGAGAATATTTATATAAAAATCTCCAATTATAATAATCTGCGGGATATTTTCTTTTTCGACGGCTTCATATACTTTGTTTACTTTATTTTTGAAATTTGTAATTGTAAATTTTCGAGACGTATTGTAACATGGTTACATGCATGAGCGTAGGGATGAATGCGATAATAGTCGATGCAATATAACAGAGTTATATTCTCGGGCATCGATCGTTATTTCGAACGTCTAGAAGAGCCCGAATATATTTAAGAAGTATCGAAACACCTGAGCGATAGACTCGGTACAAGCGTACCGAGTTTTGCGGGCAATAGGCCATCGCCCCTAATACAAAAACTAGAGCTGTCGCAGCTCCGGAATCCCCTCGCTGACGTAAACAGCAGGTCAGCGACCAGCTGGCCTTGTTGGGCGGCGAGGGGAAGGCGGTGAGCGTGGCAGCGGCGTACCGCAAAAATCTGAAGATGCGTTATATTCGAAATTAGGATGAAAAATAGGCAGAGGGGACTACGGCGAGGGGAGGCCTATTGTAAAGCTAACATAGAAAAAACCCCTCTATTCTACCACCTCGGACACCTCGGAATTAAGATAAGAGAAACCCCTCCACTCATGCATCTCGGACACCTCTGGGACTTGCGTGGAGCATCCTCCCTCGCACGACAGTCAGTCTACTCGGGACACTGCTCTTATGCACCTCCTTACATACGTAATATAAACCACGTTGTAAACTCTACGATTGTACGATTGTAAAACACTGTCTTTACTACGAATAAATAAACGAGTCACTACTCAAACTTTTCAAAAAGGCAAGAATCGGTATAATTCCCGTAACATTTTGGCGATCCTGCCAGGATAGTATTTGCGACTAATTAGGAAGTTATTCTACTTGTACGAACCACGTTAAATACTGGTCACGACTTGGACCCTGAACTTTCATCGAGTCACATCGAAACTATCTGGAAACGAACCCTGGGACGTCCTCCAACGCGAGACATCACCATTGAAAAAGGACCAAGGCGACGTCAAAACTCCTCGTCAAACGAAATTCACCGGTAAGCAAAAAAAAATAATATATTTTTTTATTAATACTGTGGAACCTAGCCCGCGAACTAGGAACCTCATCAATAAAAACCGACAGTAAACTTCTATGACAAACAAGCTTTTAGCAGCTTGCGAAGCATAAAAGTTATAAACCAAAGGCAGGAGGCGAGGCTAACACCAACCACTGTCCAACATAACTTAAAAACAAAAAAAAAACCCATTCTGGCTTTTACGACGTACCGCGAACGGAACGAAGAGATTCCTACTAGCGAAGAAACAGACAGTGATACCGACATTATTGAGATAATACAGAACCCGTATTACACGGCACCGACCACGTCGAGGACGACATCACCTACGCGACCCATAGAGGATCGAAGCCTTACACTCATATTAGAAAAACTGGAAAGCATTTCCGCAAGAATGGAGAGAGTAGAAATCGGAATTGTGGGACTTGGAGAGGAAAACAAGAGACGAGCTCAAGAAATTAAAGATATATGGACACATTTTAAAGTAGACATCACGGAAGATGAAGCACCACCACTGCGCACGGTACCACCGGCAT
The DNA here is from genome assembly GCA_963942595.1 of Cylloceria caligata. Taxonomy (NCBI): domain Eukaryota; kingdom Metazoa; phylum Arthropoda; class Insecta; order Hymenoptera; family Ichneumonidae; genus Cylloceria; species Cylloceria caligata. Next base: position 3,594,199 of record OZ012711.1, read on the forward strand.
TCCCACGGGACGGACAAAATCGTTCGCGAACACGAGAACAGACGCGCGGGACATCCGAATCCACACCGGAAAGACAATGCGAGAAACCACATCCAACAAACGCTGAACCAGCAAAAGACGCTATCAAATACGTTCGCACGCTCAAAGGATACGATGATGTCGGAGTAGAAGAATTTATCCGCTCGGTCAAACGAGCATCCGCTGCGTGTGACCGCATCGTATGAATTAGCAAGAAGCAAACTCACGTCCACCAAGCAGTTAAATGAAAACGTACGCAGCTACGATAAACGCTTTATCGAACGTTACAACGAACTTCGTTATACGATCCAGAACGAAGCAGACGAAGTACGCTCTGCATGCAAGTACGCATCACACGCCCGAAAACACTACGCGACGCGAGAATGGAGGCACTCGAGGTGGAAACCTTCCTCCTCGAGCGGCGACGAGCGATGCAAACAGCACGCCCCAGTCCACCAAATAATCGTTTCCAACCATCAACAAGACAGTCTAATTATCAACCAAGGCCATCAAACCCCACCTGGCAACAACAGAGACCAGCCCCGCTGTCCGCTGGAAGAAACTTCAACCGCACCGAAAACAAGCCACTCTTCGACAGAATGAAATTATTCTGCACAGGATGCAAACAACCAGGTCACATGGTAGAACGCTGTTTCAAGAAACAGGGTTTTCCATCGGGACCATTCCAAAAACGGCCACCACGACGAGTCAACCAAATAACGGAAGAGACGCAGGAAGACCAATGGCATCAAGAAAGCGACGAACAGAACGAGCAGACAGAATCCTCAATACCGGGGGAAGATTATGGAACTGTGTATGGAAACTGGGAGGAACTGCACGACCAGGACGATACCTCATCGATTCCGGAGCATCAATGAATCTAATTAAACAACATATTATTCACCCGGAAAATTGACACCTCATCAGGCCATGCAAACGAAGTTTCTACATGGGCAACGACCTCCACGAGACCACACACGAAGCCGATATCACCCGATATGGCATACCGATACCTTTCACGATCATACCTGACGACTTTCCGTTGGAAGAGGAAGCCCTGATAGGACGACCATTCCTGGACAAATTCCAATTTGCGTTAACAAACACGCGACTGCAGCTTGACGATCGTACCTACACACTCGTCGACAGCGGATACAACATACCGCCAAGAACGCGCCAAGTACTCCACATCGCCACCAACCAAAAAAAGGGATGTGCCATAATAACAGGGCATTACCTGATTCCGGAAGGAGTATACCGAGTCAAAAACCACCAAATACGAGTACCGCTCTCCAATACACAGGAAACTTCGATGCACATCAGACAAGAAGGAATACTTTCGGAACCCGTCACCGTCAACTCAGTAACAAAACATTCAAGAGATGACGTTAACCGAATAAAGCTTCTCATGGAGAATACTCGACTTACACACGTGGAAGATAAGATAACTGGACCACTTGCACAAATCATAACGCGATACAATGACGTGTTCACTCTACCGGGCGACCCACTCCCGTGTTCGCCAGACACGGAGCACGTAATCAGAGTGAAAGACGATAAACCAATCAACCACGCCAGCTACCGTCCACCCGAAATACATAAACATGAAATTAACAAACAAATGGCAGAAATGTTCGACAAAGGAATTATACGAGAGTCCAAATCACCTTACAACTCACCTGTGTGGGTAGTACCAAAGAAAGCAGACGCATCGGGCAAAAAGAAATGGAGAATCGTCATCGACTTCCGGAAACTGAATGAAAAAACAGATCGAGACGCTTACCCGCTACCGCTCATCGACGACATCCGCGATCATTTGGGAAAGGCAAAATTCTTCTCAGCTTTCGACTTGAGCTCTGGCTTTCACCAGATACCCATGGAGGAAGAAAGCAAGAAATATACAGCCTTCTCAACGTCGGACGGGCACTTCGAAGACAATCGAATGCCTTTTGGACTCAGGAACGCACCAGCGACGTTCCAACGAATGATGGATACCGCACGTCGCGGATTGATCGGAAAAACTTGTTTCGTGTACTTGGACGATATCGTGGTATTCGGGTCCACACTACAACAGCACAACGAAAACCTCGAAAAACTCTTCGAAAGACTTCGACAAGTCGGACTCAAACTTCAACCCGACAAATGCGAGTACTTGAGACCGGAACTCGAATATCTCGGGCACCTGATAACAGCCGATGGGGTGAAACCAAACCCAAAAAAAATCGAAGCAGTGCAAAATTTCAAGCAACTGAAAACGGTCACCGAAGTCAAAAGTTTTCTCGGACTCACAGGATATTATCGCAAATTTATCAAAGGTTTTTCAACCATCAGCAAACCTCTCACGATGTTGACAAAGAAAGGAGGAGAATTCAATTGGACAGATAAAACGGAAGAGGCATTTCAAACTTTAAAAAACGCTCTCTGCACATCGCCTGTACTCAGGTATCCGAACTACGAAAGAGAATTTACTCTGACAATTGACGCCTCAAACGTAGGGCTAGGAGGGGTCCTATCGCAAGATGGACACCCCTGCTGCTACATATCACGCACACTCAACAAAGCTGAAGAGAATTACACCACCTCCGAAAAAGAACTGCTCGCCATCGTATGGTCAGTCAAAAGACTCCGACAATATTTACTCGGAAGAAAATTCAACATACAAACGGACCACAAAGCCTTGGTGTGGCTCTTCAACATCAAAGACCCCTCTTCGCGACTGATGAGATGGAGGCTCAAACTCGAAGAATATGAATTTCAAATCGAGTACAAAAAAGGGAAGGAAAACTGTGCAGCCGACGCCCTATCTCGATTATGCATTACACGAGAGATGCTACACAACGCAGGAGGGACAGACATCGCGTCACCGGAAGAAAGTATTCTGACACCGGAACGACTCTATTCAGACTACACCACTTGGTGCCTACTCGAGAATCACTTGAATAAAGTAAAAATACTACTCAACACCAACAAGAGGATATGGATGCCCATCGTCAAGGTATCTGACGACGATAACCACGAAAAAATCGAACTGGGACCATACGACGAAAAGAAATGGCTAAACGAAATCTACCTAGGAGTCGAATATTTCAAGGAGAACAAGAAGGATCCTCGGTTCACCATCTCAGACGCCACCTTATCCACTTACGAAAAGGAAACTCTTACGGATATGCTAAATTTCCTAGCAAACAAAGATAACGTCGTAACCCGCATCTGCAGCAAAGAAAGAAAATTAACAGAAGAAGAGAAACGACAAATTCTCTCGGAAAACCACGGAGGATCACTGACACACCATCTGGGAGAAAATAAATCCATCGCGCGTATAAAAGAAAAATACGAATGGAAGGGAATGGAACAGGAAATGATCCAGTTCATCCGGGATTGCATCATTTGTCAACAAGCAAAACTAACCCGCATACGACCGAAAGCCCCCGCCATCATCACCGATACACCCAGGGAAGCCAACGAGAAAATCGCAATGGACATCTTCGGCCCGTTACCAAAGACCGCTAAAGGAAACAAGTATCTCCTAATCATTCAGGATACATTCACTAAGTATCTACTGATGGTACCGCTACAACAAACTACTTCAGAGGACATTGCCGACGCTTTAATCCAACACTACATCTACACTTTCGGAACACCGAAGAACATCTTAACGGACCAAGGAACGAACTTTCTGTCCCAGGTTATGCAGGAATTCGAAAGAAGCCTAGGGATACAGCCGATAAAAACCACGGCCTACCACCCTCAATCGAACGGTTCGCTCGAACGCACACATGCGGTTATAAAAGACCTCATTAGAACATCACTTGAAGCGGCCGAGAGAAACGAACGCTGGGATGAGAACATCCAAACTATTGGATTCGCGTATAACACCTCAATCCACGAAGGGCACGGACACACGCCATTCGAACTGACGTTCGGACGAAAAGCGAGACTCCCGTCATCCATCGATAGCACAAATAATCTAACGTACAACGAGCTGATCGAGAAATGGAAAAAAAGACACAACGAAACATTGGAAAGAGCTCGAAATAAACTCATCAGAGCAAAAGAAAAAAGCAAGGAATATCACGACAGAAACATCTGTCGCACGCAACCCCTGTACCAAATCGGAGAACAAGGCTGGACAACGGACGGAGTACGAAAACGAAAGCTAGACAACGAATGGGAAGGCCCCTATACGATCACGGCCGTACTCGAAAATAACAATCTAGAAATAGAGAAAAACGGTAAAAAACAGAGAATCCATATAGATCGAACTCAACCTTTTTTCAGACATGAAGAAAACAATACTCCTCGCAGTCCTCCTACTAGCAACTTGGATAACAGCAATCACAGTCCAGCCATTGAATGACACCACGTTCTTTCTCGAGGACCTCGGAAAAGCCAAAGTATATCATCAAACGTGGAGAGTCATCGGAACCATCGATCTAACCGAATTAAATACCCGCTACAATCAGTTATGGAACATGAACAACGATGCAGCACGTGCCTGCGAAGCAAAGTGCCACGAACTAACCGAAATTGATCTCATGAGAACACGCCTCAAACGAACCTACAATAACATATAACTGCTCGACCATCTTACCAACAAAACACGGGTCAGGAGAGGACTCATCAATGCCATCGGATCTTTATCCAAATCCCTCTTCGGCACACTCAGCGATGAAGACCTCGACCACATCAATCAAGAGATCGACAGGATCTACGATGTCACTAATACACTGGAACAAGGATTATCAAATCAGACGAAAATCATCAAAATTCTTCTGAATAATGCAAACCACGATATGTATGCATTAGGCAAACGAGGAGACGAATATCTGAGACAAGCCAACAAAGCCGCAAACAAAATAAATAATAACACGGTAGACATATTTTTGGCCAACCAGCTAACAATCAGCGGATTTCTGGCTGACCTCCAAGAAGACACGAACACATTGCTTAACGCCATCGGAGACGCTAAACACGGCATAATTCATCCACAAGTTTTTGCTCCAGTCAATCTCGTGAACGGGATCGCATCTTTTGAAAAACGGTCCAATACACCGTATAGTCTGGAAAACAAAATCGAGAATTACCACGACATCGTCGCTATGTCTCAAGTAAACATCATATTGACGAAAGGACGACTAACCTATATCATCGACATCCCCCTCTGGGAACAAGATACATTTGAAATTAAACACGTGATTCCCATCCCTAGGAAGCAAGGAGAAGCCTACACAGCGCTTATCCCAGAGTCACAATATATCCTAATCAATCAAGCTCACAGTTCCTACATACCAAGCTCATTAGAACAAATCAACCAATGTCTCAAATCGGGAAGCCTAAAAATTTGTAAAAGAAACCAACCATCCTTTCTGCTAGCAGAAACAGAATCCTGCGACACTCAGATTTTAAACAGAAAAATCAAAACTATCACGCACCCAAAATGTAAAACAGCTCTTTTTACCGTACAAAACATAACATACGTTCAGTTACAATCCAATCGAGGATATTTAATATTCCCGCAAGACAGTCAATATCTCGATGTTCTCTGCGGACACAGATTGGAGATGCTCAGGATCGAATTGCCAAGCTTGATCAACTCCGACGAGGACTGTACTATAACGACGAACGGCGCACTAATTAAAATCGCACCAACACTCAACACTACCATGAACATCCTATACCACAAAGATTATGCATTCCCTATAAACGACTCAGATATCTCAATAATTCGACGACACCTTGTCCCCATACAACATCACATGGATACAAACGAAATTTGGGAGTTGGAGACCAACCTCGACGAAATACAACAACAGATCGACCTCACGAAGAGACGAAGAAGAGTCCAGTCATGGAGCGAACACGCCTTCAGCATACTCATTTTCTGTGGATATGGCGCACTCGTACTCATTACGCTCTGGTCCCTTAACAAGGTCGGACTATTCGAATGCATAAAAAGTTGTACACCCAAACTTTGCTTCAGACTCGGATGCAGTAAGATAGTTAACCACTACCGACCTAGTAGCGAGTATCAAGTTGAATATCGCCTACCAGCAACCGAACCAGCTCGGCCATCACCGTCCTGCCAACAACCACTGGACCCGCTCTTCAGATCAGTGCGTCCACCGCGAGTAAAATAGGAACTTCCAGGGGAAAGTTCTATCTACTCCGGGGGGTGTAAAGCTAAGATAGAAAAAACCCCTCCATTCTATCACCTCGGACACCTTGGAATTAAGATAAGAGAGACCCCTCCACTCATGCATCTCGGACACCTCTGGGACTTGCGTGGAGCATCCTCCCTCGCACGACAGTCAGTCTACTCGGGACACTGCTCTTATGCACCTCCTTACATACGTAATATAAACCACGTTGTAAATTCCACGATTGTACGATTGTAAAACACTGTCTTTACTACGAATAAATAAACGAGTCACTACTCAAACTTTTCAAAAAGGCAAGAATCGGTATAATCCCCGTAACACCTATAAAAGGTCGGTGCGGGGAGAGAGGAGCTCTCTTGGCAAAATAGTTTAAACGGTGGAGGTACGAAAATTGAGAACGGAAAAATTCTAATTAAAAATCAAAATTCAAGAGTTATTTCAAATCTTATCTATCGGAGAGTCTGTGTTCACTCCGGAAAAATAAAAACCAGTGAGTGGTGCCCATAGACGAGAAAGTGCCGAAATCATTAACGATAACGAATTATATGGTGCAGAAATTATCAAATTATCACAATTTAACTAGTCGATAAGTTCAATAGAGTAGATGCGTAGGAAAAATTAATACGATTAAGTGAATAGTTTTTAAGTATTTTGTATTAAAATTAGTGCATCGAAATAAGAGCGTAGAAGGTAAGAGAATAAGATGAAATGGTAGGGACTTTTGAACCAACGATATAAACGATAATGAGTGAGAAAGAATTGTACACAGAGTTGGTACACTCTGTTGAAGTAGTGAGCGTATGCGTGAGGCGGTGTGTGTGCGGATAACGAGGGAGTACCAAGGCATCGACATGTCATCGAAGTACGAGCCCAAGAATACTGAGAATTTATGCTCGAACACTAAGAAATAGCATAGAAATAATCGTCGTGTTCAGTTTTCACGCCTACCAAGCACACACTCAACTCATGCACATGCTACACTCACAATCATCTGACGCCTCGCGTCATATGGTATAGCTCGCAGGTATGTTATATCGATTTATCGACCGCGCACTCATGCATATTGTCCATCTGCTCACATCCTCGATCGAAGCTCACTCAAACGGCCAACGCTGTTAACGTGGCCCCATCGGCAAGACCACTCACAAGGCTCGCCTTCCATCGCTGACAGCGAATCACAAGCAAGCTGTGACGCACGTCCGTCTTCTTGATACTCTGCCTCGTGGTCGACGGATGTGGCCATTGTTCTGACTCGAGTCGCTCGCAGTACACGTTCCCGCGTAAACTCACAGAGATATTCATTCGTTCCACTCACTTTTGTGCGCATTCAGTATTATAGTGTAGTACATTCTTGATCAAATCACCCGTGTGTAAAATCAGTGTCAGTGCGAATCACAGCAAATCAACAGGACTAGTGCAGCACTCACATAACCGTTAACGGCGTGGTTCGCTCGTTGGCAGCAGAGACACCATTCTGCCTCGCACCGTTCATTGGCGTCAGGACACTCACCAGCCTGCCGTGTGGCTTTACTAGAGCTCTACAACCAGACCTTATCACCAGGATCAACCCCACGGAATCAACAAGTCAACTCAGAGGCCTGAGAACCTACTCACCAACAGTACATCAATACGCAGGCCAGACAAATCACAGTATATATTTGTTATAATCACCAGGTATTTGTTATGCAATCACTGTTATATAATTTAAATAAACATTGAATTTATTATTGTTCATTACTGAGTGCTTTTAATTATTTATACTTGTCACCAGGATCCTTAATCTTACTATTCGCATCTGTCACTCGACATGCTACGTGTGAATATATCGACTTGCTACCTGTCGACAGATTAAAAATAATTTCAAACTCAAACTCAGTCTCATACTCATTATCATAACATTTTTTGGTCCTTCGAGCCGGATATAATGTACTCATACTCATTAACATACATTTTTTGGACCTTCGAGCCGGATATAATGTACTCATACTCATTAACATACATTTTTTGGTCCTTCGAGCCGGATATAATGTACTCATACTCATTAACATACATTTTTTGGCCCTTCGAGCCGGATCCTGGTCAAGTATATAAATTTATGCCTCGATACTCACATAAATCACCAATCAACACATGTAATACACTACAGATTGCGCAACTCAGCATGCATCGATACAAGACAATGCTCAATAATAATAAAATACTCACCCAAGTGCGCCAATCATTTATTGTAAACCATTCACCAGGCTCAACCAGTTCAAATCATAGCTGACGATAAGAAAGCGCTGTCAGACCAAAGTAAATCCTCGCAGGAAGGTGACTCACATGATGGTGATGTGGAAGCAACCGATGAAGCAACAGTCGTTAGCGAGACACTCAATGTACCACCCACGGTACAGAGACCACGCACCAGATCGCCATCACCAAGCACCAATCAAGCTAACCTCATGGATTATAAGGTCGCATCACAGCATGCGAGGATAGTAATGATCAATCAGCTACACGATCACCTGCAAAACTCACCAGGCTGCGTTTTCGAAGAACTCAACGGCTATTTAGAGATTTTAAATCGCACTTGGGAGTGTTTTTGTAATGAGCATAATCAAATGGGAGAAACATGTAAACGTGCTTTTCTCACTCACCCTTATGTTTCAGAGAAGGTGTACGAATCAGGCTTTGACAGTTATTTCAAGGCACTCACAATCATCCTGCGGAAGAAGGCAATCGCAAAAACTCAAGAGACCACATCAAACAGAGCTGATCAACAGAGTCAACCAAGTCAGCACAGATCAACATTGCCGAAAATAACGTTGCCGGAATTTGACGGTGATTTGACAAAGTGGCCGGCATTTAGAGACTTGTTTGCCTCAATGGTGGTCGACAATGAACAAATCAGTGATGTAGAGAAAATTCACTATTTAAAGATCAGCCTCAAAGGATCAGCTGCTCAACTGATCTCCAATGTGCCGATCAACAATGATTCATTCAATTCATCTTGGCAAATAATCAAAGACAGATTTAACAACAAGGAAAGACTCATCCTGTCTTATGTTGAGAAACTCCTTAGCAACACTCGACCAGTGGCGAAATCTGCAGCCGCACTCAACACATTAATCAGCTCAACGAAAGAGATAATCAACGCACTCAACGTTCTCGGAGTTGATACAGAATCTTGGAATTATGTATTAATTTTCGTAGTTGCTCAACGCCTTGACACGTCCATGCGTGAAGCATGGGAATACAAAAGGAGTGCACACAAGCAGCCAACCTCGTTTGAAGATTTGATGGGATTCATCGAATCCAGAGCGAGAGCTTTAGAAGTCATCCCAATCAATCCAGATCAATCGGCTGACAGAGCCAACAACACCACAAGACACTCAACAAAATCTACACTTCTGCCAGCAAGAACGGCTCACCATGCGTCCACTCAACCGAGGACACACCAATATCCATGCGATCACTGTGGTGGTTCGCATTACATTGTGAGCTGCGCCAAGTTCAGAGATCTACAACCTGCAGATCGCCACAAAGTTGTGACTGAACATCGACTGTGTTTCAATTGCTTTGGTCATCACAACCTCCACTCGTGCCAATCAACCATCAACTGCAAGACGTGCGGTGCCAAACACCACACGATGGTTCATTTGCCATCCACCGCAAGAATTACACCAAAGTCAAATCAACCAAGCACATCAGCTATACCTGCCACAGCTCATCCAAGCACCAGTTCACGTCAATGAGAAATTGACGTGCCATTTTGCCAACACATCAACTCACACGGTAGAACAGCAGTTCTACTAGCAACGTGTCAAGCATTACTCATCACATCTTTCGGCACTCACCAAGTCAGATTACTCATTGATCCAAGATCAGAACTCACCTTCGTCTCAGAACACCTTGTATCGGATCATGGGCTTACTCGTCAACACTCATCAATTCCAGTCATTGGCATTGGAAACACGAGATCAACACAAACAAGAGGTACCACTACATTAACATTACGATCAATTCATTCATCACGTGGTGTTACCATCGCAGCTCACATACTCAATAAGTTGACGAGTACACTGCTATCAGTACACACACAACCACAGGAGTGGCCACACATTTCATCACTGCAATTGGCAGACCCTGACTTCTTAACACCACGGCCAGTAGATATCATCATCGGGGCTGATTCATACGGGCTAATCATCCAGCCTGGCATCAAGAAACACTCGGACGTCTTACCGATTGCACAATCAACAATATTTGGGTGGATTATTCTTGGTCCAGTCCCAGAGAATTATTCAACACTAAGCAACTCATACCACATCGCAGTAGAATCATCAAACAAGGAAATTCAAGATCTTCTCACGCAGTTCTGGATTCAAGAAGAAACACCATCGACAATAGATCACAAGCTCACCCCAGACGAAGAAGCGTGTGAAAAGCATTTTCAAACGACTCACACTCGAGACGAAGAAGGACGATACATCGTGCGAATCCCGCTCAAATCATCACCATCGAGTCTCGGAGACTCAAAACTCACTGCTCAACGATGTCTACAACGACTCATGAAAAAACTCTCAACAAATAATTCATACACCAATTTATACAATCCATTCATGAAAGAGTATGAAGAGTGTGGTCACATGATACGTGTACCATCCTACCACCAGTCAACTCAAATGAGCGAATCTGTTCATGACTATTGTGAAACCGAGACGACCTTGGCACATGATGCTGTAGCATCAGGAGGGTTGAGGGTCTCGGGAGATCGATTGTCAGAACAAACTTACGCTCATCCTCCATATTATCTTCCTCATCATGGTGTACTGAAAGAAGATCGAATCACAACAAAGTTGAGAGTTGTCTTCAACGGATCCAGCTCAACGACGTCGCAAGTATCACTCAACGACATCCAGCATGTTGGAGCAAAATGTCAACGTGACATCTCAGACGTGCTCATATGGATCCGACAGCACAAACTCATCTTTTCAACAGACATCACAAAGATGTACAGACAAATCAAAGTCCATCCGGACGATTGGGATTTGCAACGAATCATATGGCGAGATGACCAACTCAATATGGTGCCATATCACCTAACAACAGTGACGTATGGAACTCGCTCAGCACCATTCTTAGCAATCAGATCATTGCTTCAACTAGTTGAAGACGAAGGTCATCGCTTCCCGCTCGCAATTGAACCACTCATGAAAGGCAGATATGTTGACGACATATTTGGAGGAGCTAATCAGCTTGACACACTCATCGAAATATCAAATCAAGTCACCCAGCTCTGCATGGCGGGCGGGTTGCCTCTAGCAAAATGGCACAGCAACACCGAGCAATTCATCGAGCATATCGACCACCACTCACCATCAAACTCACACTCATTCGAAGATAGCAGTACCAAGTTACTCGGCCTGTCATGGATACCTCGTGAAGACGTATTCAAGTTCCACGCAAAGCCTCCATGCTCAAGTTCCAAGCTCACAAAGAGAATCATCTTGTCTGAAACAGCACAACTCTACGATCCACTCGGGTTTCTCTCACCATTCATCATCAAGGCCAAATCATTATTACAAGAATTATGGCTGGAGAAACTCAGCTGGGACGATCAAGTTTCAGATCAGATACACACCAAGTGGACGTTGCTCAGACAAGAGCTCACTCAAGTCGATTAAATCTCAATTCCACGATGGATTCAACTCACAAGCTCACACTTGTGGAGTTGCACGGATTCTCTGACGCATCTCGAATAGCAATGGCGGCTGCTATCTATATCAAAACAACAACTCCAGGGGAAGAAACCAAGGTTACACTCATCTGCGCTAAATCAAAAGTAATACCACTCAAGCGACTCTCCATCCCTTGACTCGAGCTCACAGCAGCACTGATCTTAGCAAAGCTCATGAAGTATGTGCAAACAACCTTGGAACTCACCAACACTCAAACGTTCCTGTGGACTGATTCCTCAGTAACGCTCACCTGGATTAACTCACACCCATCATGGTGGAAGGACTTTGTCAGGAACCGAGTGTCAGCAATTCAAGAACTAATTCCAAACAGCGTATGGAAATTTGTTCCTGGCAAAGACAATCCAGCCGATTGTGCTTCAAGGGGCATCAGCATCTCCCAGCTCCAGAAGCACCTCCTGTAGTGGACAGGACCACAGTGGCTCACAGGCGATCAATGTTCATGGTCAACTCAACACTATCAACAAGACTCACAGACTCATCAGGAAGAGCGACCGGGGCTCGCACTCACAGTGGCAACAAATCAAGCCGTATATCATTGGGAGATGATATACAGACACTCTTCTCTCACTAGACTACTCAGAGTAACCGCAATATGCTTTCGAGTAAGTCAACTCATCAAGAAATTGCCAAACTCAACGCTCTTTAACCCTCTCTCGCCACAAGATATTGAGAGAGCAAGAGTATTTTGGATCAAAGCAACTCAAGCAGCATATTTCTCAACAGAGCTCAAATTGATCACCATAGCTCAACTACCAACAGCTCATCCCTTCAATCGCCTGACTGCCTATATCGACACTCAAGGCATCATTCGGGTTGGAGGAAGATTGACCAACTCACAACTGGAACTTGAGGCAATTCACCCAGCAATACTCCCACGACATTCTCACTTCACTACACTCATCATAGTAGATGCACATCACAAAACCATGCATGGAGGCACTCAACTCACCCTGAACTACACAAGGCAATCGTACTGGATTATTGGTGGTAGAGCTCCTGTACGGTCGCATATACTCAGCTGCATGAAATGTGCTCGACAACGTGGCGTCAGAGCACAACAACTCATGGGTCAATTACCAACCAAGAGAGTCACCCCAGCACGACCATTCTTCTACTCAGGTGTGGACTACGCTGGTCCGCTGACCATCAAAACCTGGAAAGGTAGAGGCGCCAAACAACATAAAGGATGGCTGTGCATTTTCGTGTGCTTCGTCACCTCGGCCATGCATCTGGAGGCCGTGAGTGACTACTCAACTGACTCATTCATCGCTGCATTCAGACGGTTCACTGGACGCAGAGGCATCTGCAACACTCTCTATAGTGATTGCGGCACAAACTTCATAGGAGCAGACGCCATACTTACCAAACTCTTCACTCAAGGTACAACAGAATCACTCTCACTGCATTGCTCACTCACCAGCGATGGAACTACGTGGAAGTTCAAACCACCAGCAGCTCCACATATGGGAGGAAAATGGGAAGCAGCAGTCAAATCAGTGAAATATCATCTGAACCGAACAGTAGGAGACATCGCACTCACGTTCGAGGAATTAACCACGTTGCTCATCCAGATCGAAGCAACGCTCAACTCACGACCATTGGAACCACTCACAGAAGACCCTGAAGATACTTCAGCACTCACACCAGATCACTTTCTCATAGGAGAGCCGCTCACAGCCATACCAGAGCCAACACTCACAGATCTGAACGTTACTAGACTATCACGATGGCAACTACTACAACAAAGGCTTCAATATTTTTGGTCCAAATGGTCAACTCAATATCTCCAGCGCCAACTGTCTACATCGAAATGGCATCATCCATCGAACACTATCAAGGTCGGTTCATTAGTACTGATCACTGATGAGAGGTCTCCACCATCAAAATGACCTCTCGCCAGAGTCACTCAACTCCATCCAGGAAAGGATGGACTGACCAGGGTAGTGTCACTCAAAACTGCAACAACACTCGTTCGACCAATCACCAAGCTCGCCATCTTACCAGCTCAAACTGAATGAAGAGCAGATCACACTCAATCATCAACACCGTTGCTGATGGCGGGCGGAATGTTCAGTTTTCACGCCTACCAAGCACACACTCAACTCATGCACACGCTACACTCACAATCATCTGACGCCTCGCGTCATATGGTATAGCTCGCAGGTATGTTATATCGATTTATCGACCGCGCACTCATGCATATTGTCCATCTGCTCACATCCTCGATCGAAGCTCACTCAAACGGCCAACGCTGTTAACGTGGCCCCATCGGCAAGACCACTCACAAGGCTCGCCTTCCATCGCTGACAGCGAATCACAAGCAAGCTGTGACGCACGTCCGTCTTCTTGATACTCTGCCTCGTGGTCGACGGATGTGGCCATTGTTCTGACTCGAGTCGCTCGCAGTACACGTTCCCGCGTAAACTCACAGAGATATTCATTCGTTCCACTCACTTTTGTGCGCATTCAGTATTATAGTGTAGTACATTCTTGATCAAATCACCCGTGTGTAAAATCAGTGTCAGTGCGAATCACAGCAAATCAACAGGACTAGTGCAGCACTCACATAACCGTCAACGGCGTGGTTCGCTCGTTGGCAGCAGAGACACCATTCTGCCTCGCACCGTTCATTGGCGTCAGGACACTCACCAGCCTGCCGTGTGGCTTTACTAGAGCTCTACAACCAGACCTTATCACCAGGATCAACCCCACGGAATCAACAAGTCAACTCAGAGGCCTGAGAACCTACTCACCAACAGTACATCAATACGCAGGCCAGACAAATCACAGTATATATTTGTTATAATCACCAGGTATTTGTTATGCAATCACTGTTATATAATTTAAATAAACATTGAATTTATTATTGTTCATTACTGAGTGCTTTTAATTATTTATACTTGTCACCAGGATCCTTAATCTTACTATTCGCATCTGTCACTCGACATGCTACGTGTGAATATATCGACTTGCTACCTGTCGACAGATTAAAAATAATTTCAAACTCAAACTCAGTCTCATACTCATTATCATAACATTTTTTGGTCCTTCGAGCCGGATATAATGTACTCATACTCATTAACATACACGTCGGAATTCCCGAATTTCGATACAGAGTGGAATATGGCATTAGGAATTGTAGAGGATAGATATAGGTAGAATTAAAATGCATAGGATTAATAAATATGAATAAGCAAATATCGTATAGGAAGATAGAAATGATAAAGTGTGTTCGAGCGAAATAAGAGTGGAAGAGAAAGAATTGTAAATAGAGTTGATACACTCTATCGAAAGAGCCAATGCGAAGCAGCATAGCTAGTAGTGTAGTATATCTGTGCACCGAGTATACAGTAATCCTGCTGTACACCAGGAATGGCTAACGTTCGAGAATACCGAGAATTGATGCACGGATACGACGAAATAATAATGAAATAATCACCGGAATTCCGAATTTAAAAGCCCTATTCTATATAATAGAGGCCCGAAACTGTGAAATAACTTGTTATAAACCGACTCATCCTGAAAATAAACCCTACTCTCACGTACTTCGAGGTCTAAAATTAATTAGTTTTGTGTTCGAGCCCGAATTTCCCACGATAAATAAAAATAATTGTCAACGATAAAAAAATGACCGTTACAGTATATTATAAATTGTAATTATACAACAATTGTTGATCAATAAACCCCTTGAAACTGATGAAATTTTTGAAGAAGTCCAGCAAGATAAGCATATCAGCAGTGTCGATGTTGGTATGCTCGCTGTATGGGTTCCTCATGAGTTGAGCGCGAAAAAAATGATAGACCGAATTAACATCTGCGATGCGCTGCTGAAACGCAATGAAATCGAGCCATTTCTGAAACGTGTTATAACCGGTGATGAAAAATAGATCACGTACGACAATCGGAAGCGTCAAAGATCGTGGACAAGGGATGGTGAGCCGTCACAAGCGTTCGCGAAGCCAGGATTGACGGCGAAAACGGTGGGACTGGAAGGGAATCGTCCAACATGAGCTACTTCCAGTTGGTAAGACGATTGATTCTCAAATCTACTGTGGACAATTAGAGAGAGTACGCCAAGCAATTGAAAGAAAACGGCCTGAATTGATTAATAGGAAAGGTGTTGTCTTCCATCACGACAACGCCCGACAACACACTTCTTTGATGACCCGTCAAAAATTGCGAGAACTTGGTTGGGAAGTTTTGATGCATCCACCGTATAGTCTAGACATAGCACTTTTTGACTATGACTGATTCCGATCTCTGCAGAACTCTCTCAACTACACACCACGCGATGAGACTTTATGAGGATGCACAAATGAGATTTATTCGCCTCACCAACATTGAATTTATATATATTATGAATATGTACTCTTACCGTTTATTTTGAGTCCAGTTGAGCACGAATACGATGAGTAGATCCGGGATGATGGTGAAAAAAGTCCGAGGTGAGAACCAAGGATTGTGTCGTGCCAGCGGATTTTCACAGAAGTGTCTAAATTTCTCAATATGGCTGCGTTGTTCAAGCCCATCGTTGTGCGATGCTGAAGTTAAGCGAGAGAGACAGCCTCTTGCTTGAGCCGCATGCCTGCGAGGCGCTACCTCGGCTATCGTCGCTACAGCCGAGCGCAGCACATCACCCGGCAGCAACAGTTCGATGCACAGCGAATATCGATCGCAGTGCGTCAGCTGATTTTCAACAGCATATAAAAAGGAAATATGTATTTATATATGCGCGCGCGCGTATGTATATATACTTATATATATTTATTTTAACTATGTCTATTATCATTTCATTTCCTCGATTGCCATCTTATCTCCTTATCTCGTCTTGGTAGCCCTTGTAGAGTTCTTAATACCCAGGTCTTTAAGCTATTGGGTCGTTCGGAAAGTAATTTCGTTTTTTCCCAACAGAGGACTCAATTGTATTTTTTCACAACCAACTTCACACTTAAGCCGCATAATCATATGTATTTTGACAGCTGATATAGCAAGGCTTGCTTGTGAAAAAATTCAATTGATTCTGCACAGTAGTTTTTGGTTGATACCCTTTTAAATATGGAAAGTGAAAAACAGCATTTTCGGCATATTTTACTTTTTTACTATAGAAAAGGTAAAAATTCTGATCAAGTAAGAAACAAATTATCCAATGTACATGGGGCAGATATGTTAAGTGAGCGCCAGTGCCAAAACTGATTTGCAAAATTTCGATCCGGCAATTTTGATCTCGAAGATGCACCACGTTTTGGAAGGCCATTTGAAGCTGATGAAGACACAATAAAGGCATTAATTGATGCAAACCGGCGAATAACAACTCGTGAAATCGCTGAGAGATTAAATTTATCGAATTCGACCATTCATGATCATCCGAAACGGCTAGGTTTAACCTCAAAGCTCGACATATGGGTTCCTCATCTTCTTACGGAAAAAAATTTGTGCCGTCGCATTGATGTTTGTGATTTGCTTCTCACACGCCAAGAAAATGATCCATTTTTAAAGCGTATCATCACTGGGGACAAAAATGGGTTATCTATAACAATGTTAAGCGCAAAAGATCCTGAAGTAGAAAAGATGAACCGGCTCAAAGCACTTCGAAAGCCAAGTTTCATCAAAAAAAGGTTATGCTATCTGTTTGGTGGGATTTCAAAGGAATCGCTTATTTTGAGCTTCTACCAAGCAACAGAACGATCAATTCTGAAGTGTACTGTCATCAGTTGGACAAATTGAATGATTCACTTGAAGAAAAAAGGCCAGAATTGGTCAATAGGAAAGGTATAGTGTTCCAACAAAATAATGTGAGACCACATACAAGTTTGACTACTCGGAAAAAACTTTTAGAGCTTGGATGGGATATACTTATCTATGCCTTTTGCGTATAAATAAATAAATTAAATAAATTATATATCACTTCGCTTGATTGCGACATGAATATTATAAAAATTGGGAAAGAACTAGAAAAAAAAGTCTCCGCACGGAAGTCGAACCTGCGACCATCGAATTACGAGTCCGAGCTCTTACCACTACGCCAAACGATGGTTGGCAAATATACTAACATAAATGGCTTTTACGGTGCCAGATCCGCGTCAAAATTTTTATTTTCTAAACGCTTGGCCATCTGGAGTTCCCACTTTGGGTATTTTTATTTCTAGCCAAGCCCTACATATGCTATAAATTTGAGCGAAATCCGTGATGACGAATAGGCGGCCTCTCCTTGTTAGATTTTTTGCGCTTTCCCTGCGCCATATCCATTCTATTATTCTGGGCCGAGGCCTCTGTCAGCTTCACTGCCTTCCAGTTCGAAGGGTGCCGGTCGACGATGTCTCCGATCTCTTTTCTAGTCAAATCTTTGACCATCTTTCCTTCTCCATGTTCATGTCAAAATATCCACTAAATATTTATCAGCTCTTCTATTTGTCTCTACTTCTATACTTCTTCTTCCCGCATCCCATTTCCAAAGATAATCCGGTGTGTTTCTAGCGAGTTCCATAGACGCCTTTACAAATATTGACTGAACCGTTAATATTTATCCTCATCTTTTCCACTCCCAAAACTCTATATCCTAGAGTGCCCCCGATTTTATTAACGTGTCAATTAGATATAATCTTTTCTTCAGTGTGTTCATTTTTGCTCTCCTCATCGTCCTCCTCACTATGTTTATCACTTGCTGTGCTGTGCACGCCATGTCGCGCACATGCTTTCTTATCCCGTCTTTCGTCGAGAGCCCAAATATTTGAACTCGCTCACTACCTCCAGTTTTTTACCTGTTTAATCCCACTTTTTTTTTCTACCTACTTACCCCCTTTCCTGAATAACATGATATTAGTTTTTTCCTCATTGATTTTCATTTTCATCCTGTCCACGTACCGCTACAGTGATCTCAACATCTTTTGCAGCCCTTCGACAGTCTCCGCCATCATTGTCACATCGTCCGCATATTTCAAAGCCCTGATTTACTGTTCCAATTACTGACCCCCCCTCTTCTCTGATCTTCCACTCTTCAACTACATCGTCGAGGATGACGTTGAACAGTAGTGGGCTAATCGGACAGCACTGCCTCACCGCGCTTCGTATCTCAACTCTTCCTGTCTTTCCGTCTGCCGCGACTATCTCGTTCCTTGTTCTCCCATGGATTCCTCTTATCATTGCATGCATCCTCCCTTTGATCCCTTTGTCCCACAGTTTATTTAATAGCAAATCTCTGTCTAATTTATCAAAGGCGGCCTGAAAGTCCGCGAAAACAACGAACTGTTTTCCTTTTTGTTTCTCAAGCCTGTTAGTTATCAATATTCAAAGACACTTTCCGATAGTTGTTTGCCTCATCTTTATCTCCCGTCGTATAAATAGAGTGTATCATTGCTGACACTCATCCTTCTACTATTTGTCCGAATCACTCGTTGATTGTCTTACTTTCCTTTCGAGCCCCTTAATATCCACCATAAATGATACCGGAAGATGGTCTGATTCGATTCTCGGGATGACCTCCAAGCTCCTTACTATGACGTCGTCTTTGTCTTCCACGGCGATCACTATATCTAGAACAGAGCTACCTCCGCTACCCACGTACGATATTTTTCCTACCTCATCGCTTTTTATTTTACCATTTAACACCACCATCCCATAGTTTTCACAAACACTAAGTAGTTATTTTCTTTCTGTGTTTAGAATGTTATCCTCTGATCGTCTTTCCAATTCCCACCAACCTCCTCCTTCGCATTCCACCATCTCTTTCTCGTGTCCGATTCGTCTATTTATACTTACCCCTTCCCTCATGCCTTTTTCGTCTCTGTCTCCTTTTTGATTTTTTAAACCATTGCGAATTCTCAGACTTCAACCTCGATCGGCGCATTTCAAGATTTCCTTATCCCCACCAACTACCCTCCGCTGGTCTTCTACCTTTACCCTTCGACCCTTTCGGCGTCCTCTCACCGCCGCTTTTGCCAACAATTAAAATCCTTAATGCAGAGTGTCTATAACTCCTTTCATTCTTGCCTGTGCGGAGCTCTACATTCGATTGGTGAATTATGTGATTGCGCGTGTGTCCTTGCGATTTTACGAGGGGGGTGGCCTTCTAGGTCTCATTGCCTGCGCTTGTCATCATACGGGGCGTTCATTGGTATCAGGGGTACAAATTGAAAATGCGGGTTTGATAACAGATGGCGTTACTAACGCTATACGCATCAGGCAGTACTGTGACTATGTTCATGTCAAAGCTACGTCTTATAGCTTTAATTTTCAGTATGTGTCAATTTGTCGCAGTGTCAAATTCATAGTTTTTTTGAGCTCTCAATATGTCGAGTTTCGTGCCAACAAAACAGCATTTGCGGGAAGTTTTAATTTACTTCTTTAATTTGAAGAAAAGTGCTGCTGAAGCACATCGATTGGTCTCCGAGGCTTATCCGAGTCATGTTCCATCGGTTTCAACGTGCGAGAGATGGTTTGTGCGGTTTAGAAGTGGTGATTTTGACGTTGAGGACAAAGAGCGGCCGGGCCAAGTGAAAAAGTTTGAGAATGCTGAATTGGAGGCAATACTCAATGAAGACTCGTGTCAAACTCAACAAGAGCTCGCAGATTCATTGGGAGTGACACAACAAGCCATTTCCCATCGTATAAAAGCCCTCGGAATGATCCAAAAGCAAGGACATTGGGTGCCGTATGAGCTGAAGCCGAGAGACGTCGAGCGCCGTTTTTTTGCATGCGAACTGCTGCTCGAACGGCAAAAACGGAAGGGTTTTTTGCATCGCATTGTCACTGGTGATGAAAAGTGGATCCATTACGATAACCCGAAGCGCAAAAAATCATATGGTTACCCCGGCCATGCATCATCATCGACGGCCAAACCAAATATTCACGGCGCCAAGCTCATGCTCTGTATTTGGTGGGACCAGCTGGGTGTGGTGTATTATGAGCTATTGAAATCGAACGAAACCATCACAGGAGCACTATACCGAACTCAATTGATGCGTTTGAGCCGCGCACTCAAAGAAAAACGGCCACAATACGAGCAAAGACACGACAAAGTAATTTTGCAACATGACAACGCTCGGCCACATGTTGCAGCGCCGGTCAAAACATACCTACAAACGCTGAAATGGGAAGTCTTACCCCACCCGCCGTATAGCCCAGATATTGCTCCTTCCGATTACCACCTTTTCCGATCGATGACACATGGCCTAGCTGACCAGCGCTTCCATTCTTACGAAGAAGCCCAAAAATGGGTCGATGACTGGATAGCAGCCAAGCCGGCCGAATTTTTTCGCGACGGTATCCGTAAATTGCCAGAAAGATGGGAAAAAGTTGTGGCTAGCGATGGACAATACTTTCAATAATTCATTTGTTACCATTTTTTCAGAATAAACGTTCAAAAATAGAAAAAAATCCCGCATTTTCAATTTGTACTCCTGATATGTTCATTCGATATACCGGTCGGCCTTGTACAGGGTGTCCGCCGGGAAGGTATACTACTTTGTTTGTTTATAATTTTTGATTAAATGAAAGAGAATGGATCTTATATTGATAAATGTTTTATTTAATGTCGGCAATTATGTATGGAATACAATATCAGATAAATGTCCACCTCTGTTAGCCTCACAAATGCGAGCCCTTTTGAGCACATTTTTCATTACATTCTCACACATTTCACGCGGTATTTCATTAATTTCATCACGAATATTTTGTTTGAGTTGCTCAAGCGTTTCTGGTTTGTTTGCATAAGCCTTGCTTTTTAGATATCCCCACAAAAAGAAGTCCGGAGCAGTCAAATCAGGCGACCGTGGAGGTCAATCAACATCACCATTTTTTGAAATAACTTGTTGTGGAAAGAGGTCTCGCAGTAATTCCATTGTAATCCTGGCTGTATGCGATGTGGCACCGTCTTGTTGATACCACATGTTAATCAAGCCCAAAGCATGCAGTTGTGGCGTTAAAAAGTTTTCAATCATATCACGATATCGCTCCCCATTCACAGTTACCGTTACGCCGTTTTGATTTTCAAAGAAGTAAGGTCCAATGATTCCTCCTGACCAAATTGCACACCAGACTGTCACTTTTAATGGATGTAAAGGTGACTGATGAATAATTTGAGGGTTTTCCATTGCCCAGAACCGACTATTCTGTTTATTCACATATCCATTTAAATGAAAATGTGCCTCGTCACTCATTATGATTTTTTCATGAAAATCGGGGTTGTCATGGGCGAGCTGTCATGGGCGAGCTTTTAACGATTAAAACACGTTGGTTTATCGAATATTTTTCCATAATAAATTTGCCACGTGTCTACTTCACGACTGCCAAATATGAACTGTCAAGACTAACGTTTACCAAAATGGCGGCAAAACAAAGTAGTATACCTTCCCGGCGGACACCCTGTATAATCATAGGACGTTTTGTTGATGATATGCTATTTTTACGTTTTCTTGTTAGGTGTGATCGTTTGCGTGGTTTGCCCCTCGAGGCTCCGCCCTACTGGGTGTTTACGCGGTGAGTTTAGTGTGGGATCGCGAGCATTGTAATGTTAGATAGGGAGTGTGAATTTACCTACCTATCGTACTCGTCTTTGTTATTGTTTGGATCCCTAGCTATAACTCACTGTTCGCGCAAGACACCGGGTTCGCAGCGATGACCAACTAGCTCGTCCTGTACCCCGGATACTGAGGCATTTATTCACGTTAGTTTAAGGTACCTAATCGTGCCGTTAAGGGGCTTATGATTCGGTCTCTTAATTAATGTGATTTGCCGAGATATCCGTACGTGACCGGGGGCAGCTGGTTGCTGGCCTTGACGTAGTCCCGCCCACGCAAGTGTACCCTACGAATCTTGTGCGCGTGGTGCAGCAAGTCGGGATGCCACCCCCTTGACCTGGTGACAAACGTGCTTTTTCACTCTCCAAAAGACATGTAGCCACTGCACTATGCGTGGGGACCCGTTAATGGAAGAGGGCCCTGACTCTGTGAGTAGGGGCGGCCAAGCGCAATGCAGGGGAACCTTACTCCTCACAGAGTATCCTAATTAGTTCGTTCGGTCAACTGACGGCCAAGCGCAATGTAGGGGAATCAATTGATCGAACGAACGCTTGTTTCTTTACGTGTCGAGCAGCACTTCATCTTGAAGAGTAATTTCCAACAAGAGCCTTGAGGCTTGTCCTGTCGCGGTTGTTATAGTTTAGTGGATGAGACCGGGGGGGGGGGGTGTTTTGTGGTATGTCACGTGATGTTTGTCGCACCTTATTCACTGGGTGAAGAGGTGCGGGGTGGCGTGTAGGTGTTTCGTTATGTCTTGAATTTCTATATTTAGCTGGTTTTTTGTTTTCCTGGGGTTTGAACCGAGGTTCCAGCGAGGTTGAATTCTGTTGTACGATGTTAAATCTCTACCTGCTGGAGGTTCAAACTTTCTTTTGGTGTTTTTTATGGTTCAGTCATGGTTTTTTCATATTTTCGTCACATGTGGGTTTTTGCCTACCTCGTGAGTGTTAGTTTGTCTTATTTTTGATTAATTTCTGCCAAAATTGCCTTTCTCTTGGAGTTTTTTTATGTGCTCCTCGCTGGTTTTTATGATTATGTAGTCTTCGTTTGTTCCTGGGTTTAGGGGCTGCCTTGATACTTATTTATTCCTTAATTTTGGTGAGAGATCGGCTTGGTTTATGTGTTTTTCCTAATGTTAAAGTCTATTCGTGAGAGGGGGGTGTGTAGCGAAGACTCATGTGACGGTACCCTGTTGTTTTGTCTCGAGGATTTGTGTAACCTCGAGGGTTCCACTAATTCTTTCGTCTTTTCCCCGTAATGTGGCGTTCTTGGCGTGTTTGCCGTCTGAGTAGTATTGGGGCCTATTGGGGGTAGGGCCGACTGCTCTAATGTTTGTACGGTAAGGTGTTTGGCTTTACGAGTGGTTCCGCCGGGTCTTAGCGTAGGGGCGGGGGCTACTGCGCTGGGGTCCGGTAGATACAGCGCGTGGTATCTCTAGCCGTCCTGCCTCCTGTCTCGCTCGCTTCGTGCGGAAGGGGTCCCCATCGTGTGCCATGCTTTGTTTTGATTGTGGTCTTTGCGCTAAGGTGTGGCCTACTATTGACGCCATTCTCCTTAGGGTGGGTACTCGCGGTTGCTGGTGTGTACCTACTGATCCTTATGTTTTCCTCGTCCGATGGATGCTTATTCGCCACTTGTTTGCTTGCATTGTTAATAGATAACCACTTTTTAGTGATTTCTTTGTTTCATTCATTGGTTTTAGTCTGTGTTTGTTGGTGTGGGTTGGATATGTTGGTTCAATTAGGGTTTTTGATTCTAGTTTGTAGCGGATTGCTGTGATTGCATTCCATTACAATATATGCATATGAATAGGTATTATATAATGATATTGTGAGCTTACTGATCAGTGTCATCTTTGACGGACATCTCCTTGGCATTGGCTGTTGGAACGGAAGGACGTAGTGGGTCGATAATCTCTAATGGAGGGTGACTATCAATGGGCCGGCTGAATTGAGTAGTATTCACCGCCGGATTCTCGAAATCCAGTGTGGTCATGATTTTGGCTGATACTTGGAAACTGCTGGTTTTCCAATGAAAGGCCACAGTTTCGTTGTTGACGACTCGCTCGAAGGTGCCGCGATAGCACGTGGCAGAAGTCACTCGCGGTAATGAATGCACGTTTGTTATGCCAATGTTTTCAAGATAATAGCTCTATTTGTTTTTCAACAGATTCAATGGCGTCTATGTTTAATCATATGCCGAAGGCACAGAAACAGTCGTCCACTTCGGTGAAATCGACTATAGAAGTACTTTTACTATCGACGATTTCTTTAAATATCGCGAAAAAACGGCGTATTGCCCTCGTACGGCCGGCTCTATTTCTGCCCATGAGTAGAGGAAGGATGAAAATAGATGGTTGGGGTACGTATTTACGCTGTCTCGCTGGTGTAAGCGTGACGGCGAATTTCTTAAAGGTCTAACTTTACGATACAGAGATGAGAGTAACGGGCTCCAGTGGAGGCGCGACGATACGAAAGAAGAAAGTACCAGCGATGCTAGTGGTCGCTAAAAGGAACTTAGATGAGCAAAATAGTGGCGTGTAATGTTTCTCAGAGATGGTGTTGATGAGTTGCTATTGCACTTGTAGGAAGAGTATAATTTAAAGAACATAGGTCTATTAAATAAAACTTCACACTTGATTGTATGTTTTCCATAATTACTATAACTTACACTTAAAATTGTTTTACAAATTTCAAAAAGTTCTCGATTTATTGTTATATCGCGTTACACTCTTGTCAGCGTTACACTCTTATCAGAATCGCTTTGATCCTTCGTATCCAAAGGTTCTCCGGAGTGCGATATGCCTACGCAATCGATGAGTCATTTGTTTCATAATATTGATTCATGAAAATATTACCTAGCAGAGGTACGCTGTTTTCTCGGTGTGATTTGATACCGTGGTTGTCTGTCTTAATTGACAGACTCGCTCGCCGCGTCGTTGAAGTCTTTGACACCCAAGGAACACGGTCTAACTGTACCGCGTCTCACAATTAAATCTTATATTAAAATTCTTATTCTATTATGCGCGAACATATTTGTCGAATTTCTGTTTGAGGGCGAGGCCGCAAAGAATACGTACATTATCTAGCCGGCATCCTAATCAAGCAGCTGCATCTATGACTACTGTTGTATATCTGTTTCAAGACCACGAAAGCGTAGCCTTTTTGAGAAACGAAACTGATGTTATCAGCCCATGCGTTGCAAGATGTTGCCTTAGACTTGATCCGCGCGATTGCTCTTGATATAACGTCTGAAAATAGCTTAACTAATAATTATTTGAGTGGATAAAATACATTCCTTAATTATTATTGAATCGTAGAGTGTTACATGTACAGGGTGCACCATATTTTATGTCGGTATGTAAACATTGAATAACTTTGACATGTATCAACCGGTTAACTTGAGTAGACATGTTTTTAAAACGTCAATTCAGTACAATTTTTACCATGAATCGCTTCACGCCGAAACAACGTGCATATCGTCGAAAATATCATGGCCAACAAGCACCATCTGACAACACTATTCGTCGTTTGATGTCGAATTTTGTTGAGCACGGGACAGTGGGAGATCGTCCAAGTACCGTTCATCAACGCTCAAGACGTTCCAATGAACTGGTTGAAGCTGTAAGAGAGAGTGTTGCCGAGAACCCACATGCGTCGTATCGTCACCGCGCTCAGCATTTTGGCGTCAGTGGAACCACTTTACGGCGCATTTTGAAGGATGATTTGCATTTGTTACCGTTTAAAGTGCAATTGACTCAAAGAATATTGGCGACAGACTGTCCACGTCACTTGGAATACGGCCAAATAGTCGCTCGAATGGTTGACACTGAAACTGATTTTTGGTAGCAAATTTTGATGACAGACGAGGCCCATTTCACACTCTCTCGCGCCGTTAACAAGCAAAATTGCCGTATTTGGGGAACGGAGAATCCACACGAGATCCATGACACACCATTGCATGAACATAAAGTGACTGTTTGGGCCGGCGTTTGTGCCACAACCATCATTGGGCCATTTTTCTTCAGAGAAGGTAATACTGTCGATGGGAATCGATATCGGTGGATGTTGGCTAATTATGTCTGCCCACAGATGTGTGAAAAAGGTCTGGATGGTTACTGGTTTCAACAAGACGGTGCGCCATGCCACATTGCAAATCAAACAATGCAGTTTCTGCAACGAAAATTCCCTGAGCGTGTGATGTCAAAAAATGGCGACATTGAATGGCCACCCAGGTCTCCAGATTTAACTCCTCCGAACTTCTTTTTGTGGCGTCATTTGAAAAGCAAAGTGTACACCAACAAGCCTCAGGCCATTGACGAGCTCAAGGCAAACATTCGTGCCGAAATCATCGCTATACCGCCCGAGATGCTCGAAAAAGTAATGGAAAACGTAGCAAGCAAGGCACATTTTGCTTTGGCCAATAAAGGCGGCCACTTGATTAATGTTGTATTCGAAAACTGGTCCAAATGAATTGTAAAGGACCAAATTAAATAAAAATACCTCATATATGGAAATCGGTTGCTTTTAAAAAAGTTATTCATGTTTACATACCGACATAAAAGATGGCGCACCCTGTATATATATATATATATATGTGCGTGTGTTTATATGTATATATGTACCCTTTGAATATATTATGACATAGTCACACTCCCTATACATAAGTATAATAAATAGGGAAGAGTCCAAGTCGGAGAGATCGCAGTGAAACGCGGTGTTGTGTCGCAGAATATTCCACTTCACGTATTGTAAGGAATATTCCTTAGCTGACACAGCTAGATATGGACTTCTACAAGATAGCTGTCATACAAGACAGGATGCGAGGTAGACGCCGACCCAGCATGAGCGACTCGCTAGGAAATCTACGATAGGCTAAAGCTAAAGCTGCCAACTAAGGGATTTTAGCAAACGCAGTTGCTAACTGCTTCACTGAAATCAGAATTAAATTAGACTCAACAGAAAACGGTTGGTTCCTCGTCAAATGCTCAAAACTACTAATTATTGTACATTCCTATATTGACTTTTAGATAGACAACGGAAAGTTACCGTTGCTTATAATAAATACTTCCATTTATATGAATTCGCGTTTTCATCGATAACTCGAGATCCATCTCCTTATCGCCAAACGATCCCAAAAAATAATAACTGTTTAATTTTATACCGAATACCGAATAATCCAATTACCCGGTACCGGCATAACAGCGGATCTAGCTGGGCCTTGAACCGAGCGAAGCCCTGCAAAAACGGACGACGTCATCACATCGGAATTCTAACGCTGTCACAAATAGTGGGGCAGTGGCCTGCTGACCTCGCTTGGTGTCGAGGGGAAGGCGGGTGGGGCAATAACGTTGATCTGCAAAAGTGACAATCAATATTAAAATCATACGAATTCAACACTTTAAAAGAAAAATCAGCAAGAGGAGTATGAAGAGGGGAACGTGTATAAGAGGACGTGCTAGAGAGCAGGAAGCTCTCTCAGGTGAAAACAAGTACCGCAATAGACCTGGCTGGTTACGCAAAGGCAACCCAATACCGAGGTACAAACAAAGTGGAATAAGCGATAGGAAGTAGGAAAGAGCGGGTTTGAATTATAAAGCGAATTTCTCATGTCAGTTTAAACCGTTTTGATAATAGAGTTTAAGCTTGCGAATAATTCGGGAGAATTTAGAGACTATAAATTCAGTTCTATTAACTAAAGAGATAGATACTAGAATGTAACTAATTGATAGATGAGAAGGTAGGTGTTGGAAAATCAGCTGGCGCACGGCGATCGATAATCGTCGTGCGCCTACCTGTTGCGCTGCTCTAGCACGCGTTGTTCGGTTGAGTCGAAGATAGCCGAGGCATGGGCTTCGCGAAGCCGAGGATGTGCCTCGTTGGCACGCTGCGTCGAGCGAGAGGATGTCTCTCTCGCTTGACTTCGGTTTCGCTCACCGGCTATCTCGCTCAACTGACTCCAGCGCTCAACGTAAAGTTCATACTCGCAGCCATCTTGAGAATTTGGCACTTTTGCGACACACATCTTTTGGACAGCACGCGCATCCACGGGACTCTTGGGACTTCACATCAACCTTTTTACATCGGCATCGCTCAACATATCTCATCAGGACTCATTGCTCAAGGTAAGAGTGCTCTGGCATAATTACGTCTTAACACGTTGACGGACAGTTGCGTCTATAGCCGTCAAGGTCAAGTTCACTATGTGACATGACGGCAATAGCCGTCCAATACGAAACGGTCGTTTTTAGACACTGCGGCTGTAGCAGCACAAATGTGCATTTACCAGCGTACAAGTAGAAGCCTAGTGTCATGTTTTCGAAAAAAAATGTAGTATGCAAGGTTAACACATTGAGTTGGTTGTGAACGGAGTAGTGCGATCTTGTTTTCTCTTCAATTTACACATTACATTTCTCTGCACTGTGTCCTGCACCATGCTTTGAAACATGGCATACCGAAAATAATGTATAATAATTATAAAATTATAATAAATTTATTTGTCATTTATTTATTTTTGTTTGATCATGAACTAACATTTCGTGTAAAACTCCCAAAAATACTTTGTTGCTCACAAAAAATTGCTTATTTCAGTCATTAAACCTGTCATTTACGTTTTTAAATTTTTGCTGTTATAGCCGCCATCGTCCCATTACATAGTGTCTAGAGTCCGCTGGCGCCATGACGGTTGTAGCCGCAATCAATTAATCAATTATTCAATTATTAATTATTAATTATTCAATTAATTCAATTATTAATCATAGAATTAATCAAAATTAAGTGTATTTAAGCAGAAAGAGTAAAACTATACTTCTAATATTCTAAAAATTACAAAAACATATAGTGTCAATTTTCGAATTTCACTTGTTTCTACTGTCCGTCAACGTGTTAATTCACTGTCAGAGAGGAGAAAATGGTACATCAGCACTGGGTCTCACTTGTGGCGTGCGTTGCACAATTAACAAAATTGTGTGCTGCTCACATTATGTCATGTTACAACTCAATTTGTTAATCTCTTTTATAATTTGTATTTGGTTTTCAAAATTCATATTTTTCACAATTTTCTAAATAATATAAAATCAATGCATAAATTTTAGTTGGAGTGTTCACGCACTCATATTAAGATTGTATTTTGACTACTGCAAAGGAAGGCAGAAATAAACCGCTTCCTCAGCATAACATCTATGTGTCTGGTTATTTTCCTCTTGCCTTGAGTGAGTTCTCATCCCGTTTCAATATATTCACAGGTCAGTCAAGGTTCATCCGGATTCTCAACAGTAGGATAATTAGACATAAGTTAGAGCAATAGAGAAATAAGAATAAATCAGGCACGGTATGGCTGTCGATACGTGAAACCACCTATTAGATTAGAGCAGGTGCATATCCCAAGCTTGTCAAGAAGCGCTTAGCGGGAGAGAAAGAAAGGAAGATCTTTATTAGTTGAGAAGAATTATAGAAATCGTTAGGATACCTGATACCCCAATTAAGTATTAGAATCGTACCAGAGAGCGATATTTCGAAGGCAAACTCTGAGCCGACGGTTCAAGATAAACAGGGAGTTGAATCAAATCTCGGGCACACGGTCAAATCTGATCCCAAGGGAGGAAATTAGTGGAAGTGGATGCAAGCAAAAGAAACATAGGATCTGGAAAACAAATTATAAGAGATCTACATAGTATAACGTGCCGGTGCGAGACAGCGCTACAGGAACTCAAGGAAAAAGAGAGAAATAGAACTCATCTAAGTAAAAAATCCCATTGGAGAAATCCAGAGATGGAGAGTATCGAACCACCCGAGGTGTCGACGGATTTCTATCTGATTTAGTCCACGATTAATTAAAAAAGACAAATTAAAAAATCACCATCCCGGATACACCTCATCACATAAAAAGAGCGTATTTTATCACTCAAAAGTCCCACCACCAAGAAAACGCGCACAGCCGGTAAACGAGGACAACACGGATACGTTGGAACAAGAACACGTATAAAAAACCACGTGGAATCACTGGAATTTCTATTTTTGTTGTAGCCAGCATCAAGTCTCCAAGGCGTAGCAGAAGGCGCGTTCAGCTGCTCGTGAGGATAACAAGTAAGACGGAGGTACCCGATTTTCATCAAGTTCTCGAATTCGCCACCGGTCGACAGAGTGGCAGAGTGGAAGGTCCACCATCACGGAAGATAAAGAAGATCGTGGGACTACTGCATGTATCAGCATATCAGAAATTAGTGTACTGGTAAACGGCGTCACTAAGCCGAAAAACGAAACATTCT
Source organism: Cylloceria caligata (assembly GCA_963942595.1). Classification (NCBI taxonomy): domain Eukaryota; kingdom Metazoa; phylum Arthropoda; class Insecta; order Hymenoptera; family Ichneumonidae; genus Cylloceria; species Cylloceria caligata. The sequence continues at coordinate 3,624,899 of OZ012711.1, forward strand.
CACAACCTTATTAAATAAACCCTACTTTTACCTACTCAGAAGTCTAAATTAATTATCTCTGTGTTCGAGGCCGTATTCTTTCCCTCGGAAGATACAAATTAATGCTAACGATAAAAATTACCGGTACAATATATTCAAATGGTTATTCTATGGAGTGGATAATATAGTGATGATGAATATAACAGTTAATACTTAGGAATATAGTATACAAATATATATAGCAAAATGGTAGTACAGTATGCTTTGGGCATACGCGTGTGTATACGCCGGCTCCATAGTGACCTAACAACACTATCTCTCTCTCTCTCTCTCTCTCTCTCTCTCTCTCTCTCTCTCTCTCTCTCTCTCTCTCTCTCTCTCTCTCTCTCTCTCTCTCTCTCTCTCTCTCTCTCTCTCTCTCTCTCTCTCTCTCTCTCTCTCTCTCTCTCTCTCTCTCTCTCTCTCTGTCTGTCTCTCTCTCGGCAGACGAGGCAGACATGTTTGTCAGACGCTCCGTAACATTGATAATTATATAGTGGAATGAAGTGGTATAATAGTGTGAATACTATATCAATGTGATCGGTTTTGTGTGGTGAATATTTTGATCTAGCGAATGGCTTGGTAGCTATCGTATTAACTGTGCTAGCAACATATACGTGCGCCATATACTAGCAACATATAAAGTTCTCACTCGACGAATGTGGTGTGGGCGGCCATTATTGCTGCCACGGTGACACTTTATTAGTAATACGTGGAGTGATCAGGCAATCACGGTGATTATGATATAGTTATCGGTTAGTATGTACAGGTGTACGCGTCGGTAACTTATCAGCTACTACAGCAAAACATGGACAATACGGGCGACTACGACGAGTATCGGTGCTCCGCTTGCAAAAAAGCAATCAAAAGCCAGGTAGTACGATGCAAAATTTGTCCGAAACTTTTTTACCACCCAGGGTGTGTGAATAAGCATAAAACAATGGATGGTCCATTTGATACATTCAATGCAGAAGATGAACTTCTGAAGACAATGACGCCGACAACAGGTGGTAGCAGAGATCGATTGGCATCGACTGGAGCGATAGGAGGAACCAGAGGTATGATTTCATCGATAACAACTGATGCAAAAATAGACTGGCTGATAAAAACAGTGAAGGCAATGAAGGACGAAATCGCTTGCAAGAATGAAATAAAGAAGATGATCCAAGAGATAATTGGTGCAGAAATGGAAGGTGTAAAACAACAGATAGAGGAACTGAAAATAATGATACAGGGAGAAGGTTCGAGCACCGCAAGGGTAACCTACAGCGATGTAGTGAAAGAAAAAAAAAAAAAAAGAAAAGGTGATCATCGTCAAACCAAAAAAACAACAAGAAAGCAAAAAAACTAAAAGAGAGACAAAAGAGAAGGTGGATATAAAGAGTATGGCGGTGGGAATAACAAAAGTGAAAAAAGGCAGTAATGGAACTGTGATCCTGGGATATGAATCGGGAGAAGAAAGTGAAATACTGAAAGCTGCAGTACAGGATAGAATGAGTGAGGGTTTTAAAAATACTGAGTCGACGCAGATGAATCCGAAGATAAAAATAGTAAATGTGGAAGAAGATGAATTTAAATTGACCGATGAAGAACAAGTTGACACAATTAAAAAGCAGAATGGGATAGAGGAAACCGAAGGAAGGGAGATGAAGTTCATGAAAAGATTAATAAAGGGAAGGGAACAGGAGCGAAACAGAAGAGAAATCAACCATGGATCAATAATACTGGAAGTAGATGAAGTAAGTCAGGAGGAGCTACTGAGAAAAGGTAAGCTCAGCGTGGGATGGAGAAAATGTCCGGTTTTCAATCACGTCAACGTAAAGCGATGCTTCAAGTGCTGAGGCTATTATCATATAGCGAATTGTACAAGAGAAGAAACCTGCTACACATGTGCAGGAAAACACAACGCAAGAGAGTGTACAATAAATAAGAGTAAATCTGTAAACTGTACGTTTAAAAACCAACGGGAATGTCCAACATACAAAAGAGCGTTGCAACAGGAAAAGAAGAGAACGGGCTGGATAGAGTAGCAATCACAAAAGGAAGAGACGATATGGTACACGAATGCGCAAAGTCTTTTAGCACATAACGAAGAGATACGACATCAGGTAGTTGCCGTCAACTACCTGGTGTCGTTGTCTGTCAGAATGAAACCTGCAATCATAGCGTTATCGAAGACGAGGGTGACTGCTGAAATCGGGGACAGTGAAGTATATATGCCGGGTTATAATGCAATTAGGTGCGATGCAGAAAATAGAAACACAGGAGGGGCTATAGTATACGTAAGAGATGGTATTAAATATAAATTAGTAAGGAAGAATAAAATTGAGTCAAACTGCTGGAGTGTAGCAATAGAGGTCAATGATAAGATATATAGAGCAGTTATAATAGTGGTGTACCATTCACCGAGTGCGTCACATGCGGAATTTATAAGATTCATAGAGGATATAACTGAAGAGTTAACAATGAATGGAGATTGCTTAATAATAGGAGATTTTAACATAGATGTCAAGGAAACCGCGTTCTATAAAAAACAACTAATATTAGGAATGTTAAGGTTAGGGATGAAACAGTATGTAAACGAGCTAACGAGAATAACGCAGGATCGTCGAACATTTATTGATCTTGTATTTGCAAATACAAGCGTGCAAGTGCATGTGGAAAAGGAACCAAAAATAACAGACCATGCGTGCGTAAAAGTAGTATTAGGAACGAGCAATACAGAGAGTAAACAGAGAGAATATAATACCAGGAACTATAGAAAAATTGACGTGAAAGAGTTTACAACAGTGTTGAAAAACTCTGTGCGACAATGGACAGATGGAGATATAAATCGAAAGGCAAAGATGCTTGTCAATAGTATAGTAGATACTTTAGACATAGTAGCACCAAAAAAGGTAGTTAGGATTCCAAACGTATGGGAAGGTAAAAAATGGTACTCTGATGAGATAAGAAGGGCGGCAGGTAAAAGGGATAATGCTTATAGGGAAGCAATTCATGAGGGAAAGGATGATAACTGGGAACAGTTTAAAGTAGAAAGAAATGCAGTCGTTAAATTGATAAGGAAAGAGAAAAAAAATATTACGAGAATATGATAGACTGCAATAAGAACGACCCTAAAAAAATGTGGAAAACCTTGAAAGAACTTATTAGAGGGGGACCAGCCAAAGAGAGAGAAATTGGAAATATAAATTTTGAAATATTGGGCGATATGGCGGAGAGAAGGACGGTTGACAAATTTAATGTGCTTTACGTTGAAAGTATTAATAACATAGTAAGCTCAATAGAGAGAGATGCATCTGGAAGGCCAGGTAGCAGAAGAATCTTGATGGGTGGTGGCGTGGGAAACGAAAGAAGCATAGAAAATTTCGAGAATATCGGAATAGAGGAACTTGATAAAATAGTTAAAGGACTCCCGAAAAAGAAAGGTACAGAAGAAGGAATATCAAGCGAAATATTGCAGTTGGCGTTCAGTGCAATTGAGCAAGAGTTTGTTGATGTAATCAACGAATCCCTAAGGGAGGGCTGTTGTCCTAATAGTTGCAAAACGTCCACGATCATACCGATACCAAAGATACAGAAAGCCAACAACGCGAAGGATTTCCGGCCAATTAATATGTTGCCATTGTACGAGAAGGTCCTAGAGATGGTAGTAAAGAGTCAAATCTAAAAGTATTTGGAATCAAATGAGGTTATAACAGAGTATCAGTCGGGTTTTAGAAAACAATTTTCGGGTGAAACGGCGATTCAAACTGTGATAGACGAATGGAAATTAAACATTAGCGAAGGAAAAATAGTAGGAGTAATGTTCATGGACTTAAAACGAGCATTTGAGACAGTGGATAGAGAATTGTTAATAGAAAAAATGTTTCAATATGGAATTAGAGGTAAAGTGTTACATTGGTTTAGGTCATACTTGAACAATAGAACGCAAAGAGTAAGTAAAGGTTTAATGAGGAATTTTCTGAAATTATTACAAGGAAATACGGGGTACCACAAGGATCCGTATTAGGGCCTCTGCTGTTCATTATATATATAAATGATATAGTTGTAATATTTCCAGAAGACTGTGAAATAAAAATATTTGCTGATGATACACTAGTATATGTTACTGGAGACAGTAGTGCGGAGGTGGAAAGAAAGATGAATAGGGCATTAAACATAGTGGAAAGATGGATGAATAGGAACAAACTGAAAATGAATGCGGAAGTAGTATGTGTACACCTTTGCTCCATCCCACTCCTATCTTCACTCCTTACCCCACCACGCGGCTACCGCCACCACCGCACTTTTCCACCACCGCACTTTTCCGCCGCCGCGCTACAAACTCTGCTTGACCAGTGTCGGTAACGTGGAGATGGTAAAGTGAGGTGGTGTGGGTACCTTGGTAGTAGTATGTGTACACCTTTGCTCCATCCCACTCCTATCCCCACTCCTTCCCCCACCACGCGGCTACCGCCACCACCTCACTTTTCCACCGCCGCGCTACCCACTCTGCTTGACCACTGTCGGTAACATGGAGATGGTAAAGTGAGGTGGTGTGGGTACCTTAGTGAACAAGGAAGAGTAGAGATAAAAGCAGGATGGAGCAAAGGTGTACACATACTAAATAAATAAATTCTTGCACTCACCACTTCTGCTGTTGTTGACCGCTGCTGTTGTACTATCCTCCTCCTTCTGCGGCGGTTTTAACTCTCTCTCTCTCTCTTTCTCTCACTTTCACACACACATATACGAGAGTACCCCCCCCCCCCCCCACCCACACACGCACGCACGCTTACAGTCACGCACACACTTTTTCTACCTAGCACCGTCCATGTCAGGAGACTCGGGGTCCTCGAAGCCTTCGTCCACGTCGCCGCCATCGTAGCCGATTGCTATGTCCTCACCGAGAACCCCGAATACGTGTTCCACCACGTCCACATTGTCCAACGTCGTTAGCCTAACACTGGGAGTACGACTCTCGCCTCTCACCACAACACCGTGCAATGATACGGCGGAACCACACATTGACTCCAGCAGCGGCATTAAGCCAGAGTCGTCAACCCGTTCCAATCCATGCAGACGGCACCCCATGCATAAGGCAGGTATCATGCCGGTGAGGGTATCAGGATAATATAAGTTATCCCAATTGACGAATATTGGGTACCCCTCATCGATTAGGAGTACCTCCGAATATCCGTCACCATCTGCATAGATTAGCTCACAGCGATCCGCACGACCGTTTTGCACAACCACGCACCGCATCCCCTCGTAAAGGTCCTCCAGGGCGATACTAAACGATGCGCGATCCCACTCGTAAAATACACGATGGAGAATTTTCGCCATCTCCTCGTACGCGTCCCACATTTTATCGGTTCGCAGATGAACCACCATGTCCAAGTCTATATATAAAACACTGCACCAAAACGCGACACCCAGAATACTTGCATCATAACGAGGATACATAGCGGAAAAACGTTTTAGACTGTACGATAACGAAGTTAAAGACAGACTGGATGCTCCGGATGAGGCTCGCGGTGATCACAGCGTTTGAAGATAACAAACGCCCCTCTGAATCATAACTAGGTGTGCAGCGCTTTGAATGCAATGTCAGCAGTTTTGCACGTGTGTACCGCTTTGCGCTGTGCTTCTCGTGAAGCGAATGCTCTGCAGTAAAAGGCGCAGAATATGATACCGTGCCGCGAGAGACCTCGATTATAATTTATATATAATAATAAAAGAAGAGACACAGTAAACCGATGTATTTTATTTAAATCACTTTACAGATATTTACCGTCGTATGCAACATCTCTGCAAACACGGTAATCTTCGCTCGGAGACTCCTCTGCCGTTAAATTTATTTTTATCACTGTCTGATCGTCGAGAGGCAAAAGCATTGTAATATTCGCGCACTAATCTGTCGTTCTTCGTTACATTATCGCTGAAGAGATTATTAAATCGCGACATGGCGAAGCCGCACGACATAAGATGTAGGAATACGATGCAAAATTGTCCACACACATCCGACGTATTACTCTGTAGCTGCTTGAGGCCGTACCGATAGAACTTGCAGTTTTTTCGTAGTCGTGCGAGATGTTGCGGTATAACCGGTGGTAGCCCGTAGCTATCAAAGTACATTCCTTTTCCATGATAGTTAACGTACATGGCGATCCAATGCTCTCCAGGTCCGTCGTGGTTATCCGTGTTAACTACGAGTCCAGCTGGTAACGAGCATACACGAGGAATTCTGTCAGCTGGGTATACGCCAACGGTTGAAAGTGGTAGATACTGCAGACTCTCGTAGATTTGTCTAGTATTCATGCTGAACACATAGTCAATGATTAAATGATGACCGATACGCTTTGAAAGACGTATATATATATGCAAAATTTATTTCACAGCATCGTCGATCGTGTCACAACCACATGATGAAGATTTCTCCTCTTTTTTATTCTCTTCCTCTTCGTCTGCTGACCAAACATCCATGTATGATTCTCTTTTGAATGGATGCTCGCGAAGCCAATTTTTTATTTGGAAAGCCTGGCGCATTGCACAATGCGAAAACGCTGTATCGTTTATCATAGCGTGTCTAAAGCATTTTCGCAAAGATTTCGGCATAAATGTGTACGATGGAGCGCCCTCCTCATCCTCCAGGTTGGAAATTTCACGACTCGTGATATCGCAAAGAAGTATAGCCTTCTCGTGACCGCGTGTATAGATGCGTCTTGATTTTCGCGAAATTTCACGCAAGTTAGCGTATGCCTGTTTACAGCTCACATCGCCCTCGTACCACTCCAGACCGTGAAAATATTTCGAGAGAAAATTATACTGGCTTCTCGAATGCTGTGGTAATTCGGTAAAGTGACACGGCGGTGCAACGATCCAATGAGCAGAGTACGGTCTATCCACTGCTACCACGGCAATTTCTTTCGGAATAAATTCCGAGTCTTAACCACGCATTCCCTGTATATCCACGACGATATCCATTTTCACGTCTAATCCGTACAGATGCCCGAGTTCGACTGATTAGTTACTCGCGGATACGCTTCTACGTGTCTTAACACGAAGTAATTTTATGCTGACATCAGCACATTTTTCGCTCATCCGGTAAAATCCACCATTACTTGCCGAGAGGCATCAATTTCAAGGACATTATCATATTCCGCGTAGATTACACACTTTATCGTTGAAGCAAGCGCATCCTCAAATCGTACCTCTATTCTCACACTACCGTGCTTTATTAAATTCCAATGTGTATTGCTGTTCGCCGAAAGATCGGGTGTCAAATCAAAAGCAAACAGACAGTATCCATCGCGATAATTATTGCGATCGATCGAATTACCGTCGTTCAAGAAATGTATTCCAGTTCCCGAAAACAACGTTTGAAAAGCATCCACATATAGATGATTTTTCGTGAAATCAGATTGTAACGGTTTCGAAGGTATTTGAGCACCATCTACATACAACGAGAGATAATTTATCTTGTAATTTTGGAAATTGAACGGATTCATACTGAAGTCACCGTTAAACGCTTTGTTATCGACAAAACCGATAATTATACGCTTCGGCAATTGACCTAACATGATATTATCGATAGTCTCTCCATGAACACCAGAGTGTATTGAAACGGCTTTTACCTCGACTCTCGTAAGAGGATATTTAGCCGTAGATTTTGCCAGAGTTCTAGCATGCGAGAGCAGCACACCAGGAGCTATTTTTGTTCTACGAACGAGAAGCGATGCCTCGAGAATCTTTAAGCCGCATTGACCATTCTTTGTATCCCCCACAAGACAAAATGAATCTCTAGACCGCACCAACCGTAGGCGCATCTCGACGCCATTTAATAGGAACCGCTCCTGATTGAATATATCGCAATGCATATGACCGAGCAATTCTACAGTTTTTTCGACATTTAAAAATTGTTTTCTCTTCACAAGACCCGTATTTTCCGATGTTATATCATCCATTTTTCCAAGTGTATCGTCGTACCAGAGAACGCTCGTGAGATGCGAATTTTTTGCTGCTGGACCGTAATTTAAAAGTGTTTCTATGTACGCTCGATAAGCGTAGGCATTATTTGGAGGTGAAACTAATTTTTGATTCAGATATACATCCACCTGATTAAACATAGAATGCAAGAGATTGTTTACAGGGCCGGCACTTACTTTCGACGATGTGCCCGCGGCAATTTCCGTAGTAGTAGGAGATGTTATTTTCACTCTCAGACTAAGCATAGTATGCGCGAGATCGATATACTCATCACCCTGTCCGGGAATAACAAATTCAATCGGTGAATCATCTGTTAGCGAAGATATTGGTTTGTAATACACCCAATTGGAGCCTTCGATTGTAGTTCGTGTCGGTGGGAGTGTAAATAATTCAAGTTCCGATTTAAGACACTCGCACTAGTGCGCATGTAGAAAGGCCATCTTATTTCAGCTATCCAAAAATATCTGCAACTGTTTGTTGACGAGTCTTCTTCTTCTTCTTATTGTTCTTATTATTCTTCTTCTTCTTTATTGTTTTTCTCTTTATTACACTTTTATTTTTATGGGAGATACGTCGTGGTTTACGTTCGTTCGATGAATGAGGAGCTCGTGAAATTTTGCGCTTTTTATAACCAGAACCCCGCATGAGAGTGTCAATTTTTTCAGAGGCTTTGCGTTTGAGATTACTGCCTGATTCTCGCGCTCTCTCGCGAATAGCATCTTTCACAGCTATATAGAGATTCATTTTATCTTGTGGGGGATACAAAGAATGGTCAATGCGGCTTAAAGATTCTCGAGGCATCGCTTCTCGTTCGTAGAACAAAAATAGCTCCTGGTGTGCTGCTCTCGCATGCTAGAACTCTGGCAAAATCTACGGCTAAATATCCTCTTACGAGAGTCGAGGTAAAAGCCGTTTCAATACACTCTGGTGTTCATGGAGAGACTATCGATAATATCATGTTAGGTCAATTGCCGAAGCGTATAATTATCGGTTTTGTCGATAACAAAGCGTTTAACGGTGACTTCAGTATGAATCCGTTCAATTTCCAAAATTACAAGATAAATTATCTCTCGTTGTATGTAGATGGTGCTCAAATACCTTCGAAACCGTTACAATCTGATTTCACGAAAAATCATCTATATGTGGATGCTTTTCAAACGTTGTTTTCGGGAACTGGAATACATTTCTTGAACGACGGTAATTCGATCGATCGCAATAATTATCGCGATGGATACTGTCTGTTTGCTTTTGATTTGACACCCGATCTTTCGGCGAACAGCAATACACATTGGAATTTAATAAAGCACGGTAGTGTGAGAATAGAGGTACGATTTGAGGATGCGCTTGCTTCAACGATAAATTGTGTAGTCTACGCGGAATATGATAATGTCCTTGAAATTGATGCCTCTCTGCAAGTAATGGTGGATTTTACCGGATAAGCGAAAAATGTGCTGATGTCAGCATAAAATTATTTCGTGTTAAGACACGTAGAAGCGTGTCCGCGAGTAACTAATCAGTCGAACTCGGGCATCTGTACGGATTAGACGTGAAAATGGATATCGTCGTGGATATACAGGGAATGCGTGGTAAAGACTCGGAATTTATTCCGAAAGAAATTGCCGTGGTAGCAGTGGATAGACCGTACTCTGCTCATTGGATCGTTGCACCGCCGTGTCCCTTTGCCGAATTACCACAGCATTCGAGAAGCCAGTATAATTTTCTCTCGAAATATTTTCACGGTCTGGAATGGTACGAGGGCGATGTGAGCTGTAAACAGGCATACGCTAACTTGCGTGAAATTTCGCGAAAATCAAGACGCATCTATACACGCGGTCACGAGAAGGCTATACTTCTTTGCGATATCACGAGTCGTGAAATTTCCAACCTGGAAGATGACGAGGGCGCCCCATCGTACACATTGTAACGATAAATTTGTGCCTCAACGCACCACGTTACCTATGACTGGTCCAAGTTATTTTTTCCTTCCTTTTTATTTTCTCTTTCGAGATGGGCGCCAGGCGCTTTCGCGCCGGAAGGAAAAAATACCGAGTTGGATGACCAGTCTCGACCCAGGCCAGCTACAGCTGTTCAAGGCAGAGTGGTTGGTTCGGACTGTCAAGTCACTAATTATTCCAAGATAAAATATAAACAAGATCAATTAATTAAAATAAGTCATCAGAGTCGGTTGACCCAGACAAATAATGAAATATTGTTAATAAATACTAAACACAATTAATAAACCAGATTTAGCTAAATAAATATTAAATACACAAATAAGATAATAACAGTAAATAATTCACACAACCACAGCAGGTATGGGACTTACAAACTTCTTTATTTCTCCAAGGAACATCAATTCCGAATTTAACCAAAATGTCCCGTAAAATTATTCGCTTGTGTTAACAATTTTCTAACTGTAGTTAGGTATCCTAGTTTTAATCTTTCCTTCAACAGCAGCAGTTATCCCGATTTCTCACTCACTCTCATACTTCAGTAGCCCCTAGATACTGTATAGCCTATCTCGCTCGCTACGTATTTCTAATATGATTCATCGACTACAATCGAATATTCGGCCGTCTCTACGCACCGTTCGCGATACGGCCTGTCCCGAGCTAATCCCCGATACATCCCAAGAAACCATACAACGGGACGTCGGAAGGTCACGTACGCGAAGCGACCCGCGGCTTGCCAAATATTACAATTCCGAATAATAATTGCGAGACGGTAATCAATCTGAGCGTAATACTCTCGACCGGCCCCTCGTGGCCTGAATAAAATATAACGAACAAAATATGACAAATATAATATAACCCATAAAATATAACCGAGGATAAAGAAAGAATAATGGATAAAAAAACGAATATAATATAATATAATAAATAAGATATAATGAATAAAATATAACAAAGAAAATATAACGAATGAACGATAACGAATAAAATATCACAAATGACATATAACCAATAATAACGAGGAAAAGAAAATAAATAAAGAACGAAACAAATAAATAAGGAATCAATAAACAAATAAAAAAATGAATAAATAACTAAATAATTAAGTGAATAAATAAACAAATAAATAAATGAATTAGAGAACCGCCGATCGATCGGAAGGATACGCGACGCAGTCTATAACGTGCTAGTCCCTTCAATATCCATTTCCCGACGGGACGACGTACTAACCCGCGCGCGACCTTCCAAATCGAGACGCTCGAAAATTCACGTTAACTCATCCCAATCCAAATCTATAATCTAGTCGGAACCGATGACACGGTCTATTCCGTTCCAATCCCACACATTACCGATTAACAAATTCCAAACACTCCGGGATAACGGCCTAACGCGCGCACGGTTTAACCGACTACAGAAACAATTAATTAATACAATGACTTTTCCCCGGCTTTTATCTGTGACACGATCTCGAGGTTACATGCTACGAACGCCGCAGTTCCCGATACAAATTTACACTCTGCGCGCAGTGTACTAGAGTCGCAGGGGTGACCAAGTACGAAAAAATTTATGGTTCACAAATTGAATGATAAAATAATAAAACAATAGTAAAAGACCGTAGAAAGGAAGAGAGCTCACCGGGACGATGACGGAGCGATGCTCTCGTGATCCAGGAAATCCCGAGGGTACTTCGAAATCGTAGGTCCTTCGTTTTCTTTTCCTTCTCGTACAGTGTCGAGTGGCAGAGATTCGTTCATTCGAGGTTGCAGAGCAGAACGGGACAAAGAGTCCCGACGGCGGCTGAGAAGAGAAAGCCGCGTATCCTTTAGTACGTCGAGCGGGATAATGATACATCCCGACCGGGAAAGGTGTGAAATGTCGGTCCAGAGAAAAAGGCCGAATCCCGAAGCTCTCCTCGTCTTGGTACTCTTCCATCGTCCCTCCGGTAGTATAAATCGCATTATGTATATAAAAAAAATAAGACAAAAAAAAATAAAAATAAAGAATACATAAGACCTGAAAATCACCCCCTACAACCCTGCGGGATCGTGTAGGCATCCGTTGAGCGAGAGGGACGCAGCCTAACTATTCCGCCTCGTTACAACATTTATGCCGAAATCTTTGCGAAAATGCTTCAGACACGCTATGATAAACGATACAGCGTCTTCGCAATGCGCCAGGCTTTCCAAATAAAAAATTGGCTTCGCGAGCATCCATTTAAAGGAGAATCATACATGGATGTTTGGTCAGCAGACGAAGAGGAAGACAATAAAAAAGAGGAAAAATCTTCATCATGTGGTCGTGACACGATCGACGATGCTGTGAAATAAATTTTGCATATATATACGTCTTTCAAAGCGTATCGGTCATCATTTAATCATTGACTATGTGTTCAGCATGAACACTAGACAAATCTACAAGAGTCTGCAGTATCTACCACTTTCAACCGTTGGCGTATACCCGGCTGACAGAATTCCTCGTGTATGGTCGTTACCAGCCGGACTCGTAGTTAACACGGATAACCACGACGGACCTGAAGATCATTGGATCGCCATGTACGTTAACCATCATGGAAAAGGAATGTACTTTGATAGCTACGGGCTATCACTGGTTATACCGCAACATCTCGCACGACTACGAAGAAACTGCAAGTTCTATCGGTACGGCCTCAAGCAGCTACATAGTGATACGTCGGATGTGTGTGGACAATTTTGCATCGTATTCCTACATCTTATGTCGTGCGGCTTCGCCATGTCGCGATCTAATAATCTCTTTAGCGATAATGTAACGAAAAATGACAGATTAGTGCGCGAATATTACAATGCTTTTGCCTCTCGACGATCAGACAGTGATAAAAATAAATTTAACGCTAGAGGAGTCTCCGAGCGAAGATTACCGTGTTTGCAGGAATGTTGCATACGACGGTAAATATCTGTAAAGTGATTTAAATAAAATACATCAGTTTCCTGTGTCTCTTCTTTTATAATTATATATAAATTATAATCGAGGTCTCTCGCGGCACGGTATCATATTCTGCGTCTTTTACTGCAGAGCATTCGCTTCACGAGAAGCACAGCGCAAAGCGGTACACACGTGCAAAACTGCTGACATTGCATTCAAAGCGCTGCACACCTAGTTATGATTCAGAGGGGCGTTTGTTATCTTCAAACGCTGTGATCACCGCGAGCCTCATCCGGAGCATCCAGTCTGTCTTTAACTTCGTTATCGTACAGTCTAAAACGTTTTTCCGCTATGTATCCTCGTTATGATGCAAGTATTCTGGGTGTCGCGTTTTGGTGCAGTGTTTTATATATAGACTTGGACATGGTGGTTCATCTGCGAACCGATAAAATGTGGGACGCGTACGAGGAGATGGCGAAAATTCTCCATCGTGTTTTTTACGAGTGGGATCGCGCATCGTTTAGTATCGCCCTGGAGGACCTTTACGAGGGGATGCGGTGCGTGGTTGTGCAAAACGGTCGTGCGGATCGCTGTGAGCTAATCTATGCAGATGGTGACGGATATTCGGAGGTACTCCTAATCGATGAGGGGTACCCAATATTCGTCAATTGGGATAACTTATATTATCCTGATACCCTCACCGGCATGATACCTACCTTATGCATGGGGTGCCGTCTGCATGGATTGGAACGGGTTGACGACTCTGGCTTAATGCCGCTGCTGGAGTCAATGTGTGGTTCCGCCGTATCATTGCACGGTGTTGTGGTGAGAGGCGAGAGTCGTACTCCCAGTGTTAGGCTAATGACGTTGGACAATGTGGACGTGGTGGAACACGTATTCGGGGTTCTCGGTGAGGACATAGCAATCGGCTACGATGGCGGCGACGTGGACGAAGGCTTCGAGGACCCCGAGTCTCCTGACATGGACGGTGCTAGGTAGAAAAAGTGTGTGCGTGAGTGTATGCGTGCGTGCGTGCGTGCGCGCGTGTGTGTGTGTGTGTGTGTGGGGTGTGAGTGGGTGCGTACTCTCGTATATGTGTGTGTGAAAGTGAGAGAAAGAGAGAGAGAGAGAGTTAAAACCACCGTAGAAGGAGGAGGATAGTACAACAGCAGCGGTCAACAACAGCAGAAGTGGTGAGTGCAAGAATTTATTTATTTAGTATGTGTACACCTTTGCTCTATCCTGCTTTTATCTCTACTATTCCTTGTTCACCAAGGTACCCACACCACCTCACTTTACCATCTCTATGTTACCGACACCAGTCAAGCAGAGTGGGTAGCACGGCGGTGGAAAAGTGAGGTGGTGGGGGTAGCCGCGTGGTTGGGGAAGGGGTGGGGATAGGAGTGGGATGGAGCAAAGGTGTACACATACTACTCTTGGTGAACAAGGAAGAGTAGAGATAAGAGCAGGATGGAGCAAACGTGTACACATGCTTGGAATAAAATTTTTAACTCACCCTTGTGTTGGCGGCATCTGCGAAGACTCTCCAGGGTGACGGGCACAATATTTATTCCATTATTCTATGGCACACACATATGCACACACACGCACTCTGTCTCTCTCTCTCTCTCTGTCTCTCTCTCTCTCTCTCTCTCTCTCTCTCTCTCTTTCTCATTCACTCACTCACTCACTCACTCACTCACTCACTCACTCACTTAAAAACCACAGCTACGCGCCCGGGTAATGCGAATTACCCACACCCATGGAGCGCGGGCACCGTCAGGCTACGCATGCGTATCCCGATCAGCGTATCATTACGGCGCGTTTCATCGATCCGATCTAGATATCCGTCCTCGTCAATTAAATGATCGAGGCCGAATACCGTACATCTCACGAGCAACACCGGTAACATACTAATCGACGGCTCGGGGTGAAATAGGTGAGGCCAGTCGATGTATATCGATTCCTCGAAATCGACCAGCAACACCTCGCAGCACCCGTCATCACTCACGTCGACGATCTCCCCGCGCATAACCTTTTGATGCCGCACAACTACACAACCCACTCCAACGTGCAAGTCCTCGACCACAAAACGACTCCTCTCAATAGACTACTGAATGTACATTCTGTCCAAATTATCCTCCAGTTCGGATAATGCTACGCACATTGTACCCGTCCGCAGACACACGGTATTATCGCTGCTACCACATATTACCCGACACACAAAAGCTACCGATAGCTCCTCATCTAGATACATTGGATACATTTTGTTTTCGCGATTTAGACTTTCGTCGTGCGCTACTAAAGACAGACTGAATGCTCCGGATGATGCTGGCGGTGATCACAGCGTTTGAAGATAACAAACGCCCCTCTGAATCATAACTAGGTGTGCAGCGCTTTGAATGCAATGTCAGCGGTTTTGCACGTGCGTGCCGCTTTGCGCTGTGCTTCTCGTGAAGCGAATGCTCTGCAGTAAAAGACGCAGAGAGACCTCGATTATAATTTACATATAATTATAAAATAAGAGACACAATAAACCGATGTATTTGTTTTTAATTAATCAATATTTTATTTAAATCACTTTACAGAAATTTACCGTCGTATGCAGCATCGCTGCAAACACGGTAATCTTCGCTCGGAGACTCCTCCGCAGTTAAATTTATTTTTATCACTGTCTGATCGTCAAGAGGCAAAAGCATTGTAATATTCGCGCACTAATCTGTCGTTTTTCGTTACATTATCGCTAAAGAGATTATTAAATCGCGACATGGTGAAGCCGCACGACATAAGGTGTGGAATACGATGCAAAATTGTCCACACACATCCGACGTATTACTCTGTAGCTGCTTGAGGCCGTACCGATAGAACTTGCAGTTTCTTCGTAGTTGTGCGAGATGTTGCGGTATAACCGGTGGTAGCCCGTAGCTATCAAAGTACATGCCTTTTCCATGATGGTTAACGTACATGGCGATCCAATGCTCTCCAGGTCCGTCGTGGTTATCCGTGTTAACTACGAGTCCAGCCGGTAACGACCATACACGAGGAATTCTGTCAGCCGGGTATACGCCAACGGTTGAAAGTGGTAGATACTGCAGACTCTCGTAGATTTGTCTAGTGTTCATGCTCAACACATAGTCAATGATTAAATGATGACCGATACGCTTTGAAAGACGTATATTGTAACATAGTTACACGCCAGAGCGTAGGAATAGATGCAGCGATTATGATCGTGTAGTATAATCGAGTTATACTCTCGAATCCACGTTATTAGGTCGAACGATTATAAGAGCCGGTATAGTTTTCGAGGCATAAAAACACCTGAGCGACAGACTCGGTACAAATGTACCGAGGTTCGCGGGCAATAGGCCATCGAACTCGCGTGAAAAACATGCTACGTCACGCCATCGGAATTCCCTCGCTGACATAACAGCAGGACAGCGACCAACTGATTTTGCTAGGAGGTGAGGGGAAGGCGGTGAGCGCGGCGACGGTAGATCCCGAAAACGAAAAAGACGCGTTAGAATTTGAATATGATGACGTAGATTTCAGGGGAACGAGGGGAAGCGTATAAAAGGCCGGTGCGGGGACAGGGAAGCTCTCTTGTCTTTAAGGCAGTTCAGCAAAGTTTTACAGGGTATCGATTGTGAGAGAAAGTGTCGAGTGAAAAGCTAATGAGAGCATGAAAATATCGGCGAACAGTGAGTAGCATTACATGATTCGGAACTGTTCAGATTAATAGATTTCTCATTAGGACGTTAAACGAGATAATCTAGTGGATTGATAGGTAGTCGGATATAGGAAATTCGGTAGTTGATAAGTATTATTAATATAGAATAGTGCACGGAAATAAGAAAACCAGTTATATAACATAAATTGGATAGTGCGGTCTTTAAACGAGCGGTAATCGAGGGACCGAATCCGTTGTGCGAGTGGAAGTGAGAGAGAGCGGAAACAGAATAAGAGCGAAAGAGAAAGAATTATAAACAGAGTTCATACACTCTGTACACTGAGAATCTGAGGTGTGTGTGTGAGAGTGAGACACCGAAGCGTAGCGACGCAACCGATGCCCGAGCATCGAAATTCCACGAATTTAGGTGAAAATAAGCCGAAATAATAACAACTAAAATCGAGGGAATTCCCTGATTTTCGAGACCGAAAAGATAGAAGTAAGAAATATAGAAGTTAGGATAAATTGTAATTCAACATAGAATAAGTAGCATGAGAACATAGGAAAAATAAGTACTAGTGAATGAGTGGAAGAAGGGTGAGTGACAAAGAATTGTGAATAGGGTTCATACACCCTATAAAAAGAGCGAATGCGAAGCGAAATAGCAAAGAGTGTGAAGAATCTGTGCACCGAGCGTACGATAACGCAACGGCGCGAGAACAATAATAAGCCTTCGAGTGTACCGAGAGAGGTGAACATAAAATAAATTAAAACCGTCGAAATAGCTGCGGAAATTGCGGAATTAGATCTACATTCTGTAAAATTCGAGTAACCGTAATCAAAAGTGACGTTTATACAAAATTGTTTTTCTTAGAATAAAGGCCTACTGTTAACCACTAAGAAGTCTAAATTAATTAGTCCTGTGATCGAGCCCGAATTCCCACGAAAAATAAAATATATGCTAACGTGAAAAATTACCGTTACAATATATATGCAAAATTTATTTCACAGCATCGTCGATCGTGTCACGACTACATGATGAAGATTTCTCTTCTTTCTTATTCTCTTCCTCTTCGTCTGCTGACCAAACATCCATGTATGATTCTCCTTTAAACCGGTGCTCGCGAAGCCAATTTTTTATTTGGAAAGCCTGGCGCATTGCACAATGGGAAGACGCTGTATCTTTTATCATAGCGTATCTGAAGCATTTTCGCAAAGATTTCGGCATAAATGTGTACGATGGGGCGCCCTCCTCATCCTCCAGGTTGGAAATTTCACGACTCGTGTTAACGCAAAGAAGTATAGCCTTCTCGTGACCGCGAGTATAGATACGTCTTGATTTTCGCTAAATTTCACGCAAGTTAGCGTATGCTTGTTTACAGCTCACATCGCCCTCGTACCATTCTAGACCGTAAAAATATTTCAGGAGAAAATTATTCTGGCTTCTTGAATGCTGTGGTAATTCGGCAAAGTGACACGGTGGTGCGACGATCTAACGAGCAGAGTACGGTCTATCCACTGCTACCACGGCAATTTCTTTCGGAATAAATTCCGAGTCTTAACCACGTATTCCCTGTATATCCACGACGATATCCATTTTCACGTCTAATCCGTACAGATGCTCGAGTTCGACTGATTAGTTACTCACAGACACGCCTCTACGTCTCTTAACACGAAATAATTTTATGCCGACATTTTTCGCTCATCCGGTAAAATCCACCATTACTTGCCGAGAGGCATCAATTTCAAGGACATTATCATCTTCTGCGTAGACTACACAATTTAACGTTGAAGCAAACGCATTTTCAAATCGTACCTCTATTCTCACACTACCGTGCTTTATTAAATTCCGATGTGTATTGCTGTTCGCCGAAAGATCGGGTGTCAAATCAAAAGCAAACAGACAGTATCCATCGCGATATTATTATAGGAATAGCTCCCGATTGAATATATCGCAATGCAGATGACCGAGCAAGTCTACAGTTTTTTCGACATTTAAAAATTGTTTTCTCTTCACAAGACCCGTATTTTCCGATGTTATATCATCCATTTTTCCAGGGGTATCGTCGTACCAGAAAACGCTCGTGAGATGCGAATTTTTTGCTGCTGGACCGTAATTCAAAAGTAATTCTATGTATGCTCGATAAGCGTAGGCATTATTTGGAGGTGAAACTAATTTTTGATTCAGGTATACATCCACCTGATTGAACATAGAATGCAAGAGATTGTTTACAGGGCCGGCACTTACTTTCGACGATGTGCCCGCGGCAATTTCCGTAGTAGTAGGAGATGTTATTTTCACTCTCAGACTAAGCATAGTATGCGCGAGATCGATATACTCATCACTCTGTCCAGGAATAACAAATTCAATCGGTGAATCATCTGCTAGCGAAGATATTGGTTTGTAATACACCTAATTGGAGCCTTCGATAGTAGTTTGCGTCGGTGGAAGTGAAAATATTTCAAGTGCCGATTTAAGACACTCGCACGAGTGCGCATGTAGAAAAGCCATTTTGTTTCAGCTATCTAAAAATATCTGTAACTGTTCGTTGACGAGTCTTCTTCTTCTTATTGTTCTTATTATTCTTCTTCGTCTTTATTACTTTTCTCTTTATTACACTTTTATTTTTACGGGAGATACGTCGTGGTTTACGTTCGTTCGATAAATGATGAGTTCGTGAAATTTTGCGCTTTTTATAACCAGAACCCCGCATGAAAGTGTCAATTTTTTCAGAGGCTTTGCGTTTGAGATTACTGCCTGATTCTCGCGCTCTCTCGTGAATAGCATCTTTCACAGCTATATTTCTATCGAGGATATGACCGGCTACGTTTACACCAGCGCGCAACGCCTCTTTTCCAACTGCTTTAGCGCCCTTCTTTAAAAGTGGTAACACTCGACGAAACAGGCCCCCGAGAAAGCTGCCGATACCGTGTCCTCGTTGATTAGGTGTTCCGATATAAACATGGCTAATGCCACCGTACCCGCGACGACCCCATCCGTGCTGCACCCTGTCAATATCATCCATAGTGGTGTAATCAATCGTGGGACCTTTTAAAATGTAGTGTCACAGTCAACGTTCCCTGCTCGAATGGTATAGGATCCCCAAATTCGTCTGTTATATCGATCTCGATAGTGTGTAAATTATTGCACAACAGAGGTATATATCGTGGCGTTGAAAACGATTGAATTTTTATGGAACCATACGGACAGTCATCAGTATCAATGGGAACAACTCGTAAGAGGGGTGTTTGTACATCGCCTGTAATATAGCTCTCGCGGATATCTGTGTATAGAAACATGCTGCCCGGTATAGCACCGGTGAGAGATGCAGGCTTCGACCCTGTGTATTCGCAATGCGGTTCTATCATTACTGACCTACAGGCCTCTTCCGAGAATCCTAGTAGCCTTGCGATAGCGGGCGATACGCGAAAGTCGTGGTAGCGTAGATCGTCGCATACGCGTGCCACTTCGACCTGCCCGCTCGGAAGCGATTTAAAGCGCAAATGACCGGCCACGTGAGGTAACTCATTTATACTCTCCAAAAGAGCGTCTATAAGGCGTTATACACTAGGTGCTACTTGGTCTCTATCAGCGCGTCTCCGTGTTAAAAGATTTAAACCCGATAAATCATAATCACCATCCTCAAAAGTTACGAGATTTCCTACAGTAGGAACATGTAAAAGAGTCATCGGATAAGCAATTTCCACAAGAGAATCAGACCATTCTCCGTGCAAGCGTATTTGACGCGGTAGTTTTGTAATAAATTTCGTCGTCGTATTATTAGGAAAATACTGGATACTACTGTTGCTCGGTAGTACGACAAAAAAAGAGCTATCCTTGAAACTCATATTTATCAGGGACGATGTTTCCGAGCGTTCTTCCTCTTTGTCCTTTTCTTCTCTTTCGTCTTTTCAGATGACGGAGGCACTCGTACTCGTGACAATTCTGCCTCGTAGAAAATACCGTCGATAGTCTCGTTATTCAGATTGTGTAAAATATACACGAATGGTTCTCGATTCACTGATATTAGTTAAATCTTGAATAATTCGTTACTCCAACCACGCTCATATCCTTTCACGAAAGCTGCTTCAGCTGTACTGATACGTACCAAGTCACCGACGCTGTATTTAGGCTTTTTAATTTTTTTCGCGTTACGCTCGTAACGCCGTGCTAAATTGTCTCGGTCTATAGAGGCATTTTCGAGGGTTACTTCTCTCGGAGGAATACGCGTTCCGCTGTGTCTAGTGTGATTATAAGCATATAAAAATTTTTGTAAAACATCGATGTAACGCTTATTTTGCGTGTATGTAAAGTAGCGCCACATTCGCTCTTTTATTGTTCGATTAAAGCGTTCGGCAATCGAGGCTTCTATATCAGGGTTACGAGCAGCGCGAAAATCGATATTCTTTTTCTTGAGAATTTGCTGAAACGGAGCGCCGATAAATTCTTTGCCTCGATCAGTTTGCAATTGCTGCGGGCGACGATTGTTACTGCGTGCGAGTATGCGTGTGAGACCGCGGGCCACGTTTGCGCTCGTTTTGTCACGCAAAGCCTCGACCCACGCGTATTTGCTCAACACATCGATTATATCCGAGCGACACAGCTTTTCTCAGTTCGTCCACGACCTATGTGCCGTCAAACGCTCGCTCAGTCGTGTTATCGTGTGTACAAACCTCGGATGTGTCTCGGATATCTGTACAGCACGTTCTACACAGGGGGAACAGTAGTTTCCCATGCATGCGAACAGGCAGTACGGGTATATACAAATTGCGCGGTGCCACCACGGTACACTTCACGAGACCCTCGACGACACTTAGATCGTTTTCAAGTCCTACGAGTTCTCGACACTCGTCACCTACGTACAATTTCGGGTGTCCAACGGGATATTTTCCATTCTTGCACACCCATGGATACAGCGAGCAAACATCCACATAGCGTATCTGCTCCCCATTCGCGACGTCGTACAAGCTTACAAAATTTTCCGTTCAACCGCCAAAGAATGCATCGCGTGGTTCGAGAGGCGTCTGCTTGACGTGATTTTTCACGTATATCGACATTTTCTCGTTATTCTCGAGTAATCTGTCAAAATTGCATTCCCATATTTCGGTTAGAGTGTACCCTTTCGATCTGATTCGCCCGGAAATAAGAACGGTATGCTCGTATCGCTCATCCATTGTATCGCCGAATTTAGTTCGAGCATCTCTATTCACGCGATAACATCGCGGACAACCATGCCAAAAGCAGCCGTGAAATTGAAGAACGTGATGGACCCCCGCATCCACGTAGTAACCGTCGACAGCCGGTAGGCCGGCCGGAGGGCGATACTCACGCGTGCGTCCAGCATGAGCGATAACGCAGTTGAGCTCACGCTCGAGCCATGCGAGCCATACGACGGCCTTGCGCGATTGCTTATCGCCCCAGCGATATCCTCCTGGTGGTAACACCGCAATGCGATCTTTCTGTAGAAAATTCTTTCGAAATACTCTCATACATGCTGATGCTATCGTGCATGCTTCTGTAAAGGGGCACACGCTCCCACAACGTATAAGTAACTCTCGAAAAGCTAAACACGCTCGTCTCAAAACCGTAACATCTGTACGACAATATTGCACAAATTGCGTCGCAAAATCAAATTCATAATCTACGCGACTCGATTCTTCCTCATACCATTTTAAAAAGCGCTCGCGATCCGCTGAGAACATGGTATCGGGTCAGTAAAAATACAAAGCCGGCAGAGGACGTGAGTAATTCTGATATTCCGGTGTGTTGAATAAATGGGGAAATGTACCTTTTGCCACCTCATTAGCGAAACCAAAGGCCTTAGGTAAAGCGCTAAGAGCCATGGGTAAATAGTTTAGACCAGGGGTCTTCAAACTTTCCAGCCTTAGGGCCATACTGATTACTCCAGTAAGTTCCGAGGGCCAAAACCATAAGCCTACAACAATGTTATGAGTAGTTAGCCCATGAACATATCAATGTAGATGTCATATTAATAATTATTCAACATAAAATTAGAATACTTCAGTAAACTAAATTTAATTTGCTAGAAAAAATATGTTCTCTAAAAGGAGTTTTCAAGTATGCTAGCTCTCCGCGGGCCGGACAAAATCTGTCCGCGGGCCGGACAAAATCTGTCCGCGGGCCGAATGTGGCCCTCGGGCCGTAGTTTGGAGACCCCTGGTTTAGACTATCGAGAAAAACGACATCGCCAATTTTCATCGAGACAATCTTCGTACCATTCATAATCAGAGAGGGCAGCTGTGTTTTTTGCACCTCGATTGAATACCGTAGAATAAATTGTGCGTCGAAACCTATAGCATTATGGGCGATGCAGATGGTCTTTTTAAATTTTTGCGATAATGCCAATTTCATGAGCTCCCCAACAGGATCATCGATAAACATGAATTCACGTTTACCACAGTTAGCACAATCGGTCTCTATATCTGTGATATCCAGACATGGCATACATACGCATTGTGCAACACATAAATTCGGGTCGTGAATTCGTGTCGATTTATCATCATGCAATTGCTCGTGTTGTTGCGTCTCAAAATCATAAAATAAAAATCTCGTGGAAAACTTGTCTTTTTTCTTCTCCTCTTGCGCCTCTGGTTTCTTAAGAGGTGCTATAAAACACTCATGCGTAGTCGGTCGCGTTTGTTTGCATGTAATACAAAACGATATACCACATACATGCATCTTTTTATCTGTGGTTTTAATCATACGCGAGCAGCCTCTACAGATTTTCAATGCGTTACAAACGCTGTACCGTCTATATTTAGGAGACGTGATACCCGTGGAGCCCTCACTCTTGTGATGAGCGAGGCAAAAAGCATCAAAGAACGAACGATTACAGTCTGCGCAATACTCAGGCTGAGAGTCTCTATTACCGTTGCAATAAGTGGATTTACATCGAGCACATCGATAGCTACATCGATGCTCGAGTACTCGAATATACTTGGAATTACATTGTGTGCAGAACCCTCGACTACCTAGCGCACCAGCGAGATTTAAGGGGTTATACGCAGTTATGAGGCAAAAAAAAGATGGTTTTTCAAGGATTTATCTTGAAGAGACTTTTGAATTTATTAATTTGAACATTTTTGTGGTTATAAAAGCATCCTTCAAGAACGTAAACAAATTTTTTATTTATAAAAATGTTGATTATAGAGGGCGCTGCAGGCGATTTCCGGAACCTCCTCTAAAAAAGACGATTTACGGTGTACATTGTAACTCAACATTGGATTATCTGAAATCAAAAAACCAAACAAATTTCGTTAATATATTAGATTATCTAGTAATTAATTGTTCGGCTAATCAAAATATTGAATTTTCACAAAATGGCGGCTTCTCAAAAAAATGGTTTCGATTTTTTATGTAAAATTTAGCCTTAAATTGTTCATAAAATGGAAAATAAGTATCGGATTGACAAAAGGAACGATCAATTACGAGAAAATGTATCTCAGAAGATTGTGTTAAAATTTTAGACCGATCGAACAAGCCGTTTTTGAGATATCGTGTACACCGACTTGAAAAATGCTGTTTTGAGAAAAACGCGTTTAAAGTTTCAAAACTGGTTCACATATAGAAAAAAAATTTTTTTTTCAACTTACATGGTGTCGTCTATTCCAGGGCCATATAATAAACCCTCCATTCCTTCAGCAGCCTCCAGCAATTCAATTTGGTGCTGTCTTCGAGCCATCCTTCCCTCTCGTGTCGCTTCGTGCGCTCTGCGCTCGGATAGCGTAACGCGCTCTTTGTCGTTCTTTTGTACATATGCATGCGCATTGGGCCCCAAAGACAGTCCCATTGCATTCATATGGTATAAAAGTGAAATTGAACCTTCATTAAACATACCGGCGGCGATATTTGCGGCTATTTCAACAATTTTTGAGCCACTCGGAATGATTTTCGGCGTAATTTTCCAGATGATTTGGTTGTAACTCTCGTTATTATTTTGTGTAAAGCCGCCTACACATCGTTCCAATAATGTCTCGCTGCTGAGGTCTTCGTAAATTGGAAAACACTACTACACTCTCACACAATGTATAAGAATACAATACACAGGTATTCAAAAGGAGCAACGGTCCAGGTAAACAGTTGCCGCTTGAGCCTCTGCCCCACCTACTTTCAAACGCGCCGAGGTGTCTCTACATATATAGGTATAACTCCGAAAGTATTGCTCGGATCGACTTGAAATTTTGTGTGTATACATTTGAATATATGTACATTACAAAAATGCAATAAAAAATCGATTTTTTTTGAAAATCATAACTGCGTATAACCCCTTATTATCGGTTGATAGTGATGAGACGCTCGTAATAGAGAATAAAGAGTGTATGATTAATTTTACCTGTTACGGTGAGTACGTATTTTCGCCCATCGTACAGAGCCGGAACGCGTTTTCCGAAGGTGAGAAATTCATAAACAACAATCGCTATACCCTCGTGAACCAGGTACTCCTGAAAGAGCTGAATTTCGCGCACACCACACCCTCTAGACGGTGTCGTTACCCCTGCATTACGCGTGAGCTCTATCGCTGCTGTATATTGCGCACTTCGAAGCCCGTTTCGAATTTGACACCATCGTCTGTGTAGCACGCCCGCACGTATTTGACCGCGTTCGGCATGCGCTCGGGCAGTGACAAGGGATCGTTGTAGACACAAATTATCGCGATTACTTATGCGTAAAATTGACTTTTTTGCTATAGACTCGTGTGTAAGCCTAGTGCCCACACCAGCTCCTTCGACGCCTCGTACTATACATGTCGTCATTCTACATGTACCAGCGTCTATTCAAAATTCGCGCGTGGTCTGAGCTACACTATCAATTAGTCGCCATATATCGTCGGGAACGATGTCACGAGCTGGTCGAAATGATATCGAAATGATAAAAAATGAGTCATACCCACATAATCATGTCCTTCGCACGATTCTGTAAGGCGTGTGAGAACATCTCGTACACCTCCCTCGAACCATGTCAGATGGCCGATACCGTTCGGTGGTTGACGAAAATAAAAATCTGTCTCTCGACCCTGCATCCTAAAGCGTGGAAAATAGCGTCTCTGCTCATTGTCGATACCGGAACGTTCACCAGGAGGCAAAATATCACCACCCCGTGCAGCAGTCCTTCCATCGCTAGTCTGCCCAACTGCAAGCATAATTAAACTATTTATAAGAATTTTTATTTCATTTAATTTACATTTTTGTTCGTCGCTAGCTATATACTATGGATATAATTCGTATAACGCAAGAATTACAAACTTATATTTGCTTCTAGTCCTCGAATCCGTCGACTGCACCCGGGAACCGCCGACGCATTTCGTAAACCAACTCGATTGTCGGCGGTCTCGGCACAGTGAATCGTGCAAAGCGAAAAACGTTTGGGTCCGTCTCGTACCCTGTTTTTTCATTTTACTATTATTATCCGCGTAATTTTTTTATTTTTGTCAGCGTAGTTGTATTATTAGAAGCTTACCTCAATCTACAGGGTCCTCCTCCTCTTTTTCCTCCTCCTCCTCCTCCTCCTCCTCGTCGTCATTGTCTACGTCTTGCTCCTCCTCCTCCTCCTCCTCCTCCTCCTCTTCCTCTTCTTCTTCTTCTTCCTCGTTGTCTGTATTGCCGTTGGTAACATCGTTTGAACTGTATTGTCGCGATGGGCCTGCGACGGCTTCATCTGGTTCTCTCGAGGGGCCTGCCATGAAAAGACCGTTTGTAGGTTTATAGCCGCAGAATGGTTGGGTAAAATTTATCCAACGATTCCCTGCGGAGCTTTCGCCATCGTTGTCCCTGCTATGATAATCTGAATCGGTTCTACCCTCCTCATCGAAATCATAGGTGTCGGATCCCATTTCTTCGTCTTCATACCGTCGAACTATATAAAAATCTTATGAATTAAAGGAAATAAAATAAAAGTAATTGGCGCTGTATATTACTTACGTCTTTCATTGAGTATGGGTTGCAGAGCAGGCTCATTCAGCCAACCGCGTCGACGCATAACACGCACCACCGAATCAATAATTATTTGATTATCAAACAATCCACTATTATACGCGTCAACTAAATCGCGCTGATGACACTCGCACAGCATACCGCGAATTTTACGAACAACCGCCTGTGTCGGAAGTTCCCACAGGGTGATCTGTAAATTTCTTCTCCCCCACCGCGAACGCAACGACTGTCTACGCTTCAATATAAACTCTATCAATTTTCTTATCAATGAGCGTTTTACCACTCGGACCATGATTGTGCTGTCAGAGTAGTAGTAGTAGTAGTAACCACAGTAAATCAGACAATTAACTAGAGAATTTTCAAAGCGGCTCACTTTTATATATATTCCTTTAACAAGCTCTTTCTCTCTCTCTCTCTCTCTCTCTCTCTCTCTCTCTCTCTCTCTCTCTCTCTCTCTCTCTGCATATACTGCAGCGATGTAATGAATATGACTAACCAAGAAGATGGCCGCACGCGATCACTTTACAAAAGCAGGACCTAGGGAAATATTTAGCCATAGTGATGTACTTACAAGGAAAGGTACTTTGGTGTCCCCCTTCGATTTTAATGCAACTCACGTATGTTGTAGAGCATCCAAAACTAAAAGACACGTATTTTTTTTTATCGGCGGAAAAACATTTTTAAGGGGTGAAATTGCCCTTCAAAAATAGCATGTCGAGGGGTGATTTTGCAGTTTCACCCAGAAGGCGTCAACCGATTTTAATAAAACAAAAACCAAAATACTCCTCATTGAAGACAATAAAAATTCCACGTGGAGTTGAAGAAAAAAATTCATTTTTAGGGGTGAAACTGCATAATCACCCCTATTTTTGAAGGGCGATTTCACCCCTTAAAAATGTTTTTCCGCCGATAAAAAAAAATACGTGTCTTTTAGTTTTCGATGCTCTACAACATACGTAAGTTGCATTAAAATCGGAGGGGGACACCAAAGTACCTTTCCTTGTTAGTTATCGAGTTTCGCTGATGAACGTCATATTGTTTTCATCTAATTTCAAGGCACTCGGCCATGAGGAAAATCATCAAATTTCGTCGACGAATATTATTTAGTTTTCATGGCACATATTATCTGTATGTCGAGGTGTGCATGTGCACATAAGTGTGCGAGAGTATGCAAGAGTTTTGGGATATATTTGCTGCTGCTGCTGTTACTAGGCTGTTCAGGAGAATGGGACAAATATCAAAGGATAGCAATTGGCTAGCAATTTTCAGTCGTATGATTTGCAGTATCAAAAGAAGCGGTGATGCAGCTAGATGGTGGGGGAAATCTGTATAAAACGGAGTATGAACACCACCGACGATTCATTCAAAAAGTTACAGTCTACACGAAAGCAATAAAAATGGCAAATAACGGTGCTACGTCTCACGCGATATTGCCATATATAGCGAACCCCGTTATGTACGGTTTAAATAAATCATTTGGTAAACCAATCGTAGCCGGGCTCCAGTTGAACTCTACGTGTACTCTTACACCAATGGTGAAAATATTGTCGAATACTTTTACCGGAATTACACTCGGTGCGGACGAGTGGCGAGTGCTTAAAAGTGATTCTTCTCGCGTACAACAATATTTTGAAACTCATGGGATTGATGCCGAGGAAATGCGTAATACCCGCATAGAGCGCACAACGCATTACAGACTTTCAACCTCGTGTTACCAGCACAGAGCTGTGTCATTTGGTAAAATAAGTGGTAGCGCTGATGAGGAATACGAGAATCAAGAGGCATCTGGAGAATCGAAACGGAAACGCTTCCGAAAATACTCTCCAAACATTATTCTCCAGCGGCCTACGTTTGATATGCTCGTCGAAATAAGTAGAAGTATTGATATTCATATGCAGGCTCTAGAGAGCAAAAGTGAAACGATTCAACGGTGTATGAACGAGGTGGTATCATATGTCCGTGAAAAGATAGTTGTCAGTGAAATGCCTCGTGCAGCAGCGTATGAGATCATCGGTTTTAAGGAATTCTTTGAAGAAGCGCTCGAGCACATCGCGATCTTGCTAACGCCGGAGGATACGGAGTTTATGAAAATTATTTTGTCCGAAATAATTGCGCTGTTTCATGGTCATATCGCTGATCGTGCATCGGGTGTTGCGTTGCGAACGCAATAATTCTCCGTATGTGCAGCTATTTGTGATAAAGACACTGTTGTAAATAATTGTATATAGTGTACATTTCGCTCGAAATATTATAAAGTATACACCGAGGTCAGTCACGTGAGAGAGAGACAGTCCTAAAACCGAAACATCAGCAAAGGTCTGCGATAGAAAGAAGACGGAGCGTTCGTCTCTGTTTCATTGACACAGCAGATCATGGAAAACGTGCCAATGTCGATTAGCAGCAAAGCAGCAGAGCTTGGTAAGTAAAAAATATAAAATAATTTTTAAATCGTAATTTTAAATCATGTAATATTTATTTTTAATTATAAAAAATAATGTCTTGCAAAGCGAGCAGCCCCTGCATATGAGCCGACACCGAGGGTGCGTTATTCGTGTCATGGAGAGCGAGAGGAAGATACATATACTGTACAGATAGAGCTAACTTCGGGAAAGAAAAGTGCCATCCGACATTTTCATCCACAGTTGTCGTCGGTGGCAGAAGATCATCAACGCTGCCAACTTTGTATAATGAGGCGTGGCATATCAGGTAAGACAATATTGATTATTCTGTACACGATATTTTTTATTGACCAGTGCGTTCAATTAAATACTTATTTCATTCTTTTTTCAGAAGTACACTGTGATGACAACACCCACAGCGAAAAATACTTTAAAAGCAATATTACGAGTGATAATACAAATTAATTCCGTATAGCGATAAAAATAAAATTAACGGTGAAGGAATCTCCGAGCGTGGATTACCGTGTTTGCAGGGCTGTTGTATACGACGGTAAATGTGTAAAGTGCTTTTCATAAAATATTGATTAATGTAAAAAATATCTGATCTCACTGTGTCTCTTATTTTTATAGCATAATAATTAGAGAATTATAATTGAAGTCTCTCTCTCTCTCTCTCTCTCTCTCTTTCTCTGTGAGGGATCATATTCTATATCTTTTACTGCAGAGCAAGCGCTTTGCGAGGAGCATAGCGCAGGGCTATGCATGCTCTAAAACCGCTTTCTTTGCATTCAAAGTGATGGATACCTAGTTACGATTCATAGGAGGCTGTTATCTTTATGCCCGTGATACTCTCTAGCATCATCTCGAGCATTTAGTCTGTCTTTGGCATCCTACTTGCAAACAATAAAAAGCAATATGTATCCACGATACGGCAAGGAGATTTTAAGCGACTCGTTTTGGTGCCGATTATTGTTTGTCGAGAGTGTGATGAGCGTGTTCCTGCGTACACAGGAAATTTGCGATGCATACGACGATCTGGAAGAGCTCCTACGTAGCGTGTATTTAGTGGAACGTCGTGGAAGACCCATTGAACTTGGGGAGCTGTATATCGGCATGTTCTGTATTGTGCCTCGTTTCAATAGCGTTTTCCGCGGCGAAGTGATTTACCCGTACTAGCCTCTAGTAAGTATGCTGCCGGTTCTTGTCATGGAGTTTTCCATATATGGACTCGAACGCGTGGATATTGCAGGTATTAAGCAGCTCGTCGAAGAAGCGTGCGGTAGAGATGACTTGAACGGTGAACGCGCGGACGTGGCGGTGGTTATTATAGAAGCCCTCGGTGATGAGATAGATATCGGCTACGATATCGATGCCGTGGACGAAGGCTTTGACGAGGACATAGTAATGAATTAAAGACACGACGCTGTGCGTGTGTATGTGTGTGCGTGTGTGCGTGTCTGAGAGAGTACATTCGAGAGACAGGAGTTTAAAATCGCTTTGGCGGAAGGGTAGATGCCTACAACAGCTGCGGTGGTGAGTACATAATTTTATTCATTTTTCCAAGTATGTGTACGCCTTTGCTCCATCCTGCTCTTATCTCTACTCTTCCTTGTTCACCAAGGTACCCACACCACCTCACTTTACCATCTCCACGTTACCGACACTGGTCAAGCAGAGTGGGTAGTGCGGCGGTGGAAAAGTGCGGTGGTGGGGGTAGGAATGGGGGTAGGCGTGGGATGGAGCAAAGGTGTACACATACTACTTGCGGAAAAAACCAAATATATGATTGTGAGGAGTGTAAGGAAAGAATTGAGAGGGAATATTCTACTGAAATGCAGGGATGGAACCGATTAAGAGCGAGTGGCGGTAATTAAATATTTAGGTGTAATGATAGATAATAAGTTACGATTTAAAGACCACTGTGAGTATATGTCGAAAAAAATGGGTAAAAAACGGGTTATCTGAATAGGATAGGGCAATATATATCGGCATATACCAGATGTGTCGTATATAAGGCAATCATAGCACCGCACTTTGAGTACTAGTGGGTATGGGTGAGGCAGAGTTGAATAAACTGCAGATAGCGCAGAACAGAGCGATGCGAGTCATATTGCAATGCAGCCGGTATACGAAGGTAGACGATATGTTACAAGCCGTTCAGTTTATGAGTGTGAGAGAAATTATTGCCGAAAGAACTGACGAGTAAATTCCAAGTTGTTAAATCTAGAACGAGTCGGGGAACGCGTCAAGCGGAAAATATTGTAATTCAATTTAGAAGAACGAGAAGTGCGCAAAAGAGTATGTTTTACGAAGGAGTGAAAATGTATAATGCGTTGCCAGTAGAGGTTAAAGGCTGTGTAAAACTAGTTCAATATAAGAGTATGTTAAAAGCATTTATTATAAGCGAAATAAAATAAGTTCAATATAAACGTAAGATAAACATGTAAATTATGTACATCAAATAGTTGAGAAAGCTAATAAACATCAATCAATAAATCAATCAATCTCTCTCTCTCTCTCTCTCTCTCTCAGACTCACTCACTCACTCACTCACTCACTGATTCTCAGTCATAACCCATATCTCTGTGTTCCACTATGGTTCAACTTGTAATTTTGTCGGTGTGGGAGACACAGGACGTGACACCACCTTATCTAACATTTTCTGTGCTAATAAACTCTACATTCTTTTCGTTTTTTGCAAACTTATAAGCGTCCATTATTAAAAGGGAATTTGAAGTTGTTTTTTCATTGCTAAGTGGTTGATAGGCCAATATCCAATATATGTATTTTAGATAAATGTAAAAAACACATAAATTTTTTGTTCAGTTTAATTTGTTTTCAAACTTTTTCATTTTAACGACCCTCTCAAGTTTTGCTCTTTGAACGATCAGCAATTCATAACAAAATTGAATATCGGATATTATAGATTATGTTCGTCGCACTCTTATACAAATTTTTAGGGTACACAGATGGATCATGCAGTGATCAAAATAAAACGCCTCAAGTGATCACCCTTAGTCTATCATATTATGTTGATTACATTACTATTTGAATTAGGGAAACATACCTGTTGAGATTTCTTTCTGGTATCGTGGAATTCAATCTGAAAAATATCGAAAAAGAATGAGTTTTCACTCAAGACAGGTAGGAAATAACCAGACCAAAAGATGTGTTCGAGAATTGAGATGGTAGAGTTAAGTGGACTGTACGATGTTGAAGGAGTATTAATAATCAGTACACAGATGTCAATTGCAGTAGCATTTATTGCTCCACCTGTCAGAGTGTATTGGACAATATTACATAAATAAACCAAATAAAATATAGAAAATAATATATTGAAATAAGCACAAAAAAAGAATGAATAAAATGCGGTGAGACTTTTACCACACACGATTATATGAATTGTGTGTAATTGATGAGAAGTTCTATCATGATCGGGCCTCGCGGTGAAGCTGACGTCGGGTGCATGACCCGATGAGCCGAATGTTGATGTACTGGTGTGCCGACGTAAATATATTACTGCTGATATGATGGCTGGGTTTTAAAGACTATAGGTCAGCAGAGTTGATCTGTGAGTCTGATTTTGATGCACTTAACAATTATGAGCACGCACGAAATACGGTGGCGATGAAAACCGTGCAAGAGCAAAACGCAAGATGGCAACGTTATACAAGGCAGCCGTTATCTAGCCAAGCAGTCGTAGAGCGCGTGCGCGCAGCGACCTGTTTCTTGGCACGATGACCTAGTGCGAGTTTACTGCTTCTGGGTGGTGCTGCCGCTAAGTGGCAACAGCAAGCAGTTGCCCATGCTAGCCTGCAGTGCGCAGTCCAGCAACGAGTAGCAGAATGCTCAAGCATGCTGAAACAAGATGTAAGTAGAAAAAATGGTTTTATTCCACCGTTGACTATAACAGTACAAAAAAATATATGTAAAAACAGCACAAAAGAATTTGCATTGAAATTTTATTCAGAAGCACACAATTGTATTAATTGTGGCTTAGCTTTGTGAGGTGAACGTGGTGCAGCCCTCGCTGCAGAGCACGCCACGAGATGAGATTTGTGAGGATGCACAAATGAGAAAGAATCATCCCAATAAACTCTGAGTGAGTTTAATTGAGAGAGAGTGAGAATAATTGAGTGGAAAGCACATACAATTATATTAATTGTGTGCTGTAGTTTGGATGTGAAACGTGGTGCAGCCCGCGCTGCGAGCACGCCACGGGATGAGACTTTATGAGGATGCACTGTAACCACTTTTTCCACCTTCTCCGTCTTCAGTTCCCGCGGATGGTCATAAAAGCCCGTGATCCCGCGTGCTGGGCGCCAGTTTCGAGATATAAATTATTTCCCGAGAAAAATTTATTTCGCACACGGAATACGCGGGGCCGGTTTGAATTCACTGCAGCCTTGACAATTGGTAGAGGGAATGGTTTAGTCTGAGAAGTCTCGCACAGTAAATCTCAACTCGTCAATTTGGGAAATCAAAATATAATATTAATTTATTATAGTGATGAACAAAATGATTAGCCGAGCGCTAAAGAGGTACTCTCGGAAGTACGGTCGGGAAGCGACAAACGGTAACGTGCTAGATTCCCTTCGATTCAATTCTCCTTAAAATATTTCACAAAGCTTTCGGACTGGCGACAACATTCAATCGAAACTAATATACCAGGTGTATGCATAAGTTTTGTCCGGTTTAACTAAGAGATGGCGCCAGCGAAAAGTACGCAGCGTATTAATTTGACACATACGTCATTTTGTTCGTCTGATATTAACCTACAAACACACACAAGTTGAGTCCGCCAAAAACTAGCGTCTTTGTTTTATCGTTCAGTGATCATGTCGAGTTTTGTGCCTGAAAAAGAACATTTGCGGCACGCATTGCTTTTCTTATTTAATCAAAAGAAAAAGGCTGCTGAAAGTCAACGTTTGCTGGTAGAAACATATGGTGAACACGCTCCATAGATTAGAACATGTGAGACATGGTTTCGACAATTTAAAAGTGGTGATTTCAATGTGAAAGACAGTGAGCGCTCTGGTAGACCACAAAAATGCGAAGACGAGCAATTGCAGGAGTTATTGGATGATGACCCAACTCAAACTCAACGGCAATTAGCAGAAGCATTACATGTGTCACAAGAAACAATCAGCAGACGTTTACGAGTAATGGGGAAGATCAATAAACTCGGTAAATGGGTCCCACACGATTTGAATGAACGTCAAATAGAAAATCGCAAAGTCACTTGTGAAGTGCTGCTTCAACGCCACGAAAGGAAATCATTTTTGCATCGAATTGTGACGGGTGACGAAAAATGGATTTATTTTGAAAACCCGAAGCGGAAAAAATCGTAGCTTTCACCTGGCGAAGCCGGTCCTTCAACACAAAGGCCAAATCACTTCGGCAAGAAGACCATGCTCTGTGTCTGGTGGGACCAGAGCGGTATTGTGTATTATGAACTCTTGAAGCCCGGCGAAACCATTAATACACAACGCTATCGCCAACAAATTATTAATTTAAACCACGCATTAATCGAAAGACGACCGGAATGGGCCAGAAGACATGGCAAAGTGATTTTGTTACACGACAATGCGCCGTCTCACACAGCAAAAGCAGTGAAAGACACCTTGAAATCGCTTGGATGGGACATCCTTCCGCACCCGCCGTATTCGCCAGACCTGGCGCCATCTGACTATCACCTCTTCGCATTAATGGAGCACGCGCTCCCAGAGCAGCACTTCAGCAATTTCGAGGAAGTTGGAAAATGGCTCGACGAATGGTTTGCCGCAAAAGACAAGCAGTTTTTCTGGCATGGTATTCATAAGTTACCTGAAAGATGGGCGAAATGTGTAGAAGCCGATGGCCAATATTTTGAATAAAACAAAAATTAATTTCCCTTGAAAATTACGTGTTTTTTTTTTACCAAAAAACCCGAAAAAACTTATGCATACACCTGGTAATCACGCCGAATAAACACAACAAAAGAAATAATCAGATAACTCACACAGAATAAACAAGTAATGAAATCAATTAGATCAGTGAAAGATGCGGTAAAGAAATTAAAGAAGATGAATAAAATAACGGAGATCAATAAAATAAATAAGATGAATTAAGTAATGGCAAGAAATAACGTAAAGATGATAAATAAAATAACGACGAGAAATAAAGTAAATAAGACGAATTAAACAACGGCGGGAAATAAAATAAACATGGTAAATGAGATAACGGCGATCGATAAACTATATTAGAGAAATAAAATAATGGCGATGAATAAATTAAATAGGACGAATAAAATAACAGTGATCGATCAAATAAATCGGATAAATTAAATAACGGCGAGAGATACAATCCACACGATGAATAAAATAAGGATGATTAATTAAATCAATACGATAAATAGTATTGACGTGGGAAATAAAGCAAATACGATGGACTTGGCAAAATCGACGACACGCAACTCTGACACACAGAATTCTTAATGCACTCGAATTTACAATAAATAGATATTTAACCAAAAGAGAAAAACGATACAAGGAAACCCCTTCGGCGCTCTTTTTATTCTCGTAAAGCGAATTACTTGTAAATTTGAAATATCGGGCGGTAGCTGTTTGACCGCTATTTTCGAATAGACGTTGGATTTTTGGCTCGACAGCGTGCCGTCACGACAATATCGCTCGGGTTTTCTCAACAAAATTACTGGAGCTAACTCCCACACTCAAACCAGAGACGAACGATGGCCTTACCGAATAGTGGTAGTATCAGGATCCTCTCGAGAAATTCTCTCGCAGCGGTCTAGAATCGTGGGGGGCAGGCGTCGGTTCCCGTTGATCAGACACGGCAGCGAACCCGATATACACGGCTTCGTTGTACAAAATATGGCGCAAGAGTCCTCGATAATACGTTGGCTCTCGTTGTTTGAGCCGATAAACTCCCTCCCCCCAAATCGTAGCCATCAATAAAATTGAAAGTATGGTAACGGTACTTGCGAGTGGGGTTATTATCCGATCCAGCAACGGCTCTAGCGAGAGCTTCGATGCCTCGTATGAAGCAGCAGTCAGAAGCAAACGATAATAGAAAAACAAAGACTTCGCAGCGCTAGTCGTGAAAATTGCCTTGAAAATTCAAAGGCCGCCTAAGATCGTTGCATCTTCCGGTCCGCATGAAATGCTGCGGGGATGGTCTCCGCGCAGTTCTCTCGACGAGAGCGCTGACGTCATAGACGGGGCTACGGCTAGATTGCATGGCAACGACGGAGCTTCGAGATCGCTCCTCTGGCTGCTATCATAGTGTCCTTCCGGCTCCCGCAGCTGACCTTCCTGTCGATGCTGATAATTCCGAAAAAACTTATTCACTAGATCGAGCGCAAAAAGATTTCTCATGCAACCCACACCACATGCCTTACCCCCAAAAATACGGAAAAAACACCCACATCACAAAACAAACTTACTCGCCCGCTGGACCTGGAGGTACCTCTCCCAGCGGCGCCCTTCCTCCGGGCTCAACCCCCACATAAACTCCATTCTGTAAGGGAACCAGGAAGGGTTTTAGGTCTTCTATCGCCACTTTTTTTCCCCGGTTTCCCTCGAGATCCTCAATGTTAACCCCCCGGTGAGAGTACCTTCTCATGCGAAAGGGCCCATGAACTTTCGTGGCCAGCTTCGCGGTCACATTCTGCGCAGTATTTGACAAAATACGCTGCCTTGTTAGCACGAGATACCCCACCTCGAACGTTCTCTCCCGACGATGCTTATTATATTGCGCCGCCTAACGCTGATACCTTTCCTTGAGGTCATGGGTGAATCGCTCGCGCACGCTTTCTAAGTTCCGACCATCGTTCCTGCGGCAACGGAACGATTTCGCGATTTCTCTCCATCCGCCGCCTATAAAAATTATTTGGTGCAGGCTCTCGATCGAAATTCAAAAAGGCCGGCGAGTTCCCTGTTGACGAGTGATACGCGGTATTATACGCGAACTGGAATTCGGCCAAGTATTCGTCCCACGCGCGATGATTCCCCTCGAGAAATGACATGATCTTCGTCTTCAACGTCCGGTTAACGCGTTCTACCGGGTTCGCCTGCGGGTGGTACGGCAGCGTAGTGGTATGATATATTTCCCGCTCTGTAGCAATAGCACGTAAACTCTGGCTCACAAATTCCGTGCGATTGTCCGTTAGCAACACTTGCGGAGTGCCCCATCGCGAGAAGACTAATTCGTCTAACGCCTCGCTAATCTTTTTGCTGGTGCCTTTGCGCAGCGGGCAACACTCTACCCACTTCGTGAACAGGTCCTGGATCACAAGAACGTACGCAAAACCCGCTTTACTTTGTGGGAACGGCCCCATAATATCAGTGGCGACCCCAATCCATGGTTCCTCTACAATTCGCTGTCCCATTACCCAGTGGATGTCTCTGCTCTACCTTGGCCCGCTGACAGATCCCACATTGCCGGACGTAACGTACTACATCTTATATCATCCCTGGCCAGAAGTACCAGAGGAATAGACGCTGGTATGTCGTATCTATCCCAAGGTGGCCTGCCTGCGGGCTATCGTGATTTTCTCCCAGAACTACCGACCGACCGCCGGGCGGCACCACTAATTTCCATTCGAAATCACGGACCTCCGGTAAATCGCGACGTGTGGTTTGACGTTTTAGATATAGCCAGTTCTCAACAATTTTCCATGACGGAAACCGTTTTGGGTAATCAGCCACGTCTCGTAACTTCTTGGAATACCACCGATCGTTCGTCACCGGCTCACGCTCGACTGTCCCTGAGCCCTCGGTGGCTACTACCAAAAAATCAAAACCTGGCCCCTCTTCCTGGCTTGTCGGGCCTAGTAGCGCGTTCTCGTACATTCTCGAAAGTGCATCAAGAGCATGATTGAGCGCTCCATTGCGATACTGCACCTCAAAATCATATTGAGCTAACTGTAATGCCTACCGAGCTAAACGTCCTACCGGATCTCGCAACGTCTGTAACCACCGAAGATTGTGGTGGTCCGTAATTACCGTAAAATGATAACCCTCTAAGTATGCACGAAATTTCCGAACTGCCCACAGAATAGCCAAATACTCTTGTTCGGTGGTAGTGTAATGTTTCTCCGCGAAAGAGAGTACGACTCGCATACGCAATCGGGTGTTCTTCGCCCTCGACCTGCTGCGTGAGCACGGTGTCTAAGCCACTCATACTCGCATCAGCTTGCAGGGTGAAGTTCTCCCGAAAGTCGGGGCACACTAACGTCGGAGCACCGGCCAAGGCATCCTTCAGCTGCTCAAAGGCTCTCTTCTGGTCATCCCCCCACTTCAACGTCTGATTTTTCCGGGTTAACGTCGATGGTTCGGCAAACTTCGCGAAATGCGGAGTAAACCGACGATACCACGACGCCATCCCCAAGAATCGTCGTAACGCTTTCATACCTTCCGGAGGGCGAAAATTCCTGATCGGGGCCGTCTTTTCCCGATCGACTTGTAATTCATGCCGATTTACAAGAAAACCGAGATATTTCACCTCGGGACAGCAGAATTCGCATTTTTCCGGATTAATCGCGA
Organism: Cylloceria caligata; assembly: GCA_963942595.1. NCBI lineage: Eukaryota > Metazoa > Arthropoda > Insecta > Hymenoptera > Ichneumonidae > Cylloceria > Cylloceria caligata. The sequence goes on from OZ012711.1 coordinate 3,663,300, forward strand.
GACCGGCTCCCGCAATCCGCTCAAAAACACGCTTTAACCAAATCAAGTGTTCCTCAAACGTCTCCGTGATGATAATGATGTCGTCCAAATACGCGAAGGCGTGAGGTTCCATTTCCGGACCGATCAGCTTGTCGAGCAGTCGCTGAAACGTAGCGGGTGCACTCGACAAACCGTATGGCATCATTTTAAATTGAAACAATCACGATGTGGTACCGTGAAAGCCGTAACCTCTTTCGAGCTTTCTTGCAACGATATCTGGTGGTAAGCTTGGCGCAGATCAAGGGTGGAAATATATTTGACCGCACGCAATTTATCCAGAATCTGACTCATATATTGTAACGGTATTTCTGACGTTAACATTAATTTTTGTCTTCCGAGGGGAAGAATTCGGACTGGAACACTAAGATAATTAATTATAGACTTCTGTAAGAGGTATAAGTAGGGTTTATTAAATAATTAACATGGAATTCGGCAGTATCCGGCTTTTTAGCGCCGTTGGCTGTACAAGTAATTCGCAGCGTAAAATCGATCTGAAGGTTCCGTGTCTTTCTTTATCTGTGATGATATCGGAGTTCCCCTTATGCGCTCTCAGGATTTGCGGTGAACGTCTCAACTAAGCAGAATCGAGCTCGGCCGTCTTGATCTTTCGCTCGCCTGGCTGCTGATGCGTGGTCTGCCAGTGATGCCAGATGAGGGATTTTTCGTCCCTTTTGGGTACCCTCTCCACTGGGTCTGTTTTAGCGCCTACTGCGCGCGCACCCGGCGCACCGACCAATCAGCAGTCAGGCAGCGTGTGACGTCACACACTACGCCATGCGCAGACTCGGCTCACCGACCAATAAACAGTCAGGCAGGGTGTGACGTCACACACTACACCGTGCGCAGACTCGGCTCACTGACCAATCAACAGTCAGGCAGCGCGGACGTCTCTCAAGTCTCACTACACCGCGCGCTGTTCAAACGTTCAAAGTACAAAATAAATGAATGCAGTTATTAGCTGTACTATTATTTCTGTGTACTCTTAATCGATGAATAAAATGTTTGTTTTCATTAATTATTGAAATTGTCGATCTTTTATGTGCTTTTCATTAGTATTTGTAAGAAATTCATGACGTTGTAGCGGTTTTTCAGTAAGAATCGGGAAAATAAATCTTGTAGTGTAAATGACATGGAGACTTAGTAGGTCGTATAACGAAATTTGTCGATTTTGTCTTTTTGTTGCAACAATTCACTTTTCAAAAGTGAATCGTCGCGAGAAAAAAAAATTCGTATTGACTAGTTCGAGATTCAAATCTACTATTTTCGAATTATCAGTCTAGAACGCTACCACTGCGTTACCCAGCTTCTCTGGCATTTGATGTTGCACTATTAATATCACTTATCCGTGCTGACGTTAATATCGTTAATCATGTGCATTTTCGCACATCAACACATAACTGCTTTATGACAGTATAGTCTGTCATTTAATAAATTCTGCTTTGCGCGGAAAGAGCTTCCAGTATAGGAACGGCACCCTCACCCGTGATTGAAGTGTACACTGAGAAAAGAATTTATTCAATATTAACAAATATTCAGCTGGATATAGCGAAATAAATGTTTAATTATTATAATAAAATTAAAGTCGAGCCAAATAAGATTTTTTAATTGTTAGCAAATGTTTTCTAACTTTATTTGACCCAAACCAATATTATTTAGCCCAACTAAAATTTGGTAATGATAACTAAACATTTATTCTACCATATCCAACTCTAGATTCGTTAACATGAAATAAATTTTTTTCTCAGAGTACTTGCGTTAATGATGCAATCACAGTCCAAATATTGTTTCGTATGCGCTTAGCAGGAATCAGACGAATCAAAAAGTGTAGAGCTTGGTATTTTTGTCACGACAATGCAGTCAAAAAGTAAATTGTCACGACAAAAAAAATGTATCAGCTCGAGTGCTAACACTGCGTTAGGGAACTTCTTTGGGATTAAGTATTGCACTATTAATATCAATTATCCGTGCTGACATTAATATCGTTAATCATGTGAGTTTTCCGACATCAACATTTAACTTCTTGGTGTTAGCATGGTCTGTCATTTTATAGATTCCAATTAACTGTAACCGATAACAGCGAACATTTTCAGTCGTGGAAGGGTGATGTTGATCAACAGTCAACCATCGTCGGTCGAGGTTCAGTGTAGTGCAGCTTAATTGGTTACGGTATATAAATAAATACTTAATAGATAAAAGCTTTCATTATTGTCAAGTCGCAAGTGTCAATTCTATCAATCGGTATTTAGTGAATCGAGTTGAAATTTACGATGGATTCGGTGGATTATGGTGCTGGAGCCAGCACTCGAGAGGACGTTCAAGGAGAGTCACCGGCAAAACGAGTAAGAAACTCTTTTAGAAATCAGTGGCTATTACCCGAGTTTTCTGGCTGGTTACAATCAGTGCAGGACGATCCTGAGAAATCGTTCTGCACTGTCTGCCAGAAAACTTTGAAGTGTGGCAAAAGCGAGATCCTGAAGCACGCTGCAAGGATACGTCATATACAGAATGTGGCACTCGCAGCATCTGCCGATATGATGCCTGCTTCTCAACAACAGGTGGATAAGGAGAATGCACATAAAATGAAAGTAAAATCCGCGGAAATTAAATTGTCAGCATTTTTTACTGAGCATAATATTGCAATCGAGACCGTGGAACATTTAGTACCACTCCTTCAAGAAATTGCCGAAGACTCGCGAATCTTGCAGGATATAACGCTCGGCCGGACAAAATGTACACAAATTATTACAAATTGCCTCGGCAGGCGCGAAGTAGAGAAATTGGTTGAAATTTAAAAAATTACAAAATTTTCAGTGCTCGTCGTTGAGAGCACTGACATCAACGACACAAAATCCCTGTGTGTTTCAGTTCGATTTGTATCGCCCGACACTAAGACAGTAGTCACCCAGCTGTTCGAATTAGTAGAATTAAAAGCTGTTAACTGTTCGGCTGAAAATTTATACGCGGCCTTTAAATCTTGCTTCGAGTCGAAAGGGATCCCTATTGCTAACATTGTCAGCATGGCATCTGACAATGCATCGGTAATGACAGGGATACATAATTCATTTATGATTCGATTGCAATCGGACGCGCCTGGTCTTGTCGTATTAAATTGCATTTGACATTCTTCTGCTTTAATTGCCAGTAAAGCATGTTCTAAGTTGCCTCCCTCCTGCGAAGATTTAATCAAAAGTATTGCCACGTACGTGTCCAGCAGCGCGAGACGTACTGCAGTACTTCGAGAGTTTCGAGAGCTTTTAGACATAAAGAAAAAAAAAAATTTTAATTGTCGGATACGAGATGGCTCTCGATGCAGAAATGCGTCGACCGACTCATAGAAAATTGGGATGTGTTAAAAATGTATTTTGCGCTTGCCATCAATGAGGACAAGCTTAAGTCAGCAGAAATAATTTTGTCGAATTTAACTAACGATGTTATTAGAGCATACTTGCTGTTCTTAAAATATGTTTTATCCATTTTCAATAGCTTCAATGCCCTCTTCCAGGGAAGAAAAGTGCTAATTAACCAGCTGGTAGAGAGTAGTAGGCAACTGATCGTGACGTTCGGGTCCAACTTTTTGAAACCGGAAGTTCAGAAAAATCTAGCGTCAGGCGCCTTGAACGTCACTCATCCTGAGAATTGCATCCCCCTCGATCAGGTTTTCCTCGGTGCAGAGTGCCAGACACACTCGTTACAAAATTGTCGTTCGACCACGCAAATGAAATAAGAAAAACTTGTTTAGAATTTTATATCACAGCTGTAACAGAGATGGCGTGTCGACTTCCAATTAAAAATTCAATTTTAGACAATTTGCAATTTTTGACCCCTAGTATCGCTCTTCAAGTGAAAGACAGAGGAAGTGTTAAAGATTTATCTAATATTGCTAAGCGCTTTGGAACTTTCGACCTCGCGAAATTGACGTTCGAATGGAATTCATTATCCTCTTTTTTTACCGAAGAAGAAAAACAGAGATTCCTCACTCTCGAAGTAGATTCATTTTGGAAAGAGGTTGTGCAAGTTAAAAATGTGTTGGAGGAACAAATGTTTCCCACTTTAGAAAAATTAGTACAAGTAGTATTGTCGCTTCCCCATTCGAACGCAGAGGCTGAACGTATTTTTTCCATCGTCACTGATGTAAAGTCAAAAAAACGTAATAAAATAGGCCACAATTGCCTGAACGCTATTTGTCAACTGAGATCAGCTTTTCAGAGTGCAAACCTTACTTGTAAAACCTTTAAAGTACAATCTCGACACATCGAGCTTCACTGCAATAACAAATTATATTCGACTGAACAGCCGAACGTCAAATAAACAAGTTTTTCTTATCCAACTTGCGTGTTACCGATGAAAGTTTTTATCTCAACGTAATATCGGATAAATGAGTGAATATAATAAAAAGATTGATTGCTTAAACCAAATTACCATAATTTCTGTGCAAAATAACTTGTGATATAACGACTAAATAGTTCCTTAAAACTTTGTGATTTTATAATTAAATAGTTCTTCGGGAATAAATCGGTTATGAAATAAATTAACAATATAAAAATATAAATACGAATAAATATAAAGAAAAATAAATGAATATCGTAATAGGTACGTTAAAAAACTGAAAATAAAGTAAATCGAACGCGTTACATAAAAATAAATGTTAATAAAAATGAATATAACATTATGTATAATGCATTGCATAAACTTAAGAAAAAAGAGAAATATATTTATTTATTATTTATTAATTTAGAAAGATATCATATAATACCGTTGATTATATATAGTAATTTATTTCTTTCCAAATCTGTAACTTGGCTTTTATTAACTTTTCATGACGCATTCCATTAACCTAAGACAAAAACAGAAATTTATTACATTTTTTATTTGAAAACATTATTTATTTTTTATTTGAACAGAAAATACTGTTCTTGCGAAATCATATTTTATTTGTTGCTCTTAGTTTAATGAAGAAATAAGACGTTTAATTGTTGGAGGGATGGAGAGGGGTCTTTCCTGTGTCCGTATTTGCTTGGCTATACAAACACAGCAACGGCCCCACGGGTGGATCCTTAAGCCCGATGCACACCAAAGCGGCGCGCTGCGACGCGCAGAGCAGCGCAGAGCCGCGACTAGAATCAAACCCGTATATTCAAATCGGCTAATGCACATCGGAGCGCCGCGACGCTGCTCCGCGCTGCTTCGCGCTACTCTGCGCGTCGCAGCGCGCCGCTTTGGTGTGTATCGGGCTTTATGCAGCGACCTCCACGTGGTAGGACCTGGGATATGAGTAGAGCATTACAATTCCTTTTTATTCAATAAATTGTAATGAACCTTTCGTGTAAAGGACTACAATTTGGTGTTGGATATTGTAATGCACTATTCATTTGCTGACGGCTGCAAAATTAGTGAGCGTTTTATATATTTCTTCACTTTCATCATTTATTTATTTATATATATAATATTTATATATATTCATTAAGAAATCTTCCATAACTCATTTCATAAAAGCCCGCGCAGTGGCTGTTGTGAAGTGGGTGGGGCGAGACAACGTAAAGCGCAATCGAGACGAGATTTGTTACGAGCGGCGCAAGCCTTCCCCTGACGCGCCTAGCACGGGCAGCGTGGTGAGGGCAGCGAGATAGGGGCAAAAATCCCTCATCTGGCATCACTGGTCTGCTGGGCTTGATTTGCTATTGCTGGCGCGTCGGTCAGCTAATACAGACGCCGGGTCTGTGTCCGTGTCCGCGTTGTCTATTAATTAATGGAAATAATTTGATTTTCGTGTTGTTTCGCGTTCGGGCTCTTTGTTTGTTGTAATCGTGCCGTTTCCGTGAATCTCCAGTGTGTTTTTTCGTGGCAATGGTGTTCTTAGTTCGCGAGTGGTGTTTTTCTATGTGATGAAATATGACAGTCACAGTCCCTCTGTTTTCCAATGATATTAATTATTTATCATTTCTTTGATGGATTTCTCCAGCAATCTTCGGTATTGGATCCGGACGTTCCAGTTATTCTTCTATCTTGGTGAGTCGGTCTTTTATTTGATACCTCTCTTAATTCTTTATGTCTTGTTGAGTGATGTTGTCCTCCTCCGACGCGCTTGACAAGGCTAATAAGATTGTTTCTTTCCTATTTTTTTTTTCTATTTGTCCTAAAATTCTCAATTAACTTTTCCTAAGTCTGGTTAGGTATTTGACTCCTAATTCCACTTATTAATTAATTTTCCTACTCTTTATTTATAATTCTACTCCATAAATCTATCCCTACTCGTTGCGTAGACTTATTACATATTTTAAGTCTATCGTTTCATGCCTGTGTTTCCTAATCTCCTTAAATATTATTTATTATTCTACCTCCTTTCTCTATTATGTACCACGATTTCTTCCACCCTGCTCTATATCCTTCAACCTCTTAGTGTCACTAACAAGTTTTTGTCACATTTGTCGATGCGCTGCGCTCACAGTTCTCCTTACAGACTATTCCTACTTATTTCTACTTATCCGATTTAAAACTTCCTTATGCTATTTTCTTAAGTCTCCTAACTAAACCCTATTCATCTTTTCTAATGCCACCAACTTTCTCTTCTCTCGTTTTTTAGAATGTTTTCTGTTTTTACACGTTCCAATGCTGTTCAGTATCAATCTTTTTTTTTTATTGGTTCCTCTCCTGACTTTCACTGTATTCTTTTACTGTCAATGTTCTAATAAATTTGTAGGGCTAACTCACACCCTTTTCTGTTAGAATTCTTAGATTTAATATGAATTTCTGGATATTTCAATATTTTCATCCAGCGCACCAGCGAATTCTGACTGGGTCGACACTTTGAAAAGAATAAAATAGTTCTCTCTGTTTGAAGTCGCCTTTTATACTTTTTCTCTTCTTTCCTACTCTCTTATTTTAAATCCTATTATTCTAATATCTTATGTAATTTTTGTCTGTTTCAGCTGCCCCGCCACCGTGCCCTGCCGTTCCCCTCACCGCTCGAGCGAGGTCAGCTGGTCGCTGACCCGCTGTTTTTCGGCAATGAGGAAACATTCCTGATACGTCACGTCTTGCGGTGATTCACCGCAGCTGTGTCTCTGAGAATTTACTGCGTCTTCTAGTCACCAATTATCTGTATTTAATTCTCGTATGATTCGCCGTATGTATCTTTAAAACGAAAATAAATTATTTTTTTGATACAAATTTATTTTGATTTTATTTCTTTATCCTTTAGGAAATAAATGATTTTATTTGTATTAATTTTTGTTCTATTTTCTTTATCCTTTAGAATATGTGACTCCGTCACAATACGGCAGCGGATACGCATCTTTCTTGGAGACCGCATTGACTTTCCGGAAGTCGAGACTGTTGTGCCGCGAATTAATTCATTGTACATTATTTCGCCATTGTTCCTTTTTCTCGTGAGGCCACTCACCGACGTAGAAAAAATGTGCAAACATACGCCACGAGCTGCGATCAATGACTGCTACGAGCTCGAGCTACATCTTGCTGGAATTCGCAAGCGATGTTTATAGTGAAATTCATTGCGACATTCGATTTCGGTCAAAGGAGTGAATAACTGTTTTGCTGAAATCAGTCAAAAGTTTAACATCAACCTGAACAGTTGATCGCGGGTCGGACTCGCCCGAAATATCAGAGTCTATTAGTAGAAATTTGAATATCGTCAGGTCTGTTGCCTCATTAATTTTAATGAATGAGTGAGGCAATCAGAGCTGACAAATAATTAAGGATTCGATTGTTAGAGATCTTTCTGAGATCGATAACACAGGGATCTAGGCGGCACTGACTCTAACCAGGTTGCGAACTGCCGAAAAAAAACATTCCATCATAAAATTTGGTCAATAACATTGTCGCTTAGATTTATCACCCTAAAGAAACATATGACCGCGTACTGATTAATTAATCTGAATAAAGTCTATTCATAGATTCAATCAAGAGAGGTTGGTTCCTCGTTACGGGCTCGAAACAACGGAATTATTGTACATTCTTTTATTGACTTTGAATAGACGACGGAAAGTTGCCGTTGCCTATAATAAATACCAAATCCATCTAATCGGCAAACGATCCCAAAAATAATAACTTTTTAATATTAAACCGATTTCCAAGTAATTCAATTACGCGGTACCGGCATAACAAGACAAAATCGATAAGTATTATTGGGGTTCCTAATCAACGTAATTGGCGTCGACCAATCACTACACGAAGTCTGGGTAACGTCAGCCGCTAACATGGGGTCGACCTCGGCAGCGATAACCACACGCATAATCGGTGTCACGGGATAATACTCCTGCTTTATCGACCTTGCGTCGCCGATGTCAATTTTATGTTCCACAAGATGTGTCAAACCCGGCGCGCCCTTGACCTTCGGCAGCTCTATCCTTAAAAATTCTATCAAACGCTTGGTTTCTTCTCGCTTGAGATCCGAAATTCCTAATAAAACGTTCGCGTATTCCTCCGTATCGCATTTTACGAACTCGAATTCAGAATCTCGCTCGCCACTAAAACTCGAAACTCGACGCTCATAATCTACGACAACCCCTAGGGCTTCTAACGCGTCCAACACAAGGAGCAGGGGTGCCGGCAATGCCGGCAACACTCAACCCCTACTAATCTTTCGCGATCTTCTAATTTGATCGGCAAATCGATTTCTTCGGAACACAAAATTTTCTCCCCGTTCGCGATGGTACTTGGGTGCGGAGAAGTCGCCCGTCGAGTTAATCCTAACCGAGATGCCACTAAAATCCCATCCTGTCCCATATACGTATGCGTGGAGCTACTATTTATAATTGCCGGTAAAACATACGCCCTAACAGAAATTTAACCCTAACGAAAACGGGCTGCCCAAATATTCCGCAAAATCCACCGTATCAGTCGATAATGCAGGTGGAGCTCTTCCCGAGAGAAATGGAATCACCGTAGCTCCTACTGGCGATCCCCGGAAGCGTTTCCCGAACAATTATGGGGAATATTGGTGGTGACATCCGGTTAGCCGCATTTAAAGCAAGTTCGAGTGCGGGGGGCAGTACACCCCCTAGAGGAATGACGCGGTTTCCGACAATTCAAACAAACGCTTTCTTTCCTTACGTCGCTCCGTTTAACCCCTGATAGACCAGGGTTGACTGCGGAAGTTGGCGGTGGCGGGGGAACGGGTCCCGTTGACCTAGGCGGAAGAGGGGGACGGGTTGGAACCGGCCTCTCTGAGAGCGTCCCGGTTCTCGACAGGATACACCTCCCTCTAGCCGATGGCTGAAATGGCGATCCATCCCTACGTGGGATCCTCTCGTCGCTTTCAGAAGCAGAAACACTGTGGCGCGCGGAATTTCGAGGCCATGGATTATTTTACGTGGCATAATTTGTTCCGCAAGTGTTCTACAACTCTGAGGGTGCCTGATACGCGTGATTCGGGAACAATTATCGCTCAGGTCGCGGCGGCGGACGATAGTATTGCTCCGCCAAATAACTGCGCTCCATGCGCACCGCGTCCCGTGCCAATACCCTGAACGAGCGTACCTCGTGTCGGTGTATTGCGACCTGCGACCGCGGCAACATATTGCGATGGTCATAGCTCAGCTGTTCGTCTGCCAAAGAGGGCGGTACCACGCGATCTAACAACCCTCGCAAACAAGTTAAATAATCCGAGACTGATTCCTCTCCACCCTGGGCACGGCGCAAAATTTCTTCCCGTAACGCGAATTGGAAATCGACATTGCCGAACCGATCGCGCCACGCCGAACGAAAGGACTCAAAATTCCCAAACCGCGGTCTTTCACTACGGAACCACACTAACGCGATACCCGACAAAAAAAAAGTTTCTCATCGGTATTGGACACGAGTGCGCGAACTTCCTGTAATCGTGTGAGGAATTCTGCCGCGTCCTCCGCCCACGTTCCCGAAAACTTTTTATTTAATTTTCGCCTCAACTTATACGGTCCCGATGCTGGAACCGTATTAGAGGATTGAAAATTGAAAATTAGGGTTCTCTTGGTCCCCACACGTAAACGGCATTGTTTCTCCAGAATCCTTTGTCGGATAGTCGCGAGGGGGTAGCGGAGGGGGTACCTTTCTAGGGCGCGATTCACGAAACCCTGGTGCACTCCGTGCAGCTATCGGGATCGAAGCAGCGTACGCGGCATAAAAGTATCACAGCTGACCGCATGGCCGGAGGAGGATTCGCAGAGCTATCCTCACCCAAAATCCCCGTACGGAATGGATTTGTATCAGCTACGCGAGGGGTGCCACTCAGCGTTTGCACTTCGGACAATAAAGATTTTAAATGGCGCTCCAGCACATCGAAAGACGCACCACCAGTGGATAAGCCCCGCTCGCGTAAGGCCCGTCTGATCGAGTCGTCTTTCATCGTTCCTCTCTCCTCGTCCCGCGAGCTTGCCATTCTACGCGAGAATCCGTGCCATGTCACGACCGACCGTATCTACTAGCTGCACCGCTTCACGCAACGCTAGAGCGTCTCACGATACCTATAGCGCGAGGATGCACAAAGCTGACCGAACGACGTTCGAACGGGATCTCGCGCTCCACCCACACCAATGCTTCCTGTACTCGTAGCGCGAACCTGACTACCAACGCGTACCGGCGTTTCACAAGCATCGTTCAATATCCTTGGACGATAAAATCCCACACAATATATTTCACGAGATTACAATAAATAAAAGGAAAAAAAAGAAAAATAAATTTCCAGTAAAATAAAATGCACGATAATAATTTTAAAAAACAAATTGTACGAAAATATGATAAAATACACTTCCAGAAAATGAAATGAAAGGAATTACTGGCAAATAAAATAACTTTTATTTCAAGAAAATATCAAAATAAATGTTACGAAAAGAAGATAAAATAAATTTTAAGAAAAGTAAAATGTAATTGATTTCCCGACTATGAAATAAAATTAACTCCCCGACGGTAATCTAAAATAAATGTCAGTGAAAATAACATAAATTGCGGGAAAATACAAGAAAAGGAAATGCACACCAATAAAAGAAAACAAATTGCCAGCATTAATTTCACCAGTTTTATTTCTCCCCGGTATGCTATTAGTTTCGAGAGCTTGCTGAAGGCTACTCGAGCACCCAGCTACACGGGAGACTGGCTTTGTTTACAAGTGCCTCGGACGGCTCGCTTGTCTGCCCGGCTTATTATGATGTACTGCTACCGCAAGGCCTCACGCTCGGCAGCCGTGCGATATTAACCGACTCGCCAACATTCGCCAGCCCGCCACCTAAATAAATTTCACAAAGACATTAAATATTACAATAAAACAAAAAGAGATAATGCAAAAAAAAAAAAAAATAAATAAATAAACCCACTATCTCACAAACAACTTTCTTTTTGGTTTTTTTCCAATTAGCTACCGAAGTTCACGATAAACATAATAAATAAATCAATAAAATTCCATAAATAACGAACTCAATATATAAAATAGGTTACGAAGTGAATAAATAAATAGGTAACGAAGTGAATGAATAAATGGGTAACGAAGAGAATAAATAACTAAAATAAAAGGACTGGATTAAATAAAATACAGTAGAAGATTATAATCAAGCCATAAATAAATAAATGAATAAATCACTCGAACCAGAGAAAAATTCTCGATCTTCGAACCACCACTGTTCTCGGGTAGGAGCACCAAAGTTTGATAGAATACATTTTTTTTTTTATTCGGGCTGGCTAGCGTTTTCCCCCTTAGCACGGTGCGGACCGGGCGGTCTCTCGGTGTCATGAAATGAGAAGAATACGGAAAAACAACGTTACCTCGACGCTTGCGATCCTCGGAATACTCGATAGCGCTTCCGCTTTCTGTTCCTCGGTAGCGTTTACTTTTCTCTTATCTTTTCATTGGCTTTTCCTATTGCTATTTCACTCTTCCTTTTTTTTCTTTAAATTTCCCAAAGCCGACTTTCTTTTTCTTTTCACCTCGATATCGAACTCTCCGCACACAAAGAATACACGTAGATTTTTCACGAGACAATGATATGCCTAACCGGGCAACAGCGTGGCAGCGAGGCTCCTACCCCCTGCTCACCTATGAGTGTGTCGCCTCGCACCTCGCTAATTGGTCGAGGTGTGACACAACTACCAGCCAGTATCGCCTAGCTGGATGACGCCTGGTCTAGGCACTAGACCAGGGGTCTCCAAACTACGGCCCGAGGGCCACATTCGGCCCGCGGACAGATTTTGGACTATTTCACTTTTTACCACCGGCAACAATGATAATATGGTTTTGGCCCTCGGAACTTACTGGAGTAATCAGTATGGCCCTAAGGCTGGAAAGTTTGGAGACCCCTGCACTAGACGAAGAAGTCGGCGAGTTATTCTCATGATTAAATACGATTTCCCACCACCAATAAACAATACCAAAACACCAGACAAAAAAGAAAAACACAATAAATAAATAAATAAATAAATATCAACGGGAATCCTGCACAATTTTTCACCAAAAAAGAAAAGGAAAATTATCATTAATCAAAGAAACTCAGTTAACTGGGTCAGTTGCGATAACGAGACCGACCACCCGATGTTAGATTAATTCTTTTTATCAAGACGCCCCACGTTGGGCGCCAAATTTGTACCCACTTTTTCCAACTTCTCCGATTCCAGCTCCCGCCGATGATCACAAAAGCTCATAATCCCGTGTGCTGGGCGTCAGTCTCGAGAAATAAATTATTTCCCGAGACAAATTTAATTCGCACACGAATACACGGGCCGGCTCGGCTTCGCTGCAGATTTGACAATTGGTAGAGGTGATGGGTTAGTCTGAGGTGTCTCGCACAGTAAATCTCAACTCGTCAATTTAGGGAATCAAAATATAATATCCATTTATTGTAGTGATAAACAATATGATTAGCCGAGAGCTAAAGAGGTAGTCTCGGAAGTACGATCGAGAAGCGACAAACGGTAACGTGCTAGATTCCCTTCGATTCAATTCTCCTTAAAATATTTCACAAAGCTCTCAGACTGGCAACAATATTCAATCAAAACTAATATAATCACGCCGAATAAACAAACCAAAATAAATAATCACATAACTCACGCAGAACAAACAAGTAACGAAATCAATTAGATCAGTGAAAGATGCGGTAAAGAAATTACTGAAGATGAATAAAATCACGACGAGAAATAAAATAAACATGGTAAATGAGATAACGGCGATCGAGTGCTCAAGTGAAATAAATAATTATTATTTGCCGCACCACGGTGTTCTCAGGCCAGACAGCACTACCACCAAATTACGTGTGGTATTCAATGGTTCTAGCTCAACATCTTCAGGAAAATCTCTCAATGATATTATGCACATTGGACCCAATTTATTGCTCAACATTTCGGACATGCTCATTTGGATCCGTCAACATAGACACATCTTTGCCACTGACATTACAAAAATGTATCGTCAGATCCGTGTTCATCCTGAGGATTGGAATTTTCAACGGATTCTATGGAAAGATGGTCAACTCAATCCTGTGCCTTTTCAACTAACTACAGTAACATATCGTATAAATGCTGCGCCATTTTTGTCAGATCGAACTCTTATGCAGCTCACCGAAGATGAAGGCCATTGTTTTCCGCTTGCTGTGCCAGCTATCAAATTTGGCAGGTACGTGGATGACATCTTCGGTGGGGCGGACTCCACTCACCAGCTCATTGAAATAGCTCAACAGTTCAAGGACTTGTACATGGCGGGCAGTTTTCCACTCGCCAAGCGGCATCTGTCGGACCTCAAAGTACTTGCCAATATCTCATCATCAAGGTCAAGCTCAGCTATCTCAATGGACGACTGCGAGACAAAGATTCTTGGTCTGATTTGGCTTCCTAGCGATGACAAGTTCACATTCGCATCTCGGTTCAACTCAACTCAGGCAAGTTTCACGAAACGCCTCGTTCTTTCCGAGGTGGCTCAACTCTTTGATCCGCTTGGTTTTGTCTCACCGGTTGTGATCAGAGCTAAGATACTTCTACAAGAGCTCTGGCTTCACAAGCTCAACTGGGATGATCCACTGCTATCCCAGGTCTCAATACGATGGATTGCACTCAGAGAAGATCTCACTTCTCTGGCCAGAATCTCAATTCCTCGGTGGTTCAACACATGTAGCAACTCAACAGTGGAATACTATGTCCAAAACAGAGTCTCTCAGATACAAGAACTCACACCCAATGCTCAATGGCGTCACGTGTCAGGCACAAGCAATCCAGCTGATTGTGTCTCGCGGGGTATCTCAACAACTCAATTGTCTTCTCATCAGTCGTGGTGGTCAGGTCGACCGTGGATGGTGAAACCTATTCAATTTTGTCCGAAAGCCGAAACTGGTTCTGAGGATTTGAGCATTCTGGAAGCCCGGCCGGGGGTAGCTCTCCTCGTTGCAACTCAGACGGCAGAGTAAGTTCCGGCAGAGTAAGACGGATGAGTAAGTTCCATTGGGAACTTATTCATCGCTGTTCTTCACTCACACAATTATGTCGTCTCACCTCATTTTGTGTCAGGGTAGTGGCAAATATGAGGAGGAGGTTAGAATCGGCAGGAACCGCTCCATTCACAGCGAGAGAAATGGCTGCAGCAAACATGTTTTGGATGAAAGCCACCTGTTTGAGTTTCCGTCCGTTGTTATTTGACAGCTCTGAAATATATTGAAAATTATGAGTCTTCACTCACGACAGGGTAAAAATAAACTAGACGCATAGATGGTATTCAGAGAAAGTGGTTTATTTAACCTTCCACAAGTCACATACCAATCATAATTAAAATGTAATTTGGATTAATGTCAAATTGAAAATTAAATACAAAATTAGGTTAAATGTAGAAAAAATACAAAGTTGATATAAAAATAAATGCACCAAAATGAGAGAATTAAAACCTGTATATAAATAAATAAAATTGAATTAGATTTTGTCTGTGAGACTTGAGCAGCACATAATTATATTAATTGTGTGCAGTATGTACTGAGAGCGGTGTGCGTGCAGCAGTCAGTGCTGCGTAGCACGTCACGCTGGAGAGAATGAGTGCGTAAGGAGATATAACAATTCACAGCAAACTCTCAGCAGCTTAATGAAGTGAGGTTGCAGTGAACAAATGAGAGCACTTGCAATTGAAACTGCTTGAGTGCTCTACATGTATGAGACAAGCTACGCAGGCAGCACTGCGTAGCACAATACAACACATAATGAGGATGCACAAAATGAGCAGTGTATAGTCGCTGTACTCTTCCAGCAGATGTCCTGGGGAAAAGTACAGCGAATATAGTACACCTGCATAATTATATTAATTATACCGGCAAATTAAGCTGAGAGGAAACGTGGCGCGACATGTGCTGCGATGCCGCCATAAAGCGAGACCACAAAAGTTGACGCACCGATGAGAATCCAACTCCTCATTGCCATTGAATTTATGGTAAATTATAACAATTCACTCGTACCTGATTTTGAGTCCTGTTGAGTATAGAAGGTTGAGATGATCCAGTTGAGAAAAGTGAAAATTGTCCGAGCCTTCCAAATGCGTGCGCTGTTCCGTGCGGGTTTTCACGTAAGTGTCAAAAATATCCAATATGGCTGCGGGATATGGGCGCTGAAGTCAGTTGAGCGAGATAGCCGGTGAGCGAAACCGAAGTCAAGCGAGAGAGACGTCCTCACTCGACGCGGCCTGCCAACGAGGCACAGCCTCGGCTTCGCGAAGCCCTGCCTTGGCTATCTTCGGCTCAACCGAACTCCGTGTGCTGGAGCACCGCAACAGGTAGGCGCACGACGAATATCGATCGCCATGCGCCAGCTGATTATCCAACAACGTTATAATTCGTATGGCGATGAGATCTCGGCGATACGGAGCTTAACACTCATTTTCTCTTTTAGGGGTTATCGCGTTTGCTTTTACGCGAGATCTCAAATTACATATGCGGATTTATTTCCGGTTGTTTTCGGGTGATGACTCGATTATTCGTATGGCGATGTGATATCGTCTATACGGAGCTTAACACTCAATTTTTCTATTTGGGTTATCGCGCTTCGCTGTTACGCGATTTTCTTAAATTACAGATGCGGACTTTTTAGGTTTTGATCGAGTATTTGTGTGTTTTCAGGATCGTCTGTGCGGAGCTCTACTGCCATTGGTGTATTGGTTGCCTGCGCGTCTCTATTTGATTTTACAAAGGGTGGGGCCCGTTGGTTCTTACTGCCTGTGCTTGTCCTCATACGAGGCGTTCATTGGTACATTCGTTAGACATACCGGCCGGCCTTGTTTAATCATAGGACGTTTAGCTGGTGTTGTGCTATTTGGGATGTTATTGTTTTGAACTGCCCATTCGCGAGATCTGCCTTTTGAGGCTCCGCCCTGCTAATGGTCGCGCGGAGAATTTATAGTAGGAACGCGAGTGTCGTGTGGTGCGGTGGTGTGTATGATTTTACCTACCTATCTTTACTCGTCTTTGTTATTGTTTGGGTCCCTAGCTATAGCTCTCTGATCGCAAAAGACACCGGGTTCGCAGCTATGACCAACTAGCTCTTCCTGTACCCCGGATACTGGAGCCTTTAGTCGCACTTAATTAAGCCACCTTATTGCGCCTTTAAGGGCTTTACAATTTGGTTTTTTAATTAGTACGATTGGCCTAGGTATCCGTTGGTACCGGGTGGTAGTTGGTGCTGGCCCTGACGTGGTTCCACCCACGCAGGTACACCCTACGAATCTAGTGCGCGTGGTGCAGCAAGTCGAGATGCCATTCCCTTGACCTGGTGACACACGTACTTCTTCACTCTCCAAAAGACATGTAGCCACGGCGCTATGCGTGGTGACACATTAATGGAAGAGTGCCCTCACGCTGTGATTAGGGGCGGCCAAGGCGCAATGCAGGGGAGCCCTTTCCTCACAGAGTATCCTAATTAGTTCGTTTACTCATCTGACGGCCAAGCGCAATGTAGGGGAATCAGTTGAGGAAAAGAACACTGGTTTCTATCATGGTAATTCCCAAACTGTTAGTGACTATCGTTGTTGGTTCGTTCGGTCAAACGACGGCCAAGCGCAATGCAGGGGAATCGATTGATCGAAAGAACACTTGTTTCTTTACATACTGAATTAAAAAATGATATGAAGTTAGGTCGGCTGTCAGGCAGCACTTCGACTTGAGGAATGATTTTCAACAAGAGCCTGGAGGCTTGTCCTGTCGCGGTTTATATAGTTTAGTGGATGGACCCCAGGGCGGTGTTTTGTGGTAGGTCACGTGATGTTTGTCGCACTTCAACCACTGGGTGAAGGAGGTGCGGGGTAGCGTGTAGGTGTTCCGTTATGTCTTAAATTTCTATATTTAACCGGTGCTTTGTCTTCCCAGGGCTTAAACCGAGGTTCCAGCGAGGTTGAATTCTGTTGGTTACTGTTAAATTCCTACCTGCTGGAGGTTCAAACTTCCTTTTGATGTTTTTGGTGGATCGATCAACGTTTTTTACTAATTTTGTCACATGTGGGTATTTTTATACCTCGTATGTGTTCGCCTGTCTGCTTTATTGATTAAGATTCACCGGAATTGATTAATTATTGCCAAATTCGTCTTTCTTTGTGTGTTTTTGACGTGTTCCTCACTGATTTTTATGTTGTTCTAGTTTTCGTGTGTTTTTCAGTGTAGGGCTTGCCCTGATCTCAATTTGTTAATTGAGTTTTGTAAGAGATTGGCTTGTTTTATGCTTCTTTTCTACTGTTAATGTTTTACCCGTGAGTGGGGGTATGTGGTGAGGCTTCATGTGAAAGTACCCTGTTGTTTCGTCTTGAGGATTTGTGGAATCTCAAGAGTTCCACTAATTTTTTGTCGTTTCTCCGTACTGTGGCGTTCTTAGCGCGTTGCCGTCTGTGTGGTATGGCCGATTGGGGGGTAGGGTCGACTCTGCTCTCTTTGCATGGTGAGGCGTTTGGTTTTACGCGTGGTTCCGCCCGCTTTTTCTTAGGGCGGGGGCTACTATGCTGGGATCCGGTCTATAGCGTGTGGTATTGCTGTCCGTCCTGCCTCCCGGCGCACGCGGATGGACTGTGCCCACCCAGATTGCAACTTCGGTTGCTTGCCCTGGGTGAACGTCTTATCTGTACGGGAGTTAGCAACCCCGCCATGGTGTAGGCTCGGGTGCTTACCAAGCGAGACGTTAAGTCTTCGGACTAATTGGGAGATGGGGAGGTTGTTGCAGCCTCACGGCTTTGCCGTGTACAACCTTTAAATGGGTTGGACTCTGTCGGGCATACGGTTTTTAAAAACGCCAACGCGTCAATAGGGAGTTTATGGATAGTGCTCCCCCTCAGACCAAGAGGTAACACTCGGGTAAAACCGAGCGGGGATTGGTAGCCCGCCCCGATGCAAGTCGGGGGGGCGCGTTGGCTGAGCGTATCTCGGCCCCACGCTCGCGGGAGCCGTGCCGTAGGCCGAGAGGCGGGAACGGCACGTTAATAACAAGGTGATCTCAGTGTCCGTTCTGCCTCTCGTCTCGCTCGCGTCTTACTGGCGGTGTTTTGTTTTGATGGTGGTCTTTGAGTTTAGGTGGGGCCTACTGTTGACGCCATGCTCTTTAGGGAGGGTACTCGCGGTTTCTTGTGTGCACCTACTATTCTACTATGTTTTCCAAGACTGATGGGTACTCGTTTGTCCCGTGTTGGCTTGCATTGTTAATAGATAATCACTTTTTGGGTGATATCTTTGATTTCTTCATTGCTTGTCGTCTGTGATTGTTCGTGTGTGTTGGATGTTAGTGGTATTAAGATTTTATATTCTAGTTGCGGGTCGTTGTAATTGCGTTCCGTTACAGTATAGGTATCGCTTAATGTGATTTCTTAAAGGATTTATCAGGAGTACAAATTGAAAATGCGGGATTTTTTTCTATTTTTGAACGTTTATTCTGAAAAAATGGTAACAAATGAATTATTCAAAGTATTGTCCATCGCTAGCCACAACTTTTTCCCATCTTTCTGGCAATTTACGGATACCGTCGCGAAAAAATTCGGCCGGCTTGGCTGCTATCCAGTCATCGACCCATTTTTGGGCTTCTTCGTAAGAATGGAAGCGCTGGTCAGCTAGGCCATGTGTCATCGATCGGAAAAGGTGGTAATCGGAAGGAGCAATATCTGGGCTATACGGCGGGTGGGGTAAGACTTCCCATTTCAGCGTTTGTAGGTATGTTTTGACCGGCGCTGCAACATGTGGCCGAGCGTTGTCATGTTGCAAAATTACTTTGTCGTGTCTTTGCTCGTATTGTGGCCGTTTTTCTTTGAGTGCGCGGCTCAAACGCATCAATTGAGTTCGGTATAGTGCTCCTGTGATGGTTTCGTTCGATTTCAATAGCTCATAATACACCACACCCAGCTGGTCCCACCAAATACAGAGCATGAGCTTGGCGCCGTGAATATTTGGTTTGGCCGTCGATGATGATGCATGGCCGGGGTAACCATATGATTTTTTGCGCTTCGGGTTATCGTAATGGATCCACTTTTCATCACCAGTGACAATGCGATGCAAAAAACCCTTCCGTTTTTGCCGTTCGAGCAGCAGTTCGCATGCAAAAAAACGGCGCTCGACGTCTCTCGGCTTCAGCTCATACGGCACCCAATGTCCTTGCTTTTGGATCATTCCGAGGGCTTTTATACGATGGGAAATGGCTTGTTGTGGCACTCCCAATGAATCTGCGAGCTCTTGTTGAGTTTGACACGAGTCTTCATTGAGTATTGCCTCCAATTCAGCATTCTCAAACTTTTTCACTTGGCCCGGCCGCTCTTTGTCCTCAACGTCAAAATCACCACTTCTAAACCGCACAAACCATCTCTCGCACGTTGAAACCGATGGAACATGACTCGGATAAGCCTCGGAGACCAATCGATGTGCTTCAGCAGCACTTTTCTTCAAATTAAAGAAGTAAATTAAAACTTCCCGCAAATGCTGTTTTGTTGGCACGAAACTCGACATATTGAGAGCTCAAAAAAACTATGAATTTGACACTGCGACAAATTGACACATACTGAAAATTAAAGCTATAAGACGTAGCTTTGACATGAACATAGTCACAGTACTGCCTGATGCGTATAGCGTTAGTAACGCCATCTGTTATCAAACCCGCATTTTCAATTTGTACCCCTGATAGATTGTAAGATATTGCTAATTTCAGCAGTAGTCCGTGTAGTAAGCAGCCGTAGATAAACAAATCATTGATGAGCGTATGCGGCTATGATCAGCTCATTCCGACCGTGTTACGGAATGAGTAGTGAGAAATAATTTTTTCCATAGTTTAAACGTTTTAGTCATATATGCACACCGTTCTCAGAAAATATATTCCTACCTCCGTGGCGGCATTTCCATAGAAACCTTATTTGCACCCGAATACTCTCGCTCGGTGATTATTTCAGCAATATCTCATGTTGAGTTGTATTAATTTCACAGAAGGAAATTAATCTTTGTTCAAGACCTGTTTTTTAAACTCAAATATTAAGAGTTGACAGTGGAGAGTGCTTCTGAGCGGTCATTAATTCTGCGGAGCATTACCGCGAAAAATCGAAGACAATCGAGTTAATGAACTTGCAGTGCTTCAAAACCATTATTTGTCTTTCCACGAATGTTAAACAGAACAAAGCTCTCCGGAGATACCAGTCTATCCGGGATTTCGAGTCTTGATTCGTGCTATCGCTAAGTTGTCTGGTTTGCGTTCTTTAAATTGCCGCGATTAATTTTACATACCCGAGTTGAAAGGCGCCGGTGAACTTGTAATTACGGTAAACATGTGCATTAGTATCAAGAACCGCAAGTAAATATTTGCTCGTGCGACGCTATCGAGACACATGGGGGAATAATTTTTAAGCTAGTTAAATTATGCTGAATGTCACTACAGTTGAATATTGGTAAGTCACCGCAAGTTTCTGAGAAAAAAACCAAGAACCGTAGTGCTTGTTTGACGCGGCCGCATGGTTTCTTGATCGCACGCTGGTTGCCCAATACCGCGCCGCACGGTAGCGTCCACCCCCTCTCGACCTATTCACTGTACAAACTTAACTCTACGTTATGGTAACGAATTTGTATGTATACTGTAACGGTATTCCTCGTTAGCATTACCCTTAAAGCGTTCGTTCGGACTCGAGCAGGGGGGAAATAATAATTTTAGGCTTTTGTAATAGGTAAAAGTAGGGTTTATTCAAGAAGACAGAGAAGAAATTGTGTGATACATTAAGGGGTTATATGCAGTTATGATTTTCAAAAAATCGATTTTTTTATTGCATTTTTGTAATGTACATATATTCAAAAGTATACAAACAAAATTTCAAGTCGATCCGAGCAATACTTTCGGAGTTATACCTATATATGTAGAGACGCCTCGGCGCGTTTGAAAGTAGGTGGGGCAGAGGCTCAAGCGGCTGCTGTTTACCTGGACCGTTGCTCCTTTTATATACCTGTGTATTGTATTCTTATACATTGTGTGAGAGTGTAGTAGTGTTTTCCAATTTACGAATACCTCAGCAGCGAGACATTATTGGAACAATGTGTAAGCGGCTTTACACAAAATAATAACGAGAGTTACAACCAAATCATCTGGAAAATTACGCCGAAAATCATTCCGAGTGGCTCAAAAATTGTTGAAATGGCCGCAAATATCGCCGCTGGTATGTTTAATGAAGGTTTAATTTCACTTTTGTACCATATGAATGCAATGGGACTGTCTTTGGGGCCCAATGCACATGCATACGTACAATAGGAGGACAAAGAGCGCGTTACGCTATCCGAGCGCAGAGCGCACGAAGCGACACGAGAGGGAAGGATGGCTCGAAGACAGCACCAAATTGAATTGCTGGAGGCTGCTGAAGGAATGGAGGGTTTATTATATGGCCCTGAAATAGACGACACCATGTAAGTTGAAAAAAAAATTTTTTTTCTATGTGTGAACCGGTTTTGAAACTTTAAACGCGTTTTTCTCAAAACAGCATTTTTCAAGTCGGTGTACACGATATCTCAAAAACGGCTTATTCTATCGGTCTAAAATTTTAACACAATCTTCTTAGATACATTTTCTAGTAATTAATCGTTCCTTTTGTCAATCCGATACTTATTTTCCATTTTATAAACAATTTAAGGCCAAATTTTACATAAAAAATGGAAACCATTTTTTTGAGAAGCCGTCATTTTGTGAAAATTCGATATTTTGATTAGCCAAACGATTAATTACTAGATAATCTAATATATTAACGAAATTTGTTTGGTTTTTTGATTTCAGATAATCCAATCTTGAGTTACGATGTACACCGTAAATCGTCTTTTTTTAGAGGAGGTTCCGGAAATCGCCTGCAGCGCCCTCTATAATCAACATTTTTATAAATAAAAATTTGTTTACGTTCTTGAAGGATGCTTTTATAACCACAAACATTTTCAAATCAATAAATTCAAAAGTCTCTTCAGGATAAATCCTTGAAAAACCGTCTTTTTTTTTGCCTCATAACTGCGTATAACCCCTTAAATCAGAGAAATAAATATAAAATCAGATTTACGCTCCTGATCCCGGTTCTCTGGTATTTTGGCTACCACGCGCCTTACAATAAGTTTTTCCCGGGCTTTTCAATGCCTTTTTAATCGTGTCCGCTCGAGAATCTAAAGAATGTGTGAGAAACTTATAATTCAAAGATAGTGGTTGGTTAAGAATATAATTTATAATAGAAATTGATCGATTAGCTGTTTTGTTATGTGAGGATGAATATTGATCGAGAACATAATTTATAGTCAGAATCTATTGATAATATGTTTCTTATAATGCTTGTTGAGAATATAATTTATAAAGTAAAGATAAACGGCGGTTGATTATTCTTTTTGCCCGTTGCGTTCGCTAGGTAAGAGATTTAGCACGCGTACCGTCGGTAAGTAGTCGGCCGCCGCTCGTAGTATCTAGACTACCCTCAGATTTCTACTGAGTTGGTCGATACTTGCTTCTTACGTCACAGGCCCGTTGGTGGGATTAGAGCTCCCGCCTGGTACTCTGTAAAGGCCGACTCGCTCGTCCACCTGACCGCCGCTGCGATCCGGCGTCAGTAGGATGCACTTTGGGTGCATGCGCAGCTATATCAGGGCCGTACGCCTTTTATATGTTCCCTGAGATTTCCTGATTTTTACTTAAATTCCTGATTTATACTTAAATTATTTTCCTTTCTTATTCCCTATGCTATCGTAGAATTTCTATCCTCTTGAGTATGGTGATATTATATCTTTGCTATTTAAAATATGTGGAGATTATTTTTGGTCTGAGAGCATAGTCTGTTGGATAGCTCTGTCCTCGGCTACTAGAGAGATAGAGATAGACCGCTTTGTTGATGTTTGGATAGCCCCGCGGTTCGCTGGACTCGAGCGCAACACCAATTCAGCTGCTTTCCGTGTAATGTGTGTCAGGTACCACAGCTGGGCTCTCCGTGTACCAGTGCGGCTGCACCTAGCGAGGGCTCGTTTGCTCTTCCTTCCTGGAATTCTGCGTTGGCGGAACCTGCGAACAAAACTGTTCCCCGAATGCCGAATTTCTTGTCTTTTTATACCAGTATCCCCTCTGTCTGGCCCGTGTTCCTGGTATTACTATAGCTGTTGGGCGGTCCTGTAGCCCATCTCCTGTAGCCCACTGGTAGCCTTGGAGCTTCTTTTTAAAATTTGTCGATGGTATTTTAATGCTTCATTATTCGTATTTTTCAAAAAGAGTAACGGGACTTAGTCTCCGACGTGCCGGCCTACCTTGTGTGAGTGACGCTCGGTAACGGCGCTTTGTTGTGTGTGTACCGAGCGTCATGAGTTGCCGAGTATGGGCCGGTCTACTTGGTGTGTGTAACACGCGGTAGTTGTGACTTAGTGTGTGCACCACGCGTTATTAGACAGCTAGTACGTTACAATACACACATGTATTGTGACAGGGTATTTTTGGTTTCCTGTCACAAAGCCGGACAGTGCGGGGTTGATATGACTCGAGCAGGGAGGAAATTAATTCAGACTTCAGTATCGGGTAAAAGTAGGGTTTATTTGACAATTATTATTATTTATACAGAAAAATATTGATTATTAATATTACTTAATTAGACTCCTCTTCTTTGTTAATCCTGAGGATTATGCATTGTACAAAAACTAGACCCGGGCTCACGCACGCTTATATAATCGTGTCCACAAAAATAGGAGTTTTTATGAATGAATATGAATTTTATGAAAATATTTCCCTAAATGGTATAGCAGTTTTTATATTTTATACGCAAGGCATGAGAGAGTGTTTAGCCTACCAGGCTTGCCATCTATGTTGGCTCTGTTAGTACTCCTTGCCTTTGGAGCGCGCCTATCTTATATCTATATCTATGGGATCGTGGTGGAGACGAAGCTCGCGCTTTAGCTCTTCTGGTTATACTACTTATTCGCTGCCCCCGTTGCTGCTACGGTGGAGGCGTCAGTAAGATGCATTTTTGGTGCATCGGGCATTAAAACGACGGCAGGAGCGTCCCTATCTGATTTTTAAAGGGGAGTCCTATTGATTTAATATATATTGTTATAATACCATTGTTTTTTTAAATATTTGTGAGCTCTTAGTGACTCGGATGTCGGACGGCTTGAAGATGTGTTTCTAGGCGAGCTCAGTGGTTGGACTCCGAAAATGTGCGTCTTACAAGGAAAGGTACTTTGGTGTCCCCCTCCGATTTTAATGCAACTCACGTATGTTGTAGAGCATCGAAAACTAAAAGACACGTATTTTTTTTTATCGGCGGAAAAACATTTTTAAGGGGTGAAATCGCCCTTCAAAAATAGCATGTCAAGGGGTGATTTTGCAGTTTCACCCAGAAGGCGTCAACCGATTTTAATAAAACAAAAACTAAAATACTCCTCATTGGAGACAATAAAAATTCCACGTGGAGTTGAAGAAAAAAATTCATTTTTAGGGGTGAAACTGCATAATTACCCCTATTTTTGAAGGGCGATTTCACCCCTTAAAAATGTTTTTCCGCCGATAAAAAAAAATACGTGTCTTTTAGTTTTCGATGCTCTACAACATACGTGAGTTGCATTAAAATCGGAGGGGGACACCAAAGTACCTTTCCTTGTTAGTAGGCTTCAGAAGTATCTGGGCCTGGTCCTTGGAGTGGTGCTGTTGGTATGCTCCTCCTTTGGTTGGCTCCGTGGTCCTTCTTTGGCTCGTTAGCAGGTCTTCCTTCTATTCGCTAGCTAGTCCTTGATGTCTGGTTGGAATCTGTGAACAAAATGCTTCCTGATCGTCGCCTTTCGCGTTCTTTTATACTGGCTTTTCCCACTCTTCTTCCATGTTCTCGGTATAACTATGTTTGGTAGTCGTCCTGTAGCCCATCTCCTGTAGACCATTTCTTGTTTATTTCATATTTCTGATGATCGTATTTAACGTATCGCTTGTGAATTTCTTTTCATACATATTTCGATACTATAGTAGTTCGAGTGATTGCTGTTGGTTTTTCTGGAATTTCTGTTTTTCGTAGTGTTGGTTGTATGTACTGCAGGTCCCTCTGGCTGTATGTATGAGGCGTACTACGGTTTGCTACTATATGTTTATATTTTATTGTGTGTGATGCTGATGCTTCGCTGTGTGTGTGTCGTGTTCTGGTATTGTGTATATGAGACGTACTTGTCGTCTCAGTATGGACCTCTTTGTTTGGACAAGAGTCCTCCCCGAGGCGATCCAATAGGACAATGATATTGCGTGCGGTGACGAGAAATATTAATTTTGTGTTTTTTTTGTTTTTTTTTTGTTAATAATACTCCCGAACGGGCGGTGTCCTGAGCTCCGTATATCAAGCATCATCAAGAAGGTCAGCAGCGGGATCGGGAAAAAAACTGTTTTTGAGGCAAGGGGAGCGCTCTCCAGGATCAGCAGGCGTCATTCTGGGAGGCCGTAGCCACAACTGGGACGTCAGCGCTCTCGTAGAGAGGACCACGCTGAGGCCATCCCCACAGCATCTCATGGGGACCGGAAGAGGTAACCCTTGCGGCATTTGAAATCTTGCTACGCGGCCGAGTCTCGTTCCTGTCATGCTGCTGCTACGTACGAAGCGTCTGGGCTCTCGTTACAGTTATTGTTGGCTCGGATATTTGCTCTGATATTCGGTTACCATACTTTGAATTTTATTGATGGCTAAGATTCGGAGGGTGAGAGTTGATCGGGTCATACAACGGGAGCTAACGTATTATAGGGTACTCTTGCGATATATTTTCACAAGAGAACATGTATACCGGATCCGCTGCCGTGTTTGTACGACGAGGACCGACGGCTGCCCCCCGTAATTCTGGACTAGTGCGGGACTATTTCTCGAGAGGCTCCCGATAGTGCAACCTTCCGGTAAGACCGTTGTTCGTCTCTGGTTTGAGTGTGGGAGTGAGCTCCAGTAATTTTGGCGAAAAAACCCGAGCGATATTGTCGTGACGGTACGCTGTCGTACCGGAAACCTAACGTGTTTTGCTATAGCGGTCAAACAGCTACCGCCCGGTATTTCAGATTTTACGATAATTCGCTTCTCGATAATTGGAAGGATCGCCGAAAGTGTTTTAATTCTTTGTTATTTTTAATATTTGAATATTGTAAAATTTGGGCGCGGTAAGAGTTCTTGCGTGTCGTGTGCGTGTGCTTGTAAGATTGGGAGTTATTGTGTGTGGTAGAGCGATGTTTCGATTACTTTGAGCGTATCGTTGAGAGAGTCGTGCTCTCGTTTGAATTTTTATCTATTCTACGGCTTTCGTTTCATATCTTCTGATTTATTTATGCTGTTATGTTTCTTCTGCTTCACTTATTCTGATTTATTTACTCTGATTTATTTATTCCGTTTTGTTTCCTCGGATTTATTTATTCTATTTTATTCAGTCTATTCTGTTTATTCTGTTCCGTTTATTTAGTTTCAGTTATTTATTTGATGTTATTTACGATCATTTTATAGTGTGATAAATATTGCGAGGAAAATTGAATTAACGGGAATCTACCACGCTGCATCTTATCGCTTCCCGACCGTGCTTCCAAGAGTCGCACCTTGGCTCTCGGTTTTCATTTTGTTTACCTACTGCAATAAATTGCTTATGATATTTTGGATTCCCTACCTACCGTGTTGAGATTTTCTTCGCGAGACACCTTTGACTAACCCATCCCCTCTACCAATTACCAAGGTTGCAGCGAAGCCGAGCCGGGCCCGTGTATTCCGCGTGCAAATTAAATTTGTCTCGTGAAATAATTTATTTCTCGGGACTGACGCCCAGCACTCGGAAGCACGGGGTTTTGTGACCATCCGCGAGAGCTGGAAGTGGTTGAGTTGGAAATATTGGTCACAGTATTGTAACGTAAATTTGCTCCTCAACGTACCACGTTACCTATGACTGCTCCAAGTTATTTTTTCAATCCTTTTTGTTTTCTCTTATGAGTTGGGCGCCAGGCGCTTTTGCGCCGGAAGGAAAAAATAAAGAGGTAGATGACCAACCTCAACCCAAACCAGCTACAGCTGTTCGAGGCAGAGTGGGTGGTTCAGACTGTCAAGTCAAGAATTAGTCCAAATAAAACACAGATAAAGTCAATTGGTTAAAATAAGACATTAAAACCCATAAATAAAATTAGCCAGTCAAATATAATTGTTATGCCGGTACCGGGTAATTGGATTATTCGGTATTCGGTATAATATTAAAAAGTTATTATTATTTGGGATCGTTTGCCAATAAAGAGATGGATCTCGAGTTATCGATGAAAACGCGAATATATATATAAATGGAAGTATTTATTATAGGCAACGGTAACTTTCCGTTGTCTCTCTAAAAGTCAATAAAGGAATGTACAATAATTCGTAGTTTCAAGCATTTGACGAGGAACCAACCGTTTCCTGTTGAGTCTAATTTAATTCTGATTTTAGTAAAGCAGTTAGAAACTGCGTTTGCTAAAATCCCTTAGTTAGCATCTTTAGTTTCAGCCAATCGTAGATCGCCTAGCGAGTCGTCTTATGCTGCGTCGGCGTCTACCTCGCATCCTGTCTTGTACCATGTACGACAGCTTGGAATGACAGCTATCTTTTAGAATTTCATCTGTAGCTGTGTCAGCTAAGGAATATTCCTGAGAATACGTGCAGAGGAATATTCCGCGACACAAAATAGGCAATAAATGCACAAAACAAGAACAATAAACAAAGTCAAATTAATAAAATAACACCGATAAATAATTTAGACAATAGTAGCAGGTACGGAACTTACAAATGCCGCTTGGGCAACTTCTTTATTTCTTAGCAAACAAGTATGAATTTCCAATAAACATTGATAACGAATTCAAATAAAATGTCCCGTAAAATTAGTCTCGCTTTTTAACAATGTTCTAAACCTAATTAGGTATCCGAGTTTTAATCGTTAATTCTGCAGTGCTTGAAGTAGAAAAAATGTGCAAACGTAAGCAACGAGCATCGAGCAATGACTGCTACGAGCTCGAGCAGCGACTTGCAGGAATTTGCAAGCAACGTTGATTGTGAAATTCATTTCGACTCGATTTCCGGCAAAGAGGCGAATAATAGCCTTTGCCGGAATCACTCTATTAGTAAAGGGTGGTTAAATTTTAAGGGCCGATGTTGATTTAAAAAAAAACACAAATTATTTGGGAAATTATTGTCAATTCTTTTTATTATGATAATATGGTATGGTTCAATTATGTATGGAACAAAATATCGGCCAAATGGCCGCCGCGACCTCGGCGGCACACCTCCATCCGATGGTCCAAATTTTCGATGACGCTTAGGCATAATTGAGGTTCTATGCCGTTAATGTGCCGAATTATCTCATCCTTTAGCTCTTGAATTGTTGCTGGCTTATCGACGTACAACTTTTCTTTCAAATAACCCCAAAGAAAGAAGTCCAATGGTGTCAAATTACATGATCTTGGCGGCCAATTGACATCGCCACCACGTGAGATAACATGGCCATTGAATTTGTCGCGCAAAAGAGCCATTGTTTCGTTAGCTGTGTGGCAAGTGGCACCGTCCTGTTGAAACCACATATCGCCCACATCCATATCTTCCGATTCGGGCCATAAAAAGTTCGTTATCATCTCACGATAGCGAACACCATTCACAGTAACTGCCTGACCGGCCTCATTTTGGAAAAAATACGGCCCGATGATGCCGCCAGCCCATAAACCGCACCAAACAGTCACTCTTGGTTTTTCGACAATCACTCTTGGATTATGATTCACCCAAATGCGGCAATTCTGCTTATTGACGAATCCACTGAGGTAAAAATGTGCCTCATCACTGAAGATGATTTTCTTCGAAAATAGATCATCCACTGTTGCCATTTCTTGCCACCATTCTGACCATTGACGACGTTTGGAATGGTCAAGAGGCTTTAGTTCTTGAGTCAATTGCACTTTATGAGCGTGTAAATGCAAGTCTTTATGCATAATGTTCATCAACGACGAGCGTGAAAGGTGCAATTGTTGGGCACGACGACGAGTTGAGGTGGACGGCTCTTCAGCCACACTATCGCGAACAGCAGCAATATTTTCTGCAGTACGAGCTGTACGAGCATGTACTGGTGTTTTAATATCTCCTACAGACCCGGTTTGCTCAAATTTTTGCACGATTTTTCCGATTGTACGCACATTTGGACGATTAAATTGACCAAAAAAATCACGAAGTGCACGATATGCATTTTGATTTGAACGCCCATTTTCATAATAAGCCTGAATAACTTTAACGCGTTGTTCGATTGTGTATCTTTCCATGGTTCAAATTGAGTTAGTCTGAAATTGAGAAATGTAAAATGAAATGCAGAAAAAAACTTGACGTTTAGGTGTGGTTCACATTCAACATCGGCCCTTAAAATTTAACCACCCTTTAGATTCAAACGCGAGAGGTTGGTTCCTCGTTCGGGCTCAAAACCACATTTTATTGTATTACTCTTTTATCGACTTTTAAATAGACAACGGAACGTTACCGTTGCCTATAATAAACACTTCCATTTTCTACATAAATTCACGTGTGCGCAAGTTACTCGAGTTCCTTCTCTTAATCGGCAAACGATCCCAAAATAATAACTTTTTAATATTATACCGATTACCGAGTTATCCAATCACGCAGTACCGGCATAACATTTGGTGGCAACGGTGGGATCTGCTGAAGTCATAAGTGCTACGTAATTTATCAGGAGTACAAATTGAAAATGCGGGATTTTTTTCTATTTTTGAACGTTTATTCTGAAAAAATGGTAACAAATGAATTATTGAAAGTATTGTCCATCGCTAGCCACAACTTTTTCCCATCTTTCTGGCAATTTACGGATACCGTCGCGAAAAAATTCGGCCGGCTTGGCTGCTATCCAGTCATCGACCCATTTTTGGGCTTCTTCGTAAGAATGGAAGCGCTGGTCAGCTAGGCCATGTGTCATCGATCGGAAAAGGTGATAATCGGAAGGAGCAATATCTGGGCTATACGGCGGGTGGGGTAAGACTTCCCATTTCAGCGTTTGTAGGTATGTTTTGACCGGCGCTGCAACATGTGGCCGAGCGTTGTCATGTTGCAAAATTACTTTGTCGTGTCTTTGCTCGTATTGTGGCCGTTTTTCTTTGAGTGCGCGGCTCAAACGCATCAATTGAGTTCGGTATAGTGCTCCTGTGATGGTTTCGTTCGATTTCAATAGCTCATAATACACCACACCCAGCTGGTCCCACCAAATACAGAGCATGAGCTTGGCGCCGTGAATATTTGGTTTGGCCGTCGATGATGATGCATGGCCGGGGTAACCATATGATTTTTTGCGCCTCGGGTTATCGTAATGGATCCACTTTTCATCACCAGTGACAATGCGATGCAAAAAACCCTTCCGTTTTTGCCGTTCGAGCAGCAGTTCGCATGCAAAAAAACGGCGCTCGACGTCTCTCGGCTTCAGCTCATACGGCACCCAATGTCCTTGCTTTTGGATCATTCCGAGGGCTTTTATACGATGGGAAATGGCTTGTTGTGTCACTCCCAATGAATCTGCGAGCTCTTGTTGAGTTTGACACGAGTCTTCATTGAGTATTGCCTCCAATTCAGCATTCTCAAACTTTTTCACTTGGCCCGGCCGCTCTTTGTCCTCAACGTCAAAATCACCACTTCTAAACCGCACAAACCATCTCTCGCACGTTGAAACCGATGGAACATGACTCGGATAAGCCTCGGAGACCAATCGATGTGCTTCAGCAGCACTTTTCTTCAAATTAAAGAAGTAAATTAAAACTTCCCGCAAATGCTGTTTTGTTGGCACGAAACTCGACATATTGAGAGCTCAAAAAAACTATGAATTCGACACTGCGACAAATTGACACATACTGAAAATTAAAGCTATAAGACGTAGCTTTGACATGAACATAGTCACAGTACTGCCTGATGCGTATAGCGTTAGTAACGCCATCTGTTATCAAACCCGCATTTTCAATTTGTACCCCTGATATTTTTTTGGACAAAAAAGTGTTTTGAATAAAGTTAAGAGTGACTCTGAAGTGACGACTACGACGCATGCAAGGACACCAGTGTAGTTCGTGAAAACCCGACTAATCTAACGCAAAGACGCGAAGTGAGCGTCGGTGCGTTATGACGTATCGGTCAACCGTTTAATGTCCCGATGGACGGTGTCACGTCAAGTCGCGGAAAACCGCACAAAGTGTGCAACCGAGTACCCGAAGCGGTAACTTGTGACAAAGCCGTCGCGCAGCCATTGTCGACGCATGGAGGACGAGCCCAGAAACCACCAAGAGACGGGTCAACGGTACCAGGGAGGACAACTGGACCAACCTTCGAGGGGAGCTACGAGACAACAGGTGTACAGCACCGAAGGAACAGCACCCAAGGAGCAACGCCACGGTGAGGACAATCTTCCAGATAATCTACCTGTAAGTGGCGGTTACGTTAGATATATACATTTAGCCTCACATTCAAAGCCAGTCGTTTCAAAGCCGTCATTGAGAAAAAATATTCCAGCGGATACATGAATCTCTCGTGAGATTTTTTTTTGTTGAAAATATAAAAATAAAACCCATCGCGAAATAAACTTGTCTGACTTCCGAGCAATACGTAGGGGCGACTCGTTGGAGACGACGTTGCCTGGCGCGAGGGTAGACTCCACAGCCGGATTAGCTGCAGCTGTAGGGGACATCGTTTATGAAGCGCGCAGAGCGCTATTAGAGCTCTCGCCGTCGGGACGAATCCCCTCGACCAGACAAGGAGGCCCTTGCAGACCGTCTGACGGCCCAGTTTGTCGTGAACCCACTTAGGGGTGCGTCGTTCGGGGATCTAGACAGCGACGAAAGCGACGACGTATTCAATATAGCTACTGGCGAGCAAACGCCCGAGCACATTACCGAGGTCATGGTCGAACGGGAAATTGAAAACATGCGAACCATGGATCGTGCAGGTTTCTCTGCAGCTACCGGTACGACAGCCCGATCGGTACTCGCAAGAGTACGAGATCGGATGGCGGCGGTCGACCGGAGCCACCGTGAAATGGAACGAGTTCGATGACAGTACGAAAGGCTGCAGCGCGAGCATGATCGAGGCCAACGCGAACTCGATCGCGAACTCAGGGAGGCTGAAACACCGTCGGCAAGACGGAATTTGGCGGATACGCTCAACGACGTAGGTGCGGACGAGTTCGAACTCATCCGATCCTTACGGGAGGAAATGCCGAACTACTGCGGAGGCTGGAAGGAACTGGGTTGGAAGAATATCCGATACCACGTCCGCGGTCGATTCAAACGCGATTCGAGGAGCCGGAATACCCCGATGCGGATCCCGCGATCCAAAGGGAGCAACCGCGGATTGGGTCTGGGGCTGGCCTTGAAGAATATAAAGCACTTTAACGGCAGCAACGCTGACGAGCTGGACGCCTTCATACGGTCCTGTGAGACCGTTTTCAAGCGAGCTGCGGCCGGTGACCACGAGATCCTGTTGGAATTGGTACTGAGCAGCAAGCTCGAGGGTAGGGCGGCCCGAGAGATAATGCATAAAACCATCCTTTCGGTAGCACAGCTCAAGACCGAGCTGTACGGGAAGCGAAAGTCGCTGCCCGCGTTACAGGTCGAATTCAACTCCCTCCGGCAGGGCCAGGGCGAGGATATCGCGGTATACGCCGCCAGGACAGAGCGTATTACCGTAGATATCATGATCGAGAAAATAACACGGACTAGCGCCCAGGCCAACTTCGAAAATGGACTGCATGGGCAGGTCCAAATCCTGGTGAGATCTTGTAACTTCACCACTCTCCACGAGTCAGTAACGGGAGCCATCGAAATAACCAACATAGTGCAGCCAAAGGGAGGGGTAGGTGGAGCATTAAGCCACCCCAGAAGGTCCCAAGGTGCACCATCCCGGCAGAGCGAGAATTGCTACACCTGCGGAGGGTCAGGGCACATGCCTCGAGACTGCACCCGCAGATCGGGAAAAGTGAGCCTACCGATGCCCAGTGAGGATAAATCCATACACCACGTCGACGTTGCGTGCAACTATTGCAAAAAAAGGGCCACATGTGGAAGGACTGCGGGAAGAGACTGTCGCAGAATAAAAACAAGCCGACGCAGCCGCCCCGGCAGCCAAGAAATGCAGGCTACAGAGATGCGACAAAAACGGTAACCGCGGAGCCAGAACCAGCCACTGCAGGCGTTAACACGCTGGGCGCACTGAGGCTGAATACGCTAACTGTCCAGCAGAGACCCGCATGCAAAAAGAAGAAAACAACGCTGCAGCTCCTACAAGTAACGCTGCCGGCGTCGAGTACCACCGCCAGCGACTTCAATATCGATGAATCGTTGGCCACGACTGGGGTACTCACCCTCAAGGCGGATACCGGAGCCCAGTGCAGCATATCCAAGGAAGGCTGTCTCAAACCGGAGACCATGGTGAGCGACTGCACCGTAGAGCTGCAGGGGGTAGCGTGCGAAAAATTCACCCCCCCCCTCGGGATAGCTAAAATTGTGCTCGAGACACCGGCTTTAAATGTAGAGCATTGGTTCTACATCGTTCCGAACAATGTGCCGTTGAAGGTCACCGGACTACTGGACATGGACTTTATCAAGCAGCATAAAGCGGATATCCTGTATGGCGAGATGCTCAAGTTGTATGGGAACTGCAGACCGCTACGGGACGGCACGACGAGGATAAATTCGTCACCGCGCAGTAGAACTGCCGCCACATGCAAGTACATAGAGCTGCTTACAAAGATAAATCTTCCTTTCGTTAACGGGTCTAACATGGATGCCGCCAAGGATAATAAATTTGTCGAACTACCTATAAGGAGAGGAATCAGCCAAGGCTAAGTAGCGAGATTCCGTGTCACACCGTCAAAAACCAATAGAGTGGGTTTAACTGTTTCTAAACACGACGGGGAAGTGCAACAGCCGATGGCGACACTCGAGCCGTTGGAGATAGCGAAGGCCGTACGTAGCCGACAGGTCAAGACACTGCGCGTAAGCTCAGAGAGCACGAGAAAGAAGGTCAAACGCTTTGCGCAGCAACAACGGAAGTCCGACTTGGTGCCCCCGAGCAGTGAAAAGCAAGCAGCTCACGCAGGAATAACGTGCGGATACAAGCATGTATTCCATCTACGAGGGAAAAAACGACACCGCGTGCACGAGGTGTAGCCTCATGCACCCCTTAAGATCGGATCGAAGGACCGAGGTTCGCAACCCTTGCCTGGGAAGAACGTAAAGTCGGGGCATGGGTCCGGTAAAATGCATAAAGCCGGAAAATGAAATATAGATGCAGACGCTCTGAGTCGCATATACGCGACCACACGAGGCCCAAGCGAGAGCAGAGAATGAAGTCCATGGATCGGAAAAGGACTGCACGACAGGGCAACTCGGCACAACGCATGACCGCAACAACGGAGGGCCGAAGATACCATTTACAGCCGGGTAGCTCGTCGGAGCGAGAGATCGAGCTCGCCCATGAGAAAGAAAAGGACAGCATGCGCCCGGGTACGGACAGCCGCACAAAGCGGAGAGCCGAGAATACCCCGGGCCAGCCCAGCAACGCGGCAGAGAAAGAGGCTGCGCTGGCCAATGCGCTAGAAGAAGATAGAGAAATCCGCAGCGTGCATGCAAATCGCTCTACTAACCCCACAGCCCCGCCGAAAAGCCGTGCGGTCGGGGAAGGGGCAGACCATGCAAGGACGGAGCGGGCCCAGCACAGCATGGCGGACCCGCCAAGCGCGGAAGGCCGCGAAAAGCAAACGTTGCAAGGCCACTCGAGACAGAGAGCGCCCCAACGGCGGAGCTAACGGTGGGCACACCGAGCGACGAAACTGCGGATAGAGCACCGCAAAGGCCCGCTGAGGAAGCGAGGCACTGCGGGGCCCGTAGCCTACGAACTTCCTGCAGCGCGGACGAAGACAGCGTTATAAAAAAGTATGGCGACTGCCGCGGTGGCGTAGCCACTCCTTTTGCCGATGACCGCCAGAAAATAATTAGAGTATACCACGACACCCTCATAGGAGGGCATTAGGCTATACGGCGTACGTTACATCGGATTCGGACCAAGTACGACTCGCCCGGCCTGAGAAGGGATTTGGAAAATTACATATCGTCCTGTGAATCCTGCCAAAAGAATAAAATCAGGAAAAGGGAACGAGTGCTAATTGTGGTAACCGACACCCCATCGAGGTCCTTTGAGAAAGTAGCTGTCGACATGGTATATATACTTACTATCCAGGACGCGCTCACAAAATACAGTGCAGCGATATCACTGCCGAACCAAGAGGCTTCGACAGTCGCTAGAGCACTCGTAAAAGAATTGATCTGCCGGCACGGAACGCCGGAAATAATATTATCAGATCAGGGCGCGAACTTCCTCAGCTCGACCTTCGAAGAAATGTGTCGACTGCTGCGAATCAAGAAGATGGAAATTACGGCCTACCATCCGTAATCAAATGGCGCATTAGAAAGATCGCATCGCGGCCTCGCTGAGTACCTAAAAAATTTCATAGATGAGGATCAAAGAAATTAGGACGAGTGGCTGCCGTATGCGATGTTCACGTACAACACCACTCCACATACGGGGACTGGACTGTCGCCCCACGTGTTGGTGTACGGACGCGAGGCCAAATTGCCGACCGCCGTAAAACAAGAACCACGCAGCACCTATGCCTACGATGACTACGTCCACGAGTTACGCGAGCGATCACGCGCCGCATGAACTGTAGCACGAGACAACCTGGAAGGCGTGAAAAGACGGTCGAAGACTACGTACGACCATGACACACAGGTGCAGGAGTACCGCGTCGGCGAACGCGTACCCCTCTTTGACGAGATGGTGCGAAGGGGGCGGTCAGCCAAGCTGACCCCGAAGTGGACGGGACCTCACGAAATACCAGGTGTATGCATAAGTTTTTTGCGGTTTAACTAAGAGATGGTGCCAGCGAAAAGTACGCAGCGTATTAATTTGACACATACGTCATTTTGTTCGTCTGACATTAACCTACAAACACACACAAGTTAAGTCCGCCAAAAACTAGCGTCTTTGTTTTATCGTTCAGTGATCATGTCGAGTTTTGTGCCTAAAAAAGAACATTTGCGGCACGCATTGCTTTTCTTATTTAATAAAATAAAAAGGCTGCTGAAAGTCAACGTTTGCTGGTAGAAACATATGGTGAACACGCTCCATCGATTAGAACATATGAGACATGGTTTCGACAATTTAAAATTGGTGATTTCAATGTGAAAGACAGTGAGCGCTCTGGTAGACCAGAAAAATGCGAAGATGAGCAATTGCAGGAGTTATTGGATGATGACCCAACTCAAACTCAACGGCAATTAGCAGAAGCATTACATGTGTCACAAGAAACAATCAGCAGACGTTTACGAGTAATGGGGAAGATCAATAAACTCGGTAAATGGGTCCCACACGATTTGAATGAACGTCAAATAGAAAATCGCAAAGTCACTTGTGAAGTGCTGCTTCAACGCCATGAAAGGAAATCATTTTTGCATCGAATTGTGACGGGTGACGAAAAATGGATTTATTTTGAAAACCCGAAGCGGAAAAAATCGTGGCTTTCATCTGGCGAAGCCAGTCCTTCAACACAAAGGCCAAATCGCTTCGGCAAGAAGACCATGTTCTGTGTCTGGTGGGACCAGAGCGGTATTGTGTATTATGAACTCTTGAAGCCCGGCGAAACCGTTAATACACAACGCTATCGCCAACAAATTATTAATTTAAACCACGCATTAATCGAAAGACGACCGGAATGGGCCAGAAGACATGGCAAAGTGATTTTGTTACACGACAATGTGCCGTCTCACACAGCAAAAGCAGTAAAAGACACCTTGAAATCGCTTGGATGGGACGTCCTTCTGCACCCGCCGTATTCGCCAGACCTGGCGCCATCTGACTATCACCTCTTCGCATCAATGGGGCACGCGCTCTCAGAGCAGCACTTCAGCAATTTCGAGGAAGTTGGAAAATGGCTCGACGAATGGTTTGCCGCAAAAGACAAGCAGTTTTTCTGGCATGGTATTCATAAGTTACCTGAAAGATGGGCGAAATGTGTAGAAGCCGATGGCCAATATTTTGAATAAAACAAAAATTAATTTCCCTTGAAAATTACGTGTTTTTTTTTACCAAAAAACCGGAAAAAACTTATGCATACACCTGGTATGTATTGGGAAATATCATTGTCCCGCTGTATGTATATCGATTAGCGATACGCCGCTATCTGTTGTCAGCTAGCACATACTAGCAGCGATCCATCAGTCGTTTGGGGTTCACCGGCCGGATAGAGCTACACATCCCGATGACCGGTTATTAATTTATGCGTCGTCCAGCTGAGGTGCTCTGGTGACACCAATTCTCCCAATTGACCGAGTTCAGACCGACAGGGGGGGGGGATCACAGTTCACGGGCACGCGTGCCGAACGGACCTCGAGGCTTTTTACCGATGATCGTCGAGTAAGGAGGACGTAGCTCTCTGTCTCCTCTTTGGTGGTTTCGTTCAAACGCTGGCAACATTCGAAAACATAATTACCTAACGATTGTTATGCCGGTACCGCGTGATTGGATAACTCGGTAATCGGTATAATATCTAAAAGTTATTATTTTGGGATCGTTTGCCGATAAAGAGAAGGAACTCGAGTAACTTGCGCACACGTGAATTTATATAAAAAAATGGAAGTGTTTATTATAGGCAACGGTAACGTTCCATTGTCTATTTAAAAGTCGACAAAAGAGTAATAGAATAAAATGTGGGTTTGAGCCCGTACGAGGAACCAACCTCTCGCGTTTGAATCTACCAATAGAGTGATTCCGGCAAAGGCTGTTATTCGCCCCTTTGCCGGAAATCGAGTCAAAATGAATTTCACAATAAACGTAGCTTGCAAATTCCTGCAAGTCGTTGCTCGAGCTCGTAGCAGTCATTGCTTGCAGCTCTTTGCTTACGTTTGCACATTTTTTCTACTTCGGTGAGTGGCCTCACTCGAAGAAGGATCAATGGCGAAATAATAAAATGTTCGCGGTACAATATCCCTCCCCCCTTAAAGGGAAATTTTTTTCTCAAAAATATTTTTCCTTAGTTGGTTTCTCGTATCTCATATATACCGGGCAATATAATTTTCATTATTCACAGTTTGATAATAATTTCATAGTTTTGACAATTTTGTTATTTCTTCATTGCCGGTCCGGCTGTCGCACTCCGTTGAGGGGTCGAGTTTCCCAGGCCCTGGCCCGCTCGGGTCGCAGTCGCTCCTGTGGCTGGCGTCGATCGAGCGGCTCGAGGTCAGTGTTCACCCCGACTGCTGCCGGGGTGGCTGCCTCGGTTGTTCTTGTCGGTGTCCGATTCCGTATGTACCTATAACATTTAAACAGAAGGAAGTCGACCAAGGCTTCTGCTCGAATCTTCGAGCTTCCGTAGCCCCTCCGGATCTCGCAGTACGCTTGGTAGTGAAACTTGCTCCTCGGTGCGTATCGGAGGTGCCTCAGCCTCCATTTCCCTCAATTTTAGGGCGTACGGGGGAAGGTAATCTTTCCGGATGACTTGAGACGTTCGCCCTGTTGTTTTCACGCTGAAATCTGGGGCGGTTACAGTACACAAGCCTATCAAAGCCAGTATTCCAGTTATTTGTGTCCATTTTCGAGTATTTTAGGACTTCGCAGGGTGCGTTGTTTGTAACCGAAATTGTAGGGTGTGTCGACGGGCAAATATAAGATTTGTTCAGTACCTTGCAATTTTTAAAGTATTTTTGTATACAGTACTTTTTGTCCACAGTACTATTGTTGCCCGGTCAGCGGTATCTCTCGCATGAGCACTACCGCGTTGCCTTTGTTGCGATAGGTGTGGTAGTGCGTCGATGAGGTGTTTTGTGAGCGTTCTTGGCGGCAGGGACGTTGCTCTGGCCTTACCACTAGCTATGTCGTTTACCAGCCACATTAACTCCTGTACGTCGATGAGTAATGCATCGACTGCAATACTTATCGCGTTGAGCGTCTCTTCCAAGTGTTGGCGCCTCGTTACATAATACAGGTTGTCGTTGAGTGTGTGATTGATACGCTGTATCTAGGCCAGCAGGGCTTGTTCGTTGGCCTTTATATCATGCACGCTTTCATTACATAGGCTGAAAGTGGTCCTTACCACTTATTTGTAGTTTTTCAACCCTTCCTGCAGGGTCTGCTGTGGGACCTTTATTCTGGCAATCTCTTTGTGGAGCTTTTGGGCATCGGCAGCGTCCATATTTCCTGTGATGGTCTTGATGCTTCCAAGGCCGTCGACCATTATATGCTCAATCGAAAAATGTTTTTTGTTTGTCTCAATTATATAGCGTTATTACCTACTCTGCTTGGTTTATTGAAGTTTCCACCTTGCGCCCTGAGGGGTTCTTCAATCTTAGCTTTAATTCATCTGTTAATTAGCTATAGGTAATTTTTATAATTTCATATATTCCTGATCAATTAGAGCTCGATAAAGAGCTTCAGGCGGTTTGCATGCGCCGCCTGAGTTTTTCGTCCCTTTCGGACGAGGTAATTGACGGGGGGCCTCTTCTCTACTACCAGGTGTATGCATAAGTTTTTTCGGGTTTTTTGGTAAAAAAAAACACGTAATTTTAAAGGGAAATTAATTTTTGTTTTATTCAAAATATTGGCCATCGGCTTCTACACATTTCGCCCATCTTTCAGGTAACTTATGAATACCATGCCAGAAAAACTGCTTGTCTTTTGCGGCAAACCATTCGTCGAGCCATTTTCCAACTTCCTCGAAATTGCTGAAGTGCTGCTCTGGGAGCGCGTGCCCCATTGATGCGAAGAGGTGATAGTCAGATGGCGCCAGGTCTTGCGAATACGGCGGGTGCGGAAGGATGTCCCATCCAAGCGATTTCAAGGTGTCTTTCACTGCTTTTGCTGTGTGAGACGGCGCATTGTCGTGTAACAAAATCAGTTTGCCATGTCTTCAGGCCCATTCCGGTCGTCTTTCGATTAATGCGTGGTTTAAATTAATAATTTGTTGGCGATAGCGTTGTGTATTAACGGTTTCGCCGGGCTTCAAGAGTTCATAATACACAATACCGCTCTGGTCCCACCAGACACAGAACATGGTCTTCTTGCCGAAGCGATTTGGCCTTTGTGTTGAAGGACTGGCTTCGCCAGATGAAAGCCACGATTTTTTCCGCTTCGGGTTTTCAAAATAAATCCATTTTTCGTCACCCGTCACAATTCGATGCAAAAATGATTTCCTTTCATGGCGTTGAAGCAGCACTTCACAAGTGACTTTGCGATTTTCTATTTGACGTTCATTCAAATCGTGTGGGACCCATTTACCGAGTTTATTGATCTTCCCCATTACTCGTAAACGTCTGCTGATTGTTTCTTGTGACACATGTAATGCTTCTGCTAATTGCCGTTGAGTTTGAGTTGGGTCATCATCCAATAACTCCTGCAATTGCTCATCTTCGCATTTTTCTGGTCTACCAAGGCGCTCACTGTCTTTCACATTGAAATCACCAATTTTAAATTGTCGAAACCATGTCTCATATGTTCTAATCGATGGAGCGTGTTCACCATATGTTTCTACCAGCAAACGTTGACTTTCAGCAGCCATTTTCATTTGATTAAATAAGAAAAGCAATGCGTGCCGCAAATGTTCTTTTTCAGGCACAAAACTCGACATGATCACTGAACGATAAAACAAAGACGCTAGTTTTTGGCGGACTCAACTTGTGTGTGTTTGTAGGTTAATGTCAGACGAACAAAATGACGTATGTGTCAAATTAATACGCTGCATACTTTTCGCTGGCGCCATCTCTTAGTTAAACCGAAAAAAAATTATGCATACACCTGGTAAAGATATAGAGAGCCTGTCGGTGCAAAAAGTCGAATCCAGAGGCCAGCTATCGAAACGTGGTGCTCTCCTCCGTCCGGTCGTACAAATCGTATTATATATTTTTAAAAAAATGAAACAAGAAAAAAATTAAAAATAAAGAATTAAATATAGCACGTAAATTATCCCCTACAGCTCTGTGCGATCGTGTTAGTAGCCGTCGAGCGAGCAGGACGCAGTCGGAATATTCTGCCACGTTACAACACTTCCCCCCTCTTAGACACGGTCGCCCTCGGCCGGAATACTCGTCTTCCTCCCCACCGGTTTTTGATAAGTCAAATTCCGGTCACACGTCCGACCTCTGTACCCCACGATCTCGCAGGCTTGTATGGGTCTGTTGAATGGCGGCCCGCTCTTAATTCCCGCTCCTCGCGGTTGTCGCCGTTATACCGATACCACACCCAATAAAGGGGTGTCCACCTCCCACGTTCGAATTCCGGTAACCCGGACCGGGTGGAAACATGCAAGGAAGTGGAAGGTCCGTACTCAATAACCAAATCAAACACCGTAGATTTTTAGAGACCTTCTCAATCTTTATTCCTCTGGGCCCTCCTTGCCCCCTCATGCCTTCTGACTCCTGCCCCTCCTCGGGTCCCTGTCCATCTGACCTTGGAAAGACTCATATATCGGCCCACATCCGGGACACGTTCGGACCGTCACGCCACTCCAACCACAGGAGTAGCATCGCCGGGTGGCGAACGGCTCCTCCTTACAACCGGCCATCAGATGCCCCGTTTTTCCGCATCGGCGGCAAGTCATCCATGGGCCCACGTCCACGGGAGGCAGACGTGGAACAACACGCTGGTCATGCCCTCCAAGGGAGGCAGACCATGGGCCTAGGAGGGTCTCCGATTCCCCACCCTTCTCCGCAACATTGCGGCCCCTGCAGGCGGGGTAACCGGCGACGAAGCCGATTGGCGCCATCTCTATCGCCAGCCACCACCGTACTTTCTTCAACACCACCAGTGCCTTTTCCACCTCCGCTTTCGGAAGCGGAGGGGAGGTGCTCCTGTCGCGAGGTTCGGTGCTACCAGGTTCGACAGAATCCCACACTCCCGAACCCAGCAGCACAGGTCCTCGCCTCCCGTCGGCGCGAGACGCACGCATCGCTTCTCGAAATACTCCGTCAGGTGACGCAGCTGCCACAGAGGATCCATCTAAAATATCAAGCAAGACACGGGATGATAAGGCTTTAAGTTGTCAATCGAAACCTTCCGAACTATGCTCCCCTCCCGATCTTTCAGCTCGTAAATCCTTGGTGACAGGACTCGACTGATACAATATGGCCCCTGAAATTTGGGAGCCAGTTTGGCCGCCACATTCTGCGAAGCCGAGGACAGTATCCGCTGTCGACGCAGGACTTCATCCCCCACTTTGAAGGTGGCGGGACTTGTTGTACTGAAGAGACTGCCTCCGGTAGGTTTCCTCCGGGTCATGTTGAACCTTGTCCTTGAGTGGTTGTAAATTGTTCATCCATGCCGACCAACTATGGGGGTCGGTTGCCCTTACCTCCTTTTCCCCCGGGATCCTCCAGTAAAACTGATGAGGACGCGGCGTTCGACCGAAATTCAAGAACGCGGGACTAGTGTCTATAGAGGAGTGGTATGCGGTGTTATATGCGAAGCGAAACTCGGCCAAATGCAGGTCCTACTCCCTGTGATCATTTTCCAAGAATGCTACTATCATGGTTTTGAGGACCCTGTTCACCCGTTCCACGGGGTTGGCCTGAGGATGGTATGGTGGA
Source organism: Cylloceria caligata (assembly GCA_963942595.1). Classification (NCBI taxonomy): domain Eukaryota; kingdom Metazoa; phylum Arthropoda; class Insecta; order Hymenoptera; family Ichneumonidae; genus Cylloceria; species Cylloceria caligata. The sequence goes on from OZ012711.1 coordinate 3,706,377, forward strand.
GTAGTAGTATGGAAAATACCATACTCGGACACTACCTGTCGTAGGTCGATCTTAACAAACTCCGTCCCGTTATCCGTCAGGAGCACTACCGGAAACCCCACCGGGAAAACACTAGTTCCTCTAATGCTTCCCTGATCTTCTTTCCAGTAGCCTTTGTTAACGGACAACATTCCACCCATTTGGTGAATAAGTCCTCGATTACCAGAATATAGGCAAATCCGGACCGACTGGGTGGAAAGGGTCCCATGATGTCAGCTGCCATTACGGTCCAAGGTTCTTTAATAACCCGACGGCCCATCAGTCCAATCGGTGGCCCCTGTCGGGACTTCGTACGCTAACAGGTGTCACAGCGTTGTACGTATCCAGTGACGTCTCGGCACAAGCCAGGCCAATAATACGAACTTACTATCCTCTTGAAGGTTTTGTCAATCCCCAGATGACCCGCTTGGGGGACATCGTGGTTCTCATAGAGAATATCTGGTTTCTGGTGTCGCGGGACCACAAGTTTCCAGACAGTGTCCGCCGAGTCTAGACAAGACATTCTCCGACGCAGGAACAATTTCTCATCCCTGAACTTCTAGTCGTGATAGCGGGCTGGATTCTCTCGTACGTCTTTGACTCGTGTCTCATACCAGAGGTCTTTCTCCCCGGGAGACAGTGTGAACAACACGTTAACAAAAGCTTAAGGTGGCAACCCTGCCACGTTAGGCTAGTCATCCTCTTCGGTATCGTTCCCAGGAGGAGTAGATTCAAACATTCGGGACAGAGCATTAGGCAGTTGATTTTGTCAGCCCTTTCGATGTAACACATCGAAGTCTGAATTCATCAGCTTCCATGTCCATTGAGCCCCTCTTCCCTTTGGTTCCTTCTGGGACAGTTACCACTTTAAACTCGCGTGATTGGTGATTACAGTAAAACGGTACCCATTCAGATAAGGTTTGAATTTTTCGACTGACCATAGGATCACTAGACACTCTAGCTCCCGAACGTCGTAGTTGGCGCTCACCCTCCTTTCCACATCGGTAACAGCGAACCATTTTCCGTACAGCACATTCCCTTCAAAAATGGCCTGCGATCCCGCAGTTATGGCAGATGACCGGCCTGTCGGAAAGCAGAAAACTTGTCGCCGCTCCTGAATTTTCGTTGGGTGCTGCAGGTTCCTGCAGGAACGGGTTAGTGCTGGTTGCTGTTACTCTTGGCATCGGAGCCGTTCTTGGTCGTATAGCTGGTCGGGATGGCACCGCTAAATACCGGCCACGGGAAGTCCCTGCAGAGCCTCTACTTGACTGACGCACAAAGTTGGTACGGTGAGGCGGGGTGGAAATAAAATTCCTCGAATGCCCTCCCTCGAAAGGGTTAGTAAATCCCCGGGAAGCTAGGTTCTCGCCAGTTGGTACCGGACGTGGACCATCCCAAAGGTGACATGATTTCTCGGCCTCTCTGGAGGATGGTACGCGAACTCCGGGAGCATTGATCTCTCCGGAGCCGGGGTGCATGATATGCGCTGGCGACAGAATAGCTACACTCAACTCGGATCGCCATTCTCTCCAAACCTTTCAGGTCCATGGTGTCGGTAAGGGTTATAGCTACCTGGAGTCTTGACAGCATGTTCCGAAAAGTAATCTTCACCTGCTCCTCCGTGGAGAACGGTGGTACCACTCTAACGAATAAATTCCACATATAGGTGAAAAAATCCGCAACCCGTTCCTCTGCTCCCTGCGTTCGCGTTCGGATTTGCTCTCGCAGCGTAAAATGAAAATCGGGATCACCAAAGCGTTCCTGAAAGGCCTCCTTGCATTGCTCCCACGAATTCCACCGGGAACGTTCCGGTTTAACCCAATCATACGCCATCCCCTTGACAAACAAGGGTAGGCAATTCATTAGGTCCTGGTCTGAAATGGTTACAAGGCCCCGACTATCCTCAACGCGTTCGAGAAATTCATCCACCTCCTCCCCTGGTTTACCGGAAAACGACACATTCCATTTCCTCAAAATGTCGCAAGCGGTGATCACCGACGTCGAATGGCGGGAATGCGGATGATTCGTTCTGACCGGGGACGAATTGTGAAACGGATTCGTGATCTTTGCGTGATCTTTTTCCCCGAGTGCCAACGGGATGGCATCATTCGGTGCAGGAGGGTGGTCATCTTCCTGTACTGTGACTAAACCGGTAGTTGACTTTCATTCCCGAAAAAATACAATCTTTCCCGCATAGCAGCGGAGGTACCCCCTATCGGCAACCCTCTGGAGGCTAATTCGGCCTTGACCTCATCCTCAGTAAGCGAGGCTATTTCCCCGGGAGTCCTCGATAAAACCGTTTTTAACTCGCCGGAAGAACGATAATGTAATTAAAATTAAAAAAAAAAAACATATATATAAAAAATGGAAAAAAATAAATACAATAAAACAATACCGAGAAGAGGGAAAAGAAGAAAAAATATTTTAATAACTCCGGGCAGACCGTTAAAAAGTTGAATAAAAATTTAAAAAAATTTTAATCTCTCTAGGCAGGGTACAAACTGAAAGATCGTGGTTTAACTATAAATTGTAACTCCTGTGGAATCGGAAAAACGGAAAAACACCAAATAATAAAAAAACAAAAAAAAAAAACAAATAATCCAAGTAAGCAAAATAAATAAATAAATAAAAGTAATAAAATAATGAATAATAAATAAATAAACAAAAGCGAAAAGAACAACAAATAAATAAACAATTAGACCAATAGAATAAAATAACAAGAATAAACAAATAGATAACTAAAATAAATACACTAAATAAATAAATAAACCAAAATAGATAAATTAATTAAATAAACAAATATCCTACCACAATATAAATTCAAAGAAAACACAAAAGATAAACAAAACAAAGGGTAAATTAGCAAAAAAATTATAAATAAAAAACAATGTTGTCGGTCACCGAGAAGCGGTGAGTTTTTTCGGGATTATGCGGTAAGGCTGCTAACAGAAATTAAAAACCGTGGAAAAACTATGGCAAAAAGAAATACCAAAAAAAAATTATTTTTAAAATAAATAAAATAAAATTTAAAAAATGTATGTATTTATAATAAAAAAATAACGGAATAAAACGATTAAATAAGACTAAAAAGAAAGAAAAGAAAACCATAAATCAATAAACCGCGAAAGGAAAATAATAAATAAATAATCAGGACGGGACAACCAAGTTGAAACAAAATAGCATAATAACAAAAATTATAAAAATTATAATAAACAAAGAAAACAGAAATAAATAAGAAATAAATAGAAATAAAATGAATGAATAAATAAACAAATGACTGCTATTTAACTGTATCAATCAACGAAAACGAAATAAAACAAAACAAACGAGATTAACAAACGGAGAAAAAAAAACAAAAGAGCAATAGCGAGGAGCGGCGAGTCCCTTCAGGATGGTAATGTAAGGTCAACCAGAAAAAAGAAAATTAAAAGAATTATATTCAGTTAACGGGACCAGGCCCGGTCTAGGATTCGTTAAAAAAAATATTAAAAGATAAGAATAATAATAAAACCAATTACTAAAAAAAATAATAAATCAATGATAATAATAGATCGAATGAGGAAAAAAAATGAAATGAATAAAAAAACTAAAAAAAAAAATAATAATAATGATGATTAATTAATGATGGTAATAGTTATAAAATATCATTCAATGAATAACTGAATCCAAGACCTAATATAGTACGGAATTCTTCCTTCTCTATAGTCAACACAGACATAGACTCGGGACCCGCAAATTCGCTCGACTCTATATAATTTCCAATAATATTTCAGAGTCATATGATAAGCAAGAAATAAGATTACATTAGCCGGGAGTACCAGTTTCCAACATCGAAGACTGCTACTCACTCGGCGACACACAACAGAAAAAAAGTAAACACGGCCGGCCTCGAGCGCGGTACTAGACAATGCGAGCTTGGTCTACTATACGCCTCACCGAGACCTGCTACAGTGCGTAGCGGGATAACTGCACTGCCGAATTCTAAATAATTTCGAATATCACTTTAAACTAATAAAAAAAATAATTAATATGGGAGAAATCTTGATTTAAATATTTTAAAAAACCTGTTATGGTTGCGTCAGTCAAAATCATAAAAACAACAATTAAAAAAGAATAAATAACGAAAAATTGGAAAAACTAAAATAATTAAAAAGAGAATTGAAATCGTTAATGAGTTAAGAACAAACACAAAAAAAAATCTCTGAATGATAAAAAATACTAAAATAGGAAAAGAGAAAAAAAATTCTTATTAAAACAAAAATTTTCACTTAAATAAAAGACTTGCCAGTCAGGCCCCACGTTGAGCGCCAAATTTGTAACGTAAATTTGCTCCTCAACGTACCACGTCATCTATGACTGGTCCAAGTGATTTTTTCCTTCCTTTTTGTTTTCTCTTACGAGTTGGGCGCCAGGCGCTTTCGCGCCGGAAGGAAAAAATAAAGAGGTAGATGACCAGCCTCAACCCAGGCCAGCTACAGCTGTTCGAGGCAGAGTGGGTGGTTCGGGCTGTCAAGTCAAGAATTAGTCCAAATAAAACACAGATAAAGTCAATTGGTTAAAATTAGTCATTAAAATCCATAAATAAAATTAGCCAGTCAAATATAGTCAATAAATGCACAAAACAAGAACAATAAACAAAGTCAAATTAATAAAATAACACCGATAAATAATTTAGACAACAATAGCAGGTACGGGACTTACAAATGCCGCTCGGGCAACTTCTTTATTTCTTAGCAAACAAGTATGAATTTCCAATAAACATTGATAACGAATTCAAATAAAATGTCCCGTAAAATTAGTCTCGCTTTTTAACAATGTTCTAAACCTAATTAGGTATCCGAGTTTTAATCGTTAATTCAGCAGCCCCAATTATCCCGTTCTCTCTCTCTCACTCTCATACTTCGGTAGCCGCTATACAGCTAATCTCGCTCGCTTCAAATTTCGAACAATAATCGCAGACAAATACTCAAATAATCGGTTGTCTGTACGCACAGTTCGCGATACGGCCTATCCCGGGCTAATCTCACATAGATCCAAAAACCATAACAACAGGACGTCGGGAGGTCACGTACGCGAGCTTCGACTAGTTCGAATCTCTTAGCCCGAAAATCGCAGGCAAGCAACGGCTAATAAGTCGAGAACGAATAATGATTAATAAACCCCCAAATTATATTAAATGAAAATGAGAAAACCCCCAATTAAATGACTGACGTCCAAAATAATAATAATAATAACGATAAACAATACTAACAATAATAACAGAACTAATGAAAGCAACGAACAGCTTGACCAAACGAGATACGCTTCCGGCCGTACTAGTCCTTCATGACCAATTACAACAGACGGGACGACGACCGGACTCGCACTACTTCAGAATACGAAACGAAAAATAATAAAATACTGCTTGATATAATAAGAAAAGAATAAACAAATAAAATAATTAAAGTGTGCTAAATTAATGTACGTCAGTCTAATTAAAACAACAGCGTTAACGACACGTAGTCCAGGGTAATAAGATGAATAAAAGAGAAATAAACTAAGTCATATAAATCTAAAGTCAATTATTCGGTAACATCCGTGACTCGGTCTATCCCGTTCAAATCTCACACAAACAAGCCATCAAATTGAAAGCACACTGGAATAACGGCCTAACTCGCGCACGGTTTAACCGTCAACCAAAAAAAAACACAATTAATGAACGCAAAGATTTTCTCCCGGTTTCTACCAGTGAAGCGATCTCAATGTTACATTCTATGAACGTCGAGGTTCCTGATACAAATTAATACTCTGCCCGCGGTTTACAAGAGTTGCAGGTATGACCAAGTTCGAATATAATTTTCAAAATACTTTTTAAAAAATAATAAAATAATGGCGAAAGACCGTAGAAGGGAAGAGAGCTCACCAGGACGATAACGATGTGATGTTCCTCGACTTCCGGGAAATCTCGAATGTCTTCCTGGCCTCACTCCTCGTGTCCAGATAATATATGGTAGCGGGTGTAAATTTCGGACAGGTTGATCGTTTGATAATTATGTTTTCGAATGTAGCCAGCGATTGAACGAAACCACCAAAGAGGAGACAGAGAGCTACGTCCTCCTCACTCGACGATTACCGGGAAAAAGCCTCGAGGTCCGTTCGGCACGCGTGCCCGTGAACTCTGATCCCCCCCCTATCGGTCTGAACTCGGTCAATTGGGGGAATCGGTGTCACCGGAGCACCTCAGCTGGACGACGCATAAATTAATAACCGATCATCGGGATGTGTAGCTCTGTCCGGCCGGTGAACCCCAAACGACTGATGGATTGCTGCTAGTATGTGCTAGCCGACAACAGATAGCGGCGTATCGCTAATCGATAAACATCCAGCGGGACAATGATATTTCCTAATAGATAAAGATGTAAAGAGCCTGTTGGTGCAAAAAGTCGAATCCAGAGGCCAGCTATCGGCAAACGTGGTGCCCTCCTCCGTCCGGTCGTACAAATCGTATTAAAAATAAATAAATAAAATAAAACAAGAAAAAATAAATAAAAATAAAGAATTAAATAAAACACGAAAATTATCCCCTACAGCCCTGTGCGATCGTGTTGCTAGCCGTCGAGCGAGGAGGACGCAGCCGCAATATTCTGCCACGTTACAATATGTAATACATATATGGCTCGTAAGTACAATTGATGACTTATGACATATAAAGCTAATTATATGTGTAAAGGCGCGTAATGAGTGTGGTACATAAGGCCGAATGGTCGGGCTTACATCTCGCTCCCTTTTTTGAAATTCTGCTGATCAAACATACAAATACGTATATTCTCGGTTTACTTCGTGCAAGGAACTCTCTTTTGGTCACCTTAACTTCATATTTGTTGCTTCCAAGACTCTGCAGTATGGTCGTTAAGTAACTTGAAAGTACCCAACATCGGCAAGGACATATCTGTCGTTTAGTCGGACTTTGATTACTTTGTAAGGAGTTTTAAATCTCGGTAGCAATTTCTTTGGAATTCCTGACGTACTTTCAAAATTCGTTACTCTTTTCTCTTTAAGTCAAAACACTGTTTGTTTGAGAATATGCAAGCATTCTGCTACGCGTGGCTGGACTGCTCACTACAGGCTAGCGTGGGCAGGCGGTCGCTGCTGCTGTGTGGTGGCAGCACCTCACGGGAACGTGAGAACCACACTGAGCAAGCATGCCATGCACCCACTCACCGCGTACATGCGCCCTACAACGGCATTGGTGGCAACGGCTGGTTTGAATCCAGTGCCATAATGCTTCTGAAAAATTGATTAGAACGGTTCCTCTTATATCGTGCAGCGTATTTCTCAGCTCATCAGTGCTTTCGGTGCTCAATGGTGTTAATTAGTTTCATGGAACAGCCAATATGAAGTGAACAACTTTGGACTACTCATCCGTGCTTCAACATTAATCGGTCTCACTTGTGTCGTGCTCGCGCCGTTGGCATCACCGCGTGGCGTTAGCACTCCGATGTTTCTCAGATCATTCTCACCGATTAATATAATCTAGTGAAGTGTCGGTTCTACTTATTTTACACGCTCATTTTTGTAATAATGATTCTATGAACTCAAACATTGACTTTTGTTATATTTCTTTCTTATTCCTATTTTTAATTATTTCTACATCTGTTATGCAGAGCAATAAATGCTTTTACTCCTAACATCTGTCTACCACATCCAATTTCATTTCAAACTAAATACAGTCAACTACCTCTACCAACTGCGTTCTGGAACACGGTTTGCTATATTTCTGCGATTTCTCAATATTTGTCGCGGCACTTGTTCCTACCGATTCAAGATTGTGTTTTTCGTTCGTAATATTATCGTCTAGATAGTCCATTCGCTTGTCGTGTCACATGTCGTTTTACAAACAGAATTATTGAGCATGTTCGATATTGTCCAAGACTCGATACCAAAAACGACAGGTCGTGTCGTCACCTAGCTTGACCAACATTGGGTCTAATATTCTGATTACCCTTCAGACCTTCCCGTTAGCTCTTTGGCGATCCAATCACGGTACCATTATTGCCATCTAGAATGGCATATATTAATTATATTCACATGATCAGTCACCTAAATGGCGTATATTTAAACTCTGGATTAAAAACACAATATACGAGAATCTTTACGTCACAAATGTATGGAAATAGACCCGACAGACAAACGGATTGTCTCTACCCGCGATTGTAATTAGAAAAAATTTCCATGCTTCGCACATAAAAAGGGATTTAGCAATCAAGTTTTCGGAGTGGATCAATGAATAAACACTTAATGGTCTTTACTCTAGCAGGGCACCCTTCAAACATGATTACCATTGTTCTCGGTTTGTAAAAATGGTAAATTATACTAGCGGGTGGGAGGCAAAGCAATTTTTTCCATAAACCAATTTTACGTTGATTTTTTAGATATTTGTGAATCAGCCTAATGTTTAAACTTAACTTTTAACTCTTTATAATATGACTGACCTGAATTACCTAATTAATCGAATAACTAACTTGCCTATCATACAAAAGAACTGAAAGTGATTTGCAGAGGACATCCGTAGGAAGAATCCTTATCAAATGCAATTGCCGGCAGGGTCCACGTTTTTCCAATAAAAAACAGCATTTCACACAGAGTCGTAATGAATTAGTCATGTGATGGACGTGATATATTGAAACGTTTCGCGATTTCTAACACTACTTTTGTTTTCGGCTACGATGCGCGAGAGTTCGGTTGCGGTGTAAAATCGCGTCAAGTTTGAATTTTGTTCCGAGTGATATCTACCGTGATCGTGTGGAGAAGCAGCTTGCTCGAAACTAGTTCGTGCACTGGGCTGGAGTTTTTGTTGGTCAGACCTCAGTTTAGGTTTTTATTGCGTCGCATTTGTCCGTGACAGACATGCGGTTTTGTTTACCCTTTCATCATTGGTCTTTTTTTTAGTGTTTGGGTAATTCTTTTCTTTATTTTTACTGGACGGAAGGCCCGTGATTGCTGGAGAAGCTTCTGCTCGATGGTTAGTTCAGCTAAGGTAGGGAGGATGGTATGTGAAACGATCTAGTCGCTCTTACGAACTCACGCTCGCTTTACATTAGTTACTTAACGTCTACCTATGAGGAATCGCTTCCAGTTCCTTTTTTTATCGGTTTCGACTCTAATATTCGCAAAGTGATTAGGTATCACTCGTACGGAGCTTGACACTCAATTTATCAATTTCAAGGGGATCGCGGCTGCTTAGTACACGATTTTTCTAATCCTACGTATGTGGAATTTATGAAATTCCATGTTTAAATCAGGTTTTGATTTTATAATTCGCAAAGTGATTAGATATCATCTTTACGGAGCTCAACAATCAATTTATCAATTTTCAAGGGGATCGCGGCTGGTTAGTACGCGATTTTTCTAATCCTACGTATGTGGAATTTATGAAATTCCAGTTCAAATCAGGTTTTGATTTTATAATTCGCAAAGTGATTAGATATCATCTTTACGGAGCTCAACACTCAATTTGTATATTTCGGGTTCGTTAAATCTGGTATAATTTTGACGTTAGATATCGATCTCTATTAGGATATGGATGGCAGAATCCTGTTGGCCATCTGCGTTTTGCGTGTCTCTATTTTAGATGTTGAAGGGGGGGGCCAAGTCGCTGGGCTTGGTCCTCATACGGGGCGTTCCTTCGTACTTTCATTAGATGTACCGGTTCGCCTTATTTTAATCATTGGACGTTAGCTGGTGTTATGCTATTTCGAATGTTATTGTTTCGGACTGCCCGTTTGCGGACTTTGCCTCTTGAGGCTCCGCCCTGCCGATGGTCGCGCAAAGAGTTTATAGTAGGGACGCGAGTGTCGTGTGGTGAGGTGGTGTGTATGATTTTACCTACCTATCGTTTCTCGCTTTGTTATTGTTTGGGTCCCTAGCTATAGCTCTATGTTCGCAAGAGACACCGGGTTCGCAGCTTGACCAGCTAGCTCTTCCTAGACCCCGGATACTAAAGCCTTTATTCGTAATTAATTAAGCACCTTCTCGCGCCATTAAGAGGCGTACGATTTGGTTCTTGATTAATTGTGACCAGCCGAGGTATCCGTAAGATGCAGGTGGTAGCTGGTGCTGGCCCTAACGTGGTCCCACCCACGCAGGTACACCCTACGAGTCTAATGCGCGGTGCACTCAGTCGGGATGCCACTCCCTTGACCTTGTGTCACTCGTGCTGCTTCACACTCCAAGAGACGGATAGCCACGACGCCGTGCGTGGGGACCCGTAAGTGAGTGTGCCCTGACGCTGTGAGTAGGGGCGGCCAAGCGCGATGCAGGGGAATCAGTTGAGAAAAAGAACACTCGTTCTAACATGGTGTTTCCCAAACTGTTAGTATGTTGTTCTTTATCGGTTCTTTTGGTCAAACGACGGCCAAGCGCAATGCAGGGGAATCGATTTGATCGAAAGAATACGTCTTTGTTACATGGAGAGTCTACGTGTAATTTTATGTGCTAGGTGTGCTGTCGAGCAGCACTTCGTCTTGACTTATTAGATTTGACAAGAGCCTCGAGGCTTATCCTGTCGGGGTTTATATAGGTTGGCGGATGGAGCCCGGGAGGGTGTTTTGAGGTAGGTCACGTGATGTTTGTCGCACTTCAATCACTAGGTGAGAGAGTTGCGGGGTGACGTGTAGGAGTACCGTTATTTCTCGAATTTCTATTATTAGCCGATCTTTGTCCCTCTAGGGTTTCAAGCGAGGTTTCTGCGAGGTTGAAATTCGTTGGACAATGTTATTCTCCTACTTGTTGTAGGTTCAAACTTTTTATGTATTTTTTCTCTGGTTTGATTATGGTTTTTCCCGATTCAGGCCCCTATGGGTCTTTCTCTGTTTTGTAGGCCGCTGTCCTGCTGTTTCGTTGATGACTAATTGCCCAGGATAATTAATTGTGGTTAATTATCTCTTCCTTGGTGTGTTTTTGACAGATTTCTTGTGGATTTATAGTTTTTTTGTTATTTTCCGGTGTTCTCCTACGTGAGGATCGTTTTTCTCTATGTTTTTTGTTTGGTTTTTGGTCGATATGAGTTTGTTTTATGTGTTTTATTAATATTAATGTTTTATTCATGAGTCGGGGTACGTAGCGATGTTTCATGAGGAGTTACCTTGTTGATCTTTCTCTATGTGTCGTGGTATCTCGATAGTTCCATGAATTCTTTCCTACGTTTGCCGGGCCGTGGCGTTCCCGATGTTCTCGCCTTTTGGATAGAGTGGCCTATTTGGGGGTTGTGCCGTATGTTTAAGGCTTGGTCTGGTGATTGTGTAGGGCGGGGGCTACTACGCTTGTCTAGTAGGCCGGTGTGTTCTTGTTGTTACGCCTACTGTTATGTTTACATCGTGATCTTTGGCTAGGCAGGCCTCTTATTTACGCCATTACTTTTAGGGTGTGTACTTGTAATTCTGCGTGTGTACCTACTAGTCCTTTCTATTCTCCTCGTCCGGTCGATACTTCTTTCGATCCGGTCTGGAGTGTTTTGTCTACCCAGAACTATTTTGTGTGCTTTGTCTTATTTTGGTATATTTTATGTCTTATTTCAGTTTGTGTAGGTTGGTTTAGATGTGGTGAAGGTTGTGAGTCATAGTAGCGGATCGCCTTAATGCGTTCCGTTACAATATATATACTGTCTTGTACTGTATGAGGCATATCAATCAGAATTGAGTTACTACACTGTGGCACGTTCCTGCTACGGTTATTATTATATCACCGTTGGCACTCTGGGAATACTTTTCGAACAGTTTATTTTGATGCATTGAGAACGTGCTGTACGTGACGAGGGGAAGAAAAAGGGAAATACTATCAGGAGTACAAATTGAAAATGCGGGATTTTTTTCTATTTTTGAACGTTTATTCTGAAAAAATGGTAACAAATGAATTATTCAAAGTATTGTCCATCGCTAGCCACAACTTTTTCCCATCTTTCTGGCAATTTACGGATACCGTCGCGAAAAAATTCGGCCGGCTTGGCTGCTATCCAGTCATCGACCCATTTTTGGGCTTCTTCGTAAGAATGGAAGCGCTGGTCAGCTAGGCCATGTGTCATCGATCGGAAAAGGTGGTAATCGGAAGGAGCAATATCTGGGCTATACGGCGGGTGGGGTAAGACTTCCCATTTCAGCGTTTGTAGGTATGTTTTGACCGGCGCTGCAACATGTGGCCGAGCGTTGTCATGTTGCAAAATTACTTTGTCGTGTCTTTGCTCGTATTGTGGCCGTTTTTCTTTGAGTGCGCGGCTCAAACGCATCAATTGAGTTCGGTATAGTGCTCCTGTGATGGTTTCGTTCGATTTCAATAGCTCATAATACACCACACCCAGCTGGTCCCACCAAATACAGAGCATGAGCTTGGCGCCGTGAATATTTGGTTTGGCCGTCGATGATGATGCATGGCCGGGGTAACCATATGATTTTTTGCGCTTCGGGTTATCGTAATGGATCCACTTTTCATCACCAGTGACAATGCGATGCAAAAAACCCTTCCGTTTTTGCCGTTCGAGCAGCAGTTCGCATGCAAAAAAACGGCGCTCGACGTCTCTCGGCTTCAGCTCATACGGCACCCAATGTCCTTGCTTTTGGATCATTCCGAGGGCTTTTATACGATGGGAAATGGCTTGTTGTGTCACTTCCAATGAATCTGCGAGCTCTTGTTGAGTTTGACACGAGTCTTCATTGAGTATTGCCTCCAATTCAGCATTCTCAAACTTTTTCACTTGGCCCGGCCGCTCTTTGTCCTCAACGTCAAAATCACCACTTCTAAACCGCACAAACCATCTCTCGCACGTTGAAACCGATGGAACATGACTCGGATAAGCCTCGGAGACCAATCGATGTGCTTCAGCAGCACTTTTCTTCAAATTAAAGAAGTAAATTAAAACTTCCCGCAAATGCTGTTTTGTTGGCACGAAACTCGACATATTGAGAGCTCAAAAAAACTATGAATTTGACACTGCGACAAATTGACACATACTGAAAATTAAAGCTATAAGACGTAGCTTTGACATGAACATAGTCACAGTACTGCCTGATGCGTATAGCGTTAGTAACGCCATCTGTTATCAAACCCGCATTTTCAATTTGTACCCCTGATAACAAGGGGAGGGGCATGTGGCAGAAAGGCTAGCTTCGTTAGTTCGATTGTGATAATATCGATTTTAGCACTCCAGCCATCGCTGGTATTGGAATGAATTGTGCCGCGGGCGTTTGCCTCGAGCATAAGTAATAGGAGAAGAAGGATGGGATCGTCGCGTTGACCTCGGTTACAATCTTGTCATATAAACAGTTTCGCTCTACTATCCATGCAGTTGGGTCAGCTGCTCTCTCTGGACAGGATCCTGTCCCTGTCAGCCCGTTCGTACATATTATGCCACTTTAATCCAACGGATTTATATCCCAAATATGACAACAATAACGGAGGGGAGCACAGTGCAGCGAAAGGAATGGCATACTTGATCAAAATTATTCGATAAAATGTTCACGAGGGTGCAGTTCCATTGTACGTTATTTCGCGAAACAATTCGGTTAGCATTAATTACACGAATGGTTCGGCCAGAACGAGTCCCTTTATGTCATTAATTTCGCATTATCATATTATAATGTTGTTAATGAGTGTAAACACATTTTATTCGTAATTTTCTTTTACTATTCAAAGTAATATTTTATTTATTCCAATGAATGTAAAAATAGAGAAGGAGACCAGAAAGTGATTCAAAATTCAGAAAGATCTTCACAGCACTCCGAATTCCGATTTTATGCATTCTTTTATTTTCTTAAGGTTTCATTCAATAATTATTTAGGCATGCGAACACATGTAGAAAAATAATTATTCAGATTTCACTGAGTCACTGCATTTTGTTGCTTTCTTCTTTGTTTGCTTTCTTCCGATGTAGTTGAAACTTCGGTGTTAACAGTACATGAAGTCAATTTTGGAAGATTTAATCGACAACGATTGCAGACACATGGGTCGACTAATGTTTCATGTAACATATAAGGCAGTTTCTGACTCGGATTAGATGCAGTTGCAATTGAAGTAGGTTGAAGCACTTTCCATAACTCTTTTAAGCCCTTTTTAGTTTCAAACTCTCCTTGGCCTTCTGTTCCAAAAAACTGTTGAAATTTTTCTTTTTTACGTTACGTGTTTGTTAGTTGTTAGAATGCAGGTGACCATAAAAATTGGCTTGGGCACTCGGAATATCTCGGCGAGAAGTTCTATTAACTTATTAATTAATCGGTCGTGTATATGTTATTATTAAATTCTGAATTTATGCGACAATTCCCGACCACTTGTTAAGATGAAAATTTCGGTAAATCGCAACTCGGGGTGTGAGTCAGCGTTACCTAGATTCCTGCGTTATCGATCTTTCTTGATCGAAAGATCTCAAACAATCGAATCCCTAATTTTTGTCAACTCTGATTGCCTCACTCATTCGTTAAGAATTAATGAAGCAACCACAATTGACGGTTTTTGATTTCTAAAGAAATCGTGAAAAAATATCACCACAGCCAGGGATACATAAATTTCGCATAAATTCAGAATTTAATAATAACATATACACGACCGATTAATTAATAAGTTGTTTGATTACTGATATTAAAATTGAGATCGTGAATTGATGTCACCAGAGCCACGGTGGCGTAATTGGTAACGTACCAGGCTAGAATTCTAGAGTTCCCGGTTCGATCCCGGGCTGTGGTGATATTTTTTAACGATTTCTTTAGAAATTAAAAACCCTAGTTCCAAGACATACGAGTATACGGCTGGTCCAGATGGTATTTCTTTGTTCTTGATAAATAAGTCACTTGGGGTTTCATGCTTACTGTTAACAGCTATGTTTAACCTTTCTTTACAGACATCAAAGTTCCTTCAGTACTGGAAAAAGGCTTTTCTTCGACCTTTATCTAAAATTAAAACACCTCTTTCCCTGCCTGATACTAGGCCGATAGCTAGCCTCAGTGAACGTTCGAAAGTGCTTGTGAGACTGGTTCATAAGCAGATCATCGACTCGATTGAATCAAGTATTTGATTCACGACAATCGGGATATCGTAATGGTCACAGTACTTCATCAGCACTACTACGTATGTGTGACGATATGAGGCGTAATGTTGATGAAAGGCGTATTACTATTCTCATCTTGTTTGATTTAAGTAAGGCATTTAATACTGTACCACACCTACAATTAGTCGCAAAATTAAAAAAAGTGGGCCTCGCGAAACCAGTTCTTGATTGGATTTTTTTCATATTTGACTGAAAGATCTCAAGCAGTTATTGATGGTTCCAAGAATTGCTCTTGGTTACGTACAGCAGCGGGCATATCGTACAGTTCCGTCCTTGGTCCTCTTCTTTTTTCACTTTCATTAACGATATTAGCACTACACTTCAATACTCATAACACATGATATTTACCGACGATACGCAGAACTATCTCAGCTGCTTCCCGTCTTAAATAAATCAAGGGATAAGGTTAATTACAAAGGACGTTCAAGCCATTGCCAACTTTGCAATCTCAAATGGTCTAAAGATGAACATGGCCAAATCAAAAGTTCTTATTCGCGGTAACAATGCGTACACACGTGAACTCGACTTGTCTATGTTACCTCCGATCTCTTTAAATAGGGTGTGTTGAGGATTGCTTTGCCTGGTGATTTTCAATCTGAAATATATTGAAAGAGAATAAGTTTTCCCTCACGACAGGTGCGACATAACCAAACCAAAGATGTTGATGAAGAAAGTAGTCTTTATTCCACCTTAAATCGTTTTACTACAAAAAGAAAAATATAAAATAAATAAATGAATAAATTAAAAATGAATTTAAGGAGCTGCACATGCAATTATATTAATTGCGTGCCGAGATATGTGAGGTGAACCGTGAAGCAGCCCGTGCTGCAAAACTCGCCACGAGGTGAGATTTTTGAGGGTGCGCAAATTGAGATTTCCCCACCTCACCGACATTGAATTTAGTTTAATTATGACGGTGCACGCTTACCGAGTATTTTGAGTCCTTTTGAGCATTTCTGAGTTGAGTAGATTCTGAGTAAAGCGGTGAAAAAGTCCGAGGTGAGAGCAGAGGTTAAAGCTGTCTGTGCGGTTTTCACGAGAGTGTCCAAAAAATCTCAAGATGGCTGAGAACTACCAAAGCGTCGTTATGAGACGTCGCAGTTAAGCGAGAGACCGTGGTCTCGCTTGAGTAGCATTTCGCTGTTCGCAGGACAGCCGAGCGCAGCACAACAACAGTAGCAACAGGTGGATGCACGACGATTATCGATCGCCGTGCGTCAGCTGATTCTCCAACAGGGTGAATATTCCGTTTGTTAGTGAACCTAGAAACTTAGGAGTGATCATGCACTGTAATTTATCCTGGAAATCTCACTTTTACATATCTTACAAAAAGTCCACTTTGCCGTCGATAGGTTCAAATTTTATCGCATAGCCCTTTCTCAAGGATTAAGATCATCATCAATGATTTCCTTAATTTTTCTGCTCCTAGACTACTGCTGCTTAGTTGATTACAATCTGACTAAGGAATTGAATTAAAAATTAGAAAGTCTTATTAATTATTGTATACGTTTTGTTTTCGGTCTTCGGCGCGTTACTCATATCACTCCGTTTAGGCGACAACTAGGCTGGCTCACAGTTCAATCGCGACGTCTGTATTTTTTGGCATTTCAATACATAATATTGTATTATGCATCAGAAAGCACCAACATATTTTTTGGCTCTATTCAGTCACCAGAGGGACACCCCTGAACGTCAGTTAAGACAGCGTTCGACTTTTTCTGTACAACGGATCGCACTACGACTTACAGAGACGCATTTTCTCTCTGGTATTTATTTTTGGGAGGCCTTATTGCTGGAGCGCATTCCGTCCGTACAGTACGAAACACTAGTCGAAAATGATTGATATTTTATTCTTCTTTCGCAGATGCTTTTCATTGAGGCGATTGCTGTACGTCTTCGTTATAAGATACTTTGTTACACGAATTGGCCTCTTGACGTCAATTAATTAAAATCAAAAATGAAATGACTTTATATAAGAAATACCTTACACTTCCCTATAAGATAATCATGTGTGAGAGCTGAAACAAATAGGGAAACTATAGTATATTAAATACTCACTTCTAAATAGATTTTCATTGCTGGACTGACTTGGACAGGTATCTGGAAGAGAACAAAATAAAATGACGATAAAAATTGTAATTATATTAAAAAATCCTGCAAAGTGAAACCTTGAATATTGCTTCCTCATTATTTTTCACCTTCCACAAAACCACCTCTCGAAGAAAGTATCGATTTTAGCTTGCTCATAGAGTAAGTGTGTGAAAGGTGGAAAGTAATGAGGAAGAAACGTGCAAGAGTGATAAATCTAAGCGACAATGATTTGACCAAATTTTTGATGGAAAATTTCTGGCAGTTCGCAACCCGGTTAGAGTCAGCGCCACCTGAGATCCCTGTGTTATCGATCTCAGAAAGATCTTTTAACAATCGAATCATTAATTATTTTTGTCAACTCTGATTGCCTCACTCATTCATTAAGAATTAATGAGGCAACCAGAACTGACGATTTTTTACTTTTTGAAGAAATCGTGAAAAAATATTGCCACAGCCCGGGTTCGAACCGGGAACTCCAGAATTCTAGCCTGGTACGTTACCAATTACGCCACCGCGGCCCTAGCAACATCAATTCACGATCTCTATTTTAATGTCAATTAATATACCTTTGTTATTTTATTATACGCGGTCATATGTTTCTTAAGAGTGATAAATCTAAGCGACAATGATTTGACCAAATTTTTGATGGAAAATTTCTGGCAGTTCGCAACCCGGTTAGAGTCAGCGCCACCTAAGATCCCTGTGTTATCGATCTCAGAGAGATCTTTTAACAATCGAATCATTAATTATTTTTGTCAACTCTGATTGCCTCACTCATTCATTAAGAATTAATGAGGCAACCAGAACTGACGATTTTTTACTTTTTAAAGAAATCGTGAAAAAATATTGCCACAGCCCGGGTTCGAACCGGGAACTCCAGAATTCTAGCCTGGTACGTTACCAATTACGCCACCGCGGCCCTAGCAACATCAATTCACGATCTCTATTTTAATGTCAATTAATATACCTTTGTTATTTTATTATACGCGGTCATATGTTTCTTAAGAGTGATAAATCTAAGCGACAATGATTTGACCAAATTTTTGATGGAAAATTTCTGGCAGTTCGCAACCCGGTTAGAGTCAGCGCCACCTAAGATCCCTGTGTTATCGATCTCAGAGAGATCTTTTAACAATCGAATCATTAATTATTTTTATCAACTCTGATTGCCTCACTCATTCATTAAGAATTAATGAGGCAACCAGAACTGACGATTTTTTACTTTTTAAAGAAATCGTGAAAAAATATTGCCACAGCCCGGGTTCGAACCGGGAACTCCAGAATTCTAGCCTGGTACGTTACCAATTACGCCACCGCGGCCCTAGCAACATCAATTCACGATCTCTATTTTAATGTCAATTAATATACCTTTGTTATTTTATTATACGCGGTCATATGTTTCTTAAGAGTGATAAATCTAAGCGACAATGATTTGACCAAATTTTTGATGGAAAATTTCTGGCAGTTCGCAACCCGGTTAGAGTCAGCGCCACCTAAGATCCCTGTGTTATCGATCTCAGAGAGATCTTTTAACAATCGAATCATTAATTATTTTTGTCAACTCTGATTGCCTCACTCATTCATTAAGAATTAATGAGGCAACCAGATCTGACGATTTTTTACTTTTTAAAGAAATCGTGAAAAAATATTGCCACAGCCCGGGTTCGAACCGGGAACTCCAGAATTCTAGCCTGGTACGTTACCAATTACGCCACCGCGGCCCTAGCAACATCAATTCACGATCTCTATTTTAATGTCAATTAATATACCTTTGTTATTTTATTATACGCGGTCATATGTTTCTTAAGAGTGATAAATCTAAGCGACAATGATTTGACCAAATTTTTGATGGAAAATTTCTGGCAGTTCGCAACCCGGTTAGAGTCAGCGCTACCTAAGATCCCTGTGTTATCGATCTCAGAAAGATCTTTTAACAATCGAATCATTAATTATTTTTGTCAACTCTGATTGCCTCACTCATTCATTAAGAATTAATGAGGCAACCAGAACTGACGATTTTTTACTTTTTAAAGAGGTGGCGTAATTGGTAACGTACCAGGCTAGAATTCTGGAGTTCCCGGTTCGAACCCGGGCTGTGGCAATATTTTTTCACGATTTCTTTAAAAAGTAAAAAATCGTCCGTTCTGGTTGCCTCATTAATTCTTAATGAATGAGTGAGGCAATCAGAGTTGACAAAAATAATTAATGATTCGATTGTTAAAAGATCTTTCTGAGATCGATAACACAGGGATCTTAGGTGGCGCTGACTCTAACCGGGTTGCGAACTGCCAGAAATTTTCCATCAAAAATTTGGTCAAATCATTGTCGCTTAGATTTATCACTCTTAAGAAACATATGACCGCGTATAATAAAATAACAAAGGTATATTAATTGACATTAAAATAGAGATCGTGAATTGATGTTGCTAGGGCCGCGGTGGCGTAATTGGTAACGTACCAGGCTAGAATTCTGGAGTTCCCGGTTCGAACCCGGGCTGTGGCAATATTTTTTCACGATTTCTTTAAAAAGTAAAAAATCGTCAGTTCTGGTTGCCTCATTAATTCTTAATGAATGAGTGAGGCAATCAGAGTTGACAAAAATAATTAATGATTCGATTGTTAAAAGATCTCTCTGAGATCGATAACACAGGGATCTTAGGTGGCACTGACTCTAACCGGGTTGCGAACTGCCAGAAATTTTCCATCAAAAATTTGGTCAAATCATTGTCGCTTAGATTTATCACTCTTAAGAAACATATGACCGCGTATAATAAAATAACAAAGGTATATTAATTGACATTAAAATAGAGATCGTGAATTGATGTTGCTAGGGCCGCGGTGGCGTAATTGGTAACGTACCAGGCTAGAATTCTGGAGTTCCCGGTTCGAACCCGGGCTGTGGCAATATTTTTTCACGATTTCTTTAAAAAGTAAAAAATCGTCAGTTCTGGTTGCCTCATTAATTCTTAATGAATGAGTGAGGCAATCAGAGTTGACAAAAATAATTAATGATTCGATTGTTAAAAGATCTTTCTGAGATCGATAACACAGGGATCTTAGGTGGCGCTGACTCTAACCGGGTTGCGAACTGCCAGAAATTTTCCATCAAAAATTTGGTCAAATCATTGTCGCTTAGATTTATCACTCTTAAGAAACATATGACCGCGTATAATAAAATAACAAAGGTATATTAATTGACATTAAAATAGAGATCGTGAATTGATGATGCTAGGGCCGCGGTGGCGTAATTGGTAACGTACCAGGCTAGAATTCTGGAGTTCCCGGTTCGAACCCGGGCTGTGGCAATATTTTTTCACGATTTCTTTAAAAAGTAAAAAATCGTTAGATCTGGTTGCCTCATTAATTCTTAATGAATGAGTGAGGCAATCAGAGTTGACAAAAATAATTAATGATTCGATTGTTAAAAGATCTCTCTGAGATCGATAACACAGGGATCTTAGGTGGCGCTGACTCTAACCGGGTTGCGAACTGCCAGAAATTTTCCATCAAAAATTTGGTCAAATCATTGTCGCTTAGATTTATCACTCTTAAGAAACATATGACCGCGTATAATAAAATAACAAAGGTATATTAATTGACATTAAAATAGAGATCGTGAATTGATGTTGCTAGGGCCGCGGTGGCGTAATTGGTAACGTACCAGGCTAGAATTCTGGAGTTCCCGGTTCGAACCCGGGCTGTGGCAATATTTTTTCACGATTTCTTTAAAAAGTAAAAAATCGTCAGTTCTGGTTGCCTCATTAATTCTTAATGAATGAGTGAGGCAATCAGAGTTGACAAAAATAATTAATGATTCGATTGTTAAAAGATCTCTCTGAGATCGATAACACAGGGATCTTAGGTGGCGCTGACTCTAACCGGGTTGCGAACTGCCAGAAATTTTCCATCAAAAATTTGGTCAAATCATTGTCGCTTAGATTTATCACTCTTAAGAAACATATGACCGCGTATAATAAAATAACAAAGGTATATTAATTGACATTAAAATAGAGATCGTGAATTGATGTTGCTAGGGCCGCGGTGGCGTAATTGGTAACGTACCAGGCTAGAATTCTGGAGTTCCCGGTTCGAACCCGGGCTGTGGCAATATTTTTTCACGATTTCTTTAAAAAGTAAAAAATCGTCAGTTCTGGTTGCCTCATTAATTCTTAATGAATGAGTGAGGCAATCAGAGTTGACAAAAATAATTAATGATTCGATTGTTAAAAGATCTCTCTGAGATCGATAACACAGGGATCTTAGGTGGCGCTGACTCTAACCGGGTTGCGAACTGCCAGAAATTTTCCATCAAAAATTTGGTCAAATCATTGTCGCTTAGATTTATCACTCTTAAGAAACATATGACCGCGTATAATAAAATAACAAAGGTATATTAATTGACATTAAAATAGAGATCGTGAATTGATGTTGCTAGGGCCGCGGTGGCGTAATTGGTAACGTACCAGGCTAGAATTCTGGAGTTTCCGGTTCGAACCCGGGCTGTGGCAATATTTTTTCACGATTTCTTTAAAAAGTAAAAAATCGTCAGTTCTGGTTGCCTCATTAATTCTTAATGAATGAGTGAGGCAATCAGAGTTGACAAAAATAATTAATGATTCGATTGTTAAAAGATCTTTCTGAGATCGATAACACAGGGATCTTAGGTGGCGCTGACTCTAACCGGGTTGCGAACTGCCAGAAATTTTCCATCAAAAATTTGGTCAAATCATTGTCGCTTAGATTTATCACTCTTAAGAAACATATGACCGCGTATAATAAAATAACAAAGAAACGTGCAAGGTTTTACTTTGCAGGGTTATCTTACGGTTTGATTTATCTTATTACTTATCTTATTTTCCACCATTGTTCACCCGATTTGAATCTTTGCTATCTCATGTTCTAAGTAACATAATTTCTATTATATTTTCCTAGAAAAATAGATATTGTCGTGTGACTAACAGGTGGGCTGAAAAGTTTGTAGGCTAACATAGAAAAAATCTTTTTTTTGATAAAATTTGATTTTATTATTCAATATAGTTGCCTTCGAGGGCGATAAAACGATTTTATAATATTTTATAATATTTTATTTTTCTTATTTTTATTATTGGTATTATTATTATTAAAAAAAAATTTTTACGGTTGATTTGGTGCAGAGTCCAAATAATGTTTATCAAGCCAAGCCTTGGCTTCAACAGTATTTTTTTTCGCCAAAAAGCAATGGTTTGATAACGCACGAAATTCCTTTTCATCCATTTTTTCAAACTAACAAAAGTTGGTTCCCTCAAAATGCTATATCTCACAAACTAATAGTACGACAGCTGTCAAATTTATACACGTGTCTTTGAAGGTTAGGGCTAACTAAAAATCATATGCCTTTCTTACAGATTAATTACATAATCCTTTTATACGCGGCCATATGTTTCTTTAGAGTGATAAATCTAAGCGACAATGTTATTTGACCAAATTTTTATGATGGAAAATTTTCGGCAGTTCGCAACCCGGTTAGAGTCAGCGCCACCTAAATCCCTGTGTTATCGATCTTAGAAAGATCTCTAACAATCGAATCATTAATTATTTTTTTCAACTCTGATTGCCTTACTCATTCATTAAGAATTAATGAGGCAACCAGACCTGACGAATTTTTTTAACTTCTAGAGAAATCATGAAAAAATATTGCCAGAGCTCGGGTTCGAACCGGGAACTCCAGAATTCTAGCCTGTTACGTTACCAAATACGCCACCGCGGCTCTAGCAACATTAATTCACGATCTCTATTTTTAATGTCAAGTAATACACCTTTTTTACAGATTAATTAAATAATCCTTTTATACGCGGCCATATGTTTCTTCAGAGTGATAAATCTAAGCGGCAATGTTATTTGACCAAATTTTTATGATGGAAAATTTTCGGCAGTTCGCAACCCGGTTAGAGTCAGCGCCACCTAGATCCCTGTGTTATCGATCTTAGAAAGATCCCTAACAATCGAATCATTAATTGTTTTTTTGTCAACCCTGATTGCCTTACTTATTCAGTAAGAATTCATGAGGCAACCAGACCTGACGATTTTTTTTAACTTCTAGAGAAATCGTGAAAAAATATTGCCAGAGCCCGGGTTCGAACCGGGAGCTCCAGAATTCTAGCCTGGTACGTTACCAATTACGCAACCGCAGCTCTAGCAACATTAATTGACGATCTTTATTTTTAATGTCAAGTAATACACTTTTCTTACAGATGAATTAAATAATCCTTTTATACGCGGCCATATGTTTCTTTAGAGTGATAAATCTAAGCGGCAATGTTATTTGACCAAATTTTATGATGGAAAATTTTCGGCAGTTCGCAACCCGGTTAGAGTCAGCGCCACCTAGATCCCTGTGTTATCGATCTTAGAAAGATATCTTACAATCGAAACATTAATTATTTTTTTGTCAACTCTGATTACCTTACTCATTCATTAAGAATTAATGAGGCAACCAGACCTGACGATTTTTTTTAACTTCTAGAGAAATCGTGAAAAAATATTGCCAGAGCCCGGGTTCGAACCGGGAACTCCAGAGTTCTAGCCTGGCACGTTACCAATTACGCCACCGCGGCTCTAGCAAGGGCAATTTACGATCTTTATTTTTAATGTCACGTAATACACCTTTCTTACAGATTAATTAAATAACGCTTTTATACGCGGCCATATGTTTCTTTAGAGTGATAAATCTAAGCGACAATGTTATTCGACCAAATTTTTATGATGGAAAATTTTCAGCAGTTCGCAGCCCGGTTAGAGTCAGCGCCACCTAGATCCCTGTGTTATCGATCTTAGAAAGATATCTAACAATCGAATCATTAATTATTTTTTTGTCAACTCTGATTGCCTTACTCATTCATTAAGAATTAATGAGGCAACCAGACGTGACGATTTTTTTTAACTTCTAGAGAAATCGTGAATAAATATTGCCAGAGCCCGGGTTCGAACCGGGAACTCCAGAATTCTAGCCTGGTACGTTACCAATTACGCCACCGCGGCTCTAGCAATGGCAATTTACGATCTTTATTTTTAATGTCAAGTAATACACCTTTCTTACAGATTAATTAAATAATGCTTTTATACGCGGCCATATGTTTCTTTAGAGTGATAAATCTAAGCGACAATGTTATTTGACCAAATTTTTATGATGGGAAATTTTCGGCAGTTCGCAACCCGGTTAGAGTCTGCGCCACCTAGATCCCTGTGTTATCGATCTTAGAACGATCTCTAACAACCGAATCATTAATTATTTTTTTGTCAACTCTGATTGCTTTACTCATTCATTAAGAATTAATGAGGAAACCAGACCTGACGATTTTTTTTAACTTCTAGAAAAATCGTGAAAAAATATTGCCACAGCCCGGGTTCGAACCGGGAACTCCAGAATTCTAGCCTGGTACGTTACCAATTACGCCACCGCAGCTCTAGCAACATTAATTCACGATCTCTATTTTTAATGTCAAGTAATACACCTTTCGTACAGATTAATTAAATAATGCTTTTATACGCGGCCATATGTTTCTTTAGAGTGATAAATCTAAGCGACAATGTTATTTAACCAAATTTTTATGATGGAAAATTTTCGGCAGTTCGCAACCCGGTTAGAGTCAGCGCCACCTAGATCCCTGTGTTATCGATCTTAGAAAGATATCTAACAATCGAATCATGAATTATTTTTTTGTCAACTCTGGTTGCCTTACTCATTCATTAAGAATTAATGAGGCAACCAGACCTGACGATTTTTTTAACTTCTAGAGAAATCGTGAATAAATATTGCCAGAGCCCGGGTTCAAACCGTGAACTCCAGAATTCTAGCCTAGTACGTTACCAATTACGCTACCGCGGCTCTAGCAACGGCAATTTACGATCTTTATTTTTAATGTCAAGTAATACACCTTTCTTACAGATTAATTAAATAATGCTTTTATACGCGGCCATATGTTTCTTTAGAGTGATAAATCTAAACGACAATATTATTTGACCAAATTTTTATGATGGAAAATTTTCGGCAGTTCGCAACCCGGTTAGAGTCAGCGCCACCTAGATCCCTGTGTTATCGATCTTAGAACGATCTCTAACAACCGAATCATTAATTATTTTTTTGTCAACTCTGATTGCTTTACTCATTCATTAAGAATTAATGAGGAAACCAGACCTGACGATTTTTTTTAACTTCTAGAAAAATCGTGAAAAAATATTGCTACAGCCCGGGTTCGAACCGGGAACTCCAGAATTCTAGCCTGGTACGTTACCAATTACGCCACCGCAGCTCTAGCAACATTAATTCACGATCTCTATTTTTAATGTCAAGTAATACACCTTTCGTACAGATTAATTAAATAATGCTTTTATACGCGGCCATATGTTTCTTTAGAGTGATAAATCTAAGCGACAATGTTATTTGACCAAATTTTTATGATGGAAAATTTTCGGCAGTTCGCTACCCGGTTAGAGTCAGCGCCACCTAGATCCCTGTGTTATCGATCTTAGAAAGATATCTAACAATCGAATCATTAATTATTTTTTTGTCAACTCTGATTGCCTTACTTATTCATTAAGAATTAATGAGGCAACCAGACGTGACGACTATTTTTAACTTCTAGAGAAATCATGAATAAATATTGCCAGAGCCCGGGTTCGAACCGGGAACTCCAGAATTCTAGCCTAGTACGTTACCAATTACGCTACCGCGGCTCTAGCAACATTAATTCACGATCTCTATTTTTAATGTCAAGTAATACACCTTTCTTACAGATTCATTAAATAATGCTTTTATACGCGGCCATATGTTTCTTTAGAGTGATAAATCTAAGCGACAATGTTATTTGACCAAATTTTTATGATGGAAAATTTTCGGCAGTTCGCAACCCGGTTAGAGTCAGCGCCACCTAGATCCCTGTGTTATCGATCTTAGAAAGATATCTAACAATCGAATCATTAATTATTTTTTTGTCAACTCTGGTTGCCTTACTTATTCATTAAGAATTAATGAGGCAACCAGACGTGACGATTATTTTTAACTTCTAGAGAAATCGTGAATAAATATTGCCAGAGCCCGGGTTCGAACCGGGAACTCCAGAATTCTAGCCTAGTACGTTACCAATTACGCTACCGCGGCTCTAGCAACATTAATTCACGATCTCTATTTTTAATGTCAAGTAATACACCTTTGTTACAGATTAATTAAATAATGCTTTTATACGCGGCTATATGTTTCTTTAGAGTGATAAATCTAAGCGACAATGTTATTTGACCAAATTTTTATGATGGAAAATTTTCGGCAGTTCGCAACCCGGTTAGAGTCAGCGCCACCTAGATCCCTGTGTTATCGATCTTAGAAAGATATCTAACAATCGAATCATTAATTATTTTTTTGTCAACTCTGGTTCCCTTACTCATTCATTAAGAATTAATGAGGCAACCAGACCTGACGATTTTTTTAACTTCTAGAGAACCCCGGCTGTGGCAATATTTTTTCACGATTTTTCTAGAAGTTAAAAAAAATCGTCAGGTCTGGTTGCCTCATTAATTCTTAATCAATGAGTAAGGCAATCAGAGTTGACAAAAAAATAATTAATGATTCGATTGTTAGAGATCTTTATAAGATCGATAACATAGGGATCTAGGTGGCGCTTACTCTAACCGGGTTGCGAACTGCCGAAAATTTTCCATCATAAAAATTTGGTCAATTAACATTGTCGCTTAGATTTATCACTCTAAAAATCATTTGGATTTAATACTAGTAGCGCTATCTATGTGTCAGCCTACGAACTTTTCAGCCAACCTGGTATATGCCTTATTCAAGCTTATTACTTATTAGCCCACTATACTGTAATCAAATAACATATTATTCGCATTTACTGCTGCGTATCGTGCTGCCACCTAGTAAGATTTATCCAGTTGAAGGCGAAGTCGAAGATTGAGAGTCGAACTCGAATCTCGCCCCCAGTAACCATGGCTCGTGAATAAATTGACGGGTAATTGCAAAACTGCTATCTTTACATTACTTGCACTTGTCGTGATAATATCGCTGGCGCAATGAGCGTTCCGTTACAAAAATTGAGTAACAAATACCGTGTCGTCTGTACTGAACCGACCGAATGCAAAACCATCGGCGATCCCGTCGTATTTCGAACAGCAGCAAAGACTAGAGAATAAGCTACTGCGAAATGCATGATTGTTTTAAGAATAAATGAAAATACGACCAGCCCAACGGCCATTACGCGTCTGGTACGACACGCCACGTTATTATAAATATATTCAACTCTCTCAGGACGACTGAACACTTCCAAGGCATTTTTTCAATTTTTTTTATTGAACTTATCTCGAGGCGAGAGACCCACAATCGAGATAACTACGATTGGTGAGGTTATCTTGGACCGTTTCGAGCATTATTACGATTCTTAGAAGACAACTCCAACATATGTATTTGGTCCGACTTGAAGGTCGTTCGATGTCCAGACAGGGTATTTAGAAAAGGAAACATTTATTGTAGAAACGAGGGATATACTGTAACGTGGCAGAATATTCGGGCTGCATCCTCCTCGCTCAACGGCTACCCGCACCATCGCTCAGGGCTGTACGGTATAATTTTCGTATTTTATTTATTCTTTATTTTTTTTTTGTTGTATTTTTTTTATATATAATGCGTTCGATACGACCGAGGATGGAGAGGGAGTACGAGGGAGAGTAAAACAATGTGACAACTTCGGGAACTTCGGACCGATATTTTATGTTTTTCTTGATCGGAATATGCCACTTTCCCGACGACGCACCAAATAGTACGCGGCCTTCCATCCTTAGCTGCCGTCGACTCACGGGAATCTATGTATCTCCGAGAGTCCTCTGCTGGGCTACGCAACGTTGGGATTATCTGTCGCTAAGTAATACATTGTCCTACTGAGGCGCTAGTCGCGGTCATCGTGCGACACCGGTTCCCTCAATTAACCGAGTTTAGCGAGTTAAGTGGGGATCATAGTTCACGGGCACGTGTGCCGGCAGGACCTCAGGGCTTTTTCCCGGTGATCGTCGAGTAAGGAGGACGTAGTTCTCTGTCTCCTGTTTAGTGGTCCCGTACAACCGTTGGCAACATTTGGGAATATCACTATCGACGGATCCGTCTACCCAAAATTTGTATTTGATCCTCTCTGTTATCTGGACCCGAGGATTCAGGCCGGAAAGACACTCGAGATTTCCCGGAAGTCGAGGAACAGCACATCAGCGTCGTCCCGGTGACCTCTCTTCCCTTCTACGGTCTTTCGCTAATATTTTATTATTCTATCATTTGATTTGTTTATTCTAAATTTATTCGAGCTTGGTCACCCCTGCGACTCTGGTATACTGCGCGCAGAGTGTGAATATGTATCGGGAGCTGCGGCGCCCGTAGCGTGTAACCTCGAGATCGTTTAAGTGGTAAAAGCCGGGGAAAAGTCATTAAATTAATCAATTGTTTTTTTTAATTAAATCGTGCGCGAGTTAGGCCTTTATCCCGAGGTGTGTTGGTTTGGGTGCGATTGGAACCGGATATTCCGTGTCATGGATTTTATCGAATTAGGGGTTTTAGATGTACATGATTTTGTTTGCGTTTTCTTTCGTTTGGATTTAGAAGGTCGTGCGCGAGTTCGTACGTCGTCCCGTTGTAAATTGGATGTGGAAGGGACTTGCACGTTACAGACCGCGTCACGTATCATTCAAATTAATCGGCATTTCTCTGTCTAATTTATTTATTTATTTATTTATTTATTTATTTATTTATTTATTTATTTATTTATTTATTTATTTATTTATTTATTTATTTATTTATTTATTTATTTATTTATTTATTTATTTATTTATTTATTTATTTATTTATTTATTTATTTATTTATTTATTTATTTATTTATTTATTTATTTATTTATTTATTCATTTATTTATTCATTTATTTATTATTTTTGGGACTTTGTGTTAAGGCCCCTGGGTAGTACGGTCAGCTATTTTGAATCGTGACGTCAGAGTCCGTGAAATACGGACAAATCTTACGGAAGATCTTATATCAAAACGCCTTACCTTAAAATTAAATAAAGGGGCTCAAAAAAATGAGGAAGAAATATTGTACGCCTCTCTGCTCATTGAATTTTCGGTGCGGATCTAGCAAGTCGACAAACGGCACATTGAAGAACAGTGTATTTGACAGCTGGATCGGTCGAAGTAGCATCGTCCTCAAAAACAGTGAATCACTTTGAATCGGACTATTATTTCAGGAAACGAACAGCAGAGCGGCATAACTAACACATTGGAGCTCACCATTGAACCAGTTTTTCCACGATAAATTAATTAATTCGGCAATGAGATCTTCCGCGAGGCAAATGTGTATTTTTTCCCCGTGTTTCTCCTGTCGAATAGTTCACGATTATTCCGATAAGCGCGCTACACGAATATACCGCCGCTGACTCTGATGGTAAGTCGTGAAGTTACCATCCGTTGCATTCGATCGCCTATTTGAATTGACAAGTTATCACTTTGTTTTTATTTTTCTTTTTTTCTTACGAACGAATATATATCTACTATGAGTTTCAGTAACCTGTATTATTGCATTTTCTCTCGTTCGTTTTTTTTCTTTTATTTCTCACGAACGAATATATATCTACTATGAGTTTCAGTGACCTGTATTATTGCATTTTCTCTCGTTCGGCAGAAAAATCCGTAGAACATAATTTAATAAGAACTTAACTTAATAGTTACAATTTTTTGACATATTCACTTGCTTTCAGAAAGTTGCGTGTCGATATGATCTTACCGGATTATCGAAAACGTCACTATTCGTTTTAAATTTTTACACTAGGAAAAAAAAAACGATCGAACGTTTCACTTTACTTGAAAAGTGTGCAAAGTAGGACCTTGTATATAGCTCCATCATGATTTCTTGCGATTCATAAACTTTGATCTATGAAGAAATATGTTTATCAATTTTGGCTTCCACCTAGAGGAAGCTTCGAAAAGTTGTAAAAGTTAGAGCGCGACAGGACATTGTTCGAAAATTAAAAAATGCCATGAATATTGATATGGCACAAGTTTTGGACCCTTCAATGTATTCACGACAAATTTTTTACTGACAACTGTTCACTAGAATATCAAATTTGTGCACGATGTCTTTTTTTAAATGGCAAAAGTTGGAGCACAAGACGTGAATAAAAAAAAAATGTAATAATGAACACCGCCGGGTTTGCGCGAAAGGCTAACTCATCCTTTATTTACCCACACTTTACTTGTGCACCAAATTTCAGCCCAATAGCTTGAGAGTTGCGGACGCTATCGTGCTGAAAAGAAGAAATGTGCACACGCACACAAAAACATAATTAGACATTCCGTCCAAATCACTTTTCTCGACGTTTTAGACTATTCAGATAGTTTAGATAGAACACGGCAGCGTTCTGGCAGAAAAATCGTGAAATTTTTTTTTTCACGGAAACAAAGTTTCTTGTATGACGAAGTGAAATACTTTATTCAAAAACAAATAAATGCATGCACTATAACAAGTTACATTGAACATTTTGTGCTTCCTTTCAAGGGTCTGATTCTTCGGCATCTTCGATAGTATCGTTGGCCCGATTAGTCTTTCTTCCTTCGATTTTGCGACGTTTTGCTTCTAAAATGTACTGAGGCTCGCGAATGGCTGCGTAACCTCGGCGGTCACGACAAGCTCGAGGATCTGCGATTTCCGGGAGAAGACAATCCTGGTAGAACTTTATCAGCTGTTTCTCCATTTTTTTCGCCCAGAATTGATCGTCACGGTATATCTTTTCGATCTTCATTCCTTTCGGTGTCCAAAGCGTAAATATACAATATTGACGACGAGTTACATGCAGCTGTCCTTGAATTGATAGTAGTACGAGTGTCTGCGCTTTATTCCCGCATCTGTTTCTTTCCCGTAAAGTGTCTGCATACTTCCTATTTTCTGCGAAATAGCTTCTTCGGGCGTGAGATCTCGACATGTAAACGGACACTTGATTTCGACGACTCCGTCACAATCGATTAGTCCGTCTGGAGATGCACCAATGTAAGGAATTTCGGGATCAATGAATAATCCACACGTTTTGATTACAATCCCCATTTTCTGTGCTAAGTCACGACGTGCTTGAAGCTCGCAGTCAATGCCGTACTGAACCGCTGCGACGGATTTCAAATCCGCTGGATAGAGAATCGATCGCACTTGATTTTTGCAAGAAGTTTGTGGGCGCATCTTGCAAACCGCGCCGAAATGAGACGCTGTGAGGAGACGTCTCCGGTAGTGCCAATATCCGGTGTCGGCTTGTGTTCTCGTTTCCATCTCAATCTCAAGTCTTCGCTCTTTCCATTCTTGAAGCAATTTCGTATGCTCGTCCAAGGCCTCCGCATACTCCTGTGTAGACATATCCGGCTTCTCGGCATTTGGTCCATAATCGGCATCTTTCGCAGCACTCAAGTCTCTTTTTCTGCTTACCCTTTTCTCAAGAGGAACTTCCCCGTATCGTTGTCTGGCTCTCAAAAGGTCTCGCTGTTCCTTCATTTCCCATCGTTGTGACGCTATTCCGGGTTTAGTTTCCAGAGTCTCGTGTAGTCTCGTCATCATTTCTCTGGTATTGAATTGCAGAACAGCTGCGTAGCAACGAGCTTCGTACGATCTCCTTAAACCATAGTTAATGCGCTTTCCACCGATCAGTTTCGCGATCAATCCATTGAAGCATTCAACAATATTGCTGACTTCGTCGATTATCAAACTTTTGGCGTTTACAGACAACTGTTTCAAGGATATTTCCAGCTGACCCCACATATTGACACGTTTGAGTTCTGGTACGAGATTGACCTCTCCCTCCTTTCGCTGTCCATCACAAAAATAGCCAATTCTTTGACAGTCTTTATGTTCACCGAACACGTGGCTCAAAACGTTGGAAAGATCCATCTTCAAATCGGTAATTTTTTGTTGCATGGATGTCTCTTCATTTTTGCGATACTGAACCGCTTTCGTAACTGCGCCGCGAATCCGCAGAGTGTTGCCTTCGATCGCTTTCCTCACCGTCGTACCTATTCGTCCTTTTGTCATTTGCACTTTTTTGATCTTGTCGCAGAGGTTTCGCAGTAAATGATTTTTGCATTCGACTTTCTCTACAATTATTTTTTTTGTATGGATTGCTGTCACGTATCTTCTTATAAACACTGCTATCG
The DNA here is from genome assembly GCA_963942595.1 of Cylloceria caligata. NCBI lineage: Eukaryota > Metazoa > Arthropoda > Insecta > Hymenoptera > Ichneumonidae > Cylloceria > Cylloceria caligata. The sequence goes on from OZ012711.1 coordinate 3,738,752, forward strand.
CCGTCCGCAATCATTTTCGAATAAACTAAACCATGTTGCTGCAAGCTGCTATTAAAACCTTTAACGAGTCTATAGCCTCCATACTCGTCGAGCTCTGATTCGTACCCCAGTTTTTGAAGCATCTATGTTTTTTCGGTTCTACTCCGCGCTTTTCTGCTTGAATGCAGATCCTACAGTACTTATTCATGACGTGTATGTGGAGTACTTTGCCCGTTTTATAACCGACAATTACAGCCACACCACATAGTGAATTGTACTTCTTGCCATACGAACGTGTCATCCAACTTCCGTCACAAACTACCGTTATGTGAGGTATTCCATCAATTACATCTCCAGAAGCTCGAGCGAGTTCAGCTTCTTCTTGTCCAGCCTCGCGCATAGCTTTCAACGCAGCTTCGGTGAATCCATCAGCAACAATCTCATGAGCTGCTTGATACGTTTTGTTACTCATGCATGGAAGCTCTTGCATTGCACAAAACTGTTGAAGTTGGCTATATCCAATCCCAGCTGAGATTGCGCCGGCAACAGCACGGTGATTTGGATTCATTGAATCCTTGTGTGTAGGGAGACCCGATATCTTAGCAGAGTTGTTGCACATCCAACATTGGAACGTATGGATACTCTGTAAGCCTTTAGAATGGCAACTAAGCCACACTAAATCCCGGAAGCAACACTCAATTCCAGCGCCATGTTCGTCAAACTGCAGGTGCATTTCTGCGATGAAGTGTTTCGGATCGACGAGTACATTGCCACAACTAGGGCCGGGCTCGAGCCGACCAGAATCGATATCGTGGTCGATTGGCAACGATCTTTCGTCCGATAGTTCTCCCTCGTCTGAATTTCCGTCTTGAACACCATTCGCGAAATCCACCGAGACATTTCTATGTTCTTTGATTGTTGGCTGCGTCGCTCCTGTACGACATGATTCGTGGTCACTTTCCATACCCATCACATCCAACTGATGTCGAATCGAAACAAGTTCCAGTGCTCTGTCGTCTTTCGCCAGAGATGGCTGTTCTTCTGAGCTGCTTGGAGTCGACTCAATCGGTACAGTCAGGCTATCTGTTATGTTTACTTCCTGTCTTTTCCGGTGCAGTGAAGATGCTACTTGAAAAAAAGAGTATTGACAATGAAAATATGATACCAATGATAGAGTTTCTATTGGAAACGAGAAAGAAAATCGAAACCCACACGTATTCTGCACAAGGAGTTCATAGAATTCAGCTCGTACTTACAATTTTGACTGTCAGTTTCGACTTCCTGCTTCATCTCCATTTGTCCCTCATTCTCGTTCTCCGCCTTCGTCTCTTCATAAACGTTCTTTGTATTGTCAGGATCTCTCGGTGCTTCGTTTTTTTTGCTCCGTCTAGTGGACGGAAACGTTGCCATATCAACAGTATTACGAGTCGTTGTTTCAATTTCGATATTTTGTCGAAATCGGTTATTATTAAGAGGCTTCATCAACCCTGTGCGGGTAATCGCGGAAAAATTCGCATAAACACTTTTATACAATACTCGCCTCCAGCTCGTGCTGCAAACTGACTCGTGAGAAAAAGTTTTTCCACGCTCGTATCGTAATATAGTATTCAAGTTCAATAAAATTGACTAAACGGAATCACTATCATCATAGAACAATATTTTTTTGTTATTGTCTCAATCGTTAGTGGATTGAGACAATTTGGAATTTTCTATATCATCAGTAATAAAATACAATTTATTCTAACGCTGATATGGAATAGCGATGCCAAGAGGAAAATATTTCGATCCGAAAGGTGTTGATTGGAAATTCCGAGATCTGCCGGGACGCTATTCGAAGGATGTAAATATACTTACTAACGTTAGTTATGCTTACTCATAAACATGCATACCTGATTCTTGCACTCGTCTTGTTACTTTTTTTCCACGCCGACAATTTCTTTCGTGTTTTTGCCATGACTTACACTTCGACACCGTTGAAGACTGCTTGCGAGTTTTACCAAACTGCACAAGCTCGTAAACGTAGTGTAATATAAACATAACACTATCGGCGACTGTGACGCGCGGCGCCATGGCGAAACAATATATGGCGATCGGAAATTTGTTTATTCTCTTGGCTGCATGGTTCTGCACGAAAAGTTTCACGCGTCATCAATTTTTCATTCTCTCGAAACCTCACGAGGGCATGTATTTATGAGAAAAGCAGTGGGCATAATTGTTGAATCCCTAAACAATCGTTTAGTCGCGTCCGGTTGGACTCACGATACTCAGGGATCGGGCCAGAATATAGCGAATTATTTTTTACCGCCGCAATGTTATTGAACATGCTCGGCAGTAAAGAAAATTGTTACGGTATCATCACAGCTTGAAACTTTTTAAACATCGATCCTTTTTTTGCATCATCCCATCGTATAAACTGTTAAAAACATGCTCTTGAGTTATTGGGGTGAAATTCGGATAATTTCGGTCCCTACTGTCTTTCTTAGAGAAAGTGATTCGGGCAGCTGCGTGAGGTCTGGCAACGTTAAGAGATCATTCCTGTGTTAAAAAAAAAAATCGATTTTTTTTGCATTATCTGATAGTGAAGATTGTTATAAACATGCTGTGAGATTTTTTTTCGGTGTAATTTCAATAATTTTGGTCGCTACCGCCTTTCTTACAAGGGAACCTCCCGGTACGTGGAACACCGATTCGGACCAAATTTTTTTTACAGGTAGGTTGTACCCAGGGGTTCAATAGGTGCAAGTAGTAGGACGCGCTTCTCAGCCGTTTTCGAGATATAAAATATTAAAAATTTCCGAGCGTCCATATACTCTCTATATACTCTCTGCGTTAATTCACTTTCAATAACATCGCGTAGCGTAGTCGGCAACGTCTCCGCTTGGTACGCGTTGGATCGCTGGATCGAATCCCGGCGCAGATTTTTTTATTTTTATTACATTATTATTATGTAATCATTTCTACGGCAACTACTATGCGATAATATTAATATTTCCGTAAAGGAATAAATAAATATTTTTAATTTTGGATCATTTTGGTGTTATAAGGAAAAACGAGCAGCTTTTTTTATTATTTATTTTTTGGTTGAAAGGAAGGGAAAAAATTGTGACAAATGAATACACGCGTTTAAAAAAATAACCAATCTTTTTATTAACTTTTCATTGGTTATCACAATTACAAGAACTAGAGTGATACTGATTATAAAAACATGGAAAACAATAATTATTTCGGCATCGGGCGCACGTAATAAATGCCGAGTTTCCGCATCCGCAAGGATTTTTCAAGACGTCAATCGCGAAGCAAACCTCGTTAACGTTTAGGAAAGATCTCCTGTCATCATATAATTTGGCAGCGAACCAAGCGTATCGTAACATGTCGCAAAATATCGGAGAAGACAGTTAATGGTGAACAATAGATTGACGAGATTTTTACCGATGGGCATTAATTACGTGCGCCCGATGCCGAAATAACTATTGCTTTCCATGTTTTTATGATCAGTACCACCCTAGTGCTTGTAGTTGCGATAACCAATGTAAAGTTAATAAAAAGATTGGTTATTCTTTTAAACTCGTGTATCCATTTCTCACAATTCTTTCCCTTCCTTTCAACCAAACAATAAATAAATAAAAAAAAGCTGATCGTTTTCCTTATAATACCAAAATGATCCAAAATAAAAAATATTTATTCATTCCTTTACGGAAATATTAATATTATCGCATAGTAGTTGCCGTAGAAATGATTGAATGATAATAATAATAATTAAAAAAAAAAAATCAGCGACAAGATTCGATCCAGCGATCCAGCGCTTATGAAGCGGAGATGTTGCCGACTATGCTACGCGCTGTTGTTGAAAATAATTTAACGCAGAGAGTATATAGAGAGTCTATGGACGCTCGAATATTTTAAATATTTTATATCTCGAAAACGGCTGAGAAGCGCGTCATATTACTTGCACCTATTGCACCCCTGCGTGCAACCTACCTGTAAAAAAAATTTGGTCCGAATCGGTGTTCCACGTACCTGGAGGTCCCCTTGTTAGAGAAAATAATTCGAGCAGCTGCGTGAGACCTGGCGTTTTTGAACGCGTTTTTCTCGAAACGTCGTTTTTCAAAACGGTGTACATTCTCAAAGGAAGAGTTTTCAAGCTATCCAACTGCAATTTTGACACAACATTCTTCATGCCATTCTTGACGTACGTATGGTAGCTTTTATTTGATCTGCCTTTTTTTCACGAAAAACTCGAAAAAAGGCTCAATTCAATACTGTCTTTTCCAAACAGCTGCCATTTGGTGAATTTTTATGGAAAAATACCTCCATCCAGATGTAGCAGCGCTTTTATCCTGATTAATAATCTTTTTACAAATTTTGTTTCGGATATTGCTTACGGCCACAACCATGTATACCGTGAGGTCTCCTTTTTTTCGAGGTCATTTCCAATCGTTAAAACGAATGTACAAAAAAGTGTACGTTTAACAATTGTTCCTCCGTTCTTCATGAGTGCTTTGAAAAATTATACCGATTAGCGTATTTAACCACCGAAAAGAATCTCGAAGATCAGCTGTTTTTCGGCCCGCCAAACTGTGATGATCCCTTCATGGAAGTCACTTCATGTGTTCAATGGGGGTTCATAAGCGATTCTCACGGAATAATAATAATAATATTTTCTCACCCACGTTGATGACAATTGTAATAATAACAACAATAACAATAACAATAATATATTGTAATAATAACAATAATAACAATAATATATATATATATATATATATATATATATATATTTTTTTTTTTTCGAGGGGTGGTGGAAAATCTTTACAAAGACAGAGAGGAGGGACCGCACTCCTCAATAGTGTAGGATTTATACCCACTAAAAACCACCAACCCTTTTTCCAGATTTTGTGTAACGACCCCGGAACCGCTTCCGCATTTCGTCAGGGTCGTTCTGTTCCTTTGCCTTCCAGGTCTTTTACTCTTTCCTGCTTGCTTATGGCCGCGGTCCGGCACAAGCTGTGATGTTCTGCCCAATTCCATTAATTGACACGCTAATGCCCTAACTGTTTCGACTGTGACACTTCACTGTGGTTCACTGGACTCGGCACTATTTTCTCGTACTGCACTGTTCACTATGCTCCCGATGTCCAACTAGTTGTTGTCTGCTCTGGCTATTACTCTGTTGTTTTCTTCTTGTTTCTTCTGGCGTAGGACTGGTTCGGCAAAATTGATCACCGCATCCCACTTCTCCGCGCTGATCAGCATCGATGTCACTATGTTCTCCGGGGTGATAAGACCTAGTGACTCCTCCATCCTTTCCCTCTCATCCCTTTATCGATTACACTCGAAGAAGGTGTGATGAGCGTCGTCGCGCTCGGAATCCCCGTGGATACACCGCGGATTTTCCACTTTCCCGATCTTGTGAAGGTATGCGCTGAAGTAGCCATGCCCGCTCAATAGTTGGGTCAGGTAGTAAGTCACTTCCCCATGTTTACGATCTGTCCATAGGGCCAGATGTTTGATGAGTCTGGCTGTCCATCTTCCTCTCGCGTCACTGTCCCACATGCCCTGCCAAACCTCCATGGTGTGATTCCTCTCCTGTTTCTTGATTTGTTGTCGATCGTGTTCAGCTCGTCGTAGGTAGACTCGTTCCTTCTCTCTCGCGAGGAGCTCGATGAGTACCACTCCAGCAATGACCAAGGCCGCCGGTCCTGATAACGTTCGGTATGCACAGGCCACTCTCAGGGCTCCTCTTCTTTGTACCGCGGCTATACGCTTCCTTCGGCTTTCCGCTTCCACTGCGTCCGCCCAGATCTCTGCTCCATAGAGGAGAATCGAGTGCGTCACCGACATTAGAAGCCGGCGTTTGCTGGTCATTGGTCCTCTCGCGTTCGCCATGAGACGAGTCAGCGCTGCGACCATAGTCGCCGCTTTGTCTGTCGCTTTCCTGATGTGTTCCCAGAAGGTTAGTTTCGTGTCCACGGTGATGCCGAGATACCTCACTGCACCCTTCGTTTCCACTTCTTCGTTTCCGACGCGCATGCGCAGTATGTTCGGGATCCTCTTCCGAGTGAGAACTACTATCTCCGTCTTCTGCGTGGCTAGGCTGAGGCCGTAGTCCCCCATCCATTGGTGCGTCCGCCTCATGACCTGGTTAAGACGCCTTTGTGCCGCTTCGGGGTCTCTTGCTGTGATGACCGCAGCGACGTCGTTGGCGTATCCTATCAGGTAAGTGTCATCTTGGATTTCCATCCGTAGAATTCCATCGTACGAGATGTTCCAGAGATCTGGCCCGAGGATCGATCCCTGGGCTGCGCCTGAGGCGATGACTTTTCTCTGTTGTCCTTCTCGTGTGTCGTTGAGCAGTACTGGGTCCTTCAAGTAGTTGTCTACCATCGCGAGGAGGTACGCTGGTACCTGGAAATTTACCTTTAGCGCCTGCATCATGTCGCACCATCTTGCTGAATTGAAGGCATTCTTCACGTCGAGCGTAGCCAATACCACGATCTCTCGGGAGTAATGGTTGCTCTCCCGCGTTGCCTCAACTGTCCTCATGACCTCTTGAACTGCGTCTACCGTGGATCGTCCTGTCCTAAAACCAAATTGTCTATCGGACAGGTCACCTGCTTCCCGTATAGCTGTATGTAGTCGCGGCTTGATCATCCTCTCCAGCAATTTCCCGGCCGTGTCCAACATGCACAGTGGCCTGTAGGCTGACGGGGAGTTAAGGTCTCCTTTGCCTTTGCTGATTAATACTAGACACTGCGTCTTCCAGCGTTTGGGAAAAACTCCGCTCTTCAGGCAGCAGTTGTACATATCGAGAAGCAGTTTCGGGCGGGCACCTGCCACCGCCTTCAACACTTCTGCCGGTACGCCGTCGGGTCCTGGGGCCTTCTTGTTCTGCAGTGATTTGACCGCGTCCATCAGCTCATCCTCGTTAAATGACGTAATGTCCTCAACCGTGATGTCGAGGTCCTCTTCGCTCCTCGGTGGGTGAGTCGGGAATAGGGTATCTACGATGTTTTCATCCCATTCAGGTTCATGCTCTCTCCTTCCGAGAAAGCTTCTAGTTTCCGCGTCACTATCCTGTAGCCCAATCCCCACGGGTCGTTATTCACGTCCTGTATAATGGAATTCCGGCGCTCCGTCTTGCTGCGGCCAAATTGACGCTAAAGGATCTTCTTGGCATCTTTGTATTCAGCCGCGATGACTGCTGCCTCATCAGGATTCCTTCTTCGAAGTCGGGTTGCTTTCCTTCGCAGTCGGAGGCATCGTTTTCGCTGATCGGTGATCTCGTCGGTCCACCAGTACGCTGCCTGCTTGTTTGCTGGTCGCTGCTTTCTCGGCATCGATGCTCTGCACGCTTGCAATACTAGCTGCATCGTTTCGTTCACTAATTCTTCTGCACTTGGGTTTTCAACGTGCATCGAGATTCTCCGTCCGTTGAGTATCGCTATACACAGTTTCCTCTCGTCCATTTTGGCTACGTTCCATCTTGGTGGTAGGTCCCTGCTGATCCTTGGTGCGTTTCCTCGTTCAAATAATTCGAACGTGATGTATTGGTGGTCGCTGCCTGTGAAGTCTTCAATCACCGTCCATTTTCTCACACATGGCACTGCGCGTTCCGATGCAAACGAAATATCCGGTATCGTTCCCCTGTAGCTTGGTCGTCAGAAAGTCGCAGTTGAACCGGTGTTGAGCACTGTGAGGTTTAGTCGTGAAACCATTTCCATTGCTCGTCTGCCTCTGCTATCCGGATGCGGCATACCCCATTCGATCGCTCGCGCATTAAAATCTCAAGCTACGATGATTTTTCCTTCCATGTCCCGTAGTTTGTCTTCCAGGCTGTTGAGCTTCTCTTCAAATTGCCAGATGCCTTCATTGGGCGTGAAGTAGCAGCTCACGTAGTAAACGTCCCTATGTTTAATCCAGACAAAGCCGTTTCCCCTTCCGTGATCTTCTACTCGGCCTTTTCCGGGATTCGGGACCCAAATGGCTGCAGTGCCCAGGTTGTCCGCGTACCAGCTCGTATTCACTTTATCACGATATTGTTCACTGATAATAATCACATCACATTTTTTTTCGCGCACCAGTTGTGTCAGGAGATCGTCGGCCGTCCTGCTCCTGTTCAGATTTCCTTGAAGTACCCTTGTCATTTCGGGCTCCTGTTCTTAGCACTTTCTAACGCTCTCCGAAAAGCGGCACATTTCCCTGTTCCCGGCACGTGGGACTTTTGTGCTTTGTCCGCGCACAAAACACACCGCGCTTCCCTATCGCACTTAGCGCCTTTATGACCGGTTTCACCACACTTATAACAGAGTTTACTTCTATCCGGGCCACTACAGTTTTTGGTTTGATGCCCATACCCCAAGCACCTGAAGCACCGCATTACAGATATCCGTTTCCGAATTCTACAGCTGACCCAGCCAACTTTGATCTTGCCCTTGTGGATGAGTTCGGTTGCCTTTATTTCATCTATCTCTTTAACGGACTTTAACATTATCTACTTGACCCGGGTACTGGCGTGCCAAGGCGTCAAGCACATCTTCTTCTTCAGTTGCTCCGTCGAGGTCTCTAATCTCGAGGGTCATCTTCGGGATGAGTTCGGTGACTTTGCCCGTACTTCCCAGTGCAACTCTCAGGGCCTTAGTGAAGACGTCCTTATTATTCTGGTTGCTGCCTAGCTTCAGCAGAATTTCACCCTTGTGAGTCTGACGGATGGCTTTGATGTCCGTCTCCGTGTCTGCAGGGTTCACTTTGGCGCGGATGTCCTTCCGTATCTCTGCGTAGGTTTTCCCCGTTTCCGGCCTGATAACAACGGCTTCACCGCGCAGCCTATCCCGGATGCCTTTTTTCCGCTCTCTTTGACGTTTCGGTGGAGTTATTTTCATCCTCGTCACCGGTGTTTCTTCGTCATTCCTTGCAGATCTTCTGGCTTTTCTATTGTTGGCCTTGACCGCGCCTCCTTTCTCCTTTCTGCGGCGAGGTTCTTGCCACTCACCTTCCGTTTCTCCATGCTTAGATCTTTTATCCGCCCGTTGTACAGGAGATCCGCCTCCTGGGCTGGTTAGGTGTTGTGACCTCTGGATTCCTCCATTCGAAGATTGTGCGGCTAGTCGTCTGCCTCCCGCTGGTATTTTCCGCAATTCTGCTTCAATCTTCTTCCTCTCTAATCTGGATGCTGAAATGGCCTCCAAGGATTCCTCCAGCTTCTGCAATCCTTGTTTGATGTCCATGCTGACATTCCGCTGTTTGGTGGTCGCCTGGATCATCTTCTTTGCAAGGCTTTGAAGGCGTCGTATCTCGTCTTCCTCGACAAGGTCGGCCTCCGAGATCTTCTGCTGTAGAGCTGTTCGGTGTTGCTCCATCGAGCCGTGTTGCTCCTTATTCGCACTGATATCCGTCCCGTTATGAGGGAGGTTAAACATCAGTACGCTGTTGTTCTGATCACCCTTCTTTCCCCGTGTTCTCGTAGGATGACGGCTCTCCTCGCTTGTTGCTTTGTATGCTACGTTGGCCAAGTCATCCACCAATGTAGCACTGCGGTCGCTTGTTTTCGACGCCGGGGAGCCCGCTTACCCAATCCCTGCCGACGCCGGTACTGGGGTATCCCCCCCTGCACCGTAAACTTTTTTCCTCGTTCGCTGTAACTCATAATTGGTTTGTTGTAAAAGTTTTCCTTCCCCTGGATTTTAGTGGCCTTTTACGAAAGGCATACCTTACCTCGGGAAAATTCTAACCACTATCCCGCAGGAGTATAATAATAATAATAATAATAATAATAATAATAATAATAATAATAATAATAATAATAATAATAATAATAATAATAATAATAATAATAATAATAATAATAATAATAATAATAATAATAATAATAACAATAATAACAATAATAATAATAATAATAATAATAATAATAATAATAATAATAATAATAATAATAATAATAATAATAATAATAATAATAATAATAATAATAATAATAATAATAATAATAATAATAATAATAATAATAATAATAATAATAATAATAATAATAATAATAATAATAATAATAATAATAATAATAATAATAATAATAATAATAATAATAATAATAATAATAATAATAATAATAATAATAATAATAATAATAATAATAATAATAATAATAATAATAATAATAATAATAATAATAATAATAATAATAATAATAATAATAATCCCTCCCAAGTGTGTCGCCTTGCCGCGGCGGGGGGGCTTGCGTTTCTGCAATGAACTTTGGAGCTCAGCCGGCGGGGGCTCTGGCCCCTGGCAGGTCTAACCTTGCCGGACAGGTCTATGGGGAGCAGGCAGACTAAGAACACACAACATCAAAAGCTACGGTGGAAAGCATCGTGCCTACGGCTGCATGGCCGCAATGATGTAAACTAAAGCGGTCGCGAACGATCCCTGCAGGACACCGGGTGGAACCCTGCAGTATTTACACCTTACCTAGACAAGGCGGCTCTGCCTAGGCAGACCTACATTCCGACCTACTCGTGGGATTAATATGGAGAAACTTTTAAATGAAATAAAACCTAAGCAGAAGGAGTTGGAAAAAACATCGACCGAGGAAGAACTCAAGACAATCGGAGAACTCGCGACGAACAATATCGAGGGAGAGTCGAACGATGATAGCTTGGCGAACGTGACTGAAAGTGTCAACCTGAGAAAGAGAAGTATACTTCAGTCATGTTCGTCAACAGGCACGGAAGATCGATCTCTACATCAGAAGAAAAAGAAATTAAGATACAGAAAGAGAGAAACGACACCGCCACCCATGGAAAAGGGTAAAACGGTTCCACCTGTCGTCGGAAATATAAGGAAGCATCGAGAAAAACCTGGAACCTCCTCATTCGACGATTACAATAAGAACCAACCCGATTTGACAGAATTATTACAACTCATTCATGAGACCGCGACGAAAATGGAAGAGGCAGCGGCAATACAGAAAAATATGAATATGGCGGTAAAAACCGGCATTAAGACGATTCTTGAGGCCGCCGACGCTGCGCTAAACATGCAAAGCAGGACAGCCTCGAAGGGACAAATGATGGCAGACGACCTGACAGAGACAGAAACGAAGACAACGGAACCGGCGACGCGACCGACGAAACGGAAACGGGAGACGACGAAGACCCCACCAGAGGCCCGACAGAAGACACCCCCAAGAACGGAGGAGGCCGAAACCTGGACAACCGTGAGGAAACGAAAAAAGAAGAAAAAAACGACGGAACCGAAAAACAAAACGGACGAGACGAACGTACCGACCCAGGCTGAAAAGCGCAGACCGACCCCCAAACATAGGGGAACGGCTGTACTGGTCAAACCTGGGAAAGACAACACGTACTCGGACATCGTACGGAAGATAAGGACGACGGTCGACCCGACGAGCAGTCATGTACAGGTGATGGCTCTAAGGAAGACCAAGGACGGACGGTGTCTCATCAAGATACAGACACGGACGGACATGAACATTTTGAACGCGCACTACAGGACGCGGTTGGGGACACGGGCAGTGTAAGGACCGTGACTTCTAGGACACAACTGGAGATCATGGACCTGGACTGCGTTACCACCGCGGAGGACGTGATACGGGCACTGAGACGAGAAACGGGACGAGACGGCGACTTTGGTGTCCACATCTTCGGCCCGAACCGGGCCGAGCAGTACATGACAGTCTGCGACCTCAAGACGCGGGAAGCCGAGGTGCTGCTGGACCGGGGCCGGATCGGGATAGGATGGGTGCGATGCCGACTACGACAACGATTGACGGTGACCAAATGCTACAAGTGCCTGGGCTACGGACATACAAGGACGAGCTGCACGAACGCGGATCGGACAAAGAACTGCAGGAAATGCGGCGAGACGGGACATTACGCGACGGACTGTAAAAACAGACCGGCTTGCCCACTGTGCTCTGAGACGGGACACGGGGACGTAGCGCACCTTGCGGGAACCGGAAGGTGTGCGGTATTCCGGGCTGCGCTGGAGGAGTGCAGGAAGCAGGCCGGAAGACGGACAGAATAGTTCAGGGAAACCTGAACAGGAGTAGGACAGCAGACATGCTACTACCACAGATAGCTGACGAACATGACGCCGACATTCTGATCCTGTGCGAACCGTACAGGAGAAGAACGACACAAACGTACATTACGAACGAGACAGAGACCACAGCTATCTGGGTAAGGGGCGCTGCCCAATCTCGAATAATTAACTGCGGTGTCGGGGACGATTACGTCTGGGCAAGGGTCGGCGCTGTCACTTACGTCAGCGTTTACCTGACACCCAACTGCGCCGCGACGGATTTCGAGAGGAAAGTGGCGCTCCTTGAAGACGGAATCAGGAATCTGCCTGGAGACGTTATCATCGGGGGAGACCTCAACGCGCGGGCGATCGAGTGGGGAATGACAACAACGAACAAACGTGGACGGCTGCTGCTGGAGATGGCCGCAAGACTAGACCTGGTGGTAGCAAATACGGGAAACGTACCGACGTACAGACGACCAGGGTTTGGAAACTCTATCCCTGACGTCACAATGACATCGGACAGAATATCACCACGGATAGGACAGTGGCGGGTTTTCGACGGCTATACGGCCAGCGATCACCAGTACATTGTCTTCGAAGTGGCAGGACAAACGACGACGAGACGGACGAGGACCCAATACCCCCCGAGGTGGAACCTCAACAAACTCGACTTACGAAAATTTTCGGAGGAGCTGGCGGCAGCACCAGCACCAATGACGAAAGTCCCCCCTGAACTGACTGGCCGGCAAAGGGCGGAAAGACTCACGGACGAGACGGCCAAACTGACGGACCGGCTGTGCAACAGCACAATGCCGAAACGACGACATAGACCAAACAGGCAACCACAATACTGGTGGACGGACGAAATAGCCGAGCTGCGCAGGCTCTGCTTGGCAAACCGCCGACGAGTTACGAGGGCTGGGGGAAGACCCGAAAGGGAAAACCTCCAAGCCACTTACAAGACGTCACGAAAAACACTTACGAACGCCATAAAGGACAGCAAAACGCGATGCTGGAAGCAGCTCTGCGAGGAAGTGAACGAAGACCCCTGGGGAACCGGTTACAAAATTGTGACTGGCAAACTAGGGGCCCGAGTTCCACTTGAACTCAAAGATGCCGAAACCGCAGAACGAATTGTTGACGGACTGTTTCCGACTCACCCGATACGGACGAACGTGACAGACGACACGGAAGCCCCGGCGGCCCCCATATTTACCGCGGAGGAGCTCTCCAAAGCGACTGCCGCGATGAAGACTGGCAAGGCGCCGGGACCAGACGGAGTAATGGCGGAGATTCTCCGATTGATGGTTCGCCTGAGGCCGGAGATATTTCTTGACCTCTACAACACGAGCTTGACGACGGGAACGATCAGTGACCGGTGGAAGACGGCTAGGCTAGTTCTTATCCCTAAGGGTAAGGGCGACCCCAATACGCCGTCAGCCTACCGGCCGCTGAGTCTACTCGACACAACGGGTAAACTCTATGAACAACTACTAAAACCGAGACTGACGGACGCGATACAGACCAGCGGAGGCCTCTCAGACCGGCAGTTCGGCTTCAGGAGGGGACGATCAACGATTGGAGCGATTCAAAAAGTGGTCGATTCCTTCCTGGATTTGGAGAGACATTGCCATGCAGCGCGACCAATCGTTCTGCTGGCGACCTTGGACATCAGGAACGCCTTCAGCTCGGCCAGGTGGGTTGACATCCTGGAGGCGCTTGAAGGCAACTTCGGGGTTCCGGCTTACCTGGCTCGGGTGGTGGGCGACTACCTAAGAAACAGAAGGATCACGTACGAGACGACTGAAGGACCGGTGACGAGACAAATCACCGCGGGGGTTGCACAAGAGTCCATACTGGGACCAGACTTTTGGAACGGACTCTACGACAGCTTGCTCAGGCTGGAATTGCCGCTTGGCGTTTTCCTTGTCGCCTACGCTGACGACGTGGCGGCGGTGATCACCGAACGATCTCCAGACCTGGCACAGCAAAAACTGAACCAGACGATGCGGCGAGTGGGCCGTTGGATGACGGACCACGGACTACAACTCGCAACAGAAAAGACAGAACTGACTTTCCTTAGCAGAAGACGCATACAGACGAGACTACCCATGTGGGTCGTGACGGATGAAATCAAGGCCGGAGGTGAAGTCAAGTACCTGGGAGTGACCCTAGATACGAAGATGACCTTCTGGCCTCATATACAAAAAACATGCCAGAAGGCGGCTAAGAGAATAGCATCCTTAAGCCGCCTAATGGCCAACACAAACGGGCCTAGACCGGGAAAACGACGACTCCTAATGACGACAGCCCACTCGATCCTCCTGTACGGCGCGGAGATCTGGGCAGATGCCCTGAAGACAAAGAAGTACTGCCACGCCATGACAACGGTACAAAGACAGGGTGCGCTGAGGATCGCCTGCTCCTACCGAACTGTCTCTGCACAAGCAGTCTTGGTGGTTGCGGGCGTAATCCCCGTGGACCTCCTAGCTTTCGAGCGAAAAAGGATCTACGGGAGAAGCGCGGACATAAGACGGGAGGATGCGGCAGTCGCGGAACGTGACAAGACGATACAGACTTGGCACGAACAATGGACAGAAAGAGCGACAGGCAACTGGACAAGACGACTAATAAAGGACCTGAGACCGTGGATCGAAAGGGATTTTGGGGACGTAAATTTTTACATCACCCAGTTCCTGACGGGACACGGTTACTTTAGACGGTACCTTTATAACATGGACAGAGTACGGACGCCAGACTGTAAGTACTGTGGACACGAACGAGACGACGCGGAACACACATTTTTTGTGTGCGACCGCTGGACAGGACTCCGACTGGAACTGGAGACGATTGTTGGCAGCATCACCCCGGACAACATTGTTCAGGTGATGCTCCACTCGACAGAATGGTGGCAACTAGTTGCCACCTATACAGAAACGATACTGCGACGAAAAAACGTAGACGGCTGCCTCACCTAACCGAGCAGACAGACTGACGTGACGCGACAGGTTACAGACAGCAAGACGAACCGACGAACACGGACAGAACCCCCAGCCAGAAGTAATACCAAAATAGTTCCTGGTCTGGGGGAGGACAACAAGGAGAGGGCGGTTTAGTGGGTAGGCCTATTTTTTTGGGAGTCTCACATACCCCCCCCAGTTCAAAAGACTGGAGGATATCCGTAAAAAGGATTCCGCAACTCCTTGTATAAAATAATAATAATAATAATAATAATAATAATAATAATAATAATAATAATAATAATAATAATAATAATAATAATAATAATAATAATAATAATAATAATAATAATAATAATAATAATAATAATAATAATAATAATAATAATAATAATAATAATAATAATAATAATAATAATAATAATAATAATAATAATAATAATAATAATAATAATAATAATAATAATAATAATAATAATAATAATAATAATAATAATAATAATAATAATAATAATAATAATAATCCCTCCCAAGTGTGTCGCCTTGCTGCGGCGGGGGGGCTTGCGTTTCTGCAATGAACTTTGGAGCTCGGCCGGCGGGGGCTCTAGCCCCTGGCAGGTCTAACCTTGCCGGACAGGTCCATGGGGAGCAGGCAGACTAAGAACACACAACATCAAAAGCTACGGTGGAAGGCATCGTGCCTACGGCTGCATGGCCGCAATGATGTAAACTAAAGCGGTCGCGAACGATCCCTGCAGGGCACCGGGTGGAACCCTGCAGTATTTACACCTTACCTAGACAAGGCGGCTCTGCCTAGGCAGACCTACATTCCGACCTACTCGTGGGATTAATATGGAGAAACTTTTAAAAGAAATAAAACCTAAGCAGAAGAAGGAGTTGGAAAAAACATCGACCGAGGAAGAGCTCAGGACAATCGGAGAACTCGCGACGAACAATATCGGGGGAGAGTCGAACGATGATAGCTTGGCGAACGTGACCGAAAGTGTCAACCTGAGAAAGAGAAGTATACTTCAGTCATGTTCGTCAACAGGCACGGAAGATCGATCTCTACATCAGAAGAAAAAGAAATTAAGATACAGAAAGAGAGAAACGACACCGCCACCCATGGAAGAGGGTAAAACGGTTCCACCTGTCGTCGGAAATATAAGGAGGCATCGAGAAAAACCTGGAACCTCCTCATTCGACGATGACAGTGGGAACGAGCCCGATTTGACAGAGTTATTACAACTCATTCATGAGACCGCGACGAAAATGGAAGAGGCAGCGGCAATACAGAAAAATATGAATATGGCGGTAAAAACCGGCATTAAGACGATTCTTGAGGCCGCCGACGCTGCGCTAAACATGCAAAGCAGGACAGCCTCGAAGGGACAAATGATGGCAGACGACCTGACAGAGACAGAAACGGAGACAACGGAACCGGCGACGCGACCGACGAAACGGAAACGGGAGACGACGAAGACCCCACCAGAGGCCCGACAGAAGACACCCCCAAGAACGGAGGAGGCCGCAACCTGGACAACCGTGAGGAAACGAAAAAAGAAGAAAAAAACGACGGAACCGAAAAACAAAACGGACGAGACGAACGTACCGACCCAGGCTGAAAAGCGCAGACCGACCCCCAAACATAGGGGAACGGCTGTACTGGTCAAGCCTGGGAAAGACAACACGTACTCGGACATCGTACGGAAGATAAGGACGACGGTCGACCCGACGAGCAGTCATGTACAGGTGATGGCTCTAAGGAAGACCAAGGACGGACGGTGTCTCATCAAGATACAGACACGGACGGACGAGAACAGTTTGAACGCGCAATACAGGACGCGGTTGGGGACACGGGCAGTGTAAGGACCGTGACTTCTAGGACACAACTGGAGATCATGGACCTGGACTGCGTTACCACCGCGGAGGACGTGATACGGGCACTGAGACGAGAAACGGGACGAGACGGCGACTTTGGTGTCCACATCTTCGGCCCGAACCGGGCCGAGCAGTACATTGCAGTCTGCGACCTCGAGACGCGGGAAGCCGAGGTGCTGCTGGACCGGGGCCGGATCGGGATAGGATGGGTGCGATGCCGACTACGACAACGATTGACGGTGACCAAATGCTACAAGTGCCTGGGCTACGGACATACAAGGACGAGCTGCACGAACGCGGATCGGACAAAGAACTGCAGGAAATGCGGCGAGACGGGACATTACGCGACGGACTGTAAAAACAGACCGGCTTGCCCACTGTGCTCTGAGACGGGACACGGGGACGTAGCGCACCTTGCGGGAACCGGAAGGTGTGCGGTATTCCGGGCTGCGCTGGAGGAGTGCAGGAAGCAGGCCGGAAGACGGACAGAATAGTTCAGGGAAACCTGAACAGGAGTAGGACAGCAGACATGCTACTACCACAGATAGCTGACGAACATGACGCCGACATTCTGATCCTGTGCGAACCGTACAGGAGAAGAACGACACAAACGTACATTACGAACGAGACAGAGACCACAGCTATCTGGGTAAGGGGCGCTGCCCAATCTCGAATAATTAACTGCGGTGTCGGGGACGATTACGTCTGGGCAAGGGTCGGCGCTGTCACTTACGTCAGCGTTTACCTGACACCCAACTGCGCCGCGACGGATTTCGAGAGGAAAGTGGCGCTCCTTGAAGACGGAATCAGGAATCTGCCTGGAGACGTTATCATCGGGGGAGACCTCAACGCGCGGGCGATCGAGTGGGGAATGACAACAACGAACAAACGTGGACGGCTGCTGCTGGAGATGGCCGCAAGACTAGACCTGGTGGTAGCAAATACGGGAAACGTACCGACGTACAGACGACCAGGGTTTGGAAACTCTATCCCTGACGTCACAATGACATCGGACAGAATATCACCACGGATAGGACAGTGGCGGGTTTTCGACGGCTATACGGCCAGCGATCACCAGTACATTGTCTTCGAAGTGGCAGGACAAACGAGGACGAGACGGACGAGGACCCAATACCCCCCGAGGTGGAACCTCAACAAACTCGACTTACGAAAATTTTCGGAGGAGCTGGCGGCAGCACCAGCACCAATGACGAAAGTCCCCCCTGAACTGACTGGCCGGCAAAGGGCGGAAAGACTCACGGACGAGACGGCCAAACTGACGGACCGGCTGTGCAACAGCACAATGCCGAAACGACGACATAGACCAAACAGGCAACCACAATACTGGTGGACGGACGCAATAGCCGAGCTGCGCAGGCTCTGCTTGGCAAACCGCCGACGAGTTACGAGGGCTGGGGGAAGACCCGAAAGGGAAAACCTCCAAGCCACTTACAAGACGTCACGAAAAACACTTACGAACGCCATAAAGGACAGCAAAACGCGATGCTGGAAGCAGCTCTGCGAGGAAGTGAACGAAGACCCCTGGGGAACCGGTTACAAAATTGTGACTGGCAAACTAGGGGCCCGAGTTCCACTTGAACTCAAAGATGCCGAAACCGCAGAACGAATTGTTGACGGACTGTTTCCGACTCACCCGATACGGACGAACGTGACAGACGACACGGAAGCCCCGGCGGCCCCCATATTTACCGCGGAGGAGCTCTCCAAAGCGACTGCCGCGATGAAGACTGGCAAGGCGCCGGGACCAGACGGAGTAATGGCGGAGATTCTCCGATTGATGGTTCGCCTGAGGCCGGAGATATTTCTTGACCTCTACAACACGAGCTTGACGACGGGAACGATCAGTGACCGGTGGAAGACGGCTAGGCTAGTTCTTATCCCTAAGGGTAAGGGCGACCCCAATACGCCGTCAGCCTACCGGCCGCTGAGTCTACTCGACACAACGGGTAAACTCTATGAACAACTACTAAAACCGAGACTGACGGACGCGATACAGACCAGCGGAGGCCTCTCAGACCGGCAGTTCGGCTTCAGGAGGGGACGATCAACGATTGGAGCGATTCAAAAAGTGGTCGATTCCTTCCTGGATTTGGAGAGACATTGCCATGCAGCGCGACCAATCGTTCTGCTGGCGACCTTGGACATCAGGAACGCCTTCAGCTCGGCCAGGTGGGTTGACATCCTGGAGGCGCTTGAAGGCAACTTCGGGGTTCCGGCTTACCTGGCTCGGGTGGTGGGCGACTACCTAAGAAACAGAAGGATCACGTACGAGACGACTGAAGGACCGGTGACGAGACAAATCACCGCGGGGGTTGCACAAGAGTCCATACTGGGACCAGACTTTTGGAACGGACTCTACGACAGCTTGCTCAGGCTGGAATTGCCGCTTGGCGTTTTCCTTGTCGCCTACGCTGACGACGTGGCGGCGGTGATCACCGAACGATCTCCAGACCTGGCACAGCAAAAACTGAACCAGACGATGCGGCGAGTGGGCCGTTGGATGACGGACCACGGACTACAACTCGCAACAGAAAAGACAGAACTGACTTTCCTTAGCAGAAGACGCATACAGACGAGACTACCCATGTGGGTCGGGACGGATGAAATCAAGGCCGGAGGTGAAGTCAAGTACCTGGGAGTGACCCTAGATACGAAGATGACCTTCTGGCCTCATATACAAAAAACATGCCAGAAGGCGGCTAAGAGAATAGCATCCTTAAGCCGCCTAATGGCCAACACAAACGGGCCTAGACCGGGAAAACGACGACTCCTAATGACGACAGCCCACTCGATCCTCCTGTACGGCGCGGAGATCTGGGCAGATGCCCTGAAGACAAAGAAGTACTGCCACGCCATGACAACGGTACAAAGACAGGGTGCGCTGAGGATCGCCTGCTCCTACCGAACTGTCTCTGCACAAGCAGTCTTGGTGGTTGCGGGCGTAATCCCCGTGGACCTCCTAGCTTTCGAGCGAAAAAGGATCTACGGGAGAAGCGCGGACATAAGACGGGAGGATGCGGCAGTCGCGGAACGTGACAAGACGATACAGACTTGGCACGAACAATGGACAGAAAGAGCGACAGGCAACTGGACAAGACGACTAATAAAGGACCTGAGACCGTGGATCGAAAGGGATTTTGGGGACGTAAATTTTTACATCACCCAGTTCCTGACGGGACACGGTTACTTTAGACGGTACCTTTATAACATGGACAGAGTACGGACGCCAGACTGTAAGTACTGTGGACACGAACGAGACGACGCGGAACACACATTTTTTGTGTGCGACCGCTGGACAGGACTCCGACTGGAACTGGAGACGATTGTTGGCAGCATCACCCCGGACAACATTGTTCAGGTGATGCTCCACTCGACAGAATGGTGGCAACTAGTTGCCACCTATACAGAAACGATACTGCGACGAAAAAACGTAGACGGCTGCCTCACCTAACCGAGCAGACAGACTGACGTGACGCGACAGGTTACAGACAGCAAGACGAACCGACGAACACGGACAGAACCCCCAGCCAGAAGTAATACCAAAATAGTTCCTGGTCTGGGGGAGGACAACAAGGAGAGGGCGGTTTAGTGGGTAGGCCTATTTTTTTGGGAGTCTCACATACCCCCCCCAGTTCAAAAGACTGGAGGATATCCGTAAAAAGGATTCCGCAACTCCTTGTATAAAATAATAATAATAATAATAATAATAATAATAATAATAATAATAATAATAATAATAATAATAATAATAATAATAATAATAATAATAATAATAATAATAATAATAATAATAATAATAATAATAATAATAATAATAATAATAATAATAATAATAATAATAATAATAATAATAATCCCTCCCAAGTGTGTCGCCTTGCTGCGGCGGGGGGGCTTGCGTTTCTGCAATGAACTTTGGAGCTCGGCCGGCGGGGGCTCTAGCCCCTGGCAGGTCTAACCTTGCCGGACAGGTCCATGGGGAGCAGGCAGACTAAGAACACACAACATCAAAAGCTACGGTGGAAGGCATCGTGCCTACGGCTGCATGGCCGCAATGATGTAAACTAAAGCGGTCGCGAACGATCCCTGCAGGGCACCGGGTGGAACCCTGCAGTATTTACACCTTACCTAGACAAGGCGGCTCTGCCTAGGCAGACCTACATTCCGACCTACTCGTGGGATTAATATGGAGAAACTTTTAAAAGAAATAAAACCTAAGCAGAAGAAGGAGTTGGAAAAAACATCGACCGAGGAAGAGCTCAGGACAATCGGAGAACTCGCGACGAACAATATCGGGGGAGAGTCGAACGATGATAGCTTGGCGAACGTGACCGAAAGTGTCAACCTGAGAAAGAGAAGTATACTTCAGTCATGTTCGTCAACAGGCACGGAAGATCGATCTCTACATCAGAAGAAAAAGAAATTAAGATACAGAAAGAGAGAAACGACACCGCCACCCATGGAAGAGGGTAAAACGGTTCCACCTGTCGTCGGAAATATAAGGAGGCATCGAGAAAAACCTGGAACCTCCTCATTCGACGATGACAGTGGGAACGAGCCCGATTTGACAGAGTTATTACAACTCATTCATGAGACCGCGACGAAAATGGAAGAGGCAGCGGCAATACAGAAAAATATGAATATGGCGGTAAAAACCGGCATTAAGACGATTCTTGAGGCCGCCGACGCTGCGCTAAACATGCAAAGCAGGACAGCCTCGAAGGGACAAATGATGGCAGACGACCTGACAGAGACAGAAACGGAGACAACGGAACCGGCGACGCGACCGACGAAACGGAAACGGGAGACGACGAAGACCCCACCAGAGGCCCGACAGAAGACACCCCCAAGAACGGAGGAGGCCGCAACCTGGACAACCGTGAGGAAACGAAAAAAGAAGAAAAAAACGACGGAACCGAAAAACAAAACGGACGAGACGAACGTACCGACCCAGGCTGAAAAGCGCAGACCGACCCCCAAACATAGGGGAACGGCTGTACTGGTCAAGCCTGGGAAAGACAACACGTATTCGGACATCGTACGGAAGATAAGGACGACGGTCGACCCGACGAGCAGTCATGTACAGGTGATGGCTCTAAGGAAGACCAAGGACGGACGGTGTCTCATCAAGATACAGACACGGACGGACGAGAACAGTTTGAACGCGCAATACAGGACGCGGTTGGGGACACGGGCAGTGTAAGGACCGTGACTTCTAGGACACAACTGGAGATCATGGACCTGGACTGCGTTACCACCGCGGAGGACGTGATACGGGCACTGAGACGAGAAACGGGACGAGACGGCGACTTTGGTGTCCACATCTTCGGCCCGAACCGGGCCGAGCAGTACATTGCAGTCTGCGACCTCGAGACGCGGGAAGCCGAGGTGCTGCTGGACCGGGGCCGGATCGGGATAGGATGGGTGCGATGCCGACTACGACAACGATTGACGGTGACCAAATGCTACAAGTGCCTGGGCTACGGACATACAAGGACGAGCTGCACGAACGCGGATCGGACAAAGAACTGCAGGAAATGCGGCGAGACGGGACATTACGCGACGGACTGTAAAAACAGACCGGCTTGCCCACTGTGCTCTGAGACGGGACACGGGGACGTAGCGCACCTTGCGGGAACCGGAAGGTGTGCGGTATTCCGGGCTGCGCTGGAGGAGTGCAGGAAGCAGGCCGGAAGACGGACAGAATAGTTCAGGGAAACCTGAACAGGAGTAGGACAGCAGACATGCTACTACCACAGATAGCTGACGAACATGACGCCGACATTCTGATCCTGTGCGAACCGTACAGGAGAAGAACGACACAAACGTACATTACGAACGAGACAGAGACCACAGCTATCTGGGTAAGGGGCGCTGCCCAATCTCGAATAATTAACTGCGGTGTCGGGGACGATTACGTCTGGGCAAGGGTCGGCGCTGTCACTTACGTCAGCGTTTACCTGACACCCAACTGCGCCGCGACGGATTTCGAGAGGAAAGTGGCGCTCCTTGAAGACGGAATCAGGAATCTGCCTGGAGACGTTATCATCGGGGGAGACCTCAACGCGCGGGCGATCGAGTGGGGAATGACAACAACGAACAAACGTGGACGGCTGCTGCTGGAGATGGCCGCAAGACTAGACCTGGTGGTAGCAAATACGGGAAACGTACCGACGTACAGACGACCAGGGTTTGGAAACTCTATCCCTGACGTCACAATGACATCGGACAGAATATCACCACGGATAGGACAGTGGCGGGTTTTCGACGGCTATACGGCCAGCGATCACCAGTACATTGTCTTCGGAGTGGCAGGACAAACGACGACGAGACGGACGAGGACCCAATACCCCCCGAGGTGGAACCTCAACAAACTCGACTTACGAAAATTTTCGGAGGAGCTGGCGGCAGCACCAGCACCAATGACGAAAGTCCCCCCTGAACTGACTGGCCGGCAAAGGGCGGAAAGACTCACGGACGAGACGGCCAAACTGACGGACCGGCTGTGCAACAGCACAATGCCGAAACGACGACATAGACCAAACAGGCAACCACAATACTGGTGGACGGACGAAATAGCCGAGCTGCGCAGGCTCTGCTTGGCAAACCGCCGACGAGTTACGAGGGCTGGGGGAAGACCCGAAAGGGAAAACCTCCAAGCCACTTACAAGACGTCACGAAAAACACTTACGAACGCCATAAAGGACAGCAAAACGCGATGCTGGAAGCAGCTCTGCGAGGAAGTGAACGAAGACCCCTGGGGAACCGGTTACAAAATTGTGACTGGCAAACTAGGGGCCCGAGTTCCACTTGAACTCAAAGATGCCGAAACCGCAGAACGAATTGTTGACGGACTGTTTCCGACTCACCCGATACGGACGAACGTGACAGACGACACGGAAGCCCCGGCGGCCCCCATATTTACCGCGGAGGAGCTCTCCAAAGCGACTGCCGCGATGAAGACTGGCAAGGCGCCGGGACCAGACGGAGTAATGGCGGAGATTCTCCGATTGATGGTTCGCCTGAGGCCGGAGATATTTCTTGACCTCTACAACACGAGCTTGACGACGGGAACGATCAGTGACCGGTGGAAGACGGCTAGGCTAGTTCTTATCCCTAAGGGTAAGGGCGACCCCAATACGCCGTCAGCCTACCGGCCGCTGAGTCTACTCGACACAACGGGTAAACTCTATGAACAACTACTAAAACCGAGACTGACGGACGCGATACAGACCAGCGGAGGCCTCTCAGACCGGCAGTTCGGCTTCAGGAGGGGACGATCAACGATTGGAGCGATTCAAAAAGTGGTCGATTCCTTCCTGGATTTGGAGAGACATTGCCATGCAGCGCGACCAATCGTTCTGCTGGCGACCTTGGACATCAGGAACGCCTTCAGCTCGGCCAGGTGGGTTGACATCCTGGAGGCGCTTGAAGGCAACTTCGGGGTTCCGGCTTACCTGGCTCGGGTGGTGGGCGACTACCTAAGAAACAGAAGGATCACGTACGAGACGACTGAAGGACCGGTGACGAGACAAATCACCGCGGGGGTTGCACAAGAGTCCATACTGGGACCAGACTTTTGGAACGGACTCTACGACAGCTTGCTCAGGCTGGAATTGCCGCTTGGCGTTTTCCTTGTCGCCTACGCTGACGACGTGGCGGCGGTGATCACCGAACGATCTCCAGACCTGGCACAGCAAAAACTGAACCAGACGATGCGGCGAGTGGGCCGTTGGATGACGGACCACGGACTACAACTCGCAACAGAAAAGACAGAACTGACTTTCCTTAGCAGAAGACGCATACAGACGAGACTACCCATGTGGGTCGTGACGGATGAAATCAAGGCCGGAGGTGAAGTCAAGTACCTGGGAGTGACCCTAGATACGAAGATGACCTTCTGGCCTCATATACAAAAAACATGCCAGAAGGCGGCTAAGAGAATAGCATCCTTAAGCCGCCTAATGGCCAACACAAACGGGCCTAGACCGGGAAAACGACGACTCCTAATGACGACAGCCCACTCGATCCTCCTGTACGGCGCGGAGATCTGGGCAGATGCCCTGAAGACAAAGAAGTACTGCCACGCCATGACAACGGTACAAAGACAGGGTGCGCTGAGGATCGCCTGCTCCTACCGAACTGTCTCTGCACAAGCAGTCTTGGTGGTTGCGGGCGTAATCCCCGTGGACCTCCTAGCTTTCGAGCGAAAAAGGATCTACGGGAGAAGCGCGGACATAAGACGGGAGGATGCGGCAGTCGCGGAACGTGACAAGACGATACAGACTTGGCACGAACAATGGACAGAAAGAGCGACAGGCAACTGGACAAGACGACTAATAAAGGACCTGAGACCGTGGATCGAAAGGGATTTTGGGGACGTAAATTTTTACATCACCCAGTTCCTGACGGGACACGGTTACTTTAGACGGTACCTTTATAACATGGACAGAGTACGGACGCCAGACTGTAAGTACTGTGGACACGAACGAGACGACGCGGAACACACATTTTTTGTGTGCGACCGCTGGACAGGACTCCGACTGGAACTGGAGACGATTGTTGGCAGCATCACCCCGGACAACATTGTTCAGGTGATGCTCCACTCGACAGAATGGTGGCAACTAGTTGCCACCTATACAGAAACGATACTGCGACGAAAAAACGTAGACGGCTGCCTCACCTAACCGAGCAGACAGACTGACGTGACGCGACAGGTTACAGACAGCAAGACGAACCGACGAACACGGACAGAACCCCCAGCCAGAAGTAATACCAAAATAGTTCCTGGTCTGGGGGAGGACAACAAGGAGAGGGCGGTTTAGTGGGTAGGCCTATTTTTTTGGGAGTCTCACATACCCCCCCCAGTTCAAAAGACTGGAGGATATCCGTAAAAAGGATTCCGCAACTCCTTGTATAAAATAATAATAATAATAATAATAATAATAATAATAATAATAATAATAATAATAATAATAATAATAATAATAATAATAATAATAATAATAATAATAATAATAATAATAATAATAATAATAATAATAATAATAATAATAATAATAATAATAATAATAATAATAATAATAATAATAATAATAATAATAATAATAATAATAATAATAATAATAATAATAATAATAATAATAATAATAATAATAATAATAATAATAATAATAATAATAATAATAATAATAATAATAATAATAATAATAATAATAATAATAATAATAATAATAATAATAATAATGTTATTACAATTGTCATCAACGCAGGTAAGATATTATTATTATTATTATTATTATTATTATTATTATTATTATTATTATTATTATTATTATTATTATTATTATTATTATTATTATTATTATTATTATTATTATTATTATTATTATTATTATTATTATTATTATTATTATTATTATTATTATTATTATTATTATTATTATTAAAAAGTGTGATACGCGGGGCAGACCATGACGACGCGTATCACACTTTTTTCACGTGTATAAGATGGGAAAGCGAGAGGCGGACAGTCCAACAAAAAGTCGGCGAGCTAACGCCGGAAACCGCCATCCAAACGATGGTAAAGAGCGAGGCAGACTGGAACGCCATCTCTGAGTATGTCGAAACAATTCTACGACGCAAAAAAGCCGAGCAAGATGCAATGACATTAAACGCAGCACAAGAAGAAGGACAAGAAGCATAGTCGCTGGAAAAAAAAAAAAATATATATATATATATATATATAAATAAATAAAAAAGTACAGGATCCGAAACGGAAAGGACACCTCACTATCCGCAAGTGTGGTCAGATAACTCGACGATGCAGCCCAAGCAGCGAAGCAAAGGAACCCCCCGAAGAAATGCTAAACTAGTCCCGGGCGAGGTTTTGACTTCTCACCATCAAAGACATAGGGTGTGGTTTTTAGTGGGTAGAAATCCCACTCACTTGGAAAGTGCGGACCCTTTCCATTTGTCTTTAAAAGATTTTCCACTTCCCTCGATTAAAAAAAAAAAAAAAAAATTATTATTATTATTATTATTATTATTATTATTATTATTATTATTATTATTATTATTATTATTATTATTATTATTATTATTATTATTATTATTATTATTATTATTATTATTATTATTATTATTATTATTATTATTATTATTATTATTATTATTATTATTATTATTATTATTATTATTATTATTATTATTATTATTATTATTATTATTATTATTATTATTATTATTATTATTATTATTATTATTATTATTATTATTATTATTATTATTATTATTATTATTATTATTATTATTATTATTATTATTATTATTATTATTATTATTATTATTATTATTATTATTATACAAGGAGTTGCGGAATCCTTTTTACAGATATCCTCCAGTCTTTTGAACTGGGGGGGTATGTGGGACTCCCAAAAAAGTAGGCCTACCCACTAAACCGCCCTCTCCTTGTTGCCCTCCCCCAGACCAGGAACTATTTTGGTATTACTTCTGGCTGGGGGTTCTGTCCGTGTTCGTTCGTTCGTCTTGCTGTCTGTAACCTGTCGCGTCACGTCAGTCTGTCTGCTCGGTTAGGTGAGGCAGCCGTCTACGTTTTTTCGTCGCAGTATCGTCTCTGTATAGGTGGCAACTAGTTGCCACCATTCTGTCGAGTGGAGCATCACCTGAACAATGTTGTCCGGGGTGATGCTGCCAACAATCGTCTCCAGTTCCAGTCGGAGTCCTGTCCAGCGGTCGCACACAAAAAATGTGTGTTCCGCGTCGTCTCGTTCGTGTCCACAGTACTTACAGTCTGGCGTCCGTACTCTGTCCATGTTATAAAGGTACCGTCTAAAGTAACCGTGTCCCGTCAGGAACTGGGTGATGTAAAAATTTACGTCCCCAAAATCCCTTTCGATCCACGGTCTCAGGTCCTTTATTAGTCGTCTTGTCCAGTTGCCTGTCGCTCTTTCTGTCCATTGTTCGTGCCAAGTCTGTATCGTCTTGTCGCGTTCCGCGACCGCCGCATCTTCCCGTCTTATGTCCGCGCTTCTCCCGTAGATCCTCTTTCGCTCGAAAGCTAGGAGGTCCACGGGGATCACGCCCGCAACCACCAAGACTGCTTGTGCAGAGACAGTTCGGTAGGAGCAGGCGATCCTCAGCGCACCCTGTCTTTGTACCGTTGTCATGGCGTGGCAGTACTTCTTTGTCTTCAGGGCATCTGCCCAGATCTCCGCGCCGTACAGGAGGATCGAGTGGGCTGTTGTCATTAGGAGTCGTCGTTTTCCCGGTCTTGGCCCGTTTGTGTTAGCCATTAGGCGGCTTAAGGATGCTATCCTCTTAGCCGCCTTCTGGCATGTTTTTTGTATATGAGGCCAGAAGGTCATCTTCGTATCTAGGGTCACTCCCAAGTACTTGACTTCACCTCCGGCCTCGATTTCGTCCGTCCCGACCCACATGGGTAGTCTCGTCTGTATGCGTCTTCTGCTAAGGAAAGTCAGTTCTGTCTTTTCTGTCGCGAGTTGTAGTCCGTGGTCCGTCATCCAACGGCCCACTCGCCGCATCGTCTGGTTCAGTTTTTGCTGTGCCAGGTCTGGAGACCGCTCGGTGATCACCGCCGCCACGTCGTCAGCGTAGGCGACAAGGAAAACGCCAAGCGGCAATTCCAGCCTGAGTAAGCTGTCGTAGAGTCCGTTCCAAAAGTCTGGTCCCAGTATGGACCCCTGTGCAACCCCCGCGGTGATTTGTCTCGTCACCGGTCCTTCAGTCGTCTCGTACGTGATCCGTCTGTTTCTTAGGTAGTCGCCCACCACCCGAGCCAGGTAAGCCGGAACCCCGAAGTTGCCTTCAAGCGCCTCCAGGATGTCAACCCACCTGGCCGAGTTAAAGGCGTTCCTGATGTCCAAGGTCGCCAGCAGAACGATTGGTCGCGCTGCATGGCAATGTCTCTCCAAATCCAGGAAGGAATCGACCACTATTTGAATCGCTCCTATCGTTGATCGTCCCCTCCTGAAGCCGAACTGCCGGTCTGAGAGGCCTCCGCTGGTCTGTATCGCGTCCGTCAGTCTCGGTTTTAGTAGTTGTTCATAGAGTTTACCCGTTGTGTCGAGTAAACTCAGCGGCCGGTAGGCTGACGGCGTATTGGGGTCGCCCTTACCCTTAGGGATAAGAACTAGCCTTGCCGTCTTCCACCGGTCACTGAACGTTCCCGTCGTCAAGCTCGTGTTGTACAGGTCAAGAAATATCTCCGGCCTCAGGCGAACCATCAGCCGGAGAATCTCCGCCGGCACTCCGTCTGGTCCCGGCGCCTTGCCAGTCTTCATCGCGGCAGTCGCTTTGAAGAGCTCCTCCGCGGTAAATATGGGGGCCGCCGGGGCCTCCGTGTCGTCTGTCACGTTCGTCCGTATCGGGTGGGTCGGAAACAGTCCGTCAACAATCCGTTCTGCGGTTTCGGCATCTTTGAGTTCAAGTGGAACTCGGGCCCCTAGTTTGCCAGTCACAATTTTGTAACCGGTTCCCCAGGGGTCTTCGTTCACCTCCTCGCAGAGCTGCTTCCAGCATCGCGTTTTGCTGTCCCTTATGGCGTTCGTAAGTGTTTTTCGTGACGTCTTGTAAGTGGCTTGGAGGTTTTCCCTTTCGGGTCTTCCCCCAGCCCTCGTAACTCGTCGGCGGTTCGCCAAGCAGAGCCTGCGCAGCTCGGCTATTTCGTCCGTCCACCAGTATTGTGGTTGTCTGTTTGGTCTATGTCGTCGTTTCGGCATTGTGCTGTTGCACAGCCGGTCCGTCAGTTTGGCCGTCTCATCCGTGAGTCTTTCCGCCCTTCGCCGGCCAGTCAGTTCAAGGGGGACTTTCGTCATTGGTGCTGGTGCTGCCGCCAGCTCCTCCGAAAATTTTCGTAAGTCGAGTTTGTTGAGGTTCCACCTCGGGGGGTACTGGGTCCTCGTCCGTCTCGTCGCCGTTTGTCCTGCCACTTCGAAGACAATGTACTGGTGATCGCTGGCCGTATAGCCGCCGAAAACCCGCCACTGTCCTATCCGTGGCGATATTCTGTCCGATGTCATTGTGACGTCAGGGATAGAGTTTCCAAACCCTGGTCGTCTGTATGTCGGTACGTTTCCCGTATTTGCTACTACCAGGTCTAGCCTTGCGGCCATCTCCAGCAGCAGCCGTCCACGTTTGTTCGTTGTTGTCATTCCCCACTCGATCGCCCGCGCGTTGAGGTCTCCCCCGATGATAACGTCTCCAGGCAGATTCCTGATTCCGTCTTCAAGGAGCGCCACTTTCCTCTCGAAATCCGCCGCGGTGCAGTTGGGTGTCAGGTAAACGCTGACGTAAGTGACAGCGCCGACCCTTGCCCAGACGTAATCGTCCCCGACACCGCAGTTAATTATTCGAGATTGGGCAGCGCCCCTCACCCAGATAGCTGTGGTCTCTGTCTCGTTCGTAATGTACGTTTGTGTCGTTCTTCTCCTGTACGGTTCGCACAGGATCAGAATGTCGGCGTCATGTTCGTCAGCTATCTGTGGTAGTAGCATGTCTGCTGTCCTACTCCTGTTCAGGTTTCCCTGAACTATTCTGTCCGTCTTCCGGCCTGCCTCCTGCACTCCTCCAGCGCAGCCCGGAATACCGCACACCTTCCGGTTCCCGCAAGGTGCGCTACGTCCCCGTGTCCCGCCTCAGAGCACAGTGGGCAAGCCGGTCTGTTTTTACAGTCCGTCGCATAATGTCCCGTCTCGCCGCATTTCCTGCAGTTCTTTGTCCGATCCGCGTTCGTGCAGCTCGTCCTTGTATGTCCGTAGCCCAGGCATTTGTAGCATTTGGTCACCGTCAATCGTTGTCGTAGTCGGCATCGCACCCATCCTATCCCGATCCGGCCCCGGTCCAGCAGCACCTCGGCTTCCCGTGTCTCGAGGTCGCAGACCGCCATGTACTGCTCGGCCCGGTTCGGGCCGAAGATGTGGACACCAAAGTCGCCGTCTCGTCCCGTTTCTCGTCTCAGCGCCCGTATCACGTCCTCCGCGGTGGTAACGCAGTCCAGGTCCATGATCTCCAGTTGCACCCTAGAAGTCACGGTCCTTACACTGCCCGTGTCCCCAACCGCGTCCTGTAGTGCGCGCTCAAACTGTTCTCGTCCGTCCGTGTCTGTCTGTATCTTGATGAGACACCGTCCGTCCTTGGTCTTCTTT
Source organism: Cylloceria caligata (assembly GCA_963942595.1). Taxonomy (NCBI): domain Eukaryota; kingdom Metazoa; phylum Arthropoda; class Insecta; order Hymenoptera; family Ichneumonidae; genus Cylloceria; species Cylloceria caligata. The sequence continues at coordinate 3,769,818 of OZ012711.1, forward strand.
AGAGCCATCACCTGTACATGACTGCACGTCGGGTCGACCGTCGTCCTTATCTTCCGTACGATGTCCGAGTACGTGTTGTCTTTCCCAGGCTTGACCAGCACAGCCGTTCCCCTATGTTTGGGGGTCGGTCTGCGCTTTTCAGCCTGGGTCGGTACGTTCGTCTCGTCCGTTTTGTTTTTCGGTTCCGTCGTTTTTTTCTTCTTTTTTCGTTTCCTCACGGTTGTCCAGGTTTCGGCCTCCTCCGTTCTTGGGGGTGTCTTCTGTCGGGCCTCTGGTGGGGTCTCCGTCGTCTCCCGTTTCCGTTTCGTCGGTCGCGTCGCCGGTTCCGTTGTCTCCGTTTCTGTCTCTGTCAGGTCGTCTGCCATCATTTGTCCCTTCGAGGCTGTCCTGCTTTGCATGTTTAGCGCAGCGTCGGCGGCCTCAAGAATCGTCTTAATGCCGGTTTTTACCGCCATATTCATATTTTTCTGTATTGCCGCTGCCTCTTCCATTTTCGTCGCGGTCTCATGAATGAGTTGTAATAACTCTGTCAAATCGGGCTCGTTCCCACTGTCATCGTCGAATGAGGAGGTTCCAGGTTTTTCTCGATGCCTCCTTATATTTCCGACGACAGGTGGAACCGTTTTACCCTCTTCCATGGGTGGCGGTGTCGTTTCTCTCTTTCTGTATCTTAATTTCTTTTTCTTCTGATGTAGAGATCGATCTTCCGTGCCTGTTGACGAACATGACTGAAGTATACTTCTCTTTCTCAGGTTGACACTTTCGGTCACGTTCGCCAAGCTATCATCGTTCGACTCTCCCCCGATATTGTTCGTCGCGAGTTCTCCGATTGTCCTGAGCTCTTCCTCGGTCGATGTTTTTTCCAACTCCTTCTTCTGCTTAGGTTTTATTTCTTTTAAAAGTTTCTCCATATTAATCCCACGAGTAGGTCGGAATGTAGGTCTGCCTAGGCAGAGCCGCCTTGTCTAGGTAAGGTGTAAATACTGCAGGGTTCCACCCGGTGCCCTGCAGGGATCGTTCGCGACCGCTTTAGTTTACATCATTGCGGCCATGCAGCCGTAGGCACGATGCCTTCCACCGTAGCTTTTGATGTTGTGTGTTCTTAGTCTGCCTGCTCCCCATGGACCTGTCCGGCAAGGTTAGACCTGCCAGGGGCTAGAGCCCCCGCCGGCCGAGCTCCAAAGTTCATTGCAGAAACGCAAGCCCCCCCGCCGCGGCAAGGCGACACACTTGGGAGGGATTATTATTATTATTATTATTATTATTATTATTATTATTATTATTATTATTATTATTATTATTATTATTATTATTATTATTATTATTATTATTATTATTATTATTATTATTATTATTATTATTATTATTATTATTATTATTATTATTATTATTATTATTATTATTATTATTATTATTATTATTATTATTATTATTATTATTATTATTATTATTATTATTATTATTATTATTATTATTATTATTATTATTATTATTATTATTATTATTATTATTATTATTATTATTATTATTATTATTATTTTTACAAGGAGTTGCGGAATCTTTTTTACGGATATCCCCCAGCCTTTCGAACTGGGGGGGTATGTGGGACTCCCAAAAAAGTAGGCCTACCCACTAAACCGCCCTCTCCTTGTTGCCCTCCCCCAGACCAGGAACTATTTCGATATTACTTCTGGCTGGGGGTTCTGTTTTTGTTCGTCCGTTCGTCTTGTTGTCTGTAACCTGTCGCGTCACGTCAGTCCGTCTGCTCAGTTAGGTGAGGCAGCCGTCTACGTTTTTTCGTCGCAGTATCGTGTCTGTATAGGTGGCAACTAGTTGCCACCATTCTGTTGAGTAGAGCATCACCTGGACAATGTTGTCCGGGGTGATGCTACCAACAATCGTCTCGAGTTCTAGTCGCAGTTCTGTCCAGTGGTCACACACAAAAAATGTGTGCTCCGCGTCGTCTCGTTCGTGTCCGCAGTACTTACAGTCTGGCGTCCGTACTCTGTTCATGTTGTAAAGGTACCTTCGGAAGTAGCCGTGTCCGGTCAGGAGCTGGGTAACGTAAAAATTCACGTCTCCAAACTCCCTTCCGATCCACGGTCTCAGGTCCTTTACAAGTCGTCTCGTCCAGTTGCCTGTGCGTTCTTCTGTCCATCGGTCTTGCCAAGTCTGTATTGTCCTGTTGCGCTCCGCAACTGCCGCATCCTCCCGTCTTATGTCCGCGCTTTTCCCGTAGATCCTCTTTCGCTCGAAAGCTAGGAGGTCTACGGGGATTACGCCGGCCACCACCAAAACTGCTTGTGCAGATACAGTTCGATAGGAGCAGGCGATCCTCAGCGCACCCCGTCTTTGTACCGTCGTCATCGCGTGGCAGTACTTCTTTGTCTTCAGGGCATCTGCCCAGATCTCCGCGCCGTAAAGGAGGATCGAGTGGGCCGTCGCCATTAAAAGTCGTCGTTTGCCCGGTCTCGGTCCAGTCGTGTTAGCCATCAGGCGGCTTAGGGATGCTATCCTCTCGGCCGCCCTCTGAGCTGTTTTCTGTATATGAGGCCAGAAGGTCATCTTCGTATCCAGAGTTACCCCTAGATACTTGACTTCCCCCCCGGCCACGATTTTGTCCGTCCCGACCAACATAGGAAGTCTCGTCTGTATACGTCTTCTACTAAGGAACGTCAGTTCGGTCCTTTCTGTCGCGAGTTGTAGTCCGTGATCCGTCATCCATCGTCCTACTCGTCGCATCGTCTGGTTCAGTTTTAGCTGTGCCAGATCCGGAGACCGCTCGGTGATCACCGCCGCCACGTCGTCAGCGTAAGCGACGAGTAGTACGCCGAGCGGCATTTCCAGCCTGAGCAAGCCGTCGTAAAGTCCGTTCCAAAAGTCCGGTCCCAGTATGGACCCCTGTGCAACCCCGGCGGTGATTTGCCTCGTCACTGGTCCTTCAGTCGTCTCGTACGTAATCTGTCTGTTTTTCAGGTAGTCCTCCACCACCCGAGCCAAGTAAGCCGGAACCCCGAAGTTGCTTTCAAGCGCCTCCAGGATATCGACCCACCTGGCCGAGTTGAAGGCGTTCCTGACGTCCAAGGTTGCCAGCAGAACGACAGGTCGTGCTGCGTGGCAATGTCTTTCTAAGTCCAGGAAGGAGTCAACCACTTTTTGGATCGCTCCAATCGTCGATCGACCCTTCCTGAAGCCGAACTGCAGGTCTGAAAGGCCTCCACTGGTTTGTATCACATCCGTCAGTCTCGGTCTCAGTAATTGTTCGTAGAGTTTACCCGTCGTGTCGAGTAAACTCAACGGCCGGTAGGCTGACGGCGTATTGGGGTCGCCCCTACCTTTGGGGATAAGAACTAGCCTTGCCGCCTTCCACCGGTCGCTAAACGTGCCCGTCGTCAAACATGTGTTATACAGGTCGAGAAATATCTCCGGCCTCAGATTGACCATCAGCCGGATAATCTCCGCCGGTACTCCGTCTGGTCCCGGTGCCTTACCAGTCTTCATTGCGTTGGATGCCCTAGTGAGCTCCTCCGCCGTGAAGATGGGGGCTGCCGGTGTGTCCGTATCGTCTGTAACGTCCGTCCGTATCAGGTGTGTTGGAAACAAGCCGTCGACGATCCGTCGTGCGGATTCGGCTTCTTTGATTTCTGGTGGTACCCGGGCCCCTAGTTTACCGGTCACGATTTTGTAACCAGTGCCCCAGGGATCCTGATCCACCTCCTCGCAGAGCCTCCTCCAGCAACGCGTCTTGCTGTCTCGTATCGCGCTCGTCAGTTTCTTCCGTGCTGTCTTATATGCGGCTTGGAGGTTTTCCCTTTCGGGTCTTCCCCCAGCCCTCGTTACGAGTCGTCGGCTCGCCAAGCAGACCCTGCGCAGCTCGGCTATTTCGTCCGTCCACCAGTATTGTGGCTGTCTGTTCTGTCGATGTCGTCGTTTCGGCATTGTGCTATTGCACAGCCGGTCCGTCAGTTTGGCCGTCTCGTCCACCAGTCTTTCCGCTCTTTGCCGGCCAGTCAGCTCCGGAGGGACTTTTGTAATCGGAGCTGGTGCTACCACCAGCTCCTCTGAAAATTTCTGTACGTCGAGTTTGTTGAGGTTCCACCGCGGGGGGTGCTGGGTCCTCGTCCGTCTCGTCGCCGTTTGTCCTGCCACTTCAAAGACAATGTACTGGTGGTCGCTGGCCGTATAGCCGTCGAACACCCGCCATTGCCCTATCCGTGGCGATATTCTGTCCGATGTCATTGTGACGTCAGGGATGGAGTCTCCGAACCCTGGTCGTCTGTACGTCGGTGTGTTTCCTGTATTGGCTACTACCAGGTCCAGCCTTGCGGCCATCTCCAGCAGCAACCGTCCACGTTTGTTCGTTGCTGTCATTCCCCACTCGATCGCCCGCGCGTTGAAGTCGCCTCCGACAACAACGTCCCCAGGCAGATCCCTGATTCCGTCCTCAAGGAGCGCTACCTTTCTCTCGAACTCCACCGCGGCGCAGTTGGGTGTCAGATAGACGCTGACGTATGTGACAGCGCCGACCCTTGCCCAGACGTAGTCGTCCCCGACACCGCAGCTTGTTATTCGAGATTGGGCAACGCCCCTAACCCAGATAGCTGTGGTCTCTGTCTCGTTTGTAATGTACGTTTGTGTCGTTCTTCTCCTGTACGGTTCGCACAGGATCAGAATGTCGGCGTCATGTTCGTCAGCTATCTGTGGTAGTAGCATGTCTGCTGTCCTACTCCTGTTCAGGTTTCCCTGAACTACTCTGTCCGTCTTCCGGCCTGCTTCCTGCACTCCTCCAGCGCAGCCCGGAACACCGCACACCTCCCGGTTCCCGCAAGGTGCGCTACGTCCTCGTGCCCCGCCTTAGCGCACAGGGGACAAGCCGGTTCGTTCGTGCAGTCGGTAGCGTAGTGTCCAGATATTCCGCACTTTCGGCAGCTCTTCGTCCTGTCCACGTCCGAGCAGTTTGCCTTCACGTGCCCGTAACCGAGACACCTGTGGCATTTTGTCACAGTCAGTCTTTTTCGGACGCGGCAGTGCACCCATCCGATACCGAGTCGTCCGCGGCGGAGCAGCACATCGGCTTCCCGCGATTCTAGCTCGCAGACCGCCATGTACTGCTCGGCGCGGTTCGGGCCAAAGATATGGACTCCGAAGTCTTCGTCTCGTCCCGTTTCCCGTCTCAGTGCCTGTACGACGTCCTCCGCAGTTGTTACGCAGTCCAGATCCATGATCTCCAATTGGACCTTAGAGGTCATGGCCCTGACGCTGCCTGCGGCCCCGATCGCGTCTTGTAGAGCGCGTCGGAAGTTGTCTCGTCCGTCTGGTCCGTTCGCGTCTGCCTGTATCTTTAGAAGACACAGGCCGTTTTTCGTCTTCCTCAGAGTCGTCACCTGCACGTGACTATTCTTCGGGTCAACGGTCGTCCGTATTTTCCGTACGATGTCCGAGTACGTGTTATCGGTTCCAGGCTTTACCAGGACAGCCGTCCCCCTGTGTTTGGGGGCCGTTCTGTGCCTCTGAGCCTGGATTTTTGTCTTTGTTTCGTGCGTGCTGTCCTTTGGTTCTGTTGTTTTTGTTTTCTTTTTTTTTTTTACTGTCTGCCAGTCTGCAGCCAGTTCCGTTTTCGGGGGTCGCTTCGGCGCGGCCTCCGGAGTGGCTCCGGTTGCCTTCCGTTTTCGTTTCGTCCGTGGCGTTTCCTGTCCTTTCGTCTCTGTTTCTGTGTCCGTCATGTCATGTGTCGTTATAAGTCCTTTCGGAGCTGCCTCCGTGCACTTATGTAGCGCCGCGTCGGCAGCCTCGAGAATCATCTTTATTCCTAGTTTGACCGTCATGTTTGTATTTTTCTGTTTGGCGACTGCCTCGTCCATTTTCGTCGCTGTCTTCTGTATTATTATCAGAAGTTCCGTTAGTCCAGGTTCGTTCCGTTTCAGTGTTGTGGGGTTTGGTGTTACTTTTTTCGTCTGTTCTGTCTGTGTGCGCATACCCTGATTGTCGTTGTCGTTAGCTGAGGCAGCAGAAGTGAAACTTACTCCGCTTCCTACGCTCGACGCACTGTCTGTCCTGGTTCGTCTTGGGAGGCGCAGTGTCGTTCTGTCTCCGTTTGCCGGCACTGGTGCCCCTGACGAAGCCCCACCGTCGGCGTTTTGTATTTGTATGTTTTGTTTTGTTTTGTTTTGACTTGTTTCCATTGTTGTTCCCACGAGTAGTCAGGAAGCGAGCGTCGACCCCCACAGAGCCTGATTGTGGGGGCAAGGCTTAATACTATGGGGTTTCGCCCGGTTCCCCATAGGCATCGTGCGCGACACTGTACCCCAGTGCCATTCAGCCCTCGGCACGCTGGCTCCCACCTTGGCTTGGGCAATTATTATTATTATTTTTATTATTATTATTATTATTATTATTATTATTATTATTATTATTATTATTATTATTATTATTATTATTATTATTATTATTATTATTATTATTATTATTATTATTATTATTATTATTATTATTATTATTATTATTATTATTATTATTATTATTATTATTATTATTATTATTATTATTATTATTATTATTATTATTATTATTATTATTATTATTATTATTATTATTATTATTATTATTATTATTATTATTATTATTATTATTATTATTATTATTATTATTATTATTATTATTATTATTATTATTATTATTATTATTATTATTATTATTATTATTATTATTATTATTCGCCGCCTACAAGGCGGCGAGGATGCTGCTCCGCCGGACCATCCAGAGAAGTAAGCACCGTTGCTGGAAGAAGCTTGGAGAGGATCTCAACGAAGATCCTTGGGGATTAGGGTATAGACTGATCCTCCGCAAATTGGGAGCGTTCGCTGAAACCGCTCCCACAAATGCGGGGGTCATCGGCGGAATCGTTGTTGCCCTTTTCCCCAATCATCCCAAGCTGCCGCGCCGCTCTCGAACACCTGAGGACGAACCACTGCCCCTCTTTACCGAGGAGGAGCTCAGGCTCGCGGCGCGGTCCTTTAAAAACAAGAAGGCGCCAGGCCCAGATGGTTTGCCAGCAGAGGTACTGAAAGCCGCAGTTGAAGGGCATCCAGCGCTCTTCCTGGCGATGTACAACGCCTGCCTGCAGGAGGGGATTTTTCCTCTCCGCTGGAAGCAGGCACGGCTTGTATTGATCGAGAACGGCAAAGGGGGACCAGCAGACGACCCATCGTCGTATAGACCCCTGTGCATGTTAGACACGGCCGGCAAGCTCCTGGAGAAGCTTCTTCGACCTCGCCTCCACGCGGCAATTCAAGCCGCTGGAGACCTCTCTGAGAGGCAATATGGCTTTCGGAAAGGGAGGTCAACGATCCACGCTATCCAGGAGGTAGTCAGGGCAGCCAGGGGTACGGAGCGGGGCAATCACTACTCCCGCCCCGTCTGTCTGCTGGTCACGCTGGATGTGAAGAACGCCTTTAACTCGGTACGGTGGTGCGATGCGCTAAGCGCGCTAGAGCGGGACTTCCGTGTACCCGAATATATTCTGCGGGTACTGGAGAATTACCTGAAGGACCGCTCCTTGGTGTACACCACCGCGGATGGCCCGGTGAACCAAAAAATCACATCTGGGGCTGCCCAAGGCTCCATACTCGGTCCCGACATATGAAACATCACTTATGACGGGATCTTACGTATGGAAATGCCGAGGGGTACATTCCTGGTTGGGTATGCGGATGACATCGCCGCCGTAATCATCGCCCGAAGCGTTGAGGCGGCACAGATGCTGCTCAACCAGATAATGCGTCGTGTCCGCTCTTGGATGAACGACCACGGCTTGGAGCTAGCGCTGTCAAAGACCGAGATCGTACTCCTTACCAAGAAGCATATCCCATTGCTTCGGGATATGCAGGTGGGAGAGGCGACGGTCCGGACTAAGGCGTCAATCAAGTACCTGGGGGTGAGTCTTGACTCGAAACTCACCTTCGGGGAAGAAATACGACGGAGAGCGGACAAGGCGGCCGCGGTGACGACGTTGTTAAGCAGGGTCATGGCCAATATTGGCGTTCCCCGGCCCTGCAAGCGTCGTCTCCTTTTACGCACCGCCGAGTCCATTATGCTATATGGCGCCGAAGTCTGGGCTGGTGCGCTCCGGTACGAAGTATACCGGAAGCGCATGGCTGGAGTGCAGCGGAGAGGGGCCCTCCGCATCGCCTGCTCTTACCGCACGGTGTCGGAGCCGGCAGCGCTAGTGATAGCCGGGGTTATGCCCATCGACCTCCTTGCACAAGAGCGGATGTCCGTCCACCAGGACTTCCCTGGAGAGGATAGAGAAGAAGCGAAGGATCTTGCCAGGGCCCGTAGCATGCGGGCCTGGCAGGATCGATGGGATCGGGACCCGCGGGGCCGGTGGACAGCGAGGCTCATCCCTCAGCTGGCCACTTGGATCAACCGTCGGCATGGTGAGGTGAATTACTACCTCACCCAAGTGCTGACGGGGCATGGGTACTTCCGAGCCTATCTCCATAAAATGGGGAAGGTCCGGGGCCCATGCTGCATATCCTGCGGGTCCCCTAGAGATGACGTCCTCCACACGTTTTTCCATTGCAAGGAATGGAGCGTGTGGCGAGCCCCACTGGAGGCAAGGTTCGGGAGCATAACTCCAGACAATATTGTCGGAGTTATGCTCCTGAACGAAGAAGCCTGGGCGGAAGTGGCTACCTATGTAGAGGTGCTCCTCCGCCACAAAAAAGCGGTTCTGGATGGAAGGGACGCCCTAGGGGCGTAAGGACCTGGGCCTCATCCCGAAGTAATGCGAAAGCGGTTCCGGGGTGACGCTGGGAGTCGTGGAGGGGGGTTTTAGTCGGTATTGTTGCGAGATGAGCCCGACACTTGGGGGCTAGGCCCCCAGAAGTGCGTAAATGCATTTCCCCCCTCCAAAAAAGTATTATTATTATTATTATTATTATTATTATTATTATTATTATTATTATTATTATTATTATTATTATTATTATTATTATTATTATTATTATTATTATTATTATTATTATTATTATTATTATTATTATTATTATTATTATTATTATTATTATTATTATTATTATTATTATTATTATTATTATTATTATTATTATTATTATTATTATTATTATTATTATTATTATTATTATTATTATTATTATTATTATTATTATTATTATTATTATTATTATTATTATTATTATTATTATTATTATTATTATTATTATTATTATTATTATTATTATTATTATTATTATTATTATTATTATTATTATTATTATTATTATTTTTTACAAGGAGTTGCGGAATCCTTTTTACGGATATCCCCCAGCCTTTCGAACTGGGGGGGTATGTGGGACTCCCAAAAAAGTAGGCCTACCCACTAAACCGCCCTCTCCTTGTTGCCCTCCCCCAGACCAGGAACTATTTCGATATTACTTCTGGCTGGGGGTTCTGTCTGTGTTCGTCCGTTTGTCTTTGTAACCTGTCGCGTCACGTCAGTCCGTCTGCTCAGTTAGGTGAGGCAGCCGTCTACGTTTTTTCGTCGCAGTATCGTCTCTGTATAGGTGGCAACTAGTTGCCACCATTCTGTTGAGTGGAGCATCACCTGGACAATGTTGTCCGGGGTGATGCTACCAACAATCGTCTCGAGTTCTAGTCGCAGTTCTGTCCAGTGGTCACACACAAAAAATGTGTGCTCCGCGTCGTCTCGTTCGTGTCCGCAGTACTTACAGTCTGGCGTCCGTACTCTGTTCATGTTGTAAAGGTACCTTCGGAAGTAGCCGTGTCCGGTCAGGAGCTGGGTAACGTAAAAATTCACGTCTCCAAACTCCCTTCCGATCCACGGTCTCAGGTCCTTTACAAGTCGTCTCGTCCAGTTGCCTGTGCGTTCTTCTGTCCATCGGTCTTGCCAAGTCTGTATTGTCCTGTTGCGCTCCGCAACTGCCGCATCCTCCCGTCTTATGTCCGCGCTTTTCCCGTAGATCCTCTTTCGCTCGAAAGCTAGGAGGTCCACGGGGATTACGCCGGCCACCACCAAAACTGCTTGTGCAGATACAGTTCGATAGGAGCAGGCGATCCTCAGCGCACCCCGTCTTTGTACCGTCGTCATCGCGTGGCAGTACTTCTTTGTCTTCAGGGCATCTGCCCAGATCTCCGCGCCGTAAAGGAGGATCGAGTGGGCCGTCGCCATTAAAAGTCGTCGTTTGCCCGGTCTCGGTCCAGTCGTGTTAGCCATCAGGCGGCTTAGGGATGCTATCCTCTCGGCCGCCCTCTGAGCTGTTTTCTGTATATGAGGCCAGAAGGTCATCTTCGTATCCAGAGTTACCCCTAGATACTTGACTTCCCCCCCGGCCACGATTTTGTCCGTCCCGACCAACATAGGAAGTCTCGTCTGTATACGTCTTCTACTAAGGAACGTCAGTTCGGTCTTTTCTGTCGCGAGTTGTAGTCCGTGATCCGTCATCCATCGTCCCACTCGTCGCATCGTCTGGTTCAGTTTTAGCTGTGCCAGATCCGGAGACCGCTCGGTGATCACCGCCGCCACGTCGTCAGCGTAAGCGACGAGTAGTACGCCGAGCGGCATTTCCAGCCTGAGCAAGCCGTCGTAAAGTCCGTTCCAAAAGTCCGGTCCCAGTATGGACCCCTGTGCAACCCCGGCGGTGATTTGCCTCGTCACTGGTCCTTCAGTCGTCTCGTACGTAATCTGTCTGTTTTTCAGGTAGTCCTCCACCACCCGAGCCAAGTAAGCCGGAACCCCGAAGTTGCTTTCAAGCGCCTCCAGGATATCGACCCACCTGGCCGAGTTGAAGGCGTTCCTGACGTCCAAGGTTGCCAGCAGAACGACAGGTCGTGCTGCGTGGCAATGTCTTTCTAAGTCCAGGAAGGAGTCAACCACTTTTTGGATCGCTCCAATCGTCGATCGACCCTTCCTGAAGCCGAACTGCAGGTCTGAAAGGCCTCCACTGGTTTGTATCACGTCCGTCAGTCTCGGTCTCAGTAATTGTTCGTAGAGTTTACCCGTCGTGTCGAGTAAACTCAACGGCCGGTAGGCTGACGGCGTATTGGGGTCGCCCTTACCTTTGGGGATAAGAACTAGCCTTGCCGCCTTCCACCGGTCGCTAAACGTGCCCGTCGTCAAACATGTGTTATACAGGTCGAGAAATATCTCCGGCCTCAGATTGACCATCAGCCGGATAATCTCCGCCGGTACTCCGTCTGGTCCCGGTGCCTTACCAGTCTTCATTGCGTTGGATGCCCTAGTGAGCTCCTCCGCCGTGAAGATGGGGGCTGCCGGTGTGTCCGTATCGTCTGTAACGTCCGTCCGTATCAGGTGTGTTGGAAACAAGCCGTCGACGATCCGTCGTGCGGATTCGGCTTCTTTGATTTCTGGTGGTACCCGGGCCCCTAGTTTACCGGTCACGATTTTGTAACCAGTGCCCCAGGGATCCTGATCCACCTCCTCGCAGAGCCTCCTCCAGCAACGCGTCTTGCTGTCTCGTATCGCGCTCGTCAGTTTCTTCCGTGCTGTCTTATATGCGGCTTGGAGGTTTTCCCTTTCGGGTCTTCCCCCAGCCCTCGTTACGAGTCGTCGGCTCGCCAAGCAGACCCTGCGCAGCTCGGCTATTTCGTCCGTCCACCAGTATTGTGGCTGTCTGTTCTGTCGATGTCGTCGTTTCGGCATTGTGCTATTGCACAGCCGGTCCGTCAGTTTGGCCGTCTCGTCCGCGAGTCTTTCCGCCCTTCGCCGGCCAATCAGTTCAGGGGGGACTTTCGTCATTGGTGCTGGTGCTGCCGCCAGCTCCTCCGAAAATTTTCGTAAGTCGAGTTTGTTGAGGTTCCACCTCGGGGGGTACTGGGTCCTCGTCCGTCTCGTCGCCGTTTGTCCTGCCACTTCGAAGACAATGTACTGGTGATCGCTGGCCGTATAGCCGTCGAACACCCGCCACTGTCCTATCCGTGGCGATATTCTGTCCGATGTCATTGTGACGTCAGGGATGGAGTTTCCAAACCCTGGTCGTCTGTACGTCGGTACGTTTCCCGTATTTGCTACAACCAGGTCTAGCCTTGCGGCCATCTCCAGCAGCAGCCGTCCACGTTTGTTCGTTGTTGTCATTCCCCACTCGATCGCCCGCGCGTTGAGGTCTCCCCCGATGATAACGTCTCCAGGCAGATTCCTGATTCCGTCTTCAAGGAGCGCCACTTTCCTCTCGAAATCCACCGCGGTGCAGTTGGGTGTCAGGTAAACGCTGACGTAAGTGACAGCGCCGACCCTTGCCCAGACGTAATCGTCCCCGACACCGCAGTTAATTATTCGAGATTGGGCAGCGCCCCTTACCCAGATAGCTGTGGTCTCTGTCTCGTTCGTAATGTACGTTTGTGTCGTTCTTCTCCTGTACGGTTCGCACAGGATCAGAATGTCGGCGTCATGTTCGTCAGCTATCTGTGGTAGTAGCATGTCTGCTGTCCTACTCCTGTTCAGGTTTCCCTGAACTATTCTGTCCGTCTTCCGGCCTGCTTCCTGCACTCCTCCAGCGCAGCTCGGAACACCGCGCACCTCCCGGAACCCGCGAGGTGCGCCGCGTCCTTGTGCTTTGCCTCGGCGCACAAAGGACAGGCCGGTTTGTTTTTACAGTCCGTTGCGTAGTGTCCCGTTTCGCCGCATTTCCTGCAGCTTTTTGTCCGGTCCGTGTTCGTGCAGTTGACCTTGACGTGTCCATAGCCAAAGCACTTGTGGCATTTCGTCACTGTCAGTCGTTTTCGGACGCGGCAGTGCACCCATCCTATCCCGACCCGTCCCCGCCGAAGCAGCACCTCGGCTTCCCGCGACTCCACATCGCAGACCGCCATGTACTGCTCGGCGCGATTCGGGCCAAAGATGTGGACCCCGAAGTCGCCGTCTCGTCCCGTTTCTCGTCTCAGCGCCTGGATCACGTCATCCGCGGTGGTGACGCAGTCCAAGTCCATGATTTCCAGTTGCGCCCTGGAGGTCATGGTCCTGACGGTGCCTGTGTCTCCGACCGCGTCCTGAATTGCGCGCTGAAACTGTTCTCGTCCGTCCGTGTCTGTCTGTATCTTGATAAGACACCGTCCGTCTTTGGTCTTCCTTAGAGCCGTCACCTGCACGTGACTGCTCGTCGGGTCGACCGTCGTCCTAATCTTCCGCACCATGTCCGAGTACGTGTTGTCTTTCCCAGGCTTGACCAGCACAGCCGTTCCCCTATGTTTGGGGGCCGGTCTGCGCTTTTCAGCCCGGGTCGGTGCGTTCGTCTCGTCCGTCCTGTTTTTCGGTTCCGTCGTTTTTTTTTTTCCTTTTTTGTTTCGTCACGTTTGTCCAGGCTCCATCGTCCTCCGTCCTTGGGGGTCGCTTACGCGGGGCCTCCGGAGGGGTCTTTGTCGCCTCCCGTTTACGCTTTGACGGTCGCGTTGTCGGTTCGTGTGTCTCCGTTTCTGTTTCCGTCAAGTCGTCTGCCGCCATTTGTCCCTTTGAGTCTGTCCTGTTCTGTATGCTTAGTGCAGCGTCGGCGGCCTCGAGAACCGTCTTTATGCCGGTTTTCACTGCCATATTCATGTTTTTTTGTATTGCCGCTGCCTCGGCCATTTTCGTCGCTGTCCTCTGTATGAGCATTAGTAGCTCCGTCACGTCAGGTTCGTTCTGTCGTAGTGTTGTGGCGTCCGTTTTTGTATCTTTCATCTGTCCCGTCTGTGTGCGCGTACGTCTGTTGTCACTGTCGTGAGTAGAGGCCGCAGAGGTATAGCCTACCCCGCTCCCTGCACTCGACACGCTGTCCGTCCTGTCCCGTCTCGGAAGGTGCAGTGTTGCCCTGTCCGTATTTTTTGATAGTCGTACCCCTGACGGAGTACCACTATCGGTGTTTGTTTTTATTTGTTGAGTTTTGTCCATGTTGTTCCCACGAGTAGCCAGGAATGGGCGTCCGCCCCCACAGAGCCTGATTGTGGGGGTAAGGCTTCATACTATGAGGTTTCGCCCGGTTCCCCATAGGCATCGTGCGCGACACTGTACCCCAGTGCCATTCAGCCCTCGGCACGCTGGCTCCCACCTTGGCTTGGGCAGAGCTGGTCCGCGACGGGGTTTTTGTCCACCTGATCCGGTTTTCACGCCAGCCCGGTTTCCTTATGGCGCCCGTTAACCGGGGAGCGCCGTGGCCGTTCCTGGCGAGGTTAGAGTCGTCGGTAGACGATCCCCTTCCCCGATACGGTCGGGCCACTTTGCGCCCCGGCCCTATCACGGGCAGCTCCTAGATTTTCGTCCACCCCGAGAATTCTCGGTACCTTCCATATCTGGAAGGCGTCCCCCTATCCGCGACCTGGGGAGGCGCCCGATGCGGGATCATCAACCCGACACGGGATTATTATTTTTATTATTATTATTATTATTATTATTATTATTATTATTATTATTATTATTATTATTATTATTATTATTATTATTATTATTATTATTATTATTATTATTATTATTATTATTATTATTATTATTATTATTATTATTATTATTATTATTATTATTATTATCCCTGCAGGATAGGGGTTACAATATTCCCGAGGTAAGGTATGCCTGTCGTAAGAGGCTACTAAAATCCAGGGGAAGGAAAACCCCTACAACAAATCAATTATGAGTAACAACAATCAAGGAAAACAGTTTACGGTGCAGGGGGGGGATACCCCAGTACCGGTGTCAACAGGGAGTAGGCAAGCGGGCTCCCCGGCGTC